>OY982950.1:25601752-26851340 GCA_963890685.1 Plagodis pulveraria | reverse complement strand
TAGGTACAGATTAAATTATAAGTCTAAAAATGAAAAACCAAATACTTTATAAAAAAATTTATTGTATTTCTTACAAAGGCACAAAAAAAAGCAAAAATACAGCAGAAATAAGTACATTAAAATAGAAAAAAACAATCAATAATATATTACAACATAATTATACAATAAAAAGTAAAAAAATACATTATTATTTATAACTTAAATATTATAAAAAAAGGTAAGCTCAAGATTTTACAAAAATGCTACATCATACTCGTAATTATCCTAAATATCCTCATCTGATGATTCGTCACTCTCACATTCAGTCGAGTCTGGTAACAAGTAATCACCTTCATCAGTCGGACTCGGAAGAACGTTACTTGTAACCCGATGTGATTGTATTGAAGGCGGAACAATCAAATTTAAAACTTCTTCAGGTAATTTGTCAATTTTCTTTTTGGGTACCTCTCTGAGAGAGTTGATTAGAGGATCAGACGTTATTAAAAGCATATTCAACAAATCTGTATTTGTGGCAATACGTGACAGTTTCCTGGTGTGGTGTTCACGGAATCTCCGGCAGTCTTTATTTCGAGCCTCTTGAGCTTCTTCTGAGAGCTGTCCGATTGGAAGAATGCAAGTTTTTATCACTTCTGTGCTATGTACAAGTATTTTGTGTACAGTAGCTGGCATGTAGTACCACGAATACAGATTTAGATAAAGTGTTCTGGTTTCAGAACACACTTTCTCAAATTCATTGTAATTAATATCGTACCCAGAAGATAAAGTTCTTAACAAAATGCAGAATTTTTTAATGAGGTTAACGTCTAAGCCTGTAATCTCTCCACTCAGTTCCGGGTTTGTAAAGAATCTGCGAGCTGTGTTCCCATCATTTGTGTTACCATAACCAGGTTTTGGTTTGTCTACAATAAGTCCCATTTGGGTTTTAAACTTTTGCTTTATGTCGTCTGAACGCTGTTTCACACTAGCTTTATCGTCATCACCTCTAACCTGCCACTTCTTAATATCCAAACGATAGCTAATGTGCAACAGACATTCAAAACAGCGAATCCAAGCATGTAATGTAGACAAACCAAACCCATAATGTTCTACATTACTTTCCAATCCACTTAAATCACCATTCATCATCTTAGGAGTCGCACCACAGATATAACACTTTTGTGCAGATCGTGTGTCAGTCATAGCATTGCATACTTTGCCGTCTGTCATTGTTAGCAAAAGAGTGTGCTTCACAGAAATTTGTGATTCACCAACACTACATGTTGTTGGAAGAAGTTGAGATACTTCTTCCAACACTCTGTTAGTTTCTGTAGTCGTAAATTCATTTGTTTCCTTTGATAAAATAAATTTAATTGGCCTGCAATATAACGTGGAGGAAGGTCGTGGGTTTTGCCAAATAATATTTTGACCATCACACAATCTCAAAGGCACAAATGAAAATACAAACAGAAATTCATCAGTAGCCTCAGTGTTTTCAAACTTCTGCTTGTAGGTACTGTGACCAGAACTACCATCACATCCCCATTTGCTAACTAATGTGAATGACGAACTGGGCAGCACACTTTTAATGACTTCACTTTGTGCTTCAACTAGTCGTTCAGTTGTTTTATCCAAAATAGCTTGGAGTTTTATTTCCGCGCGCGATTCCGTTATAGATATATGGTCATCAGAAGGATAACAAAGTTTTTTTGACTTACATAGGCTATGGTATGATGGAAACACTTGATGTCCAGCCTTCATTGCCCACTTTCTCGTCTGTTTGTAAGAGTGAGAAGTGCACTTAGAATCTACGTAATAAGCTAGCGCTTCGTCACTATTTAACTGCCTAGCACTACAAAGAGATTCTTCAGATGCCTTTCCTTCTGTGCTGGAATGATCGCCACTTTTTCGGATTCGAGAGGCAACCGCTCTATGACCCGATAAACGATTTGCCACTTCCGCAGCTGTGGTCAATTCACTAGCACTCCGCAATTTCACCAAGTCTTCAACCCTGCGTTTTTTTGTTTTGAAACTGGCGTCTTCGAAGTCTTTTCGGGGTCTACCTTTAGGTCGATTATCTTCTGATGAGGAGGAAGCAGAAGGCCGATGCATACGAACGCTAAATTGTATGTCTGCTCCGTCCAGCCAACTTCTATTTTTGTTTAAAAAAACATCCATTGTTTTCGAAGCAGCCCACTTTTCAGCAAATTTTGACGATATGCTAGCAATTTTTGTTTGCATATCTCTTCTTGAATCGGAGGCCACATCTCTCAGATTGTATTTGTTAAAAATAAACTCCATCAGGTGAGCATTTCTTGCTTCTTTGTCATATTTACGCCATTCTTCAAATAACTCCATTTTCGAAAAAGTGTACACATGATCTGAAAAAAAAAATAAAAAAAAATGTTTAGCATTCGTTGCGGTCTCCATATTATATTAGGTCCTTACATATGATATTGGCGTTTTGTATGGGAGGAACAAAAAGTCGAATATTTTTTAATATAATATATTTAATTAATCAAAGTATGAACCATTATTTTCTATGCACTTTTGCCATCTCATAGGTAGTTCATTGATCCCTTTACTAAAAAAACCAGTCGGACGGGAATCAATAAAATCTTTGAAGGCGATTTGGACTGCCCCATCGGAGTTGAATTTTTTCCCTTGCAAGAAGTTATCCAAATTTCGAAAAAAATGGTAATCTGTTGGAGCAAGGTCCGGGGAGTACGGAGGATGTCTTAGACTTTCCAATTGAAGCTCTTCTAATTTAGTAGCCGTCTGTAGCGCAGTGTGTGGTCTAGCGTTGTCGTGAAGCAGCAGTGGCGTGGAGCGATTGACCAGCCTAGGTTGTTTAGCCGCTAGCTTTTCCATCATGGTTTGCAATTCCTGACAATAGACATCAGCCGTAATAGTCTGGCCAGATTTGAAAAAACTGTAATGAACAATACCGGCACTAGTCCACCAAACGCTTACAAGTAACTTTTTTGGGGTTAATTTTCGCTTGGGGCAGGATTTGGCTGGCTGGCCAGGATCTAACCATTGCGCTGAGCGCTTCCGATTATCGTAAAGAACCCATTTTTCATCACAGGTAATGATTCGGTTTAAAATACCTTCATTATTGTGCCGGTTTAGTAATGTAACGCAGCAGTCGACGCGCGTTTGCCGGTTTGTTTCAGTCAATTCGTGAGGTACCCACCTTTCAAGCTTTTTAATCTTCCCAATTTGCTTCAAGTGAATTAAAACAGTTTTATCACTAACATCGCAGCCTGCAGCTAACTCGGACGTGGTTTGCGATGGATCCGCTTCCACAATAGCCTTCAACTCTTCATTATCAACTTGAGTCTCAGGCCGTCCACGGGGCTTGTTCTGCAGGTCGAAATTTCCAGAACGAAAACGTTGGAACCAAAAACGAACTGTGTTTTCTTTTGCAACACGACCGCCATACACATCATTCACCCTTCGAGTTGTTTCCGAGCACTAGTGCCACGGCGGAACTCGTACTCGTAAATAATGCGATATTTAAGGTTTTCCATTTTGTAAAATGAGTGACGCAAACAGAAAAAAACAGAAGAAAAAAAACAAATGAATGACGATCATCGAAGCACAAATACATGAGTCTATAGCTGTACAAATTTGAATTTGGAATTCCTTACCAAAGAGGAGAAATTCGTGATTAAAGTGGCCAGTACGAAAAACGCCAATTTCATATGTAAGGACCTAATATATCATTTAAAAGGTTAATGTTGTGGCTGTAACATACATAAAAATCAACTTGGATACACGTGGATACAAAAAGTTGCGATCCTTGAAAGTTTAGATATGAAGAAAAACTTGACATTCTTTTAACAGATTTTTCAATTGGATATTTAAAGCACATGTTGGCAAATAATATATTAAGTCGATATTAAGTAAGAAAGTACTTACCCTCAAAGGTAAAATCCATCACAGAAAATACTAAAATAATCACTACAAATTTTAAGAGATGTTATCATAAGTGCCGCAAAATTGCAACTAATTTAATTTCACAAATGCAATTAACTTATCACTTACCTTCAACCCCTTATAACTCACCACTATGGAATGTTTGCCCTAATTATTACCTGTTATCGAGACCTTGGGGGTTTTGTTAATGGCATGTGACCCTTAATTACCTGATTAGGTAAATGACTTTTGTCCACCTACGTTGTTCTAGGCAAAACACTGTGCGGCGGTAAGATAACCACCTCTAATATTGTCATCCACATTCCAACGGTCAAGCCCACTGGGTGACACTTTTGCATGGTCGTAGGGCATTTTGCGAATGCCCGTTTGGCTAGCTACCACCCTCAAGTAGAAAATCTGTTGCCAAATACCTAACGGTGTGTTCCGGCAGCTGTCCTTGAGATCCAGTAATTGTAGATTAGCCTGAACAACATCTTCGACCACATCATCACTTACCATCAGGTGAGATTGTGGTCAAAGAATAACCTGTCAGGCATAAAAAAAACACTAGGTTCAAGGAAGCGGTTGGTTAGGTTGCTCATCTTATTTATATCGTAATTTTTCTTTTGCTGATTTTTGCTGATCCATTCCGTAACATCAGTGAATGAGGGTTTTGACATTGTAGAGTTCTTAAAACGTTTTAGACGGTGGCAAGTCCGCATAGTTTTCCATAGTTTTATAGCTGACCTTGTCCACCTTTCTGAAAATTCTCTTGCTCTGCACAGCTGTCTGCACATCTGTCTGGAGATCATGAAGTTGCGGACATAGAGTTGCGTTAGTCACATAGCAGATGATTTTCTGCTGCGTCCTAAGAGTGCCTCACACAGTTTTGAGAGTCTTCCCTTCCACGACGAGGCCATGGTACTTCAGTAAAAAAAATGTAAATTGAGAACAACGCCCTCGTCTTTTAGTGCTTGGGCGTGCGCTGCCACGATATCGTGGTATCTTTAAGATGGAGTTCAGCAAGAAATTCGATCTTACTCTAAAATTCCTTGAGGACCTCTAAGTAAGGCTGAACTCGACACTTCTTAGCGCTTTGATTTTGGCTAGCTTAAAGAGCATTTTATTATATTGTTCCCGTGCAAACTTTTCATACACCTTTTATAGCTATGACCTTTTATAGCTATGAACCTTTTATAGCTATGATATAAACGTACGAAATGACACAGTAGCACGTAAGATAGTTCATGTCTCTTTATTTGTAACTACCCTCTATAACTCAAGATTTAATGAGAACTAGTTAAATGTTAACATTTTGTTTTATAAGTTTTAAGAGGCGATCCTAGCCTGTAAAATAAACAATTATAACGATAGTTGTAACTTAGTTTCTAGCGCTGAGTTGTACATGACATGTTTCTACTTATGTTAATAAAGAACTTCAAAAATCAAATCAATCCCGTGCAAACTGTCCCGTAAAAAAATCTGTTTCTGCTACGTATCTATAGGTTGTGGAATGCTCTTCCACCTGAGATTTTTCTTCAGGACTACAATCGAAACTGCTTCAAAAGAGCCGTGAATAGGGCTGCGAAATGCGGGTATTACAGGTGTTCATAGGCGGTGGTGACCACTTTCCATTAGGTGGAAAGTCTGCTTGTTTGACACATATTGTATTTAAAAAAAAGCCTTCTCCGTGTCCATGAGCACACGGTTGCAGTACTGATCCTTATTGTTCGTTGTTACCACCATGCCCTTCCCCGTTTTGTGTCCTTGGTGGGTGGTATGGTTAGAGGATTGTTGATTGCTGATCCTATTGTTTCGGCTGGTTCTTATTATGCTGCTCCAGGAAATGGCGCTCTGGGTCATCGAAGAAGATGCTGCGCAGGCGAGTTTTGGGTCTGTAACTCTCTGATTTGCGGACGTTCGTTTGCTTCGACAACATATAAAAATGTTAACAACATGTAAATAAAATATGTTTTCATTGCACCTATTCGAAAAACGACAGTTGGATTTAGAAGACAGCGAAAACAATGTATGGGAGTTTAAGCTTTCTCGGTTCTGATTGGCTCGCATTCGTGCTTCAGGTAGATGAGGTTATTTTTGAAACGAAAATCTCGTGAGTTTCACACGTATTAAGAGGTTACTTATGTGAAATAATAAAAGAAAAATGGTCTTTACGTAGCTTTTCCTTTTGCTCTTAAGTAGTGATGAAAAATAGTGTGTACATTCGGGGCCAATAGTTATTTGTTCAACAAGTGAGCAACGTTATTATTTGGTGCGAATGCCAACTTTCCGAGGTAGCGAATATTTTATAGACTGCTGAGCTCATTGAGAGATTTGAAGGCAACAGACTCAAAACAATTTGCACTTCTGAGAAACATAAAGTTTTCACATCTTTCAATTACCGAAATATCAGGTAAAGAACAGAAAACAAATAAAAATATATGCATACAACTTGCCAGGTGGGCAAGCTGCCAACTGGTTCTGGGCTGGAGCATTTGGACTACCTGTGGGCCTGCTATGGCCTTTAGGTTGCCTAAATGCTTTCGTTGTAGTATGTATAGTGTTGTTTATAGTATGTAGTGTTATGTAGATTAAAGCATACCGCTGGTAAAAAAATATGTAAAGAAGACACTGAAAACAGTATCAAACATTAAACATTTCAAAGAAATATAATAAAATATACCTTTGGTTCTAATTAATAGTTATAAGTAAAGTTGCTGCAGTACCTCAGGGAAAAAGTAAATGTTCTGAGTTTTTGAACACTAAAAGTCATAATAAATAGAATCAGGCGTTACTCTGCGGAAATCCATATTTAATAATAACAAATATTTTTAAAATATTTTATGATTACATAAAATTAATATTTTAATAAAACACTTAAAAAATACAAAAATATATCTAGTGACAATTCCGCCTAATTTTCCTGTTAAGCCGACGTGACGTCACAAACGCCACGCAGCCAAACCGGAAGAATTTTCGACGTGTTTCGCTTCTACACGAAGCATCCTCAGGAGGTCTTGACTCTACGAGCGCACGATCGAGAAAGAGTAGTTTCTCGATCGTTGGCGTTTGTGACGTCTCGTCGGCTTAACAGGGGGGGAAGGAGTGTCCATTCTCGCAAAAAGAGTTCTACTGCTACTAATGTAATATTAATTCTGTATTCGTATAGTGTCATTAAAAATAGACGATTCTACATAACCCGGCCGTTTTACTTGACCGACGAAGACGCTTTGACTGATTAAACAACTGTTAAAATGGGATATGTGGGACAAGTGTAAAATTTTGTCAGAGATAAGCTACAATACAACTGGTTATAGTCGGTTTCATCGAAGAACCCTATTCAATATAATATCCGTGTCAAATGAGTATTAATTAGATTTCATTATTGATATGCACGTGTATTAATTAGGTGATTAGAATACGATGTTACAATGTCAAAATGTGTGAATTCCAATATTGTCATAGGGCCTGGTTGTACGGCATATTCAATGGCCGCCTACGAATAATAATGAAAAGAAATGTAATTCATGCTCAAAAACAACACAACGCAAACTATACCGCAGCGGGCGTGGCTTAAAAAGTGTACCGCGCGGCGCTGTCAGTTCGCCGCGTGGGTTCGAGTCATGCGGTTGTAACACGGGAATTTTCAACTGAATTTATCAATGTTCTTCTACGTTGTTTAATTCTGAAAAAATACCATACTATGTAGTAAAATGGTGGAGAAGCCATACGGATATAAAAAAATCGGGAATAACTTGTAGAAACGAGTACATAACAATATTTTGGAAAGCCATACTTGACTACCCTGGATAGTTTTATGCAACATGAGTTTTACATGAAGTCAAAAATAACTTCGGAACATGGTTAGTCTGAGAATTGTTTTTGTGAAAACAATTCCGATTTTTTTTCTCGTATGCTCGATTTTTTATGTCAATCATGTACTACAAATGTCATAAAAAAACTTTGATAAAGGTCCTCAATTCTAATTTAGTATTTGTGCTTCTAATGACATAAAAATATCCTAGAAGTAGGGCTTAGATCTGACAACTGTCAAAGTGTCAGTTGATGTCGTATTTCCCAGTATTGATTTAATTTTTGGGATACAAAGGACATAAAAATTACAATAAATTGATTTTAGGTCTTATAGCTGTCATACGTAAGAGTAATTTCTAGGTACTTTTATGTCATTTTAATCCAAAATATGAAATAGAAACGGAAAAATATGATATTAACTGTCATTTTGGCAGCTGTCATGCTTGAGATCTATACCTAGATAATTATAATGTAATTTGTACCTAAAACATAAAATTAAAACATATAAATACTACATAAATTAAAACATATAAACACTACCACGTTGATAGTTGTCAGTTGTCACACCTATGGCTGCGGTATTGTTACTTCCAATACGTATATATAATCCATCTACTTAATTTGGTACAATGGAATACTAGAAAAATATTTCTGGGTATGCTGGGCACGCTACCAACTGGTAGATAGCTGGAGTGCTTAGACTGCCTGCAAGCCTGAAATGGCAGCTAGGTTGACTAAATGCTTTCGTTGTAGTAGTTAAAAGTATTTATTATAGTTTGCAGAATTTTGTTAAAATACAAAAAAAAATGGATGTCCTTATTTATCTAATACACGCAATAAGACATTTTTAAAATCTAATTTAATTCTGAGTTATATCCTACTATCAATATTGCCTTAAATAAAACATTTCTACTTGAAATCCATTTCTTTTTTTCAGCGCATTATATGTATATACCGACTTTTAAATTATAGAATATTATTTCCAAGATAGTAATTCCAATCTACTGAAATAAATTGCATGAAAAACCTAAAATATTTTATTGAAAAAACCTGTAATAGAAAATGAGTACGTAAACAAGCTTACATATTGTAGCATAACGCCATCCACGCCTATCTAAAGCTGGGAACGCACTACAGAGTTTCGTCGCGAAGCGGCTGTCACTACTTAGGGTATATTCCATTTGACGCTAATAACGTTATTTTCGATAATTTTGATCACATTCTGCGTCTATGGTTGTGATCACTGTGATCGTTTGTAACTGCTCTCCCCTGTTCCATTTAGGATAAGAACGCTAAGAATGCCACTAAAATTTGACACTTCTGTCACTTTTGACATTAGATGTAGTGTTTGTGGCGAAAATAACGCCAAGACCCATGTGGAACAACTTTTGGGGAGTGTGATCATAGCGTTTTTAGCGAATCTAACTTCAAATGGTAAGCACCCCTAATATGCATTTACAGAGGTGCAGAGCAGTGCTGCAGCTAAGTGGCGCGACTTTTTCGTTCACAATAGCAATACGGCGTAGCAGAACGGTATTTCCAACTAATGACAAAAATTTGAAATGTATGAAGTCGTCGATGTAAAATAATCGTGGTGGCTTGCAAAGAAGCAGATTTAGCTGAAAAATTAATATGTGTTATATTTAGGTGCAAGATATAACAAAATTCTCGTTCGAAAAACTCCTTTTTACGACTCTTCAGAGATAATGATCGATTTCACACAGATTTTAGAACCTAAAGTAAGGTCTTATGAATTGTTGAAACGTGGTTTGGACGTGAAATAACTAGATAATTTACTGCACCGCGTCTCTCCTCATAGTGCGGTTTACGCCATTTATAAATCCATACAAATTAATATTTCCCGAACCGCGCCGTTTCGCTGCCTCGCTATGTACTGCAGTAGTGCGGTTTGACCTTAGGCAATGACGGCGGTGACAACATCACTTTGACGCGACCAATCCGATGCGATCATTTCTAAGCGCCAAATCAATTAACCAATCCAATTGAATTTGGAAAATAGTGCGTGTTTTGTTACTTGTGAATGTGATGAGGCCGAAATCAAAGCGTTCACTATACTTCTTTACTTTATTTATTCGTAGATGGCCGCCTAATTGAAAACGTGCCTTCAAAATAAAGTACAAATAAGTTTATTTTAACATAAAATAACACAAATACCTGAAACATGGCCTTGTTTGGTGAATTTAGTCAAAGTAAAAATCATTTATTCTATTGAGGTGTCTACGAGGCTCTTATGAACATCAATTACAAATTTTAATATTGAAATATTCTACGTTGTACTGCCACGTTCAACAAAAAATTTATAGAGCCACTGCGAGAAGAACGGGCAAGGAACTCGCGGGTATTCTTTAAGACTTCTTTTAACAATAGATATACATACTGTAAATACTGTATGACAAAATGATTACAATATTTGTTTAAATGTGGTGTGAATGAGGATGTAGTGACAAAAATCTAGAAAGGTATGTTAAGATGGTTTGGACATATAGAATCAATGAATTGAGAATAAATAAACAGGTATGGATGGGACAAGTGAACGGAAGTGTTGGAAGGGGGAGACCTAGACGAACGTTCCGAATTCAGATTGAAGATGTTTTGAAAAAAGGCCAGGTCAGGAGTACCTTGAACCGACGCTCATATATGGAAGGATTGATAAGTGTAGATGAAGCGAAAAAGATATGTTAGGATCGTAGTAAGTGAAAATCTGTGGTCTGTGCCTACCCCAACGAGAAAGAGGAGTCATTTTATGTATGTATGTTGTTTAAATGACGTAGGTGATAGGCAACAGTTTGGCAGAGGCGGCATTGTCCAAGCACTTTTGTCGTTTAAGTATTCACAACTTGTGTAGTAGGATTTCTTACTCAAAATGGTTTACATGTGAACTTGAATTTTCCTTCTGTGAGTGTTGTAATATGTTTGGGAACTTTATTATAAAACCGCACAAAATTATCTAAGAAAGACCTTTTATTTGTCTTTGCTAATCTAAAACCTGGCGCTATTTTATTTTAGTAAAGGGGTGAACCATCTAATGAATCGGCCGTTGAAGCTGGTTCTACTCATTTTCATGGCGTAGAAGCAGTGGCGATCAGTATCCAATGAATAGTCGCCCAGAAGGCCCATTGTTGTTTAGCTCACCCTCATGTAAACAATCTGTCGCCAAGCATCTAACTGTGTGTTTCGCCAACTGTCCTAGAGAGCCAGTATTTATAGGTTGAACTTGTTAACATCTTCGACGATTATTTACCATCAAGTGAGATGGTGGTCAAAGGCTTACATATCAGCAATATAAAAAAACTAAGTGAGCCAGTCGTCTGGTCACTTTTTTCTATAGCTTTTTTAAGAAGTCTATGTGTTGCAAAAGTTATGTATGTTTAAGAGAAGTAGTTGATCTGGATCAAATCACCTTAATTTAATTCAAGAAACTATTAACAATGAGAAAACACCAGGAAGTATTCGGACTCGCATACTGATTTATGCCAACATTACTGCCATCACAATATTCTTGTGTGAGGAAAAATACAATTTTCAATTTTTTTCCGTAACTTACATACTCGTATGGAACATAAGATCGAACTATAAGTAGTTCGATGGTACGTACTGAAATAATTATGTAAGGTAATAGGTAGTTTTATTTTATTCACAAATCAACCACAGATTTTCTTTTGCATGCATCACGGAATAGTCTCCGGTAAGCATGCTTAAAATGTTATATGTTATAACTTACTAAATTACGGTTTCGAGGTGATTCAAGATAAGAACTATCTTACATTGTACATGAATTATTATTCCACGCCTTACTAACATTAGCATTAATGTGATTTCGTTAACTTCTACACATCTGAGTTTAAATATGGAAAATACAAAATAACTACATTAATATGACAACTAAATTTACTTAAATTTGCATCGCATTCTTTAAAATTCACATTTATTTTTATAATAATATTAAAGAATACAAAATTACAAACGATGTAGATTGCACCCAAGTAATCAAATCAATGTTCGCATAAAACAAAAAGCTTATTTTAAATGGGATATAAATAAACAATGGAAGAACACCTGTTCGAGCACAGGCGATTACTGAAAAACAGCGTCTGTGCACATCTACGCGGGCTTTATGCTGTGTTTTTTTTCTTTTGCACACATTATTTATAATCAAATCGTCTTTTCTTTTCCGTCTGTTTTAGTTAGGAAATATTTATAAGTTGTTTATTGTCTTTTTGAGTATTGGTTTCCATTGTTGTTTCATTCTTTTTATTTTATGTGTGGCAATTAAGGAATTTTGATTTGATTTGGAAGTCAAGTCAGGGCATCAGAGCGAGCGGATTTTTACTTTAGAATAACTGAAAAATCATTAATACAACGTCACGTCTGCACATCCGTAAAATTGTTTAAAACACCAGTACAATGCGCCCATGTTTTATCACACAATTACCGATAAGACGCTCGTGCCACAAGCAAGACCAACGAATAAAGCTGTGTATTGGAGAATTTTTATAGAGTGCTAATATGATATGTTTGGACAGGGCCGTCTCAACGAGTTGCTGTGTGCGGTGCGGCTGCAGCGCAGCGCCAGCGGCGGCGCTACGCAGGAGAGATACCATCTAGATCCGGGTAAGAATATCAGAAATATGGTAGAGAAAATGTTAAACAAGAGTTTGATTTTCATATGTTTCAAAGAAACTTTGTCCTTGATAGACAGCTAGAAATGATAAGGTTAATTTAATATTTTTTTTTGCAATGACTCCGACGATTACATTACATAATTACCATAAAAAAAATTGTGCGTGATTCGAGCCCGCGCCATCCACCCCTATTACCGGGGTATGCTCTAATCGCTAAGCCAACATGACATATGACGCATGATTCTTATTTGCCCTTTCGTCCATAACCATCGTATGGGTACAAGGTTGTTGTTGAAAATGGAGTGAATGCTGGCAATCAAATTAATGGAACACATATACTGTATCAGCCAAATCTGCTGAACACAGCCTCCCTACTAAGGGGGTTTTTGCCATTATCCACACGCTAGGCAGGCGTCTTGGGGATCGCAGTGGAAGATGGCAGTTCTATAGAAGGCGCTGCTGCCCACCTTCCAGTACCTTTAAATTGTAGAAAATGAAACAACTCCATGTTCTCCCACCATAAAACGAAAGCTAAACAACATTCTCCGTGTTCCAGGTGCGCAAGAAGACGTGAAACAATTCCTCACTCTGCAACAGCGCGGCATGGCGCATCTACTCGACACGGCGAGGAAAGACTTGGCCGCACTCAATACCATAGAAGAGGGTATGGCCAAGCTTGTACGTGCGTAACGTTAGCTACAAAGTTAGTACACTGCTATGTTACTACTTATTTACTACACGATTGTGTAGAATCAACTTTGAAGACTTATCAAAGTATATACAATGAGGAAAAGTGATATTAAAATTTCTTAATTATAATTTCGAAAATTGTTTCTTTCATAACCAAGCGGTTAATTAATGTAAATAAGGTTAGGCCTTCCAGGTCCTCAAAGTCCTCAAATAAATATCTTCCTTGACACAGAATTAAAACAAAATATTATAACATGTTCAGTTCCTCGAATACATTTCCAACATATACTTTGTATGCAGCGCTAAAACTTCTCGAGTTATAAACTTATTTTTGACCTGAACTTTCGTTAATTTTCGGATAAAAATTCGTAACCCCTCCTAAACGACATGGATGATACCAAAACCACGTCAATCGACAGATAAACTAAAATATCTTTACGATTTTGAAATCGAAGAAGGACGTCTTGTTTTATTTAGCTGTTAGACTAGCTTTTGACCACTATCTCACCTGATGGTAAGTGATGATATGGTCGAAGATATTGTTCAGGTTAACGGTCAAGTTATTCAATAACTTTATGTGACTTAACTCTTTGTGAAATTTATTACTTTCTCAAATTTTATTGCATTCCGGACGGAGAGATTACCGTAACTGTCACGTTGTAGCGTACGCTAATCTGATCCTTATTTCAACGTCAGTTAGTTGGGTTTTCGTCTGGTCGGTAACGAGTTGCTAATCTAAGGACTGTCAGACCCTTAAGACCATGATGCGATGAAGTATGCCATACGGATACGGGAAGCATTAAAAATTACTATATAGACACTAGCGCTACAATACATAATATTATAATTATTACTTAGGCAAAGTTTATTGATATACTGTTCTAAGTAATCCTTGCTGTGTAGTGAATAAACATAGAACTTTTCCAACTGATTAGAAGTAAAATTTTATCGATGTATTTCCATAACATAAAGAGAAACGATAATTACGTTAATTGAAAGTTAATGGAACTTGGGACTTCACGCCTGTGGCGGAAAATTGTAAATTGTAACAGTCTCTTCGCGTTTGTAGCTTCATTTGTTAACCAATCTGTATGATCATGGAGTTCGTGATTTTAAAGTAATATAATCGTATTATCTTAAAAATTTAATGAAAACCAATCCACATGATTCCATAAATTACCCCTTAAGTTACGAATAAATATGTAAAGAAGTTTTACTCTCGTACAGTTACCGCTTTGATTTCGGACTCATCAAGTTCACAATTAACAAAACACGCACAATCGATTAGAAATGATTGCATCCGAGGTCGCGTCACCGTATTATACAATAACCGGCAAAAACATTCACGTTTAGGATCGAATATGTCACCTGGGTTGCGAGCATATCAGATGCTCATCATCAGGGCGAGTGCACAGAAAAAAGGAATACTTGAGCCAACGCAGTGTGTTTTTATTCAAGAATATTTGTGATTCATATATATTGAGAACAATATATTCTTGAAAACAGAACACAATATACTCAGGAATATATTCTTGAATCAAAGTATATATTGCGTTCTTCTTTGGAGAAATCGTTATAGTGTTTAAATACGAATATGGTTAGTTTTGAATCCAAGAATCTTACCATAAATATTCGTAAATGAAGCACCTTAATTACATTCGAACAAAAATATTTAAAAATATTTCAAGAAAGAATATAGAAATTTTATTTAGAGAATAAAATGTTAAGGAGTTAACAGTCCTCAATGACCTTGGGCTTTGGATGCACAGTTATTTTTAGCGCGATCTAGTGGCAACTGCTCGTAACTCATGAATATTGAGCGAGCTTTCGTCAAAGACTAACACAAATATGTTACGATGTCAGTTCTGCGATGATCATGAATAACATTTACCTACGACAGATCATCTTTCATGCGTTAGTTGAGGATTTTATTTTGATTATACAACGTCAGGTTGTATAATCAAAATAAAATAATCAGTCTATGTAAGAGACTTTACACTGCTTAAGAACTCCGCTACAGAAGTAGGTACTAATAATAAAACAGAGCAAGTGCGAGTCGGACTCGCGCTACACTAAGTGTTTTCATTCATTTTTTTTTTACGGAGCCCTGCATGTAAGTTGAACGCCTTTCAACTACTAAGTAAATCATTTGGATAATTACTAATTTACCAATTACTCATTTAGTCAAGCATTTCTAAGTTATTTGTCTCTAACTTAAAACTGCTCAAACAATATTGATGAAATTTAAATGGGACCGTCTTGAAAATATTCTCAAACCTAGGATTTTTTCGCTACGCTCAATCCTAAGCCTATGCTCAAACCAATACAAAATAATCATTAAAAGCAATGCCCAATTGACGGAGTACCTAATACACATACGAAAAAGGTACAGTCGAATTGATATCCTCCTTTTTTAAAAACGGTTGAAGTCATTTATATTGAGTATATTGTTGTGAATTATCAAAACTTTGGACAATTTTGTGATTAACTATTGAAAGGATAACAAATCTACCTACATTTTACTACGCTACTTTTTGTTTTCACATTGTTAGTTATTTCTACCTACCGCCAATAATTTTTTGCTTCAACTGTCAACAGTGGAACAATTTTTTTTTAGATAGATATAGATTATGTCATCACTAGAGACAACTGGGAATGGTAAGCACAGCGTTTATCTGTCCCATGTCACCAGTGGTGACATATTAGACGGATTAACGCCGCGCCGTGAAATCTATAAACAATTCCCAGTTCCCACTGTGGCGTTGAATAACTGGAAAGATCCAAATTTCAAATGGTTTCATGACAAAAACATAATTTCTTCCACAAGCAGGGGTGGTTAATTGACGGCCCGCTAAAAAATGTTTAATTGAGTTGGAGTAAAATACTCTTTTATTTTACTTTCACTTAGTAAAAAGGTACCACCAAATATTAAAAAACTGTTAAGTATTTGGAGAAAAAACTAAAGTTTAGTGTAAGTTATGGAAGTTTTGCTGTATTTGCAATGTTTCTTATATTTTACTAAATACCTTGTTTTTTAAATGTAATTCCTAAATTCTCCTTTAGCAAATGCAAATTATTACATAGTTTATTTAATATTACACGTCATAGTAAATATTATCATGTGTTTGTAAAAGCTGCAAACATGTTTTGTTTTTCTAAGAAAGGTTATCGGTATTTACAAACCTGTTTACCTAGTTTTTAATCCCATGAAATAGCTCATCTGATTCAAAGAGACATTTCTAAAATGAAGTCATTAATTTATTTGATTTAACAGAAACATTTAGTTTTTACTTATTTTGTAATACTAAGCAAAGAGCTTATTTGTATCAAAAAAAAATTTATTACAAAAAAATGGATTAGTTTCTTGACTAAACGTTGCTGTGAAATCATAATAATAACCTAATAGCTTTCTAACGTACTAATATTATAAATTTAAAAGTTAATGACTTTTGAATTTATAAATTATAATATTATTAATTCAAAAGTAAATAACTTTTTAATTTAGAATATAATCTCTGTGTAGTTATTGAAATAACTAGGGCCTATTTGATATTGCGAAAAAAGCTAAATAGGATATCAAATAAAAGAGATTTAATTGTAGATTTTAAAACGAATTTTGTTTATATTTCAACTTATATAATTTTTTTTATAATATAAACCTAAATGTATTCGGTACAGCGCGAGGTGTTAGTTCGCGGCGAACTACTAGTTATTAATTTTGACAGTTGTTTCCATAGTTTTTTTTTGTTGGTTTGTCAAAAATATTTTGTAAAATATTTTCCACGACTGGTCACCCTCGACAAGTAAGTCATCAAGGTAAGACAAGCAATTTTCAGTTACTTGAGTGTAACTCTAAAACTACTCAACCGATGTTGGTAAAATTTAAATGGAAACGACTGGAAAGTAAACCCTATTCAAAAAAAAACAATGACCAAAATCAATACAAATTTGGCGGAAAAATCGGTGAAATACATAATATATATTACACAGTATACAGTGAAATATAGAAACCCCTCCTTTTTTGAAGTCGGTTAAAACAGGACTAGTGAAAAAATATTTTCACTAGAGTTCTAAATCTTTCTTAGCCGTGGTTTGGTCAGCTCTGATATAAAATTTTACGATAAAATAGGTAGGTAGTTACTTCAAGTGTAAAGTATAATTGGTATGGGTTTTTGAATCTGCATCAGCCCAACTGCGAGTTTTGCTTACATATATTACGTTGGTACCTATGTATTATGTAGGTACCTACAGCACAGTATTTCTAATTTATTAATTGATTTTTCAACCATTAACGCATGTTTAGCGAAAACATATTTTAATAATTTATGAAACGAAAAATTTTCGCCTCGGGTGGGGATCGAACCCACGCCTTCCTGTGAACCATAAATGATTAAAACAGTATTTCTACTTTGATATATGACGAAATGACGAGTAATAGGACAGAATGGAAGAAATGTACATGTTGTGCCGACCCCACTTAACTTGGGACAAGAGCACGAAGAAGAGGACGAAGCCAAGTAGAAAATCTGTCGCCAAGCACCTAACGGTTTGTTCCGGCAGCTGTCCTTGAGAGCCAGTACTTCTAGGTTAGCCTGAACAACATCTTCGACCACATCATCACTTACCATCAGGTGAGATAGTGGTCAAAGGCTAACATATCAGGCATAAAAAAAAAAACCCAAGGGTAGGTTAGGTACTTACAGTACAAGATTCTGATTATTGATACATTACTAGCTGCTCCTGCTGCCCCGCGGCTTCACCTGCATTTTCCGTGTATTTTATTTGTTTTCACGGAACCCTAATTATTATTTTTGTAAAATTAAAGTATTTGGTAGAAAGCTGTTATTTAGACTTTACACACAGACACTTCATTTTATTTAAACGTGTAGATAGACTATTAATATGTACCTACTAGCCTGTCCCCGCGGATTCGCGCGCGTTTTTCAGCTATCTTCCATGAAAATAAAACATATAGGACAATGAAATTCCTGTTAAAAATCGGTCCAGACATTCCGGAGATTACCCGGAACAAACAGATATACATACATACAGACAAACAGAAAATAATGTTGTTATTTTTTTTTGCTGTAGGTAGGGCTTAGGTACCTTACATACATTCATGTGCATTTAGTAACATGCTCTTTAGATATTTTATATAACAAATATGCACTTATTTTTGTTTAGATATAAATTAATTATATGTTAATTATATATAAAAATATCAATTACAATCTGCGCCCCTCTACTGTTCTTTTTCCGGGATATAAAGTAGGTAGCCAACGTGTTATTCCAGGGTAGTAGGTATATCGTTCAAAATTTAAACCAAACCCGTTCATCTGTTTCATGAATGAGGAACGTACACCAACTTTCGCATGTATATAATAAGTGTGATTAGAGGGATATCACTGTATTTTAGCCCTCTTAGTCCGCTTAAAAATCCTGACAGTGAGGTTAGTCACTCCGGCCTACAAAACAAAAAGAACGACAAAAAAATACAATATTGGTATAATGAGGTAATAGAGTATAATATAATAATGTGAAAAGGTAGGTACCACTCGGCCAGTTGGCGTCCAATCTTTTTTTTACGCTTATTAGCCTTACTGATACCTCCCATCTTCGGATCAGATTAGACCTTCTGTACTACAAAATCTGTTACTATTCTAAATATTTTCACTAACGATAATGTCAATATGAACTAATAAATGACTCTAAAAACTATTGATTTAAATTGTGTTTGCCTATTTACTCAGTGTTTAATTGATAATTTACGTACAAATAGTAATAAAATTGCATAAATGTTTCTTGGGAACACAAGTACGTCCACTCTCTGCATAGTGCCAGCGGCGACTGACCCTTCCCCCGCTTAGGATCTCGCGGGTGTTGCCGATCACATGCTATGCGGGCATGGCAATAAATAACGCAAAATATTACTAAACAGACTTTATTTTGGTTCTAAAAATATGGGGAAAAAATGAATGTGCATATTTATAAATTGCCTATCTAACAGTGTAAACAAATTTAATGTCGCAATCTTCCGTAACACGGCATTGCAGGCTATGGGAACGAAAAAGACGTTCGTAAAATATTTTTTTCTTCGCAATGTAGCAAGTAAATTAATATTTTATGCAATTGAAACGAACAGGTACAGAATGATCTTATTGATGATATTTTTTTCATGTCTGTAGAATCCGTAGGTTCTTCAGCATGTCGAGTTAAAGAGACGCGTTTGGCGAGTCTTAAAGCCTTAACAGAAGAATTCCTATTTTATTGTTAGAAGAATATTTTCGTTATCTTGAAATAATAATTTGAATACTTTATGTGAAGAAATATTTTTTGGGTCAAAACAATATTGCTAAGAATATTCGAGTGTAATATCAAGACTCGATTATTTTTCAGTTCAGAATATATTCTTGTTGTAATACAGCATTGTCTTGAATTTATTAAGACAATGTATATTCTTGGCTAAAGAAGTCTTTTTTTTCTGTGTGCGCAGCTATGTCCGCGAGCCGGGCGGGCGCTAAAGTTTTGGAATAAGGTTATATTGTTGCGGCGCACGGTACACTTTTTAAACCTCGCCCGCCGCGGTATCGTTTGCGTTCTGCTGTTTTTGAGCTTGGCTTAAGTTTCCTTACACATTTATTCGTAGCCCTGATACCGTCAAAAATATAAAAAAAATATGTTAACCGTAACAAATGCAATCAATAAGTAATAAAAATGGTATTAGATGTCCTAAAATATCTTCTCGCATATTACATGATCAATTACAAAAGTAAGAAAACCTTGTAACAAAACCTTAAAAAATGTTTCTCTCCACATACTTAAGTTTCCACCTTATACAACGAAAAAATTACGATGAAAATGTTTACAAAGCCAAGTAATGAAACTATGACGTAGTTTACAAAACCAGAGGCATAAGCATTGTAAACATGTATGTAACATCTTTTTGTAAGTATACTTTCTACGTTTAAGAATTATGTAGATGTAACTTTCTACGTATTTTGTTATTTTTTTTATTGTTGTTTCATGCTGTGTTTTAAAAGTGTAAGTATTAAAATAGCATCAAGGAAATATTTGTAAAATAATGAATAAATTGAAGTTTAAATATAAGCTGTTTCATTTTAATTCACAATTTATATTAAGCATCACATTAACATTTTCGATGCGAAAGTTTGCGTGTGTACCAGCGTGTTTGTTACTAATCAGCTCCGAAATGACAGTGACATTGACATTTTGACATGTACATTGTACATAGATTTCTTAGTACTTGGATTACCGTATAATGCAGTTGCCATGAAAGCTTTGAGATGTAGGCCGCAAACAATCACAATTACCGTGCGTGCAGTGCAAAGTGGAAGAATTTACATGTTGATGCCCTCTCCCCACGCTTCAGCCCTCGTACTAAGGTGGCGGCGGCATAGCCCCGTGTGTGTCTTTCCTCCTGCTTCCACTATTTGTGTGACAAGAAATCAACGTGTAGTTAATTTGGATGTAGTGATATTAGCCGAATAAGGTATGCTAGTACATGAAGTTTGGACATGAAGACTGAATGGATGAAAGGAAATACACAAAGCAAGTAAACATGGCGAACGTGACTGGAACTTATGAAAGCGAAAGATCTCGGTGAATGTATACTGAGAAGATTAAAGACGTTCCCAAAAAGAGGCTAGGACATGAGTCCCCTTAACAGATGAGTGTTTTAAGAATATAGAAGGCAGCAAAATATGCCAAAATCTAGCAAGTGGAGATTCGAATCATATCCCACCTCTCCAGAAACCAGGGGTGACGCTAAAAATAAAAATAAAGTATTTACTTTTGATTCCTTTTCCTTAATTGGATAATAAAAAAAAATTATGGATAATGGTCAGCTGACTGTTCTGACACTGTTAGATTTCAGTAATGCGTTTAATACTGTCAATTTCGATATTCTCCTTGCTTTACTTCGTTCTCTAAACATATCTCCAACCGAAATCGATTTATTTCACAGTTATCTGTACGGGCGCAGGCAGCGTGTACGTCTTGAAGACAATTTCTCTTGTTGGTGTGACACGACAGCAGGCGTACCGCAAGGCGGCGTGCTATCTCCTTTGTTATTTGCAATATTTATTAACTCATATCACAAAATCTCTCTTCTTCCTACCACTTATATGCTGACGATCTACAGATATACTCGCAGGCTCCATTACCTACATTATTTGAAGCCATTAATACAACGAATAGTATTGTTTGGACTTGATCGCATAACAAAATAAAGCAAATCCTTCGAATTGAAAGTGAATCCCAGCAAAACTAAAAGTATTGTTATGGGCAGCTCCAGGTTATTGTCAAAAGTAGACTGGGCAACGCTTCCTCATGTAGTTTTCGGTGGTAATGTTATTCCTTTCAGTTTATCTGTTAAAAATCTGGGTGTGACTATTGACAACTCTATGACCTGGAATCCGCAGTTACAAATAACAAGTCGTTAAGTTTTTCATCAGCATCTTTGAAAAAGCTACGTAACTTCCTACTACCACTAAAATTGCTTTAGCTCAATCTCTCTTACTGCCCATTCTTGATTACGCTGACGCCAGATATCTAGATCTTACGGAGGAACAGCTGAATAACCTTGAGCGCCTTCAAAATGTTTGTATAAGATTCATGTTTGGCTTGCGTAAATATGATCATATTTCTCAATTTCGTTCTAAGCTCAAGTGGCTTCCAATACGTCTTCGCCGGAATACTCACATTCTCTGTCTCCTTTACAATATATTGTTCAATCCTACATCCCCGCGCTATATCAAGGAACGTTTCAACTTCCTTCAATGATCTGTATACTCCTTAAGGTCATCAGAAAATCTTACACTAGACATTCCACCACATACCAGTTCTTTCTACGACCGTTTAAGCTGCCCGCCTATGGAACTCTCTACCCGTTTCCATCAGGCGTGCACCATCATTAAATGTATGCAAAGAACAAAATAAAAAAGTTTTATCGGTCAAATGTCACATTGTAAGTACCTGTTCTTGCCATTTTGCTTAAAATTGTTTTGGATATCGATACTATATTACTATAATTTTTGTAGTATATATATATATCTATGTTATTTTGTGTATATTATTGCTTATATGTCTATCGTTATGCATGTATATTTGTATACATTTAGGCGCACATTTTCTAAATTCAGAATGAATACTTATTTGCTAATTTGCTTTTTTTGTTTTTCTTTTTTTCTTTATAAGTTACGAGTATGTACTAGTTATACTACA
This sequence comes from Plagodis pulveraria, assembly GCA_963890685.1. Lineage (NCBI taxonomy): Eukaryota > Metazoa > Arthropoda > Insecta > Lepidoptera > Geometridae > Plagodis > Plagodis pulveraria. The sequence continues at coordinate 26,829,054 of OY982950.1, read as the reverse complement.
CCCCTTAATAATCGGTTTTAACAGATCCTCTCCATCCAAAGGTTGCCTGGAAGAGATTGCTTTCAGTAATAAGGCCGCCCATTATAACACTATTAATTTGAATTGTATATTATATCTTTTTCACTTATTTTTATTTATGTAAGATGCTTATCTATCTTAAGAAATTTCCGAATGTGCGCCATATGATATGACCAAATTTGACATGAGTGGGGATTGAGTTACTTATCTTAACAACACTTACGTGATTCACATGAGTATCTAAACAACTAACTTTAGTATATGCTTAGTGACACCTACATGCCTACCTGCTCATCGAGGCGAGAGAGTGACCAATTATTGGGAGTCGTACTTTCACAGATGTGTGTTATAGATGCGGATGGTATCCACCAATCAGGACAAAATGTCAAGATTTGCTTGTAAATCGAGCGATGTCATTGGTGGATACTACACGCATCCACAGTTTATACTTCTGGTGGAAAGGTAGCCTGAGGTTGCGTAATCAGAGAGGTGCGAAGTAGATGTGTGTGAGGAAAAAAGCCATCAACAGGATAGGATCGCTTCATTTTCGTAGCCTCGCTGACCGAGTGATCGTATTGGTGTTTTTTAATATGATTGTAACGGGGCGAGCACGAGGCATGTTGTCTAGCGGTAAACTCTGTCTCAGATGCATTTGCACTGCGCCCGTCACCCTGTGACATACAGTTTGTTAAGTCTCGTGTGCCTGTAATTTTTCTGGCTCTCAAGGACTGCTGCACACCGTTGGGTGCTTGGCGACAGATTTTCTACCTGAGGGTGGTAGCTAGTCAGGCGAGTATACGCAAAATTTCGTTCCACCATGCGGTGATGCTCGAGGCAGTGGTGGGGATCGAACCATGTGAAACGAAGTGCTTTGCATGAGTGGCCATCTTGGATCCACAGTTTTGGATTTTTGACAGATGTAATAGGAATGTTCTTCTCTCTTCTTTTTCTTCAAGCACTTCCTAACTATAATATATATAACTATAATCGTTTCCGAGGTACTTGCTACCTGTTGCACTTGGCAGACGACATTTTCATGTTTTTGGATTTATCTCATACTCAGCCTTTTTCAAAATCCGACAGGAAGATATGAAACAGTACATATATTGTTAAGCCAAGAACTGGAAGTTTTAGAACAAATAAATGCTATATTTAGTAGGTAGTCCTATTGGTTCTGATGGAAACGTCCTATCAACAGCACGAACACAGACATCCACTCATTGCTTATCTGTTAAGCCCACAGTAAAATAAATTGCGCTTCTCATTTGCTTTAAGGCCATTGCAATTGCAAACGCAGGACGTACGCATTGACGACATACTTCAGTCCGCGTCTATGAAATCATTGAGCTATATACAGGATTATTGGTAAAATGCTAACAACCTCTTTGGGTTGACTTCTGCTAGTCCTATAACAAACATATTGAAAATGTTTCATCTCAAAATGTTGTTCTTACTCCTACTTTTTAGAAGTCAACTCTAAGAGGTTGTTAGCATTTTTCCAATAACCCTGTATACGCTCGGAATGGCATTTCCCCTTTGCATTTCTGTCGCTACGAAGCGTAGTTCACCAGAGCGAGAAACATAGCTTATACGTGCCCCAGGACTCTTAAGCATCGACACGGGCCGATTCTCATAAAGTAATACGATAAAACGCCCCGCGCGGTGCCGGGTTAGAATTGCACCTCCCCATGTCATCCCGTGTCGTAAGAGGCGACTAAGGGAAAAATACTGGAAGGCAGCACCTTCTAAAGAACTGTCATCTTACACTGCGATCCCCAAGCCGCCTGCCAAGCGTGGGGATTATGGCAAATACCCCCTTAACATAGCCTCGCCTGGCTGTGTTCAGCAGTGGACAATTCGGCTGAAACAGTAATACGATAAAAAGGTTGTCTGGATATGGCTATGATTACCTATGAGGGTCTCCATGGTATACTAATAAGTATGAGTTTAACACGGCTTAAAATATGTAATGTCTACATAATGGGTTATTTATATTTCTCTATCTACACGTACCTTAGTAAGTCGTGATCGATGCTTTTCTTAACTGACTTTAAAAATAAAGATGAGGTGCTCAATTCAGGTGCTATTTTTAAAGTGTTTTTATTAACATCATATATCCGTCATTATTGAAACTGAATTATAATTGTTTTTGTATTAAAGGAATAAATAAAAATACATGGAAAAAATGACATGTCCTCAAAGGTTATAATTCTAACCTGCGTTTCATACTTTTTTGTAGCTAATTGTCTAGCCTTTAACAATTATCTCACGTGATGGTAAGTGATGATGTGGTCGAAGATATTTTTCAGGCTAACATAGGCTCTGAATTACTGATTCTCAGAACTTTTCAGTTGTGGAAGTCAGTTTTTCTTCCACAACTGAAAAGATGTGGAAGAAAAACCGACTTACACTACTTTTGCAAGGACTAACTTACGCACCGCGCGCGCGTTTCATTAGTGTACAGAAGCCTTTATTGGACAATTACATAACTTGCACTTAGAATCCCCTGTTCGCGTTTATGTGCAGTTCGCCGCGCTTTAAACGCATTGTTTCCTCGCATGAGTTGTATTTTACCACCAGATAAGGAAGTTGGTAATCTTCGACTCTTTGTCTTGTCACGTTCACACATATAAAACAAATGTACACATTACTACCATGTCATTACAAAGAAACTGTGTTCTTATTTTAGAACTCAGATTTTTTTGCTCGTGTCATTTCATGCGATAAGGTTCTTCAACGTGGAAATTGATTGGCTGGTATGTTTGCCTTGCAAACTGATAAAGATATGCTGAGTATGATGAATGGTATCAAAGAGTGCTAATATTTAACATGAGTTGATTGTCTTTGATGACATAGACTTTTAAATGTAATATAGTGCATAGTTCTGTATGTTTGACGTCATCTATAAATTTTGAACTAGTCATATTAAGATAATGAATAGATTCAGGCGTTACTTTGCGGAAATCCATATTTAATAATAACAAATATTTTCAAAATATTATACGAAAACATCAAATTAATATTTTAATAAAACACTTTAAAAATATAAAAATATATCTAGTGTTAATTCCGCCTAATTTTCCTGCTGAGCCGAAGTGACGTCACAAACGCCACGCAGCCAAACCGGATGAATTTTCGACGCGTTTCGCTTCTACACGAAGCATTCTCAGGAGGTCTTGACTCTACGAGCGCACGATCGAGAAAGTGGCGTGGCGAGTGGCGTTTGTGAGGTCACTTCGGCTTAGCAGGAAAATTAGGCGGAATTGTCACTAGATATATTTTTAAACTGTTTTATTAAAATATTAATTTGATGTTTTCGTAAAATATTTTGAAAATATTTGTTATTAGTCATATTAAGCTTTGTGATATTTGTCGGACCCCTAATACATAATTAATGAAATGTCATAATGCTGCCTCAAATAATATTTTCGTATTCTTCTCATTTATGGTTTGACCACTGTACGAACTACGAAGAAACAGTCCATACATGTTTTTTTTATATTACAAAAACTAAAATCATAATTGAACTTTTTTGAAACTGAACGGTTTTAAAGAAGTTTGAATTACAATTTCAAATGTTGTCTTAGGTTTTCGCGATTATTACACATAGTAATTAAACAACTTTAAACGGTTTAAAGTTGTTTAATTACTATGTACAATTTTAAACTTTTTTGAAACCGGCGGTATGCCTTTATCAAGAAATTACTACAAACTATATACAACACTACAGCTACAACAATAAAAGCTTTCAGACTACCTACAAGTCATTGAAGACTCATAAAAAAAAACTGATTATAAATCAACTTAATTGAAATTTCCATTGTTTCTAGATGGAAATACGAGTTGATACTGACCCAGAAGTCGTTTCTTTGTGCATGTAACAGATTAAGTGTCACCTTAGTGACCGGTTGCAAGCGATTTAATTGCCTGTTTGCCGCCAGACAATAATAACTATGGAATGCGTAGTATTTCAGAAGTAAAGTCTTTAAGTGTTAGCATACAAATTCTGTAGCTTACATTTATATTTATTGAAAAACTACATTGTCTATTTAAAATTTTATTTAACATGATTTTTTTTAATGAAACTACTATTAATCCGAAAACCGAACGGGGGTAGATTAAAATCGCTCCCGCCGCTCCTCAAGACGATGACACCCGCTTCTTCAGTCTACAATGCGATTAAAATAAGAATAGGACGGGCTCTCGGCTAACTTCACTCATATACACTCTAATAAGTACGATCAGCAGAAGAAACTTAATAATAGAGCAGTGCCATATATTTATACGTAATTTTAAATGAGTGATCCGAAATTGTTAATTTTAATAAATTCATATTTTTAAGGTTGACAGCACAGACGCCATCTTGGTTTGATGACAACGCGGGCGTCAGGGTCTTACTACGCAACACGTTTCCGAGTGTTTATTGATCTTCTTGTTGATTGTCGATGTCGATGATTAGGGTGAGTCTGACCCAGTTAGCCATCAAGACATGAGTGGCATCGAAGAGCTAAGTGAGTCAAATTAAGATACCTGAGTACAATATATTGCTAACAAATAAAATCAGTACAAATTATTTGTGTTTTTGTTGTCCCACAACTTCGTTTATGTACCTATGATTACATGTTTTTTTTACACGACTGCCCACAAAAAGGAGTGGTATGTTTTCAGGGTTCATGTCTGTTTGTATGTTTGTGTTTCTTTCGTCCACCATAACTTCTAAACGGCTTAACCAATGTTTATGTATGAGATATCGTTAGATTTATCTTGATAGCGCAAGTGACACTAGGTACATAAAAATTAAATAAAACACTGGTGAATTTTAGACGTCATATAATGAGAAAAACAATTTATTTTTCTTCCAAACCCATTGTGTTGGGTATTAAAATGAAAGACTTTAAAAAACGATTCTATAAATACATATATAACTTGCAGTTTTAATTTCAATAAAACGTTAAAACGCTTAACGCAAAATAAATAAAAAACCGTAAGTTAAATCGGCTAAAAATGTCATTTAAATAATATGCAGTCGGGTATTTTTTTATTTTAATTTATACTTGTTTTATCATTTCTTTTTTGTACACTGTACCAAGTTCTAGTTTAGACGTCACAATATGGCGCTAGACCGATCCTATTCTTATTTTAATCGCATTGTACTCGTGATCACGGTCAATGTAACTTGATCGAAACGTCGAGGTTAGTGAAAATATTATTATTTTGATGTTAATTCGTGCGTGAATAGACTCGTTTAGGATTTAGAAACATGAGTTTAGTTCACGATAGTTACAATAAAAGTAACTATTAATCCTTAGTTAGAACAGGCATTTGCCAGTTGTAGGGATAATTTGTTTCTCCTTTCTACATCTCCCTCATGCTTTCTACTCCTTAAATACTCACATACTCCAAAAACATAATTATTTACTACTGATAGGCTAACTTTTATCCACAATCTTACCTTATAGTAAGTAACTATGCGGTTGAAGGATGGTACTTGGATGGTGATGAACAGATATAACGGGCATTCGCAAAAAGCTCTAACGCAATGCCATCCTAAGAAAACGCGAAGCGCTCGTAGCGAAGTTTACTTAGCTGTTCTCAACCGATCAGCAAAGTTAAGCAACGTCGCGCGCGGTTATGAGTTGGATGGGTGACCGCTAGTGACATTACTACTGAGCGTTTCAATGCTTCGGAGGGCACGTTAAGCTGTCGGTCCCGGTTGTTGTCTTAAGATGGCAGTCGTTATAGCATGGTGGTAGGGTATTATGCGAATACCCGCCTGGCTAGCTACCACCCTCAAGTAGAAAATCTGTCGCCAAGCACCTAACGGTGTGTTCCGGCAGCTGTCCTTGAGAGCCAGTACTTCTAGGTTAGCCTGAACAACATCTTCGACCACATCATCACTTACCATCAGGTGAGATAGTGGTCAAAGGCTAACCTATCAGGTATAAAAAAAAAAAAAACAAGCGTCCAGACGCGACGGCTCAACGAGAGCTCTGAAGCACAGAAGCACTCAATAGTAAATACCATTAGCGATCACCCATCCAAGTAATCACCCCAGTTAATATAACTAGTTGATCTGTTACAAACGTCTAGGCAAGCTCCGCTACAAGCGCTTCAAAAAACTATTATATTATAAGACGTTAATAAGTTCATCTATTTCAAAAACATAACTTTAGTTTCATTTACATTAGCTATCATACCGTTTCCCTTAAGGTTGAACTGGTCGGTCACTTCTCCATACAAACGTCGTAGGGTGATCACTCCCTTATTTGAGGTTTTAAGTCCAGACTTAAGCATAATACCGATTGATATCGTCATTATCTAGGCTTGTATGATGCCAAAATTTTAAAAAGATAATTAAGTTGTAAGTTATGAGCCTCGAAAACTTTATATGAAAATGTTTCGAGGCTCATAATTATCAAGATAATTATTTTATTAAAATTTCGGCATCATACAAGCCTAGATAATGACGAGAGCAATCGGTATTATGCTTTATTTTGGACCTAAATCCTCAAATAAGGGAGTAATCACCATACGACGTTTGTATGGACAACGGGCCGGCCAGTTCACCCTTAAGAGGCCTTTTACATTATGCAGCCCTCTCCCTCGCACTTTCAAAGATATTTTCAAATAGCAACAATATGGTTTATATTTTTTAAAATGTTGCATGCAGCGAAATAATGATTGACCACATTTAAAAACATATAAACCATATTGTTGCTATTTGAAATTACCTTTAAAAGTGCGAGTGAGAGGGCTGCATAATGTAAAAGGCCTCTTAAATGCTCCATGCATCATCGTTACCTTCTCCTGCAACTCATGTCGGCGTGGAAAAGACACTTGACGTGTAACTCGTTCCTTCTTAATACATCTTTGCTGGCTTTCAAATCTCTTACACCACTACAAAATTACAAATTTACGATAGGAAAAATAATAGTAATGTGTTCCTCTTGCAAATTTGTAATTTTGTAATGTACTCCGCAGAGCATCCGATATTGCAACCATAAAAATACCTCTGTTCACGGTGACGCTATACATCAACTAAACATACCAATTAGTGTATGATCTGTGTAAAAATGGAGAAGACCGGTTACCAGGCCTAGAGTTATTGCTGAGTGCCATACTGTGTTACAAAACTTGAAAATGGAAAATAGTACAGTCGCCGTACCAAAAGGTTTTCAAATTGATTCGGTTAACGTTCCGCGAGCACATATTACCGTTTCAAACTAAGTAACATAACAGACTGTTAAAAGAAATACTATTTGACAATAAGGTTTAAAATTACTTAGGTCTTGGTTGTTTGATTTTAGAACATAATTAAGAACATTATTTAGAGATATAATACGTTTTTATTGGTTTAATATGTATGATAAGTGTAATGATTAAATCATCTTTTACATTAACTTTTAGAACCTTTGCAGACCAACAGCAATGGGAGCCCGAGAAATAATCTTCCTAACACCTAGAGAGAACTGCGAAACTGCGAGATAGACAATTGTCAACAAACAAAGGCTATGTTTACAACTCTAAACAAAAATCAGAAAAATAATCTTCTGAAACTACTACCCGAAGGAACGCCTTCATGAAAGCCTGAAAGTCACTGCAACATGCATTATTTGCACAAAACCGCAACAACAGAACTCTTTCCTGATTACTGCTTGATGATGAAGCCATGTAGCACGTACTTTTGCATTGTGAAGCTACGGAACAAATTAAGTTAAGTTTCATTGAATTCCATTCAGTAGTTTTGGAGTGATCGCGGCCGGGATACAGACAGACAGACAGACAAATAAAAAAAAAAGCAGTTTTGGCATCTGTGTCAGCTACAAATTGCTCTCAACTTTTTTTTTTCAAAATATCTGCCTAGTACAGAATATTTGGATCTGTAACAGTTTTATTATAAGTATAGATAAATATATAGTATAGTAACCACATTCTCGCCACCAACACATATACCACTGGAGCAGTTGCCATACAAAGTCATATTATATCCTCCAAATAAAGAAACTACATAAGACCTACAGAGTGCCGACCACAGTTCATTACTCACCAGTTTGTCGTAAGTCTTTTCCAAATCAACGAAAGCGCAATATACCTTTTTACCTTTGGCCAAATCTTTTCCAACTATGCATCTAAAAGGCATGATCCTTACATCCATATACTTTGTAATCTCGCTAGGACATCCCATATTTTCATTATTCTTTCAGTCAACATACAATTACCAACAATACTGAGTGGACTATATTCAGGGCTATATATGCCTGTAGATTTGCAGTTTTGCTTTGAGCTTTACTCTTTTTGATCTTAGTCTTGCATAAATCGTTTAGTACGCATCTGGGGGTCCAGCAAAGGTTAAAAAGGCGATACAGCTGACCTGCTACGACGACGACTTGTCTAGCCTTCAGCGTCTCGACCGATATATTTTCATACCCCACGGTCTGCTACTTTTATCACCGCTCCTATTCATAATTTAGGCAAGAATTGCTGGACTATTTCAAACAAACTATCAGAACGCTTCTTTTATCTCCATAACATTATTTTGTTCTCTCCATTCACTATACTTTCAGCACCTAATTCAGTTCAGTTCTGAGCTCATTCCTATTCTCATTATAAAAAATCATTACTATGACTCGTTTTTCTCGTTCTGCAAACGGATAATTATAGATAAATAAAACGATATAATTATGTAATCTTATAAATATTTATTCATAATTTAACTTTTAGTACTTAAATCTAAGGGATAATCCATACACTTGACTAGTTCCTCGATAGGCCTGCACTCCAGTCTTTTAGTTATAAGATTAAGTGGCATTTCTTCTTCCATAAACGTATCATTAACAATTGGTGCTTCTTCTATCCTATGCTCTTCATACGTGTAGACCTTCTCACTGATGTTTGGTCTCAATACTGGGTAGTTTATATTAGAGTAGTAGTTTCTGTACGCATGTTCATACATCTGTGTATATTCTACGTAGGACATCTCATCTGAAGGGACTCTGACGGGATACATTGACTCCACAGGCCTTACGTATGTGATGTGTTCCACTGGCGTATATCTTAGAGAATCTGTCATAGTATAAGATGCTAATGGAGATAAGGTGCTTCTAGGCGGATATACTATATTAGGGGATGTTGTAGCTATGTATGAGTGTACGGGTGATGGTGGTTCTGCGATGTATGTTGTGTTCTCCTTTGGCGAAAAGGTGTCAGAGCTTTGAGCTTCTTCGGAAGATTCCCGTCGCGCCTGCTCCGCCGTGAAGTGCTTGTATGTCTTTACGTGTTTTCTTAAGCTTGAAGGATCTGTATATCTCTTGTTGCACCCGGGAACTTTGCAGCCATAAGGCTTTTCTACGGCGTGGGTTCGGGTGTGCTTGAATCGGTCGCTGGAGTTTGAGTAGGCTTTCCCACAACCCTGTTGACAAAAACATACGCCAATGAGCACTTTACTCCTAATATACATATATGGATATTATCTGATAAGAAAACTTAAATAGTGTAGGTACTCGTATATACTATCAGGGCCTGGTATACTGTTCAATCTTAATTTATAATTTTTACTTTTTTTTTAAGAATTAATATCTCTAAAACTAAACCTAATATGCTCTGTTTGAACATATAACGGTGCAAATTTGGTTGGAAATGTATGAAATCTACGTATCTGATTATTAATTATGTACATTGTCAAATTTGATTAGTTTTAATTATAACTAAACGAGTAATGTTTGAGATATTTACCTCATAAGGACAGACATATGGTTTTTCTCCGGAGTGTGATCTGAGATGGATCTTTAAGTTTTCTGCTCTCGAGAAACTCTTGTGGCACTGGTTACATGTGTGTGGACGCTCGTTTGTGTGTGTGCGTACGTGCACTAGCATTTTGTATCTGTGGACAAAGAACATTTCCATTAGAAAACAGGTTAACATTTAAATTTATGTCACAATGAATTTGAGAAAGAAATGCTTTGGGATGGCTATAACATGGCTGTATTTTTAACTGTATTAAATTACTGTAATGGACTGATTTTAGGTTCATTATACAGTGTAAAAAACGCGTGCTTTTTACGTTACATTACTGACTTTTTAGTTTTTTTTTTTTTTATGAGTATAATTTTCTCTCTAGACTCTATAAAGCCTTCGTCTTCAGCTGTTATCCCGCTTCGAGTGTAATAAAATAATGACTAATATTTCTCACTTGTATCATCGATTTTGTACTATAGTGCAATTGATTATTATATATTTTAAATTTTTCATAGACGTGTTTTTATAAATTTAAGTTTTCATCTTCCACTGTATTGAAATGTTAAATTGACATAATGTTATTTATTGTAAATTTTGATCTAAACTTCTAATTTAGTTCAAATCAATACCAACCTTGCGTTAAATCCTCTCTGCGGCCTTGCGCAACCCTGCCACCCGCAGTAGAACAGTCCGTCTTGGTGCGGATGCGCGTGAGTACGCGCGACGTGTGCGGAGAGACGCGCGACGCTCGGTAACCTCGCGCCGCAGCCACGCCATCCGCACGCGCCTTCGGACAACTCTGCTTCGGAGCGGTCAGGGGAAGACCCGCCCGACGAATCTTCATCCGATAACTGTACAAAAATAACAAAGATAAGCTTACCGTAAAGCGATAAAACACCTACGATCCTGTTCAGACTAGAGTAAAAACTAAAAATATTTATAGATCCTTTAAGGATAAAGACGGTTTGCTTTTTGGGAACAACTAATTATGGTGCAGCAATCTACGACATCGTCCACGCGGTTGGATGCCAATGGGACTATAAAACAACCCAACAACCCTGATTGCTAAGAAATTCAAAATATAAATTATCATCATTATGCCTACATCACAATCAAAATTAGATATCATGTAGATAATTGTATCAGAAAATATAGTTTTTACAAAATCACTATGAACAACTGTAGTTGATATCATATATTATATAAGAAATGACTGCACAAAATACTAGCATGATTTAAAAAGGATTGGGCCTAAAGAGGTGTGAAACTGAAACCTTAAGTTCTTCTAAGAGGATTGTTTACAATAACAATTCGCACCTGTAGCGGCGGAAGCGGAACTGGCCGAGCCAAGTACGGCGCGAAGCGTTCGGCAGGCATCCACCTTTGTACCCTACATCCGTCGCCCGGCAACTCCGACCTCCAATGCGGAAACACCAACATTTCACTATATTTCACTAACTGTCCCAGTTTCAATAATTTCAATGCAGCTGTGGTCACCTCGCGGCCACCACGGACAATGATGCCGCGCGCTCGACTCGCCTACTTATAAAACGTCTCGGTATGACAACGCACTGATAAGGCGAATAAGCGACTCCCCTGCGAACAAGCTAATACCGCTTTCGTATCGTAATTTCCTGGAGAATTACATAGTAGACTTGTAAAAAGACTCCTTTGCTAGCTTACTGATGTTATGGTGCAGGAAACTGTCGTGAAAGTAGTTAGTCTCTGTATGATTTTTGTGATTACTGATGTTGAAATATTGGCTTATTTGTGTGGGTTGATTACAGACTGGTGTGGTGTTATCAGCAGCCGCCTGCCGCGGCCGCTGTCCGGTTATTACCGGTGCGATAGGCCGCGGTTCAATAGGTGACTGATATCGCGGTGTCGGCATAAAGCGACCTCTTACTGGTTCTTATTTACGAACTCGCTTCATACTTACTACTGTTTAATCTGTCGCTGTACATGATGAGTTTTGCTCTATGATTATATGGACAACTGGACGTGAACAAACCGTGTGTCGTTTGCCATATTACCAAATACGAGATTTTACTTCAGAGAATCTTGTATTGTTAGCAATTGCAAAATAGAGAGTAGAAATGGATTCAGATGCCTTATTTTATTGATTGATCGATAACCAGTAGGCGTTGTAAAAAGATTCAGGAAATATACATCAATCATCTCTAAACCGATCGATAAAATTCAATAAAACACGTGATACTTAGGTTTATCAACTTTACGTCTAGACTGCATAGATAATGAAAGGAACGGGTTCTGACTTGGAATTAACGTTGACAGTTGATGATTACTTGGTTATAGCAAAGATAGCTTGAATAAATCATAGGATTATCCAAAAAAAAAGTATCTAGAATAAATAATAGAGGTATATAGGAATTGATAAACTGACGTTAAGAGCGCTAGGCTAGTATGCAAGGTTTAAATCTTTTCAGGACATTTAAGACTTACTCGTCTGTGTCTTAAATTCTTCAATAAAATTCAAATGACACGACATATTTTTTATTTGTGAATCATGGGTTACTCTACCTGCAATACATTAATTGTATTTATATATAAAATTAACCAGTCTTTTAGGTAGAGGATTAATTGGATGTAGTCTAGCTGTACTGACAGCTTGATACGAAAACTGTTGATAAGTTGTTAATGTTTTCATGATACAATTACAAGGGGAAGTTTTCGTCGAATGTATTCTAGTGAAATTGAAGACTAAGCAAGTTTACTAAACTGACCGGGTTTGGAGGAAGTATGTTTTAACCGATGAAGAAAGAGGCTCTAATTAGCCAGTAATGTAGGAAGTAAAAATCCATGATATCCTTTCACTTCAGCCTCTTTAAGAACCAGGTAGGACTTTGTGCATGTTTTTATATACGTAATAAAATCTGATTAACTCTCTCTCTTTCTCTAAAGATTTAAAGAAAGAAAGCTTTGGGATGATACGATACTGAGTTTTGAGATTGCCTTATTCTACATTATCTCAGCTTAACATTTTGTCCACTAGAAATATTTTTATTATTTTTAATCTGTAAGTTAAAACGGTAAAACTATAATACCTAGCCAGGACCATTCAAAAAGCCTTTGCACGTTTGCTAGACAGACGTAATCCACTCTCAAAAGACTGTGTATTGTGTGTACGATAAGTGTTATCTTGGCGATCGGAAAATTTGGTTGCGTGCGATGCGTGCGGTCGGCGCGGACGCGTCGTGGTCTCGGTATATAATCAGTCTTCAATCACGTGCTGCCTACCTGCACGTGGGTGAAAAACTGATGGCTGTACGAGTATTTAGACGATAGATCCGACTATAGGATTTCATAAATTTTCAGTTGCTTTCTCTGAAAACAACTTGACATGTTATATACCTTATGATTATGACTGACGATGAGACGTAAAGATAGGTAGGTACCATTGTACCTACTTATATTTACTTCTCATCGTGAGCCATTGTTGCTAGAGGAAAAATACTGGTCTGCGATCATTAACATTAGGTTACCTAGATAATTTCTTGATTTAATGTTCATTTATTATTATATTCTACTTCACTACTTTCAGTACTTCTAGGTTAGCCTGAACAACATCTTCGACCACATCATCACTTGCCATCAGGTGAGATAGTGGTCAAAGGCTAACCTATCATGCATAAAAAAAATATATATAGTTTGTTAATTTATTATTATATTATTTAGTTGCAGTACCTACTTTCCTAGTAAAAATAATAACATGTGTGCCTATGATATTTAATAAGCAATGATGGCTGAGCGGTAATAGCTATTGGGCTGCCGTGCCGCAGGTCCCTGGTTCGATCCCCACCACAGGCTTTAGCTTCACCGCATGGCAGAAGGGCATTTTGCGATTGCCTGCCTGGCTAGGTAACACCCTCAAGTAGAAAATCTGTCGCCAAGTACCTAACGTTGTGTTCCGGTAGCAGTCCTTGAGAGACAATGAAATTAAAGGCACATGAGACTTAATAACTATGTCTCAAGGTGTCGGGCGCAGTGCACTTCACTTGTGATGAAATGCATCTGTTCTAGGCAGAGGTAGGTCCGCTTAACATCAGGTGGGCCTCAAGCTTCTTCGGTCCAAATACCATTAAAATAAAATGCCACTTCATATTGTATCTTTATTCTAATTAAAGAATAAGTTAAGTTTGAGACTCTTCTAAAATTTTATGAATTCAATTATGTGTTAATCCTTGTTTAAATCTTTGTTTGGTACGTGCAAGATAATACTACGATAATACCGTCGCCTGCACCTATTGAATGACAAATTAAACATACTTGCTGCAAATCGTGCGTCACAGAATACTTTGTACAGATTGTGCTATCATTATCCTTACACATGTGTGGGTAGAGTAGATACGAGAGGGTTGTGTGAGTGTGCGCAGCCGGCAAGCGGCCCCCTGCGGTCGGCGCGCGCGCCGGTTTGCTCCAGTTCGCTTATCAGTCGCGCTGTTTGCTGTCTACATTCGCCCGATATAAGCACTAAAGTTAATGAGGACTTAATAAATATATGACAGTTATTGTCGCGATAAAAATTTGTAGAGCAATATTTTTATGCGTTTATAATGTTTCTCAATTCACACAATTAAACAGCGGGTTTTATGATTGCACATCAGGCACGGGTGGTGGAATCTAGCTAGTTGCAGGTTTAGACTAGACCACTGGGGATTTTCCAATTTATTAATTACATACTTGACGCTTAGTCTCGGGTGTAGGTAAAATATGAGGATATTGGGAACTGACTGATTTCACATTTCATAATGATTTTATTATATATTTTTTATTTGTACATGATCCCAAATTTGGAACCTGAACGGTAAAATATACAAGTAAATGAATAAGCATCAATATCTTTTGTTCTGTTTCGGGAAAATTATATTTAATGATTTTTCACCTCCTTATTTTTTATTTTTAATACGAGTAGCTGATAAGGCCTTTGGCAACTTTATTAACTGTGGGTAACTGAAGATGTGGACGAGGATGTTTAACAGGTATAACCTAGAACGAAGTACTAGAAGGAAGTGGTTGTGAAGGGCAGCTGCCGGAACACAAAGTTACATGCTAGGCAACGAATTTCTACATAATGGTAGTAACCAGGCTAGCATTCGAAAAATAGTGATTGACTTTGCATATTTAACCATTTTTTGAGAATGCACCTATAAGTAGATAAGAAGGTTGTTAAAGAATTGGAACAAATGAAAATTCGAAGGAAAACATATATCAATAAAATGTGTATCAATGTAGACCTTGCTCTTCTAACCTATTTGCTAGTTTTTCATATTTTGTATATCTTCTACGAGCTATATCCATTATGCTCTTATTTTCACGTTATCTAGTCATAGTAAACAATAAAAAGTCATAGTGCTTGTCTTAACAGGTATATCGCAGCTTTTGCATGTAGCGCACGCTTATAAAAGGTTACCCATCCACCTTTACAGGAACACTTATCGATTTTTCCACAACCATAATGACACTCAAACTTTTCTCTAGCTGCTGGAAGATAAAACCAAGCAGGTATTCCTCACATGGCGGTTTACACAATACTGACCAATGACGAAGGTCAATCCCTATAGTCAGTGGTGATAGGAATTGTCCTTAGTCTATGTTTCTTTGACGCGTGTTCTTGCAGCTTTGAGCCGGTTCCCATTCTGGGTTAAGCCTGTGCATCTCCTTCGACCACATCATCATTTACCATCAGGTGAGATTGTGGTCAAGGCAAGGCTAACGGTAAGTACTTACCTATAAAAAAAACAAAACTGCTTATTTGCTACTTTCAAGATTTTAATTTATACTTATAATAAAACTGTAACAGATCCAATTCTGTAAATAGAAGATATTTTGAAAAAAAATATTTAAGAGCACTCTGTAGCTGATACTGATGCCAAAACTGTATTTTTTTTTATTATTGTCTGTCTGTCTGTCTGTATCCCGGCCGTGCATCACTCCAAAACTACTGAATGGAATTCAATGAAACTTATGACGATTTGAGTTCATACTACCATTAATTGAAGAAGGTTGTTGTATACTTTTTATCCCGAAATTCAGCACGGATCCCTCGGGAAAGGGTGAACGTCAAAATGTACACTTAGTTGTAATTTATTAACGCGCAGTCCGATTTCTATTATTCTATTTTTGTTAGAATAGTGACGAGTGAGCTTGGAACCCCATGGGGAGCACGGCACCCCACGGGCAGACCAGCACCCCATGTGTCACTGAATGGAATTCAATGAAACTAAACTCGATTTGAGTTCATACTACAAAGAACGTTATTGCATACTTTTTATCCCGAAATTCAGCACGGTTCCTTCGGGAATGGGGATGAAAGTCAAAATGTTACTTAGTTGTAATTTATGAACGTGTAGTCCATTTTCAATTATTTTTTTTTGTTAGAATAGTGACGAGTGAGCTCGGAACCCCACGGGCCACCCAGCACCCCAAGGGCAGCCCGGCACCCCACGACCATTCCGGCACCCCATGGGCATCTCGGCACCCCACGGGCAGCCTGGCACCCCAAAGGCAGCCCAGCACCCCATGGGCAGCTCGGCACCCCACGGGCATCGCGGCATCCTTATTTAGATTTGCCAGCTTGCTAAGATAAAACTCTAAAATCTGGAACATTCGCCACAATCATTTTTTATTTCTCTATTTATCTCTCGCCGGATACATTTTGGAGATTGCGCAATGGAAGTGTACAATCTAATATATTTTCGTTCTACCGCCAAACAAGGAGAACCTCGGCAAAAAAAATGCCGTTTTATAATCGAAATTCCAAAGTAACGCACAAAGTACATTGCTTCAACATTTATTGTGCGAACCGCGAAGGAACTCTCTTAGTTACATAACTACTGTCTTCTGGAAAATACAACACGGGAGTTTTCAAACCCAAAGAAAAAGCTCCTTTCTGAGCTATGCTTTAATAGGATGCAGAGTTGCTTGATATGAGATAAACAGTGCTCAAATGTGAATAATTAGTTTGCAGGTACGGCAATCGCAAACGAAGTCGCGGGTACAGCTAGTTTCTCAATATATGCATTGGGTCTCGTCTTTTAATTACTTGAATCATGTGTGATGTAGTACCTTATTTCAGTGTGAAACCATGTGAAGAAACTTCTCTAGCCTGTAATCGTGATGGTCCAATGCCGCGATGACGAGGTAAGAGCATAAAAATTGAGCTGGAGAATTAAATGCATACTACCATTTGTAAAGATATATAGATCCTGTAAACTTCAAAATATTATGAGAAAAGTTACCATCAGAGTTTGTTGCTTGGAGCTCTGTACAACCAGTTCATGCTGGTATTTATAGCTGCTTCTAACTCGGTAGCCGGTAACTACCGATTTGTCATAAAATAAAATGATATCCACACGCAGTGGTGAAGGTATTTCTGGCCGGTAGCCGTGGCCATCACTGCGGGGGTTTGAAATACTTTAATATCTAGTAAAGTAGTATTAAATGAACTTGTTTGCCTGATGATTAAAGGTAAATTCTAGGTTAGCCTGAACAACATCTTCGACCACATCATCACTTTCCATCAGGTGAGATAGTGGTCAAAGACTAACCTATCAAGCATAAAAAAAGAAATAAAAAAAAAATAAAATAAAAAAAAGTACATCTTACCTTTTTTACCGACTTTAAAAAAGGGGAGGTTCTCAACACGATTTGTTTAAGTGTTACCTCAGAACTTTCGACTTATTGAACCGATTTTGATGATTCTTTTTTGTTTGAAAGTTGGTGCTTCCCGTGTGGTCCCATTTAAATTACATCAAACTCTTTTTGCCTTACTCCAATTAATGAAAAAGTTTTCCTATCCTGATAGTCATTGACAGTGAATCACAATTGATCCCCTAAGTAGCAAGGTTCACTAAAAAGGATGAAATAAAAGGTTACCTCAAAATGGAACCGAATTCAAAACTCAAAAGTGTGAATTAACTTGTCGAAGTCGGTACCATGCGCACAATATTGAGATTATAGGTAGGTATTTTTGAACTATCATGATACCGACTTTAACAAGTTAATTCACATTTTTGAGTTTTGAAGTCGATTCCATTTTGAGGTAAAAGTTTTATATATTCTACATTCTTTTTAAAAACCTTACGCGTACGCTTGTTTTGATGAGTATTTGAGATGATTGCGACCAACATGTTCGCTCCTAGAGCTTGGACGAGTTTTCTTTAAGTACGAACCTGTTCACTCACGAAAGCGCGCCCCTCCACAATAGTTTTATTTGCATTTGTAAGGGTAGGCCTCGTTTGTACACCATGTCGTCGGTGTGAATGCTGATATGGTTCATATATTAAAACAATAAAATGTAAAACGTGACCGCTTGGGAAGACAGAAAGTGTAGCTACACTAAAGAAATGTAGCATTTGTGAGTTGAAATGTCTGCGTTTGTCCAAAGCGGTTGTTCACTGAAAAGTTTTTCGCAGAGGTGGCTGTATGTTTATTACCACAGAAGTCTACTTTACAAATGGTTCTTGGCTTATTTTTTATTTTGCTACTCTTTCTTGGCAGGGAGCTCTCTCTTGAGCAAGTTTTGTTTAGAGAGGGATTTTGAAAGCTGATCATGCACAAGACGCTCGAGACCGTTGGAGATTGGGCAATATTCATGGAAGGATTGGATATTTTAGGAAGTGGGATAACCTGGGTTCGATTTCACGTAGAAGGAAATACACTTTCTGGTATAGAAGTGTTTAAAATGTGGCAGAGTATGGGAAGAATGTTATCCAGGACAAGCATGTTGCGACTATTACCATCGACTCTAACAGCATTGGATGTGATAGACAAAACACTCTTTTTAATGTCACAGGAAGAGAATAGTTTAAAATTAAGAGAACCGCAGTCAGAATAGTAGAAAGAAGTTACAATATTTTAATTTTGTTTGTCTCATCAATGTGATATGAAAAAATGAAGCGTTGATTGAGAGAATCGATGTATAAATCGTTGGGAATAGACTTTTGACGAGATTTAACAACTCCAATTGAGCGTAAAAAATCCGATTTTGGCTGGATCACCATTTTGAACTGATTTATAGATATGGCGACGTTGAGCATAACCCTAAGCACTGTATCACCACGATTTCGAGCAAGAGTATATTTCATCTTGCTTGTGTATATCACTAGGACATCTTTTATATTTACTTTTTGTTACAGTTTTTATGCATAAGTGTTTTAATATCATCTGAAAGACACGAAGCAGGAAGATTTTTTATTTTAATAGCTCGTAGAGGAGCATGCACGTTATATAGGTGCTTGATAAGCGAGTTAAAGATCTCAATTTGTTTATCTACCAAATCAGCGTTTACGACACGAGTCCAGTAAATATTACGTGCATCTTCCTTCTTCATCTTCCTGATTTATACCATTAAAGTTTTGCTGAAGAATAATTTATGACTTGGCTGTAGGAGGATGAATTTTATAGGCAATAAAAATCAATTCATGATAGGAAAGCATCAGCAGAAAACTGACCATGCTTAGCAACATGCTGGGGCGAGGATACAAACATGAGATCAAAAAGAGGTGTTGTGTTTGGAAACTGATGAGTTGCAGTTAAAAGTATTTGTATGTTGCAAGAAGCAACTATAGATTCTAGAGATGACGGACATGAATCTATTTTTACTGTTACCTGTTTAAAAAAATATATTGCCTGTAGTATCTAAATGAGGTATAGGTAAGTAAGCATGCTCTTATGGTATAATTGCTGCCAACGGCAACATCTAAAACGTCAAACATATTATTATTTTTATTTATACCACCAGATAGTAAGTGATGATGTCGTCGAAGATTTTGTTCAGGCTAACCTAAAATTTCTTACTTTCAAGGACAGCTGCTATAACACACCGCTAGGTGTTTGGCGACAGATTTTCTATTTGAGTGTTTTAGGGGGAGGGGGATTACCTAGCCAGGTGGGCTTTCGCAAAATGCCCTACGGTCGTGCCATAACGTCTGCCATCTTACCTATGATAACAACCGGGACCGACAGCTTAACATGTCCTCCGAAGCACGGAAGCGCTCATTAGTAATGCCACTAGCGGTCACCCATCAAAGTGATGACCGCAGCGGACGTTGCTTAACTTAGTTGATCGGTTAAGAACGACTAAGAAAGATACGCTACGGCGTTTCGAATACGTATATAATTAAATATATTGATTATATTTTGTCCCAACGGTCTACTTAAAATAATTTAAAAAAACCGGCCAAGTGCGAGTGGGACTGGCGCACGAAGGGTTCCGTACCATTATCTATAACCTAATCTTGCAAGTTACAGACACTTTTCGCAGTGACCGATTGAGCTGGGTAGGTATGGTGAAATGCTCTTTTATTGTATGGGAGCCCCCTTAATTATTTATTTTATTTTATTGAGAAAATAAAACTAAATATTCTGTGAATAGTTAAAGCGTCTACCTTTCATCGTTATAGTATCGAGCAAGAAATGGTAAAAAAAATAAGTTTGTTGTATGGGAGCCCCCCTTAATTATTTATTTTATTTTATTTTTAGTATTTGTTGTTATAGCGGAAATAGAAATACATCATCTGTGAAAATTGCAACTGTCTAGATATCACCGTTCTTGAGATACAACCTGGCGACAGACGGACGGACGGACGCACAGCGAAGTCTCAGTAATAGGGTCCCGTTTTTACCCTTTGGGTACGGATCCCTAAAACTATATTATATTAGGTATGAATTCTTTCTGTGTACTTTTTTTTGGAAAGCGATATTATCTATACGTATATATAAAAAAAATGAACCTGTAATTGGCAATAAGTGTTTTTTAATAATGGCGTGAAAATTGTTACGGAGTGCTGTTGGTTCAGTGATAATAAATAAAAAAGGAAACATAGAAGAATGTCACAAAAGATATAGTAAAAAAAAGAAAAAAGTGTTTCAGCAGATCCTCGTGACACCAGTGCATTTTAGTGCTGATTAAACGAAGATTTTGGCTCTATAGCATTTTATATCAATGCTTGAGGATAAAAAAGTATTCGAGTGCGATAAATGAGATTAAGTGCCTGTTTCAGAATGTTCGAGTAAGTTCCGGTTATACTACCCAGAACATATTTAATAAATAAAACACTATCTTTGCGTTTCACAGTCATCGATTTAGCCTATCCATCGGTTAAAGCATGAAACGCGCTGCATGTTAACTGTCATTTTTATCATTCAGTTATTTTATGTTCTGGGTAGTATAACCGGAACTTACTCGAACATTCTGAAACAGCCCCTTAATATATCTTCGCTCTTTAGAACCTTATTATTAAGATCCTGATCGTCTTTGGCTCAATTTATTAGATTGAACATGGCTTGACCAATTCTATATATGAAAAGATCTATGATCATCTCTAACTTCCAAGAAATTCCAAATTCTCTCTGAGATAATTAAGGAGTAGTAATGATCGAATACTTCGATCATACAGAACTACTATTACTGGCACATTAGGTATATATGCAGAGGCAGAGCAAATAAACTGTTGCGCAACGAAAGGCGAAAAAAACGCCAACGTGCAATGATTGTTTTATTCATACAAGATAACGCCCCGGCTCACAAATTTGCGATCCGTCTCCAATCCGAGATACTGGTTTTCAAATACTTGAACAACCTCTATATTTACCAGAACTTGACCCTAATAATCTCTATATATGATGAAGGTTGAAGAACTATCTGAGAGGATAGTGGACGGAAGATGGTGAAGCAGTAGTCACTACACTAAGTACAGAAATTCTTAGGTTCTCAGAATAAAGAGTAGAATAGGAAAAAGATACTCCCAAATCCTCAGTGTGGTGACATAACAGTTTCCCGTAACCAACCTGCAACATACTCATTCACAATTTTTATTAAACGCCCCTAGTACTTTGTTATAAATGTTGTTTACTTAATAATATGCGATGATGAAACGCTGGCACAATTCACGTGTACAGTACAGGGTATTTGCGACGATAACCGGCACCGGTTTGATCCGGTGGCTGCTCTGACCGGTGCCCCCCGCCCGACTTTGTGATACTAGCTGGTTACTTACTATTAATATAAACTGTGGTAGTAAAAACAACAATTTGTGATAATTGCTTTCTGGAGTTTGATTAAAAAAGCATTATGTAATGTCTCTGAGAAAAAGAAATGTCCTTCTTCACGCAGTCCATCCATACCTTTGGCCTTTCTCTACTCTTATATGTATACTCGACACTGTTCATTACATGGTTTTCATCCCTCCATGCCCATATCAGAAAATTCTATTGCTGATAAACTTTTCTGTCACTGCTGCTACTTTCAAGCTTCCTGTGATCATCACATATGTGAAAAACCAAGATAAAAATTAGTATACATTTTTATCTTGGTTCGTCACTCATTTACAACGAGACTTTCTTCTATTTATATGTTATGAGCTAATTTTTAATTATCTCTAAATTCCATCAACTTTGAAAAGCTGGTGGTAGTAGAAACGGTAAAAGACCTCGTGGACAACCACCTCACTATGCATAGACCAAGTTTTGGCCTTCACTGGCTAAAACTCCCTGAAGCTATGGACTATGGACTGCCGCGCAGCAGTTGGAATCCCGCCGCAGGCTTGAGATTCACCGCACGGTGGAAGGGCATTTTGGGAATACCCACCTGGCTAGCGACCACCCTAAAGTAGAAAATCTATCGAGAGCCATCATCGTCATATTTCCTAGCCGCTTTCGGCCACGGCGACCCAAGTTTCTGCTGTAAACTAGAGAGCCAGTAAATCTAGGTTAAGTCTGTTAACACCTTCGACCACATTGTCACTTACCATCAGGTGAGATTGTGGTCAAAGGTTTACCTATCTGCACAAAAAAAGACAATCATGCCATAGGGTAGTGCGAGTAGCAATGCGATAAAACTTATACTAGACAAGATCTTAACCTGTGAAGATAATGACCAAAAAGAAGATCTTGTCCATTCTATTTCCAGTACTTAATCAACTTAACATTCTTATCTCTTCTTCCTTTCAATGCACAAAATTCTGTTTTAAACTTTTAAATACAACAGGTGTTATTAATGTTTCCATTACGCTTTACGGTTATTAGTGGGCAGAATGTGGCCCCGAAGACCTGCTACTGCATTTATCCTGTTCCTAACGTCCCGGTCTATGTCGCTGGCATTTTGTAACATTGAACGAAGAGTTTAAACCTACGATTGAATTTTTTCGTCCTGATCGTTCTTTTTGTCTCGATGAACCTCCTTCGAATCTGAACCCCTCATTTTGAAAGTTAGATGTTGGGAGGATAAGCAACCACATTTCGCTTACATATGTTTGTGTGCTGTATGATACTGTAACTACGATATATTGTAACTTTTTACTAGAACTTCTAATTATTTCCCCCTATGATCAATAGTTAGGCAGATAACTTCTTTTTAAATTTGACAGCTGTCATCCGAAATGAAGAACTCTATGAGATATATCTCTTTTGTAATTAAATAAGTAGTCCCGGTAAAATTATTATTACCGAGATCAAAAAAAGTTCGGCCTCTGATCTGAAATGATAATCTTCATCAGATATATCAGCTCTGGTACATCTGTCAAAAAACTGCTACTTGCCTAGTATAGGCTTAATAGTTTGCAATACTTGTATAAATAATGAATAGATTCAGGCGTTACTTTGCGGAAATCCATTTTTAATAATAACAAATACTTTTAAAATATTTTAAGAAAACATCAAATTAATATATTAATAAAACACTTAAAAATATAAAAATATATCTAGTGACAATTCCGCTTAACTTTCCTGCTAAGCTGACGTGACGTCACAAACGCCACGCAGCCAAACCGGAAGAATTTTCGACGCGTTTCGCTTCTACACGAAGCATCCTCAGGAGGTCTTGACTCTTCGAGCGCACGATCGAGAGAAAATAGAGCATGCACGATCGAGATTTCTCTCGATCGTGCGCTCGAAGAGTCAAGACCTCCTGAGGATGCTTCGTGTAGAAGCGAAACGCGTCGAAAATTCTTCCGGTTTGGCTGCGTGGCGTTTGTGACGTCACGTCGGCTTAGCAGGAAAGTTAAGCGGAATTGTCACTAGATATATTTTTATATTTTTAAGTGTTTTATTAAAATATTAATTTGATGTTTTCTTAAAATATTTTAAAAGTATTTGTTATTACTCGTATAAATATAGGTACTTATTAGTTCTTTTAAATTTTATAGCCGTCATCAAAAATTAAAATGAAACCATAAAATATACTGTATCAACTGTAATTTTCACAGTAACCAGCTGCACATATTTTTAATTTAAGGTATCCCAAATATAATGAATAGATTCAGGCGTTACTTTGCGGAAGTCCATATTTAATGATAACAAATTTATATGTTTTACATGTTTCTCTACTCTAAATCAATACATTAATAAAAACTTAAAAAACATTTTTATGTTAATTGTGGAAAAAATAATTACATAACTGTTCTGGATTATGGCAGTGTTACACTGACACATTTTTTCATCAAATTAGATCACCACACAATGTCCTAAGATTAAACCGTAGGTAATTGAATCGAACAATCTTCACAAATTCGTAAAACTCCGGCCACAAATTATACTTATGAATGGTCATCGAATAAATAAGAAAAAACTAATCAAACATATCAAGCATCTCACACATTCCAAACCATAACAAACTAACAACTCCAAACCATAATAAATCTTTTACTATGTAAAAATAAACAATTCAAGTCAAAAAATCATTCATTGTTGCATCAAAAAAGCTCATATCATATATACTTGGTACGTGAAACATTTGTAATATTATTACAGATGCTTTATCTTGACTCTAATCTCTTTCAAGGTATACACAGAAGACGTTATAAAGCATATTTTTACTAACACTTCATGTGGTGATGTTCATTCCATCACCTCAAATCACATCTTCACTACCGATACAGACATACTGTGCCTTCATATCACGCAGCAAGACGTCCTACATCACGAGTCACGAGCGTGATTGCCGCGTGGTGTAGCATTTCAGACGGCGGATTAGACGTTCTTATCTACTGTTATCAGGTATTGGTGCACACCGGTGGTAGTGCCGGCGAATATTAGTGTATGACTACCACGCTAAAAATACTGGAGTATCAAAAGCAATTGAACCACCAATTGGAAGAAGGGAATAAAAGACGTTTTTGACGAAATAGATTTTTACTCATATTAGCTCTTTTCATTCGTAAAACTACGCGTCAGGTTAAAAAAGGAAATAAAACGGTCAAACGCCATTGTAATACTAGCGGCCAAAAAAGTTGGAAGTTGGAAGAAGGGAATAAATCATGGATTTATTTCTTTCTTCCAACTAACAACCTTTTGTCATACAATTAAAGGTTATTTTAATTTGACATTTTTATTCACTTAAACCGTTAGTAATAACTGAATTTGATTGGCTGGTTAGCCCATAGGCTTAGGGCGTAGCGAAAAAATCCTAGGTCTGTGGGTTAGCCGGTTGCTTAGATCATCGCCATTTTGTTTCGTTTACCAGTTATTTTGTATTTGTAATTATTCCCTTCTTCCAATTGGTGGTTCAATTGTTATCGGTACCTATATAAACGTGCTGCGATTAGCAAAATGTTACTAACATTAGAGTAGAGTTAGAAATTGAATGCACAAAATTTTTAGTAAGTATACACATTGACGCAAAACTTTCATGGAAACCTGAAATAAAACAGGTGTGCACTAAGTTAAATCAATTCTCCTATGCTCTGTACATGTTAAGAAAAGTGGCAAATGAAAGTGCACTTCTTAGTGCATATGTTGCATATGTAGAGTCCATCCTCTAATATGGTATATTGTTCTGGGGTAACTACACCAAAAAGAGTCGGCCTTTAAAACTCAAAAAATGTGTCCGAACAATATGCAATTTAAAAGAGACAGTTTCTTGTAAACCATATTTTTTAAATCTTAGCTCGTAACCATTCCCTCGCTGTATATATTAGAAATGGCACTACTAACTAGGAAACAATATAAAAATTATGAAACTTTGAACAGCCAGAGATATAAGCACATAATAAGATCAGTCCATCATATCACTGCTGTGTTTGGAAAAAGCTTGTTGTATATGGCACCTAAAATAAACAACAAGTTCCAGAAATCTTTAAAAAATAAATACTCGTAGTTTCAGTGTCTTTGAAACCAAGTTTAAATTATTTTTGATAACTTATTATTCCATTAATGCATTTTTTTACGATAGAATTTGAATTTGGATTTATGAATTGTAGTAGTAGTGACCGTGTACTCAATCCATCTATGCACTCAGCTTTGTATATAGTTATTATCATTGCCTTATTTACCATATGATGAAGCAATGATAGTAGAGCGGTAATAGCTATGGACTGCCGTGCCGTAGGTCCATGGATTGATTCCGCCAGATTGACCTTCACCGCATAAGCACTGTGGAAGAGCATTTTGCGAATGCTCGCCAGACTAGCCACCACCACCCTTTAGTAGAAAATCTGTCGCGTTCCGGCACAAGGCTTTGAGAACCATCAAATTTCTATTCTATACAACTTTCATAGGCGAAGTGCAGTTCGTCACTGTGTGACGAAATGCAATGTTGTAGGCAGAAGTTACCGCTTAACATCAGGAAGGCCTCGTGGGTGTTTCGTCACAGTCACATAAAAAAAAAATTATGGTCAGAACAACAAAAGAACATACCGTAAAATGGTTTAACTCCGGTTTTGTGATTGAACGCATGCTTAGTGTGAATCTTCCACTGAAATTCTTGTTGTATAGTACCTCACTTCCATTAAGCATTAATATACGAATGGTGCACGCCAAGGTGGTAATGAGCCCTCTGGTGCTCTTACCGCCGTTACCACATTTCCAGCGTCAAGAGAGACAGAATATTAATTATGAATAATAAATTCATCGTGAATTTATTTCGAACGAAAGTTCCCGATCGCATAATTACACGAAATTCAGCGGTTAAGTGGCCAGCCAGATCGTGTGATTTAACACCAATGGGTTCTTTTTTGTGGGTCTATGTTAAGGACACAGTATACACGGAGCCAATCAAAACGATTGCAGCCTCCGTCATGTGATCACCGAAATAGACCAGCCATTTTGAAAACCCTTTATCTAATATATAAAATTCTCGTGTCACAGTTTTCGTTGCCATACTCCTCCGAAACGGCTTGACCGATTTTGATGAAATTTTTTGTGCTTATCCGGTATCTATGAGAATCGGCCAACATCTATTTTTCATCCCCCTAAATGTTAGGGGTAGTCCACCCCTAATTTTTTTTTTTATTTTTATGGCAAAACAACGTTTGCTGGGTCAGCTAGTATTAATCTATAAATACTACAAGAGGTGAGAGTTCGCCTCCAGCTCGTTCTTAACCGATAAACCTACTTGGATAGGCGTCCATTAGTGGCATTACTAGGTATGGAGCACTTCCGTCGGAGGGTTCTTTAAGGTTGAACTGGCCGGTCACTTCTCCATACAAACGTCGCAGGGTGATCACTCCCTTATTTGAGATTTTAGGTCCAGAAATAAGCATAATTGATTAAAAATTTAAATTAAAAATAAATTAAATTTTAATTAAATTAAAAGATTGATGTCGTCATTATCTATAGGCTTGTATGATGCCAAACTTTTAAAATGATAATTAAGTTGTCAGTTACGAGTCTCGAAAACTTTATATGAAAATGTTTCGAGGCTCATAATTCTCAAGTTAATTATTTTATTAAAATTTCGGCATATAGATAATTTCGAGATCAATCGGTATTATGCTTAGTTCTGGACCTAAAATCTCAAATAAGGGAGTGATCACCCTGCGACGTTTGTATGGAGAACGGGCCGGCCAGTTCACGCGGTTGGTCCCGGTAGAATTCGTTATAGCACAGTGGTAGGGCATTTTGCAAATGCTACCCTGGCTAGCTACCATCCTCTAGTCTAAATTATAATATTATAAAGAGGGAAGATTTCATTGTTTGTTTCCATTGAATAGGCTCTGAAACTACTGGACCGATTTGAACATTCTTTCACCATTAGAAACATTATCCCTGATGAACGTAGGCTGTAGATTATTATCAAAAATGTTATAATATTATTTGAAATTTTTGTTTAATACCCGTGCGAAGCAGGGGCGGGCCGCTTTTAGGATACAAAAAGATAATCAATATACCTTCTAACATATAAAAAACCTAAAAAATGGCGCCGACTCATCGTTATGTGTTCACAAGGAACTACGTTAGTACTTGTAGTTCTTATAGATAGTACACCGTTGCTATAGGAAGTATACTAAACCATTGCTGTTATCTAATCTCTAATCCAACAGCCTTATTTTGCCTATTGCGATAGTATCACGTCAGCTATAAGACCTTTCTGCATTTATCTACGTCTATAGGGATGTAGGTAATCTAATTCTGCGTAATATATTGTTATGATAAAGCATTTCCTTCTATGGAATTCTTATGCAAATGTCATCTTTGGAAAAAAGTTCAGTAGTTAATATTACTAAAATATATGTTCTACGGGATACTTGAAAAATGAAAGAAAGCGAAAAAAAGTAGTAGACGGAAAGTCTACATAAACTGTATCAAAGTATCATGCCTGTGCCGGATAGGACAAATTTTAACAATTTATCAACTCTTTTTTTTGTTCGCCGAAAATATATTACAAGCTCTCAGAACCAACCAACCAGGGACGATCCAGTTGGTGGAAGACCGGAATTAGATGTAGCTGCAATCTTCAGTTGATATAACGGACTTCATCAAGGTTAGGATTTCGAAGGCACGACGAGACTTGCGTACCTTCAAACCAAAACATATAAATAAATGCAAATTCATGTTTCCAAAGTGTTCGCAAAAATTTCGGCTATATGGCAAAAAAACGAAGCTGAAGATCATCGATGGCAGAATTATTTCGAAGAAACTGGAGATTTTGAGAGGTTTTATGGTCAGCTATATACAAGAGGACACGAAAACCCGTTGTCAAACAGGAGATCCAAACTGAGCCGACAATATACCGAAGACATCCTGGACATATGCGAGATTAGGATGGCTGAAAAAGGAGACACATCAGTAACCGTCGTCGGATCGCCGATAGAATAATTATTGTATCTGAGTCGCTTGACGAGCTCAATACAATATAAAATTACATATTTACGAGAAAAAAAAATTAAGTCATGTACGGGATTCGAACCCGCGTCCATCCACCCGCGCTATAACGTTTGCTATGCGGATTACATTACAAAATTACAAATATACGATAGGAAAAATTAAATATTTTATACAATAACGCCTGCTATGAAATCCCGTAGCAGGCGCTATTGCAAACATAACCATATTAAAATTATAAGGTTGCGTCATCATTTACAAGTAGTATAAAACAATTGCAAAACAGGTTTTTTTTTTTATGTTATTGTGAAGGAACAAGCGAGGCCCACCTGATGTTAAGCGGTATCCTCTGCCTATAACAGATGCATTTCATCACAAGTGACGAACTGCACTGCGCCCATCACCTTGAGACATATCTGTTAAGTCTCATTTTGCCTGTTATTTCACTGGCTCTCAAGGACTGCTGCCGGAACACACCGTTAGGTGCTTGGCGACAGATTTTCTACTTGAGGGTGGTAGCTAGCCAGGCGGGCATTCGCAAAATGCCCTTCCACCATGCAAAATGCCATGGTCTTGTTTGTAGTACAACGCAAGTTGAACTATAGATGTCGCTCCATTCCAATACGATTATGTTAGCCATTGTCATGTTAGCCCAATTGTTTACAGGCTAAAGGGGTGGATGGACGCGGGTTCGAATCCCGCATATGAATAAAATTTTTCCTCTCGTATATTTGTAATTTTGTAATGTTATCCGCATAGTAGGCGTTAATGCTATCATAAAAATATTAAAAAAGCTCAATACAATGCTCACCTACTTCAGTAGAGTTTCCCTGCACATGGGGCTTAAAATGAAAATGGATAAGAAGGAAATTATGTTTAATGTCCATGTTGCACCCGTATCAGTGGTTGCTGGGAACGACCAAAATGATACTCTTTAAGTTGTTAATTATTATATTGCCTGGGCCAGACTGTCAAGTTCGGTAAGTCCAATTTTGAAAAATAGGTCACCTGAAGAGTCGTACTCGTATGAGAAACTTTCGGAAATACCAAAGATTTGTTGTATTTTAAAAACATAGCTCCGATCGCGCTCAAAAAAAACGCGTAACGATCGGGAATGGCGGCCCGCGTGTAATGATGCGTAGAACCATTGATTAGAATATGAAAAGAATACAAAAAAAGGGTTTGTCAGGTTTTTAAGAAAACTACTAAAGAATTAAACGAAAACCTTGAAATACTAAAGATTTGTTGAATTTTAAAAACTATAGCTCCGATCGCGCTCAAAAAAAACGCGTAACGGTTGGGAATAGCGGCCCGCGTGTAGTGATGTGTAGAACTATTGATTAGAATATAAAATGAATACAAAAAAATAAAAATGGTTAGGTTAGTTTTTTAGGAAAAACTATAGAATTTAGAAAACCTTGAAATAGCAGGTATTGTAGCGATCTATGGGAGACGCATTTGTTCAACACTGAAACCGGGGTAGCAATGAAAAATTCTCCTGCAGTGTATGGGTAGAATAGGTATTCGGTATAATACTGTCTTGACAGACACATTCTATTAAATAGTGGTCTAACTTAACTTATACCTATAATATATTCACCCCATTCTGCTAATTCTACCAAACACGAAAATATGTACTTAGGTACTTATACCCACTAATTTTGAATCATTATGCCCCCTAGTGTTTCGCTCACTCTCCCATGTCATTATTCGTAGCTCTCTTATCAAGAGAGCTACGAATAATGACGTGGGAGAGCAGCTAGCTTTTAGCAAGAATCTTGCTTAAGTATCTTAAACTTGAACTTACTAGAAAAAATACTGTTCTTGCGGAAATCTATGTTAAACATTTGTTAATTTTTAGAATCTACCTACATGCTGTTATTGCTTAGTGGTAGGGTATTTTGTGAACTTGGCTGCAATTCACCGTCCTGTAGAAAAACTATAATACTATAAGAACACATCGGTGTTTACCGTCAGCTGTACATAAGTCCTTTTTATTCTGTGACATAAGGGACAGTTGCCTATTTAGGTTTGACCTGCCTATGTATACAACACAATAGTGGTCAAGAGCTACCCAATCATAAACAAACATACAAATACAAACAAACATACAAGTACTTTACTAATTTTATTGGCAAATCGTATTAAAATACGCAGTAATAAAAATAATATAAAGTGCATCACTAGAAGTCCTACTTTTCACACAACTTAAACCAAGAATATCTCAATAAACATGAAAGTTACTCACCATAACCCTGTTTTCCTTCAGCAACAATAACTTTTTGTAGTAATTCCTATCCACTTGTTACCCACGCAGCGTAATCGCGGAATCCCCCTTTTGTTTACGAAGATAAACAGCGAGTGCATCGCAACCCGACCGACATTAACACTGTTGTGATTTAATTTTGTAAACTCAGTTTTTCCGCCAAAAACGCCCAGTTTACCACACGCGAACTACGCTAAAATAAATAATCGAAAATAGCCGCTTCGATTATGCCGTGGTGAAATTAAAATAGTGCGTGGTTACGTGCTATGTGTGGATTGTGGATGCGTGACTTTCCCCCCAACAGAGCTTTGGGATGGTTTTGCAGCTTCACTCGTTCTTATGCAGATTCAAAGCCGTATGAATTATTAACTTCATTTGACGCCATGAGTCATACACAAACTTGCTTTGCAATTTATTGCACTGAATTAGTTTTTGCACTTTGTTATAACGCAATGAAAGTTACCGGGTATTATACCAACATGAGCATTCCCAAGGAAAGTTGGAGTCGGACAGGCGAATGGCCATATAAAACTGTAGTTAAGGTTGAATCTCACGTCTGCGGCGAGAAATTCTAAATTTGAACAGTCTTTTACCCGACTGTCAGAGAAAGAATGTTTGTTTGTAAAATCTTTATTTATTTCACCTTAATATGTAAAAATTTCAACCGTCTACGGTTCGTGATAGGTTGGGCGGATAGTAGAGGCTTAGTAATAGAGTCCCATTTTGTAATACGGAACCCTAAAAAAGGCTTCATCATCACATCAACCAGAACGCCCACCGTTGAACAAAAATTCCTCCGATGGGTGGGGTTAGCCATAATCTCAACGCTTGGCATACGACTGGGGGGTCGCAAGTAATTGTGAAAATTACTCAGAAGGCGCTGCGCACCTCCCGGAATTTGTCCCTCAGTCACGACACCCACGGGGATTCTAGCTCGGCAACCAACAGGGAATAAAGGTACCACCTTGTCAAATAAGTAGGTATTATTAAATAACACACCTATCTACCAATAAATAAGTAGGTTCTGAACTTTGGACTTGATTTTTGTCAGAACGTTCTAATCGTGATAAATTAAAAATGGAATGCAATGTAAAATCGTTTATCCTAGTACATTATCATATCACTTGGAAATATAATTTTTGGACTTTGGAATTATAAAGTACCTATGTTGTATTGGTTACACCTATTAATATATCAAATCTGATAACTTTAAACGAACTATCAGCTTATATAGGTACCTACTAGCCCACGGCTTCGTGGTTACTCTTGTCTTCTCTAAATATTAACTTATGATTTAAACATTCTCATTCTTTAAGAAATATTAATAATATTAGTAAATGTCAACCTTTTTTTTATGTTATTGTAACGGAAAAAGCTTGAGGCCCACCTGATATTAAGCGGACTAACCTCTGCCTATAACAGATGCATTTCATCACAAGTGACGAATTGCACTACGCCCGTCACTTTGAGACATAGTTGTCAATTAAGTCTCATGTGCCTGTAATTTCACTGGCTCTCAAGGACTGCTGCTGGAACACACCGTTAGGTGCTTGGTGCCAGATTTTCTACTTGAGGGTACCTAGCCAGGCGGGCATTCGCAAAATGCCCATGCTATAACGACAGCCATCCTAAGACGACACGCCGAAGCACGGAAGCGCTCAGTAGTAATGTCACTAGCGGTCACCCATCCAAGTCATGACCGCGGCGGACGTTGCTTAACTTTGCTGATCGTTTAAGAACAGCTAAGCAAACTTCGCTATGAGCAAAATAATTACAATAAAATAATACATTTTGTTTTTGTAATTGTTGTAAAGCTATTTGTATAACAGAGAAAGTTTCATCGATATACTTAATATCATTCCGTAAATGTTGTTTTTCTCAAAAATGGCATGTAATGTTGGCATAACATCTCCAAAACGTATCCAGAAAGTGAATTCTACCCTTCGAGAAAGTAACCCGAAGAGACGCCATTCTATTAGCTTTGTAAGAAACAAATTTCTGTCAATTTTTCTCATATCGAAACACGTTCTAATTGGCTAAGCCACGACCACGTGATTTATAGTGATGGGACGGAATGAATGTACAATTTTAATCGATATCGATATAGTGCATATTTAGAATATCAACGTGGTAATATATCTATAAACATCTTAAGCGTTGAGTTTGAATTTTATTTATGCTTGGCTGTAAGAAGTACGTAAACAATGGAAACTACTGTGTAACAAAACCTAATGTTAGCAAATTACAACGTCAAATACACTTATAAACTGCTGTATTGGCAGGATTGTCCACTTCCGAACACATCCTCCACCATTTAGGGAGAGTTTGCCATAATTCCCACGCGTGGCAGGCGTCTTGGGGATCGCAGTTTAAGATATCAGTTCCTCAGAAAGCGCTGCGTCCCACCTTTCGGTATTTTACCTTTAGTTACCTCTTACAACACCAATGACACCAATAGCAATGGTGGAGTAAAATTCTAGCACGGGATACTTATCAATTAACACTTATAAATTAACATGAGTCACTCACCGTGTCTATTCTACTAAGTCTATTTTTAATGAAGTCAGCGCATTTTAGCTAATCCACATAATGTAAGTTAATATTTTAGGTTTCACAGCTATCAATAAGAGAAAATAAAATACAGAAGAAATATGAATCAGTGATGGCTCAGTGCCATTGGCTATGGACACGGACACAGCAGTGCCGCATGTCCATGGTTCTAATCCCGCCGCGGGCTTGAGCTTCAAAGCATGGTGGAAGGGCATTTTGCGAATGCCCACCAGGCTAGCGTCCACCCTCAAGTAGAAAATCTTTCGCCAAGCACCTAACGCTGTGTTCCGACAGCAGTCCTTGAGAGCTAGTGAAATTACGGGCACATGAGAATTAACATCTATGTCTCAAGGTGACGGGCGCAGTGCAATTCGTGACTTGTGACGAAATGCATCTGTTATAGGCAGAGATTAGTCCGCTTAACATCAGGCGGGCCTCGTGCTTGATCTGTCACAATTACATAAAAAAAAGACTAAAACAACGGAAAAATTGTAAGTTAGAATACTCATTCTAACTTATAATTTTACCAAACTCATTCTAGCTTACCAAGTATTGTTTTATAAGCTATTAGTTATATATATAGGTTATAAATAAAGTAATTACTATTATTCGCATCTCTTAAAATAAGTAAAATATTAAATGACTCCCTAAATAACCTAATCAAATATCAAACTACGACATTATTGAAAAAAATTAGATCGCTGAGTATTAAGAAATTCGGTATTTGAAAATATTAAAAATGGTTTATTATATAAGGCTTCCTTCGAAGTGTAACAGGTTTAGGTATAAAATAAGTATTTGAGTGTGTTTAGATATAAATAAAACTAATTCAAACACGTAAAATAAAGATCTTTTATACAATACATATAATAAATTGAATAATAATAATAATGGCTATATAATAAGTGTATAGGTGTATTAGATATTTTACTAACTATGTAAGACAAAACTATTTAAATAGAAATTAATAAGTTGTACGATATCTGTTTAAATTCCACTGTATCTTTTAGAAGCAGTGATGGTCCAGATGACTATAAATTTCCGTGTAGAAATTCCATAGTTGGAATCAAAAATTGACCATAAGAAGGGTAACATAATATCGACAATTATCTATATAAAATCGATATACACCACCATAAGCACTGTATTTGGAGTGTGTCCGATACAACACACTAGTTGCCAGATAGACCGAACCATGGATTCCACTCTCGAGGTTAGTTTCTCGATGATTCTACCGGAGATTTATTCACGACTATCCAGTAATAAGCGAGATTTTAAATTTGGAATTTTCTACTGGACAGTTGTTTATTTTTCCTATCTCGTAATTTGGACTCGCACGTATTGTGCATTTGCCAGTATCATGTTATATACTGGACAGTTAGGTCATCCTCTTTAGATCTGCTTTGAAAAAAAACGTAGTACCAGACACAGATTAGTATTTAGCCATTATAACATGGTTATAGGAGGCTCCAATATATCTATCTCTCTTTTTGGGATGACATTTTATGAGATAGATATATTTTTGGAGCCTTTAACAGCCATTTTATAGTCTGTGACACTTAACGCGACGCAGAAAAAGTATGCACGTTGCGTTTTGTACTCAATAATGTTATAGAAGTATTGTGTGGAAGTTTATGTTTGTATTAAGTATTTTCAGTTTATAAATCATGTTGGATTAAAACTTTCCACCGCCGTTTACCATCCACCGCTGGCCATGCCTGGTCAGCTACCACCCTCAAGTAGAATAATCTGTCGCCGAACAACTATGAATAGGTGTACCAATGTGTTCCGGCAGCAGTCCTTGAGAGCCATCTTTTCTAGACCTACTTTGTTTACCATCCTCGACCTCAGCTATAAAAATACACGACTAGACACGAGCGAAGCTTGGTCGCCCCGCTACTTACGTTACAGTACGATTATAGGCTGTTGTGTAAAATTCCTTGCGATCACCAAACTTATTAAACTGTTATGGTAAACTTTATAATCAACTACTTAAAAATAACTGTTATTGTATGTTATTAACACCAATCGATGTGGTCTCGCTAGTTCAGGTGGCTATATCCATGCCAAGGAAGTTTAGGTTATTCTGTACGGTAAGCTGATATTCGGGAGAGTCAGAGAGATCTCAGCGACGCCATTCTATCCATTCTTTGCAACCTCGGTCTGTATTGCCCCAGGTCTTCCAAAGTACCGCACATAGACAGTACTGTCGTCTGCATAACAATCAATAGTAGTAACAAATCGTTGATATGCAGGGAAACAGTTTGGGCGATAAAATGGACCTCTGTGGCACTTTGGCATTCATCTGAAATGAGCGTGATGTACGACAGTCACATCCAACGCGTAGGGTGCACTTGCGCATTATATGAAGCCTGCAGTCCAGAGGTGAGAGGGCAGACCCTATGTGGCGAACTTGGAATGAAGAGAATGAAGCCATACTCCATGGAAATCTGTGGCGATATCGAGGCTGGTATAGCCAACGCTTCACCGCGCTTGTCTACAGCTTCACTCTAAAAGTGCTTGGGGTACGCTAGAATAACTTTGTCCGTTTCTGCCTAAAGCCATATTCCCGGTGATTAATAATAGTTTTCTTCCAGGTAACGGATGGGCTCGGTAATGATGATCCGTTCGAACACATTACAAATTCTGAGGTGTCAACAATAGTTCAATAAATCGGATTGGTTTGTCCCACTCCTTCCTGATGAATAAGGAAGGCGGCATAGTCGAATCGACAGAGTGAACAACTCCGCTGCACATCTTTTATGTACCAACGCTAGAATACCGTCAGTACCACTTGCTTTCGTTACATCTAACGACGAGAGCTCTCGGCGCACGTCACATAACCTAATTTGGATATATGGCATAGTGGTACTGGACCCAGGTATTGTTGGATGCCACGCGCCATTGTCGTCAAGTTGGGAGTTTGTCGCAAAATTATTACCGAGTATGTCGGCTTTTTCCCCATCAGGATTCGACCCATCCGGATATCTCAAAGAAGGCAGAGAATGCAGACAGAAATTAGCTTGCACTTTTTTGGCGTGTATTTACCATTACTAAATTTATCTCTTGTCGTCATAATAGGTACATACCTTCCTACGAAAAATTAAACACGTAGGTGGGTTTTTATATAGTTTGAAGCGCTTGCTACTTACCTATAGATCTGTGAGAAGATCTTACACATACGGACGGGTAGGAATATAGCGAGATGGATATG
The DNA here is from genome assembly GCA_963890685.1 of Plagodis pulveraria. Classification (NCBI taxonomy): domain Eukaryota; kingdom Metazoa; phylum Arthropoda; class Insecta; order Lepidoptera; family Geometridae; genus Plagodis; species Plagodis pulveraria. The sequence goes on along the minus strand of OY982950.1, from coordinate 26,792,212 downwards.
AAAGGGTTCTTGGTGCTTTTGGGGATGAACGTGTGAATGAGAATGGAATAAGTTTGCTAGATTTGTGTCTGGAATGGAATCTCTGCGTGACAAACACAATGTTTGACCACAAAAAGATCCATTTTATACAAGGGAAGAAGGTGATTCAAGAAGTATGATTGACTTTGTGATTGTGGATGAAAGGCTGAGGACGAAAATATTAGACACTCGGGCGGACCGCGGAGTCTGCATCGATTCAGACCACTACTTGGTGGTAACACGTGTAAATGGCCTTTTTAATCGATGGCGACACCGAGTGCGTGCAACAACAAGTGTGAATTGTTTGGAACGAGTGAAAGTTGAAAATTTGCAAGAGAAGGATGTTGTAAATCAGTATGTTATTAAGCTGCAAGAAAGGCTTGATGGTTTGGAAGAGATAAGTGAAATTGAAGAATTGTGGATGAAATTTAAGGAAGGAGTGGTAGACGTTGCCATCAATGTGTGTGGAATTTCTAAAAGGCGAAAAGGAAAAATGCAATGGAACGTGTGGATGGATCAAGAAGTGCAAAAGGCTGTGGATGAAAAGAAAAAAGCATGGCTGGATTGGTTAGCAACAAAAGCTAACCAAAAGGTACAAATGGCAACGCATAATGATGTACGTGAAGCAAGAAAGGATTATAAGAGATTGAAAAAGATAGTTTAAGAAGTTGTGTGCAGAAAGAAAGATGATCAAAAGGATATGTTTGACAAAAGGCTTTCTGATGATTTCCAGTCAAATGTTTAATTTTTCTGGAAATCCATAAGAACAGCTCGAGGCAAAAACACAAACTCAGAGCTTAATCAAATCAGGGGTCATGATGGAAGCATGATAAAAGGAGAAGAATGTGTGTTGAAAAGATGGAAAGAATATTTTGAAAGTTTATTTGAAAGAGAGGGAACACTGGACCAGGTTCCGGAAACCTATATGAATGATGATGAAAATGATATAGGTATGGATGAAATTTTAAAAGCGTTAAAGGGTATGAAATTAGGAAAGGCTGCAGGATATGATAGAGTGTCAGTCGAGATGCTGAAAGCTGGGCGAGGCATAGTAGCTAGTCTGTTGTACCGCCTTTTTAATATGTGTTGGAGGAGCGGCCGTGTACCAGGTGACTGGTGCAAGGCTGTGATTGTGCCGCTTTATAAAGGAAAAGGGTCGCAACAAGACTGCAAGAATTATCGCGGAATCAGCCTCCTCAGCGTTGTCGGTAAACTATGTATATGCGAAAGTATTGATTGAACGAGTGATAAAAGAGACAGATGAGAAAGTGTGGGATGCACAAGCAGAAAGGGAATGGGATGTACGGATCAGGTCTTTTCTTTACGATGCATAGCCGAAAATGCTTGGCGAAAAGCCAAAAGGTATTGCGCTTTCGTAGATTTAGAAAAGGCTTATGATAGGGTGAGTAGGCATGAACTGTGGTCAGCGTTGTCTATGCATGGGCTGAATGGTAACCTGATCCAAGCGCTGAAATCCCTCTATAAGGATTCCAGTGCTTGCGTTAGGATAAATGGGACTTACACTGATTGGTTTAACATCGAAAAAGGTGTTAGACAATGATGTGTAGCGTCACCGTGGCTGTTCAACTTATTCATGGATAATTGTTTGACAAACCTGAAAGACAGTAAATGTGGATTAAGAATGAACGAGTTACTCATCAAATGTCTTCTCTACGCTGATGACCAAGTGATACTTGCGTCGTCGGTAAAAGAGTTGTAGGAGATGGTAAATGTTATGCAAGAGGCTTTAGAAAGAAAGGGAATGAAAATAAATGTAAGTAAGACGAAAGTGATGGTGTTTGAACGAGATGATAGAGTGACCGATTGCAATATTGTGATTGGGGGTAAAAAAGTGGAACAAGTGAAAGAGTTTGTATACTTGGGATCCATGTTTACAAAAGATGGTGAGTGTGAAAGTGATATAGAAAGGAGAGTGAACGCTGGAAACATGGTAAACGGAGCATTGCACGCTTTTATGAACAGTCAGAAGGTGTCTAAAAAGGCTCGTCTGGCTGTTCATGGGGGAGTGTTGGTTCCGACACTGATGTATGGTAGTGAAAGTTGGGTGTGGCAGAAAAAGCATGAAAGTAGAATAAATGCTGTGGAGAGGAGAGCATTGAGGAGCATGATTGGAGTGAAACGGAGTGACAGGATAAGGATAGTGTGATAAGGGAACGATGTAGTGTGAATGAGGGTGTAGTGACAAAAATCGAGAAAGGTATGTTATGATGGTTTGGACATGTGGAGAGAATGAATGAAATGAGAATTACGAAACAGGTATACATGGGACAAGTAAACGGAAGTGTTGGAAGAGGAAGACCTAGGCGAACGTTCCGAAATCAGATTGAAGACGTTCTGAAAAAAGGCCAGGTCAAAAGTACCCTAAACCGACGCTTATGTATGAAAGGATTGATGAGTATAGATGAAGCGGAAGAGATATGTCAGGATCGTAGTAAGTGGAAATCCGTGGTCTCTGCCTACCCCTACGGGAAAGAGGCGTGATTTTATGTATGTATGTATGTACTAACGATGACGGACTTGAAATGAAGTCGTTACTCGTGTGATAAAAAACAATTGCAACAACTTCCCGCCAAAAAATATTTTAATGAATGATGAGTTTTATAATTCGAAATTTAAAATAGTTTGTGAACGACCAAGAGTGCAGAACTTTCAATGTGCTCTATGTGATCCGTGTAAAAGACATCAACGCACTCGCATTAATGCCACGTCGTTCGTATCTAGGGTGTCTAATATTATGAGGGGATAAAAATATTAGTAAACTATTTAATATTATTTTAATATTGTTATGTTTGCAATAACACCTGCTATGCGGATTACATTACAAAATTACAAATATATTATAGGAAAAATGTAAGTCATGTGCGGGATTCGAAGCCACGTCCATCCATCCCTTGAGCCGGGGTATGCTTATCGGCTCGAGTCGTCTTTTACTGCTCGGCGAAATAAAACCAGTATAGTTGTCCCTTTTCCGCATTAGCGTTTATGTTGCGACTTACGTGTGATCATAGTTCACTTGTTATTGTTATGCATTTTGTGTAATGTTATGTTATTTGTCAACAACCCGACTTTTGTACGCATACCGGACAAATCTCTGTGATTTTTGGTATGCTTATTTTTGTTTTGTATTGTAAATGATTTAAATAAATAAAAAAAAAAAAAAAAAACCAATTGAGCTAACATGACATGACGTCATAACATGACGTGGGTTTGAATCCCGCACATGACTTAAATTTTTCCTATAATATATTTGTAATTTTGTAATATATAATATTAGCTATTATACAGTGTACTCATATAATTTTTATTAGATATACGTATGTATATCCTGTTATTTATACTGATATGACAGAGTAATACAACTGGGGAAAAGCGATATGATCACGGGAATGAATCACTCCCAGAAGAGCCTACTCCTGACCCTACTTACCTTATTAGTTGGGAAGTGTGATATGGGTGGTTTAAATTATATCGAATCAGCTCATTATTAATCCCGACTACCATGTCCTTACTGCTTGGCGGCAGAATTCATGGATAAAGAAGTAGGTGGTGGTACAAATCCACACTTCCCTTGCACCTTACAATTCAACGACAGTGTAACGATGAAGTATCAGTGCCGAATCCAGACATTTTAGTGTCTAGAAAAATACTATACTTACCTAGTACTCATTTATAATGTAAAATAAATAAAAGAAAGTCGTAATTGTAATCAGCATATAATAATATTTATAAAACATTTATATTTATAAAATCATTACTCCATCATTGGCAGGATCATTGCTAGTTGCTTTTTATCAGCGAGTTTTTACAAAATACTTGTTACAATAACTGGTATCTGCACAATAATGACATAAATAACAACTACCGGGAGACTATCAATTAAGTAGTAATTTAACCGTTAAAGTTAAAAACTAAGTTTGTTTGGAAAAGGCTCCGTGCACTCTACTCTTAAGCTCCATACGATGTATCTGCAAATGGTGTATATGTTACAGCCAAAGTAACAAATCTGGATATTATATATATTATATCGTTTATTCACATTTACCAAAACAATTTTGTGTCAATTATCACTTTATCTAAATTGAGTAGACATTATATATAATGGCTAGACAGTATATATAATATCCAGATTTATTACTTTGGCTGTGACATATATATAAAGTGCTCAAAAAAACTCCGCTGATAAATAGCACAATATACTTATAAGTATGTTGTATAAAAGGAAATTTTGCTATTATTAAGCATTTAACCAATTAATTAATACATTATAATAATTCACCTAATTTCCAATTTCAATCGGTCAATGCACGAGCAAGTCTCTTCAACTCTCTTGTCATAAAAGATTTCTATAAAATCTGGAACAAACTGTTTTCCTTCACTCCTGTACCAGGATAGAGTTACACGGACTACTAGGTCAACTAGAGTAGAATGCAACCTAGGTTGGTACGGTGAAGTGTCTCCCTTGATGGCCCTTCTAGGGGAGGCATCAAAAGTCAATAAGACTTATTTTTGTTTTCATTGTCTTGTAAATCACTTTGAAACATTAGTAGTGTTCGATTTTGTGACAGTTTTTTTGCCAGCTTATAGAAATATTTTTTCTACAAATGACAAGGTAAATGTCTCGTACTCGCCCTGCTATACCTACTACATACTTCCATAAATTCACCTACTTATTGAACTAAGTACTAAATGCTGAGATGATGAATGAAATTGACACTTCTAAATACATACTGGTTTAATTTGATAGTCACAAAATACGTTTTAAAATTTTAATAATTATATTTTAGTTACAGGTTTATTTTTTTTTGTGTCAACATTATTGTGGTTTTTCCCTTTCAGTGGTATACATGCGTTACTACATATATTTTATTTTTTATATCTTTGTATACTGATACAAATTAAATGTATATTTTTTAAAATTTTATAGTATAGTATGACTTCGATAAGTAGAGTAAAACACTTAATTAAGTACATTATATTCTTTTACAACAGCAATGCTTATGTCAGTTTCCGTGGTCGATGTAATATCACATCATAACACACGGCATGCTCCTAGCAATGTCTAGTTACATGATTATAAGTTAATTTATATTACAATTCTATCGAATTCCAAAACTGCTACTGGGTTTTATGAGATGACTGCATATAGTGAATAAACCTTTTAACAATCAATTTCGATGTTCGAACACAATATCGTAAAGTACACTTAATTAGTCCCTACACATAAAATTGAGCTATCAAAATTATCACTCGATTAACTTAAATAAAATGCAGTAAGTAATCGTGAAAGACAGCGAATAAGAAGATATATAATTTAAACTTAAGAATAAAGATGCGAAAGCAAGAATAAAAGACTACCAAAGAGTACAATATTAAAAAGAAAATACTATAAAATGGTATCTATATTAAATCCACGTCGCTAATTGCTAATTTACCTACCGCTTAATAATAATGGAAAATAAGATGCGATTTTTCCTATTTTAACATTTCAATTTTAAGAGGACAATTAACACACGGTATATTTTTGCATTAAGTATGTATTTTCATTTAACCGATATCCAAACAGAATCTATAAGGCAATTTTTATTTTTATTTATTTTATTTTAAAAGGGATCGATGCGTGCGATGTTCAGGAAGAAAGTTCAATAGTTTGACGTTTTGTATTCTATTTTACTCTCCAAAATCTACGAATAAATATATAAAGAGGTGTCATACAGTTACCGCTTTGATTTCGGGCTTTTACAATCAAAACACGTACAATCTTCCAAATTCAATTTGATTGGTTCATTGATTTGGCCCTTAGAAATGATCGAATCCGATTGGTCGTGACAAGGTGATGTTGCGCCGTACGGTACACTTTTTAAACCACGCCCGTCGCGGTAAGGTTTGTGTTCTGCTGTTCTCGAGATTGACTTACATTATCCAAAACTGAGCCGATTCAATTGTTTTTGGCATTACAATCTAGGCTCCGATCAAATTCTTTTATATTAAAAACTTTTCATTTTTGTCTGTGGATCCTCTGTTCAAAGCGGTAAAACGCACCATTATTCGTGATTTTTTCCGGGTCATATTTTCAATATATAATAACAATTTTATAAGCTGAAACAAAATAAATGACAGAGGCGTGTTTACAGCTACGCCTAAATTTATTAAAAAAAACATTCTATAGGCATTACCAAGAAAGAAATTACATGACTACTTTTGTATGGAAAATCGCACACGACCTTCCCTTTTAAACAGGAAATAAAGAGTATGCATACAAAATGCTTCTTTGCTTTACATTTTACTAGAAATTGTAAATAGCATTGTAATTTCCGAATAAACGCCTGCAAAGCGAAGACGTTCACAAAATTACAACAAAAGAATTATTTGGTTTTATTGTTTTTTTTTTATTTCATGATGTTAATAAGTATTGTAAACATTATTTCACTCAGTAACTAAACCTACCAATTTAAACTTAGAGTCATGTAGCATGTGACGTCACGGCAAGAATAATAATAAAAATTATACTAAAAGCGAATATTTAAGTAGACGTGCCCAAGCATCTACATAGGTATTACTTTTGTCAAGATTATTAAGTATTAAGTACATTTTCACGTTGGTATTTAAGTACATAAATATATGAAGCATTCGCGTACCTAACTGTCACAATAATAATTTATCGTAATCGTCATATCAGTAATACTTAAATCAGTAATACTTAAAGATGTTTCAATGAAGTTTTGAGTAAGCGAAAATGTTTGATTGTACAATGGTTAGTATAATCAGTATGTAATTATTTTTAATTATAGATAAGTACACTCTTTCCAAAGGTAAAAATAAACGCATACAAAGGTAAGTGGGGGAAGATTAATGTATAGTAGGAATGGTTTTATTTATTGATAAACTATGATCATCACTCTGCAATAATTTTGATTGAAATAACTGAAACGAAGATGAACCAGTCATGAGAAACAACTCTAGAAACTTCTTTTAACACTGTTGTAAATTATAGTTATTGGAAATCCATGGCATACTGTTATATGTTTTTATTTTAAAATTGGAAGACTTGAAATATTCTACTGTAATAATTTAATTACAATATGTTCATTCAAAGTATTCATATTTTTGTGTAGTTCGCTTGAGAGAGAAACATAACGAATCAACACTATGACTATAGAAAACTAAAATCGATATCTCTAAGTTAAACCAAAATCTGTAGCTAAGCGATCATCATAGTAGAACAACAATGTCTGTAAATGCGTTCTAAATCCTCCGAATAGTGAGCAAATGCGTCATAATATAATACTCGTGTACAGACCATTCAAATCACGAAGGAGCGCCATTTTTTTTGTATAGTTGCAATTACTTCTGCCTACCCACGCGATCAGATTTTACATTTTATTGTTTTACTGGATGTACCGTTAGCATTTTCACCCACACTAAGACGTCGTACAAACGAGGCCAACAAATGCGTTTAATTAATTCACTGTGGAGCAGCGCGCCTCCGCGAGTGAACAGGGGGCCAACTCTCACCTCTAATAAAGACTTAATCTTACTTCTAAATTTATACCTCTACGTCAATGAAGCAAGCTTACAATCGGTAATGGAATCAATACCTACTTCAAAACAAATTGTTCACTCTATTCGCGAACTCAGACGTTACATTTAATACGAAGTATTACTGTTCCAATAACAAATACGTCATGTTTACTTTCTAGAAGCGGATTCAAACTTCATTTTTACTATTTTACGATAAAAATAGGTTTAATCAATGTGCAAATTACGTACAATGTTTTTATTACTATTATAATTAAATTAAATGCAGCAAAATTATTTGATGAAACTTTAAAAATCTACAGACAGTTGTTGTGCAGCAGACAATAAAATGTCGTAAAACTATCGTAAAACTGTTCTATAACATCGTAGTTCGGAACAGTGCGAGCGGGATAACGCTATATTATAAAAATCTTGTATTTCGCTTGCACATCCGTAATACATATTTCATTCGTTCTTTAAATAGGATAACACCAATATTGCTTGACGCGGTTGTGGCTCGGTGAATGAAACAAAACGCTCCTTTTTATGATGGTTTCGTAAAAGGTGGGAGTTGGCCCCCAGGCCTGTAAAATATCAAGATTGGCGAGGCAGCGGGGTAGTGTGCTCGAGATGGTCGCCGTCGTCACCGTGTGGTAGTCATGCGTAAGTTTCTCGGAACCGTTTCTGTATGTGATGTGCCGCGTTGAGCAGACGGTGGTGGAGGGTGATGTGTGCAGGGGCGTAGGCCTGAGGCGCGGGGGCGGGGGCGACGCGGAGCGGCAGCACGGGGAGGATGGTGTCGTCGTCGGGGTGGCAGAAGAACGCCACGCAGTGTCGGCCGCGCGCGCGGGCGTATGTTCCAGGTGGTACCACAACGCGGTGCATCTGCAACATTATACGCTTTTGTGATGCTGTCAAATGCTGAATTTTTGTCACTTTCGGCTGCATAGGAGTGAAAGAGAGGCGATGGTGAAACGCGGTCAGTTTAGGTAAAATCCGAAAGTCAGCACAAAACTAGTACCTAACTGAAATCGAAAATGTTACTTTTCTTGTGAACATGATAAGGTTTTGCTATTTTTTTTATATATTTTCATACACATTTTTACGTAATTAATTAAGTTATTTACATTATAAGCGTAATTTACAGTCAACTTTTCAATTTAATTCAAACCAGAAAATTTTAAAGAAACGTGTTTAGCACTTTTCTTGGTCTTAGATAATGTCATCAAAAATTACATATAATTGTATTACTGCTTCAAACAGAATATTGTTTTCTTAAAATCTATTCAAGTAAAGCTATTTAGCACTTTTCAGCGCCTTAAAACTGGATATTTTCAGTGGATTTGATAATTAATGATTAAATCGCGATCATGACGCGCGCAGCAATGACTTTACACTATAAAACAACCGAAAACACAAAAACTATACGTATACCGTTTTTACCAAGTTTTTTGTTGCACTTCCCGATAATTTGAACTCGATGATAATGCATTATTAACTGACTGACTTTCTTGATTCTCTGTCATTCAAGGTGGAATTCTGAATCTCAAATTGGACTCGGAACCCTCTGACTACGTCCCTAAATTTTCGGCCCTTAGTCACATTCCACCTTTACAAAGTTACTCGGCCCCTAACAAAATGAAAATGCATCACGAATTTTCATTTTAAATTATTTTTGATTAAATTTGCAGTGCCCGTTCGTCCCGCTACAAAATATTTGGCTATTATTACCAAAAAATACATAGAGCGTCAATAAGCATTTCAAGCAAAATGTCGCGTGTAGACTAATATTAATATTTACATAACCTGGGGCATTAAAGTCTTCGAGCACTTCCCAATTAGTTTTTTTTATTATTAATATAAACGGCAAATAAAAACGTAGTATTTTCAAAACAATGTGATTTTAAACTCGCGAAAACCATGATCTTGTAGCATTGTTACCAAACCTAGCTACAATTGTGAAATAAAAATTTTAGTTTGATTTCCACCTTAATTGAGACTTCTATAACTTAAAATACTCATGTTTTGCCGATAGTTTAGAATTTGATCACTGTCACACCTAAAAGTGGTTCAAAGACATCTGCCGGAATGCACCGTCTGTTGTTTAACGACAGATTCTACTTGAGGTAGCCAAGCGAACACTTACAAAATGCCTACCTAACACCCTCAAGTAGAAAATCTGTCTACAAGCATTTAACAGTGTGTTCCGGCAGCTGTCCTTGGGAGCCATTAAGTCTAGGTGAGCCCGAAGAACATCTTCGACTGCATCATAATTTACCATCACTGAGAAAGTATTCAAAGGCTAGCCTATCAGCAATAAAAAAAACTGTCAGTAAGGTCTATCGTTATAAGGTTTCTCAACAATTGAGAGTACTGACCAGTGCTGGCAGCAGATTAGCAGTCCAAGCAGCGAGGAGTTCTCCAGTCTGGACGAGGATGGCGCCTGGGAGGTGCCCCACGGTCTGCCACTGATCACTGCCGTTCAACTTAACCTGAAAATTGAAGGAAACATGGTTATTTTATACTAGCTTTGTACTAGCTAACCTCCCCTTAATGGGGGAGGCTATGTTTAGCATTGGGAAGATCCGGCTAATACCGGTACAGCTAATGATGTAAAATATATTTTTATAATAAACGAAGCCTACACGAAGCGGAGGCATCATCATATCGTATAAAAAACTGGCAAAGAGCGAGTCAGGCTTAATAATTGCATGGAGGCTTGATAATGGCATGGAGGCTTGAGGCAGGGAAGTGCATGCTTGTTAATTTTGATTCCATCTTCAAAATGATACAAGTCGGCGTTTTTAACCCATTGGCATCGGCGATAATGATAACAATAGAATTTCATTCATACCTAGAACGTAGTGGTCCTGACGACGCTAACTTATTATCCATCTTAAAACTCCGCCTGTAGTGTAATTTGTGTTGATATGTAACATATATATAATGAAATTACAAGTTCCATACTAGGAAGTTATATTTTGAGAACACATTACAAAAATTTTATAAAATTTACGACGTTCACGGCCCCAATTTATTCATTTGATAAAATAAACCTGATAGTGACCCCCCGGGTTAGAATGTCACCTCCCCATATCTTCCCGTGGGTGTCCTAAGAGGCAACTAAGGGAAAAGTGCAACAAATGAGCAGCATGCCACTTCTCACGTGGATGTGAGTAGGGTGTTGTGTGCATTAGACGCACGACACGGCTGCATACCATGATAGTGCCCTGCCAGGGTTTCATACAATATGTTCTTGTGGTCCTCTCTTAGATGTTGTTACCGTAAACCTATTATTCATAATATGTTCTTGTGTGTCGTCCAGTGTTTTAGAGAAAACATTTTGTATGACCCTGAAACTGTGCCCGGTGAATAGCAATAGGCTCGCCCCCTATTACATGGGACCAAAATCCTACTGGCGAAACGTAGGTGTTTACACACCTCTGCCGACAGGCATGATTATATGTATGTATAAAATAAAAAAATATAAAATTTATATTTGTACCCTACTCGATGAACTCTGTCTTTGGATCAAGGTTTCACACAAAATATAATAATATCAGGTTTATAACTCATTCCATTCATAAGCTTGAGACCCGTTCGTTCAGCCATACGGACGGATGGATGGACGAACAGACCTACAGCGGAGTCTCATTAACAGGGCTTCATTTTGCGCTTTAGTTCCGGTACCCAGAAAAACTTTGCTTTTTTACTTTGGTTCCACGGGACATTAGTTTTATGAGAGAAACCCCCTACTAAAAGAGAGGGGTCGCTTCACTGTTTCTTTTCCGTTAGGCTTTAACCCAGTGTCAAAGTTTAAAAAATCACAATACAACAGAGGTATCTGCTTCCTAACGCTGCGTTTTCCAGTGCAGACATGTTTTGCCTTCCATTGTTGCCGTTAATTCATGTGAACCTTGCATATTCATTGCTATTTTTAAGTAGAAAACATAATTTATATCCGAACATATCTCGTGTTTTAGACTATCAGATTGATATAATTATATATTTAGATGTTAGATTTTTTTTAATGCTGATGGGCCAGCCTGTGGCGACTATTTCACCGGATGCTAAGTTATGATCTTTTGCATTGAAAAAAAACGACTTTGGAGCTTAAATCAAATTTGACCTTTTACCGTTGAATTGTAACTACGCAAGGTGAATTCACAACTCTTAAGATGATTTTCACCACGCAAAGCGAAATCAATAAAAATGTACCATGTTATACAATAAACACAACCGTCAAAAAACGCCTTCCGTAAAGTATTTTCAGAATTGAACTTGTTATACGATAATAATTGCAGTATTGATCATAAAATATACCTTACTTTTACGGCGGTTTATATACAGTGATTATCACTATAACGTACGACTTAATCAGCCTCATCGAAAAGTCAATATTTAAGAAAGACCACAAAATACACCTTAAATGAAGACGAAAAGAAACATTCGCCTTCACTGACCTCGTTTAACGCCTTCTAGTTGGAAGGCGTTTTTGTACGTATTTACGTTTGGTCGGTTTGTTGCCTTCATACCATATAAATTGGCCGTCATTAGGGCGCTTTTGACTTTAGATTTTTCTCAGTGTGCAGGCTAACCTAGAGTAAGTGGCTCTCAGGGACAGCTGCCAACAGACGTCACTTTGGTAGTACGGGCCCATGTCTTTAGCGATACGTACGACACAAGCATTGCTGAAATGGTATTCGAGAAACAAAAGTACCAGAAACTTGCTCAAGTCTTACCTCCAAGCCTCCCTCAGAATCCTGAGCAAGCAATGTGAAAGTGCCATAGTCAGCGTGGGCACCACAGCGCGTGTAGTGTACCGCGTCATTCTGGTAGCAAGGCCCTACGTCTTCAGGGGGTACCGGGGGATAATACAGCAGTCGCATCGTCGAAGGGTTGTGGCCATCGCTCTGCATCATGCTGGAGTGGCAGGCGAGAAGGGTCGCTGGAGGGATTCCTGGAACGTTGCAAGAGTTTGATTAACGAGCTGAACTTTTCGTAGTCTAAAATGCTAAATCTGTATATATTTAAGATTTACCACACAAAGAAAACCATATTTTACTACCCTTGGGTATAATAGGATCAACACGATTAGAAGCGCAGATATATTTACTCTTTTAGAGAACTTTAAAACTATAAATGGACGCCCCTCCAATTTATTCATCGCTACATGCAAAATACTGTATGAATAGACACAACACACGCAACCCCATCAATATCATTAGTTCTTCAGTCATCATCGAGTGCGTGCGGAGTGCGTGGAGGAATCCAAGATATTACTAAAACGCTAAATGAACATACAATTAATTAATCACGTTTAGAGGTGGGGTGTTCATTTTTAGTATGAAAAACCTTCTATAGTAAGATATACAGTTACTTGTGAAAATCAAACTTTAGGCTTTCAAAGTTAAAGGCTCTAGAATTTGAACACGGACTGCCACGGTTCCGTGTTACTTTAAGCTCCAGAATGACGCTCAAGAATAAATATCAACTAGTGAGTAGAAAATCACTTCTATTCGTGTAAAGTGCAGGTTTGAATATTGTTTGCAATTTGAACCATAAAGATTTTACCTAAAAGCAGCTTTATAAATATTATACTTTTACTTGACACGAAAGGTCGAAGGTTCTTCGCATCTGTTTTTATAGTCACAGCATATCTAATATATGAGTATCAAAGTCGGACAATATATTGGAATATTTTCTATCTGGTACTTATACTTCATTACAAGGATTAATGTGCATTAAGTTACCCAGAGCAAACGCCAAAGCTTGCAGCAACACCCTCGACAGGTTTGTAAGGTCCTGGGCGAGAGGAAATGCGTGCTCCGTAAACTGGGGCACCTCTTCTTGGGCAGGCATCGCAGCGGGTGTTAGCGTGGTAATGTTGAACGAGTGACGCAGCTCCTGGAATCACGGACAGCTGTGTGATGATAGAGTCATAGTACACGTGATATATATAGGTACTCTGATAATAATAACGTTTAGTTTCATGGAAATTTACGAATATTTTATTTCAGAAGTAGATGGATGAGTGAGTCAACACCACATCTGGTTGTTACCCAAATTTAAGTTGACATTGAATTGGGGCTTCGAAAATGCTCATAACAGATATTCTGGGGTCAGCACACTGTAGATAGATTCGCAAAAAGCATGCAATTCTCACTCTTAATCAATACTAGTGATTAAACCACATCAGTGTAACGACGAGGAAGACCCTTAAGTCTAACAATGACAAACATCTACGTATTCACGAGATGTGTCAAAGAAGATTAAAAAAGAGCTTTAGTAATGTCCGATGTTTATTACTTGCGTGTTTAGAATGAGACGTCAATAACTGCGTCATCGGTTGCCAAGAAGTATAAAGTCTTACTGCCGACAAACAAAAAATTAATGATGATTCCACATGGTGTCAATGGTGTATTTATGATCTGGGATGTAAAACTTAAGAGTGTGTACCTTTTTGGTGGTATCGAACTGCTCCATGCCGGGTTTTATGTAGCCATGGTTGTTGCTGGGGTTGCGAAGATACTGCGCCTGGCAACCTTCAGGCAGAGCGCAGAAGTTGTCCAGATCGGCGTATACATTTTTCAACTGAAATAGTGCAAGTGGTGATGGATAAGTAAGGATAGAAGGCGCGGCTGGATATATAACCTAATATAGAAATTCAAATAAACGGTAACAATCACCTAAATTAATGATGTATTTGTATACTATTTTAAGTCTATGGTATAAACATTTCTAGTGTGATGCTGCTCGTGAGCGTGACATGTATGTAGGGATGTGCATTTCATCAGTTGATATTTGAAGCGCTCGTAACGAAGTTTGCTTAGCCGTTTAACCGATCAGCTAAGTTAAGCAACGTCCGCTGCGGCCATTTGTTGGATAGCTAGTGACATTACTACTGAGCGCTTCCGTCCTTCGGAGGGCACGTTGTCGTCTTAGGATGGCAGTCGTTACATCATGGTGGTAGGGCATTTTGCGAATGCCCGCCTGTCTAGCTACCACCCTCAAGTAGAAAATATGTCACCAAGTACCCAACGGTGTTTCGGCAGCTGTCTTTGAGAGCCAGTGATTCTAAGTTAGCCTGAACAACATCGTCGACCACATCATCACTTACCATCAGGTGAGATAGTGGTCAAAGGATAACATATCAGCAATAAAAAATAAATTGTACTAATTAAAAGAAAAAAATCTGAGCGTGTTATCCTTAGGGCTGAAATCTTTACCCACACTGTACCTATACTTTATACGACGAACTAAAAAAATACAGGGAAAGTCTCGGACCTATTTGCTTTTCAATTCGGAAAACAATATTGGCATAGGTATATACCTATTCAAGCCATATGTTTAATTGTGTCCTAAATAAATTTGTGTAATACTTTATATCCCAAAATATTCTGTGTCTGCGTTTCTGCATTTACCTTTGAGAGCTCCTTTTTTTCTGATAATGAAGGTAGATCATACTATTTACTAACATCTACCGTGATTATCAGCGAGATTGTGGTATAGTCAAAGACCAAACTATTGACAATAAAAAAACATTGGTCAAACTCAATAATGATGACATATCTGATTAGATATAATTGCATTGCCATTAAAGTATACAGTGCCCGGTATAGACAGATTTATGCTGCAGTTACATCACTTTGAAAATATTATTACAAATATCACTACTATGGCGTTTGAATTCTACACAGGCCACTAGGATTCATCGAGAAACTCGAAGCAAGATTTTTAAAATTTGATGGGCATCATGGTTTTCATGCATTTAGTTATCTTTGTTGTTTATTAACTATTTTTTTATCATGAGATCATATTATTCTGGTCAGTTGAAGCTGTCGCAAGCTTAAAACAATATCTTCTTTGAAGTGTAATAAAAATGTGTTGTGTAACACAGATGAATAAAAATCAAATAGTATTAGTGTTAAATACGGTTTTTAATAAATTTATTAGTATTTAATTAAGTATTACTTATAATTTAATTTACTTTATGCACGTGCGGGTAGTCACAAAAAAAAAAGTCGTTATCATCACGCGCTTTTAATTTAGGTTCGAATTTTAATACGCAATAGGTATTAAAGAAATATTTATTAAGCAATACACCTACCAATATTGTTATAAAAAGTAGGTAAATGCTGAGTCGATTTGTAATAATTTGCTAGTCTGTGAAAGAACTCTTAGACATTTAACTAATAATGAAGGTAGATCATCATGTTTGCTAACTTCTGCCGTCATTATCAGCTCCCCACTAGCAGGCGAGATTCCACCACCAAAAAGGTACCTAGTCGAAATGAAGATTTCGGAAGTATCTTACCTTTTCATCAGCAATGCCATGGTTAACCAGCACAGCAATGCCTTTGCCACTGAGAGCGGTGAACAACTGTTGACCAATGCGCCGCACTACTGACTTCATGGGGCATACGTCCGTACCTGAAACAAATCAGAATATATTTAGTGATATTATAGCATACAAGAGGCAGATAGAACTACCCGAGGAAGACGTCCGAATGGATATTCATAGCTCTGTTTCGGAAATTGAACTGAACGAAAAAGAGTTAGTCTTAGACGTAAGACATATCTCAAAAAAGTTCCTCAGAATTGCAGATTTCCTATCATTTCCATATAATTTTTCATTTCATTTTTCTTACAGGTTTTTATTCGGATTTGACCACACTCTTACATCTCATCTGATTGTAAGTGATGATGATGTAGTAAGGAGGTAAACAGGCTTAACTTAGAATCGGCACTGAATCTCAAAGATGGCTGCCGAAACAAATGCGGGCATTTGCTATAGGCCTTGTCACCAAGCAGTGTGGGAGTTTTCAGGTTGGAAGGCCTTTTTTAATATTGTTTTATTTGCAATAACGCCTGCTCGGCGAATTACAAAATTACAAGTGTACGCTGCTGCTATGACTATAATTTTTGCCCTCGTAAATTTGTAATTTTATAATGTAACCCGAAGGCCTCCAACATAGCCATCTTCAACAAAAATAGCAATAAATTTGTAATAGTTAGGGTTAGTGTCCTTAGAGCGTTTAGCAAACAAATTAAGTTTCGCCATATTTTTAATATTAAGTGTGAAATTTTGCATGCATGTCCTTGAGCCAAATCTGTGGATCCGGTTTGCCAGTTTTTGTTTTACTTTATTTAAGTTTTGTGAAAAATCCCCATACAGTTTTTTCCGGATAATTTTGAGAATGCATAATTTTATGGAAATTGGCAAACCAGAACGAAGCACAGATATATGAAATATGACAAATAGTTTCGTTTGTATGGAAACCGCTATTAAGACACTCTGCTTGTAAAGTTTCCGGTAGGTAAAAGATCGCGGCGGATAGTTCAGGAAACTCTTCTTTGTTTAACTATAAAATTGTCGCATACACGTTCTAACGTATACCTCATTACCTTAGTATATAAACCTTCGATCACATAACTAGGGGCGTATTCCACTATACGCTAATTTCGTTAATTTTGACCACATTTTACGTCTATGGTTCCACATTTAATATGAACCATAGACACAAAATGTGGTTAACATTATCGATAATAACGAAATTGGCTTCAACTGTAATACGGCCTAGCAGAGACAGTGTTAATGTTTG
This sequence comes from Plagodis pulveraria, assembly GCA_963890685.1. Lineage (NCBI taxonomy): Eukaryota > Metazoa > Arthropoda > Insecta > Lepidoptera > Geometridae > Plagodis > Plagodis pulveraria. The sequence goes on along the minus strand of OY982950.1, from coordinate 26,775,053 downwards.
GTTGTGTTTAAGAATCACAAAACATAGAAATGCTCATTGAGATGGGTGTCTTTGCACACGATTCTCCCTGAAAGATGTTGCATGTTAAATGGCGGTTCACCTCGCCTTGCGTAACATGAATAAAATATCGTCTGTCAGTCCGTTCCGAGTCAGCTAGTATACGCATTCTGTGCTAAAGGTCCGACCGTGACACGGTTCCGCTGATGCCATATTCACTGATATATATTTTGTAGTTTTGAATGCGGGTATTGGGCATTGATAAAGAAACTGGTTTTACCGTATTAAGCAAATTACGTTCTTACGTATTAGGGAAAATAATTCGCAGGAAAAGATACTCTTCTACTTTTTTGCTGATATTAAATGCTTTAACATAACAAAATGACAATTTTATTTTTGTTTTGGTTAGCTGTAGACCAACACAGGATTCTTTGTGAGGCAGTTCTGGTTTATACCTCTAAGTATATCATTAATTCAGCAGGTTTAAGAGAGTTTTTACTGAAGATACTATAACATAACATTATGTCAATTTCAGTTTTATGTTTTGTCTTGTAGACCGAGGAGCAAGATGCTTTGAGGTACTTACTACTAGATTTATCATTCATTCAACTATCGAGTCACCAAATATCTATACTAAATGAACATGTGTTTGCCCAGATTGGTTTGACGGGTGTCCATTGAATTAGTAATCACTCTAGATACGTAACTATGTCATCATGACTCATGAACTAATACCATGAATTAAATATGCATAAAATCTTTAATATGGGCATATAACTAACTTCAAAAGTGAAATAGGGAAACATTTTTAGCCTCAAAACCAAACCTGTAAGTACAGTCCCACCAACTTATCTGTTCAGGTGGCAGAAAAAAGAACTACAACATTCCTTCAAATTGTGACAGTTTGTAGTTGATTTCCTTGACCAGTAGCGCCCTCGAGAACTGCACAGTTAAGTTGGTGGTACTATAACGGGCGCTGGAGCTGGAACTATTGCCTAATCTGTGCCGACAAAATCGATAGACTGCACCTATCACAGTCAAACAATCATTGTTACACATAAGTGGGTTAGCGTTACAAATAGCGGCCACAGATGACTCATTCACCTACATTCAGGTCATATAAACAAACTTACAATTTGGACATCACGATAAATCCACAGAACTAGTAAATAAGCATACCTACGGATCACTGATAACGGTAAAAATGTTAGAGACATATTCGTATTCTTTTTTCCTTTTTTTATTGCAGATATGTAAGCCTTTTACCACAATCCCACCTGATAGTAAGTGATGATGAGGTCGGTGTTAACAGGGTTAACCTAGAATTACTGGCTCTCAAGAACAGCTACCGGAATACACCGTTAGGTGCTTGGCGACAGATTTTAAAAATTAAACTATTATGAGAATTATCATATAAGTGTGTCGAATAAGAATATTATAAATTATTATAGATAAAATTAATTGGCTCCTATAGTGCGGTTTGAACCCGCGACTCCAGTGATATCTGGAATAATCTTGTTAGTAAAGAGACCTCACATTCAAAATTAACTTTTTTTTTTTTTAAATTAAAACTGATAAGCTAGCCTGTGACCACTATTTCACCTCATGGTAGAGTGATAATATGGTAAGAGATGTTGTTTAGGCTAACCTATAGAATTATTGGGTTTCTGCCTGGGGACATCATTATGTGCTTGGTGACAGATTTTCTACTTGGGGGTGATAGTTAGCCAGGTGGACATTCGATAAGTGCCCTACCACCTTGGGTACCATGCAGTAATGATATAACCATGCCAAGATTATAGTAAAATAACTAATGACCGCATTTTTATGCACGCGTTTAATTAGTTCCTCTAGCTAATACAGAAGAAATATATGTGTTTTGAATAGTAATCATCACCATCAACAGCAATTAAGTCCACCGTTGAACAAATGCAGCCCGTATTGGGGATGGGGGGTTGAATCCCCACGCTTGGCAGGCGTCTTGGGGATCTTAGTGCAAGAAGGCATATTATCAGAAGGCGCAGCTGCACACCTTCGGATTTTTTTCCTTTGGTCGTTTCTTACGACTCCCACAGGCAGATAATACCCCCTTTATAAATATAGTTTATATAGGAATTATATGTAAGAAATAGTTTGTGATAATGATATTGATTTTAAGTGCTGAGTGCCTATGTATAGATGTAATATCCAAAACTTTTAGGTAGGTACATAAATTTAAATTAATCAGTTTCCTAGGGTAAGCAATTAAGTATAATACTACCAGTAGAGCATATTGGTAGAGCCGTAGAGAACGATCTGACAAAGTCACACAAATAAATATGTGACTTGTCAATGTGACGGGAACTTACCAGCCAACAGACTCCCAATCTTTTCCTCATCAAATAAACTACAAAGCAACTTTTTTTTTATGCCTGATAGGTTAGCCTTTTACCACTATCTCACCTGATGGTAAGTGATGATGTGGTCGAAGATGTTGTTCAGACTAACCTAGAATTACTGGCTCTCAAGGCCAGCTGCCGGAACACACCGTTAGGTGTTTGGCGACAGATTTTCTACTTGAGGGTGGTAGCTAGCCAGGCGGGCATTCTCAAAATGCCCTACCACCATGCTATAACGACTGCCATCCTAAGATAACAACCGGGACCGACGGCTTAACGTGCCCTCCGAAGCACGGAAGCGCTCAGTAGTAATGTCACTAGAGGTCACCCATCCAACTCATGACCGCGGGCGACGTTGCTTAACTTTACTGATACCGATCAGTAAAGTTAAGCAACCTTAACCGTAAGAACAGCTAAGTAAACTTCGCTACGAGCGTTTCAAACTATAATTATTTATGTATGCTTTTAATATAACGAACATACAATATTATTTTATTGAGTCAATTGCAGCGAGGAAGTTATAAGATCGGCTAGATTGAATTCCTTGTATACAGTATAATGCATTTTAATTATTTTTAACCAAAAGTTCCTGTACATTAGGCTGAATGACCATAAAATAATCACTTTTATGGTTTGCTCTATTATGGTAAGTGATTAAGGATAATACTACCAGTAGAGCATATTAGTAGAGCGGTAGAGACAGAATTGACAAAGTCACATACATAAATAATTATGTGACTTGTCAAATCTTTTTTAAATGTATGTTTAAACTTAAGTAGATGTAAGTAATACATTTCCTAATTAGGATATGTATGTGTAGTCACATTCACATAAATTGCTCTAACGATTTCGATAAATTGTATAACCGATTTCGATAAAAGTCTAAAAGTGTTTTCGGGGACGATAATTGAAATGTATCTATTTAGTTATACATAAATGATAACACGTCGAATCTTGTTTTATATTTTGGTCCAGGTACACGTAAATATAATATTTTATGTAAAGCTAGTACCTAAGTATGTAATGCGTGAGTATTGTACATAGTAACTGTTGAATACAGTCGGTAAATGTACATTGCATAGAGTTTTTATATTTGGTTTTCTACCCATAGATGAAAGCAAAATATGATCCTATTTACTCTTATATACTATGATTTTTATAAGTATAGATATTTAAAGATATATTACATATATTAACATACGAGTACCTAATACGCATAAAACTGTACCTGAATTTAAGGCTAATTCCAGACATAAGCAAAGTATGATACCAGCCTGTGCTACATTATTTATCCGGTGCAATTTACAAGGTAAAACATTGTAAAAGGAAGTCTATCCTGCATTTTTTCCTTATAGAACGCATACTGTTGCAGCATGGAGCACAACAAATCATAAGTACTTAATACAAATTCTTCTAATCTAACAGCACAGAAATAGAGAGAGTTTTCGTCTATCCTTGGAACTTCTACCCATACAAAACGGATAATAGGAATCGAGAAAAATATTAAACCCAATATTTTTATGAATGGTGCAAGCGATACAATGTGCGGTAGAATCAGTGTTAATGGTGGCCATGATGGAATAACGCATTCTTTATCGCCTCTACTACTATTACTTAGTTATGAGTTTTATGACGTAGGGTACATAGTAGTTCTGTCATTAACCAATCACAGTTTCAAGATGTGACGTAATCAGACCAGAGATAACAGTATTTTTATTAATAGAACTGATAAAACGGATACGAGAACGGAAGTGATGCTGTGCTTGTGTGATATATGTGTTTGTAGCAGATATCGTAACCCTTAACATTTTAAGACCCCCGCTGGGCTCCGTCGCATTGGCAACGGGTTTTCCGAGCACCATGCACTCGGGGATAAATTTTAGCTATGTAAGAAATTTGGCGGGTGGTACGTTAAACGTCTGTTATTTTATCCCGATAGCCGGGGTATCCTGTGACCGCTTGAGCTAACATGACAATGACTTTTATTTAATTATTATATCCTAAAATTAGTAGACTTTGTGTTCAGTTTACCCGATTGAATCTATCAATTGTATAGGTGCCTAAAGTTTGCGCATTTTTGAACATTTTGGTCATGTGCTCTTGAAGCATAAGCTAGAAACCATGCGGATATGATATTGATGAGTAAGAAGGAAGATATTTTTATACACATTTCCGTTGGCGTAAAAATCGAAAATTTTCTCACCACTTTCCTTCCCGCGATGCCCATAGAATCATCTTGAAAATATGCAAGCGATTCTCAGTTCTACGAAGTGAATGATGATGCTATGGAATAGCTGGATAAATAAACAGTGTTTTATTAGATCGTTTCGCACTTTGCCGTTTGCTCGTTGATCGACGTTTGTGTACAAAACCAACGCGATGGAGGTAATTACCTATCTCGTTTGTGGCAACTATTTGATTTTATTACATACATACTTTATTAATTGATATGGGATTTTAAACTTGCGGCTAGATTTCCAGTAAATGACGTGTAAATGTCAGTAGTACCTACAAAAAAAATGTAATATGAATGACCTTTTATTATTAAATGAATGAAACGATGTGACGTTCATGTTCATAATATCGGAAGGTACACGACATTCAATCTTAATAAGATAGCCCTACATAGAACTAGAGTGGTATAAAAATCGCTAGTGAGTAGTATGTACTAGTTTAACTGCTACTGTTAAAATTTCAGTTTGCGTACTTAGCACTGAAAGTGTGCCAGGCTGTTTCAGTTTGTTTGTCATCATACAGCCAAGCCAACCAGATGAACTATTGTGGCCTATCATATCTACGGGTAGTCAGTGGGAGCCTTTTATTATGTGATATTTGATATTAATACTAAAAATGTTGCGTTTCAAAAAATATTTGTTTTGGCAGAATTTATATAATGCGCTTGTTTTAAATAAGTATATAGTGCATTTACAAATTATTGGAGTACAAGCTTTTTTGTTCCAGACGGGAATCGAACTCGCGTCCTCCGATTTCGCGCCGGATGCCTATTCCATTCGGCCGGATTAAAAATAATCGTATTACAACAATTTGTAAATGCACTATATACCTATTTAAAACAAGCGCATTATTTAAATTCTGCCAAAGCAAATATTTGTAGATGTGATTTTATTTCAGCACGCGATTGTGCTAAAAAAAAGGTATATAGTAATCAACGTATACCTATTTAGTTTTGATTAATTTCTCTTACGTACTTGAGTAACTTTTTTGTGTCAGTAACACACAAAAAAAGTTACTCAATCGTCAAGACAGTCGACAACTTTGCCAATATTTACAGAACCACTTATAATAGTAAAGAGCTTCAAACTGATTGTTTTCTGATTAGTTACGGCAAATGTTGGAGGCCGATCATTGCTAAGTTTTGAAGTTATTGACCTTCTTAAGATTTCTTTTAATTCCTAACTCTACCCGTGTTATATATATATATATATATCTATAGGTATTATCTATACCTGTTTTATCGTATAAAATTGGGATAAAAATGCCTATGTGTAGTTCTTAGACAAATAATCTATGAAGTAACCGTTTAAATCCGCACAAGTAACTCGGACACTAAATGTGCTAATGGGTACGTACCCGTTACAAATTTTCAGGAGCAGTTATGGCAATAACCTCATTATACATCTGGCCTAAAACATATGGGTCTTACTCAATACACCTCTGTTACAAGTAGCACAAAAATTTGTTCTATATGATGGGTATAGGTATGTACTCAAATATACGAGTATTTACGCACTTTCTAGCACGTCCGTATTTGGCAATTTTAGCAACATCACGGGTTAACGAAGCAATTAGCCGAGTGACCTAGCTTTTAGTTAGCATTCTAAAAATAAACACTTATGGTGCACATGCGAAACTACGGTTAGCTGTACATGTTTATTTCTTGACATAGATAAGTAATTGGCCATGTGTTGATCCCCTACTGAATGGCTTATCCTATTGAATACAATTGGAAAAAGTTACTAGACAAGGCTGGTGTCTACGTAGTTCTATACAAACGTTATTTTGTTATATCTCAAGGATAAGCATACAAAATTTCACCGAGTTGGATTTAAAATTTGACAAAATAAGGTTTGTGTAGAAAGCACTATGAGGACAGGGTTCCATACTCGTATACAAAACTCATTTATTATCAATAAGCTGTATGAAAAAGAGATTAGTTACAAACCTCTAATTCAGATTGATTCATTTGACCCAAAACGAATACCTATTGTATTCGGGATAAAATAAAGAAGAGGTAGTTGTCCACAGGTACTTGAAAAACTGTCTTCGTCTATATTATAGCGATCATTCAGCATACAGACTTGTTCATTCATTTACCCAGGAACAGCATACTGATTACAGCTTATTGATTTATGTGCTCTTCGGTGTTGTGCACAAACATAGCCTTGCTAAATTCGAGTCTTGAACCCCGAACTACACCGGCAGTTCTATTACCAATGACATTTCACACACACCATATATCGGTGTCGTTATTGTAGTAGCTATTCATGATTCGTTTATATTGTGATTATTTAGTAATTAAGGTCTAAGCGAGCGCTTGAAAATAATGCTATTGACTGATTAAGCATAGCTGTATTTCTCTATCAAGATTAATTGAAATCGCTACAGGGAGTAACAGTCTGTAGTCTAGTACCAAAGACTTTCCCAGTGTGGCTGGAACATTCGGACTTATTATTATTAGTTGCTCCACTGCTTTCGTTGTAAATAGCTTGTAATCATTTTAATACTGACAAACAGCAAAGCAGTGACAAAGAACTGACTAATTGACTTTAATATTGTGTAATATTACTTAGGTATTGGCAGTACACAACTTACCTTTGTCTAGTAAACCTTGTCCCATAAGTGCACGTCAAATAATGATAAGAGAGCACGCGACACGCGACCGCTGCATGGGGTAAGCCGACTCTCTCATATCACGCTACACCAACTTACGTACATATAAAATCATTGCTACACTACACCGGTGGCTATAAACAAACAAATTGACACCACAGTAGTAAGTCTAGTACTTTATATTACTAAATTATATAAAAGTGTCGGACGGTGGCAGCCGACTTTATATATTCCCAAAAAAAGTTAGAGTTTGACAACTACACTCGAGAGCAATGAATCCGGGTCACTTAAAGAATCCTAAAAATCTCGGAAACTAAAAATGCTAGGTTAATGCAATAAATTGTATTTAATAGACAATGTAATACTCCTTAAATGAAGGTATTAAAACTTCTTAGTTATTGTAAAGTTATATCATAAAAAAATCAAATTTGAAAAAGGGCCACTTTCGAAGATGGAACTACGAAATTACAGCATTTGGTTTTGCTTTTGTTTGTAATCTGTCATTTATGTGGGTACATAAACCATGTTGATAGTGCTCTATATTCATTATTCAAGCTGAAATTATGTCGCTTACGCCTGAAGAATGCACCAGAATACTTACAATGCTGGAAACCGGCCGGAGTCAGCGCGATACAGCCAGGACTGTCGGTGTGTCGCTGTCAACAGTACAAAGAGTTCTCCGACGTTACGAAGAAACTGGTTCTAACCTACGCAGACCAGGAACGGGCAGAACCAGGTGTACCACAGCACGAGAAGACCGATACTTGGTGAACACCATGCTTCGAAATCGCTTTCTCACAGGAACTGAACTCACCAATCAGTTTCGACGCCTCGGAGGAAGTAACCCAAGTGCATGGACAGTAAGACGTCGGCTTGCTGAATCTAACTTAAAACCCCTTAGACCTGCAAACGGCCCTAAACTGGAGCGTGGGCATCGTATTTCGAGACTAAGATATGCCCAGAGCCACGTAAATTGGAGTATTGAAGATTGGTCAAAAGTTATGTTCTCCGACGAATCAAAATTTATGCTCTACAAGCACGATGGAAGACACAGAGTGTATCGAAGACCAGGGGAAAGATTCAAGCAAGCATGCATCGAAGAAAAAGTAGCCTACGGTGGTGGGTCTGTACTTGTGTGGGCCGGAATTTCTTCTGAAAGTCGCACAGAGCTGGTGATCATAGAAAACGGCTCTTTAACTAGCGTAAGATATGTGGAAGAAATCCTCAATGATCACGTTGGTCCATTTATGGTCAATTTAGGTGAGGATGCTATATTTATGCATGACAATGCCCGACCTCATACAGGTAGGATTGTGAATGACTACCTTCAAGAGATGAACATTACTCGTATGGAGTGGCCAGCGCGCAGCCCGGATATCAACCCGATCGAGCATGCTTGGGACGAGCTAGGCAGATGCGTAAAACAACGAAACCCTCCCCCAATCACGCTTCGTGAGCTCAAAATTGCTCTCACAGAGGAATGGGAGAATATTCCCCAAAATCGTATAAGGAACTTGGTGTACAGCATGCCAAACCGCGTAAACGCAGTAATGGAAGCACGAGGAGGCAATACGAAGTATTAAAATTCAAGAAAATCGTAATAAAGTTCAAAAATTTCATGTTTCCTATTTTTGTTTTAAGGAGAGATCAGCAGTTTTTTTCTTTATGTAATTTTGTGTTAATAAAATGTATGGTGACTCATATTTTTTTTACTTTCATTTAAGGAGTATTACATTGTCTATTAAATACAATTTATTGCATTAACCTATCATTTTTAGTTTCCGAGATTTTTAACATTCTTTAAGTGACCCGGATTCATTGCTCTCGAGTGTACATCAGGCTAGCAGGACCAATGTGTTACCTGTTTCTACACTATATTTGGTTTTGACTTGATGTTATATTCAACTGAAGTTAGTAAATAATAATAATAACCCACTGGGGCATAAGAGGGCCAGTTACCGTGAAGCAAAAGTTTTTGTTTAAATAAATATTACTCGCTTTTTTTAGATGTTACAGGTCAATATCAATGAGACCTGTGGAGTGTATTAAATAAATCTAAACAACTACAAGCAACACCTTGATACGAGTATATTTATATCTCCTTAAACAAAAAATAAAATAAAGTATGTTCCTCTTACCCCACCTAACCTTATTTTTTTCTAACTATCGTCACAGTTCTCTCATAAAATCTACATAATCTTACAAAATAACAACGAAAGAAACAAATTACCACCAAGTGGGTTTCGAACCGGAGACCATCTGTTTCCAGGGACATGCTCTGCCTTTTCTATTTGACCTAAAGCATTTATCAAAAATATAAATGTATACAGCTATAAAATATGTTTCAATATTTGTTACCAGATAAAATATTATATCTCATTATTAAAAAATAATAATATAAAATAATATATAAATATAGCTATTTTTAAACATTTCATTTCAATACAGGAAGGAAAAAAAAAGTTTGTGAAGTCTTCATCTCTTGCAAGTTTCTGAACATCTGAACGTTGATTCTTATTAATTAAGGTACCTAACGAGTTTTAGCACGCCGAACGTGCGTGTACGATCTACCTATAAAACAATCCTCCATTGTTTTATAGGTAGATCGTATTTTATAGGCCCACCCGTAGTTGTTCTTTGCGTGTTGGCAGTAGCCACTATCAAGAACGGCTTCACAAGAATATCGGGTTCCAAGAAATATTACACCGATTTCCTACAACTACCTAACCACCTAGGTATATTAAATTACCTATGTACTCGTATGTATCGATCAAGTGGGTAGACGATATAAGTCTTACCTAAATACGACTGGGATATAAAATTATTTATTTTGTTGTTAAGGTAAAACACTTATATTAAAGCAAACAGGCGTCAATAAATCAAACAATAATAAAACTATACTTTATTACGTGTATTGAGAGCGTATTATTAATTTGATATTAAATAAATATCGCAACCTTGGCTGCGATGTATGTATGGAAGGTCTATGTAAGATTGCCACCCCTACTGCTGTAAAGTACGAAAATATCACAAATTATCCAGTACTATTAACTGAATTACCTATCAAGTAGAGCAAAACAAAAATGATTGTAGTAGAGCAAACTGAATCTTTTTTTATTTTCCTGTTGGTTTCGTAACAGCTGTATTTTTATGTGGAGGGGTTGTCACTACGCATAAAAAGTAAACCCCGAAGTGCTGGAGGACCACACCCTACTTTGGTCAGAGAGTCCAACGGACTTAGCCAGTAGCTAGTTAGACTGTACTGTACCGACCAGCAGAAGACCAAGGAGAAAATACACTTTGAACTTGGAATAAACAAGTAGGTATGCAAAGTTTTAGTTTAGGTCCATTTTAACTAGACAAGCTTAATAATCGTAATCTCCATTTAATATTTTTTTTTCAATGTGCTATGTACTTTACAGTTCTTTAACGTTTAATTTTGGGTTTACAGAGGACGCTACAAAATAAAAACTAAACAAATTTGGCCACCTCAGGCCCTCCCGGACAGTAGGAAATCCGCTCCTGAAAATAGTCTTATGTGAGTAAAATATATTGAATAAATCTCCATTCTAAATAGATCCAAAATTTCGATATTTAGGTTTTATAATTTCAACTGAATATTACAAAAATATGACGACGTAACTACAATTTTAGTTTTTACATTTAAGTACCTATATCAAGGTACACATATTGAGCTCCATACCTATATGTATTAGAGGTACCTATTTCGTACAAAGGTACATTTGAAAACCTACAAAAAATCTTATTTATAGAATAATCAACCTGTTTCAAATGTCAAACTACCTCTACATCTATCACAGATTTACTGTACATTCAAAGCTATTTTCTACAACTTTTATTGTTTCATTTATTATTATAACGCGGCTACCAGTTTATAAATAAATACCCACTACAACTAATTACCTACTAAAACTGGATATGCACTATTAAAATCTTTGATATAATACATTACATAATCACATATTTACTTAGATACTATGTTCTATTCTAGACTTTGAACCTACAGAGCGTCGTAAACAGCTAATATAGCGCTATAGAAAGTAAACTGAGCAAAGCCAACAATAATAAAATGGGTATACCTATATTTTTAATATAAATAATGACGCTGGTTCAGGAAGTTACAGATAGAGTAGAGTTCACCTATAGCTGAAAAGATAATGATTACATAAAGCCTTATATATATTTTAAGCATTGACGTAATACGTCTCAATCTCAATTACGACAAATAAGACCGTAGCTGTTGTGAAAAGCAAAGTTAGTGAGACTAACCTGCATTATTGTTTCTCCGTTTTGAAGTCTTGTGGTCCAGTGTTCGATGTCCAGTTATATTATCTTTGGCATCACCGACACAAAACATGACTGGTGAAATGGAGGTGTTTAAATACCTCTTAACTACTCCTACGGGGAACACAAGTGTGACGATGTGCATGTTTTTAAAAGCTTTAATTTAACTTATCTTTTCGGTTCGGTTTTAATAGTAAATTTTGTCACTAGGGCGGAATGCAGGATTGTAACAGTACCATTCACAAAAAATCTGTCTAGGCGTTTGTTAGAATCATATATTTGTTAAGCTTAGATTCTCTTAAGTAAATAAGTTACGAGAAGTTACTCATTATGTAATTGTAGAATATTCTAAAACTTGTTGATATTTGTCATTTTTAATAACCGCCACACTGAAACCCTTTATGATCTGTATTCATTCTAGACTAGCCAATGACGAACCATCCTGTCTTATTTCGGGTTGGCTGATACGTTGTGGCGGGAACTTTCATGTCTCTGATTGGTTGTGGTAAATATGGCGGGAACTTTAATGTATATGCGACAGACACTTGGCGCCAGTCATGGCTATAAAACCAAGGTCTCAACTTGCTGAGCTCTCTTTATTCTTCACAAGTGACTGCTGCATCGAGACTTATTGAGTTAAGTACTGTATTATATTATTTAATGTAACGTAACTGATATTCATGTGTTGTGTGTGGGTCTATGTTTGTTGGCTTCCAAATTCGCCCTTTTTATTGTATTATCGTTGTGAAATGTGACTATACAATATTACCTTTGAAGTAATCCATGTGACCCTAATGATGTATTATTCTTATTAAAGTGTTCTATGTGTTCCTATAAACGTTGTGTTTTTGAAGTATCCTTATGATTCCCTTTTGTGTAGAAAACCTAGTAAGTGGGATAGTTAAGTACTGAACTAGTAGTACTCATTTACTTTACCTTAAGCTAGGACTAGATTATGGCATCACCGCCTGAAAACATCTTATAATTTAATGAGCCTACATTACAGATTAATAAATGCTCTCTATCTTGACAAATCTCACATCAGAAGTGGGATCACTCAGATTGCCTACCTTCATTTTTTTAATCACTTTTATTAGTTTCAGAATCGATGGAACTACTCTCAAAGACTTGGACGCCGCGGGTTGCGAAGCCGTGGCTGCAACCTGGCGACAAGATGACAACAACGTGTTCCCAGTTTTCGTATCTGCTACTAGCGGCAGTGGAACGCCGCGGTTTGCGAAGCCGTCGCTGCAACCTGGCAACAGGATGACGACACCGTGTTGCGAGTTATCGAATACTAGCGGCAGTGGCACCGAGTTTTTATTCACTGACATCGGTATATTGGCGAAATAATTCATCTGGACAAGTACTATAACAGTGGCAAAAGCAGGTAAAGCCCTCCAAAAGGTCTGTTTTATAATGATTACAATCCTGTAACCGTGTAGTGGCAATGTGAAGAATAACCTCGACGAAAATTTTCTCAATGTTATAACGTTTAAATCTGAATTTATCCCTCAAGATAAAGGTGCTTTCACTGAACCTTATTGAATTAGTGTTTGTTAGCATATGTAATGGAAGTTTATGAAACTTGTTATGTCATTGTGTATTTTTTTTATATTATTTACACTAATAAGTACATATTATAACGACGAACGTAATTAGATTTCTTCAAAGTCAAACTATGTTCTCATTTTATATAGTGACTATTGGTATTAATTGAGAATACATTTCTATAAACCTAGAAACCTAAATGTGGAAACGCATATCGAACAATAAATAGCAAAGTTACAACCATATCTGAACTAATGTTGCTATTACCTTGTGCTTAAAATTTTCTTAATTTTATTTTAAAGCGATCCTTAAAACTTAGTGACATATGAAATGTTTTTGAACATCTGAGAATATCTTATGTAATATTACTTGCTCAGTGATCTTATGCATTAAATAAATTCACTACAGATTGCTAATTCTATAAAAGTAGTCATGACAAAGTATATAGTATATTTACTTATGCTTTTGCTTGATATTTGTAAAAGCAGTTTGGGTCCTAAGCAAGGGTTATTTTATTCTATAAAGAAAACTCCTTAACTGTTTCACACTAATCAACTCGATTGTATAATATAGGATTTTGAATCGATTGTATAATATAGTAACTGGCGATGGGTAGAAATGTTTCAATTGTTGGTTTCGCAAAGTATTGTTTATTAAATCCACTTTAAACTTTGAATTCTTATACATAGGTTGTCTTATCCTACATATATACGAAGATAACCTATGACAAATGTTAGCACTTGGCATCCCTTCAGAAGTCATGACTGACTGTCACGCAAACTTTGGCTCAAACCATAATCGATCCCTTTTTGGAAATTACTAATTGACAAACATATGATTGTTACTGGAACACTTTGAAGTGACGGTTAGATGGAACGGTATGTCTATATTAGGTAGAATGTTCTATAAATTGTCAGATTGACCGAACGGATTCTGGAATGTTCAACAAACAATCTATGCGACAATACAGAGGTTTACAGGGGTTTTACCTCTGCGTTTATTGATTGGTGTAGACTATAGATGGTTTATCAATTATCATGAAATATTGTAATTCACAAGGATATATTGATACTGGCCACGAGAGTGGGTGTTTGAACAAAATTTATTTAATTATTGTACCTATTGTTTTGAAACAAGAAATACGATAATTATGTACCTTTCAGTAAAGAATATTAATATGACATGCTACCCTACATATTGTAGAAATAAACTACTTGTGTTATATTATCAGTTATCATCACATAAAATGATAATATCAAATTACTCATATCTACATGTACTTATGCTCTAGATTAAATATTAAATAGAAATACACTGCTTACCTATTTGATTGGTGCTGGTTGATCTCACGAGCAGTGTGTGAATGCAACCAACATGTCTATTCAAATGGCAACTACTGTTTAAATTGATTACACTGCATACCCATTTGATTGGTGCTTGTTGATCTCACGAGCAGTAAGTGAATGCGACCTGCACGTCTATTCAAATGGCAAACTGTTTGATAAAAGCCGGTCGACCTTTTACTTGGTGATGGTTGTCTCACATGGCGGCTTGTGAATGTAATCATCGTGTCTAGGTAACTGGTAATTATTAAAACGAGTAGGGTTTTTCATGAGAATTTAAAGTGTTATTTTTACTGCTACATAAGTACATGTAGGTAGACTGCCTGTTGTTATCAGAAAAGTTATTTTAAGTGTACAAATGATGATCCTATTATTCTGGATAAAATACTTAAGCCCTGACGTCAAAACGTCCAAATCATAAAAGGAAAACCCAATTCTGTCCTTATAGATAATACTTATGTCGTTAAGTCAAAAGGTCCAGACGTTTTTTGTCAAATGGAATATGTCCAAGGTTTAATGGTACATTTTGTTATTGTCTAAATAATGCGTGGACGATAAAACGTCAACTTGATAACTAAGCAAGTTAAAGTTGCATTGCAGAAATTTACCACAGTCGTTTTAATCAAATTTTAAACTCCCTATTGCTTAATATGTTATCAAATATGTAGTTGAAACTGGATACTATCTATGAAACTAAGTATCAGTATTACTTCATATATATACCTGGTATACTTTACGAATTATGTACTTGCACATAATATTTATTCGTGACACTTATATAACAACGTAAATGGGAATGTTGGTTTGTACAACATTTTTTTCACAAATGTATTGAATGTATTTTGATTCCATTCCAATGATATTATTTTCCTTTCCTGAGATAGCAAATCACAACAGTCAACGCGTAGTGGGATAATCTACCCTCCACGCCGAATACATATACATTGTAGTCCACAAATATGTACTATGAACATTTTATAATGATTTTACAGATAATCGATAGCGGTTTTTCTTTTTGGTGACTTCGAACCAAATACTGTTTATGTGTTCTATTTATTACTTATTACATAAATTCTTTATCAAGCAAGCTTTGTGCAAATAATTGTGGGTTGCCATAAACGGTAACAATATTTCCTAGATATATACTATTATCACTAAGTTATACATAATTATTTTAAAGTGAAGTTTGCCTGGTGTTATTTTGTACTTCGTGGACGAAGTACTGTCAGTATGGCCGTGTTAGAATCATATATTTGTTAAGCTTAGATTCTCTTAAGTAAATAAGTTACGAGAAGTTACTCATTATGTAATTGTAGAATATTCTAAAACTTGTTGATATTTGTCATTTTTAATAACCGCCACACTGAAACCCTTTATGATCTGTATTCATTCTAGACTAGCCAATGACGAACCATCCTGTCTTATTTCGGGTTGGCTGATACGTTGTGGCGGGAACTTTCATGTCTCTGATTGGTTGTGGTAAATATGGCGGGAACTTTAATGTATATGCGACAGACACTTGGCGCCAGTCATGGCTATAAAACCAAGGTCTCAACTTGCTGAGCTCTCTTTATTCTTCACAAGTGACTGCTGCATCGAGACTTATTGAGTTAAGTACTGTATTATATTATTTAATGTAACGTAACTGATATTCATGTGTTGTGTGTGGGTCTATGTTTGTTGGCTTCCAAATTCGCCCTTTTTATTGTATTATCGTTGTGAAATGTGACTATACAATATTACCTTTGAAGTAATCCATGTGACCCTAATGATGTATTATTCTTATTAAAGTGTTCTATGTGTTCCTATAAACGTTGTGTTTTTGAAGTATCCTTATGATTCCCTTTTGTGTAGAAAACCTAGTAAGTGAGATAGTTAAGTACTGAACTAGTAGTACTCATTTACTTTACCTTAAGCTAGGACTAGATTATGGCATCACCGCCTGAAAACATCTTATAATTTAATGAGCCTACATTACAGATTAATAAATGCTCTCTATCTTGACAAATCTCACACGTTCATATCATATTATGGAACTTTTTGGTGTGTTCCGGCAATGTGCAAACTTTCCTTGAGTTCTAGGTACCATCTACGACCACTTCATCATCAGATGAGATTGTGGTCAAGGGCTAACCTATCTAAAATTATATATAATAACTTAAAAAATATATTGCTGTTAATATCTATTTAATCTTCTAGGTATTTATTTGGCGCTTCTCCATCTACACAATTTGCACGAGATAACTGATTGATAAAATAAAGCCCCCTAATACTTTCCGACGATAAAAAAGACATGGAAAACTACTACATTTATCTGATCTATTTTGTATTATTCAAGAGGTGAGATTATGTAAAAATCTACTGCGCGAAGCTAAATATTTTTGGTATTACTGATACGCTAGCCTCTGACACTAGCTTACCTGTTATATTTGTATATAAAAAAATCGTTAAAACTACAATATTAATATCTTACATAATTTTAAGTTTTAATTATACTTTCATTGTGTAATTGTAATTACTAACAACTGGGTATTGTTAATTAAATAATTTTATTATTATGCTTGATGGCAAAAAGTTTTTTATGTTATTGTGCTGGAACAAGCACGACACCATGCAGAGGTTACCGCTGTGTACAGTGGTAACCTCTGCATCTTACAAGTAACGAACTGCACTGCAGCCACCCTAAGACATAAAGTTATTAAGTCTCATGTGCCTGTAATTTCACCTTTGACATTATTGTTGTGCACGAGTTTCTCCTGTTTAGTAAGGTTGGAACGATCCAACTGCTTATCTATATATATAAGGGAAACTAGGTTTAGAAACGTTGACAAGAATCTTTGCGGGGCAACTCTCGTCTTCTCTCAATAATTGATTTACTGTAAGTAAAATAAATAAATTAGTAACTATGTATATGCTACTATTATTATATCTATGGTATTATCCACTTTCCCAAAGTAAGGTTCAGCTATATTTTTTTTATTGCTGATAAACTAGCCTTTGACCACTATCTGACCTGATGGTAAATGATGATGTGGTCGAAGATGTTGTTGAGGCTAACCTAGAAAGTTAGGTGCTTAACGACAGTTTTTCCACTTGAGGGTGGTAGCTAGCCAGGCGGGCATTCGCAAAATGCCGCACCACTGCATGCTATAACGGCTGCCATCCTAAGACAACCACCGGGACCGACGGCTTAACGTGCCCTCCGAAACACGGAAGTGCTCAGTAGTAATGCCACTAGCGGTCACCAATACAAGTGATTTTTCGGTTTTTTGACTGATCGGTTAAAAACGGCTAAGCAAACTTCGCTACGAGGGCTTCAAAAGGCCAATAAATTTGCAATCGGCCATTTCATCATCATAATTAAGTTTCCCGCATATTGAGAAAATAGCTAGGAAAATTATGTTCAAGGAAAACTGTAAGGTTTACAGCGTGTAGATAAGCAAAAGTGTAACTATGGCAATATAATCTACCGCAAAATATATGCAAATCTAAAATCTAACCGTGTTATAGTTTATTGTAACGATTAGATTACGTAAGTACCTACGTAGTTATACTTTGTTTAAAAATAGATTTCACAGCGATGATAAATATATAATATGTACGTACATCTATACTTATAATAAAACTGTAACAGGTCCAATTCTGTACATGGCAGATATTTTGAAAATAACTTTTGAGAGCAACCTACCTCTCCCCTCATCTACCGCCAAACAAGGGTAGCATCGGCGAAAAGACGCCGTTTTAAAATCGAAATTCCGAAGAACCTCACAAAGTACTAAGCTTCAACATTTATTGTGCGAACCACAAATAAATTCTCTGAGTTACCTGGAAAATACAACCTGGGAGTTTTCAAATCCAAAGTAAAAAGCTCTTTTCTGAGCTATGCTTTACTAAGAGTACTTCACCCAAGACCACAGCGTTGCTTAATATGAGATAAACAGTGCCAAATGTGAATAATTAGTCTGCAGGTACGGCAATCGCGAATGAAGTCGCAGGTACAGCTAGGTTTTTAATAATATTTGAAGAAAGGCTGGGCATAAAACCAAAGCCTAACAGCTTTACGGCCAGCCACACAAAGAGTTGTGTGTCGTTTTAAGCGACAACGGTAAGTGGTATAAGAGTAGGAAGAAGATAAGCACTGTGCATTACATTTTTCTGCTTATATAGGTATTACTTAAGTTTTATTTGAACAAAAACCCGTAAGACAAAGAAGTGAACTTCAATGAGATAAAGTTTTGCCTTTCAAATCACCTAGGTAGATTATGATTTGATTTTTCAAGATGCTAACAGGAAATGAGTTGGTTTCCTTATCGCGTTCCATTGGTTTTTTGTTGATTTATTACTTAGTAGTACTTAAGTACCTACATATTCGTTACCAACACGTGATTTGCACAAACGAACAAAAAGCCATCAGTCAAAATATACCTGCAATCTGTTTGTAAGACGTTCCTTGCCTACAACAAAATAGTAATAAATGCAAATGTATGTTTGTCCTTTCTGACACATGACGCACCCTGTCGACCTGATTTTGGCAAAGAGATTGTTACAAGCTTAGACCTTATCTTATTTTTTGGTAAACCGATATTATTTTATTTGTAAAAAGGAGCCTCTCATAGTGTACAACTATAGAACTTGGGACTAATTTTTTTAAACAAAACAAAATTAGTTAATATTAATATATGCTTCGATAAAAACCAGTTGGCAAAAAAAAGTGTTGACCTCTTCAGCACGAATAGGACGGTTTTGAATTTAATAAATTCACAGCCAAATCCATTTTTGCTGCAAGCGCAACGTGACGAAAATTAGGCCACAAACTTAACTGTTATTACCTTTACTTATTAGAACAGTTACTATTGTTTATTTTAGAATACGTATCTAATATTTGTAAGTTAGAATAAATATAGTGTGTTTCTTACTTATTTTTCTATTGGTACTTACCTAGAGGTGAAAAGTTGTGTGTTTCATACGAGAGCTATTTTTTTGGAAGTAGCCACGAACTCGTTGAGTACCGAGTACTCGAAGCTCGGGATTTAATGATCACGCTCACTTAAAAACAACTTTTTTTTTTTTTTTTATGCATGATAGGTTAACCTTTGACCACTATCTCACCTGATGGTAAGTGATGATGTGGTCGAAGATGTTGTTCATGCTAACCTAGAAGTACTAGCCCTCAAGGACAGCTGCCGGAACACACCGTTAGGTGCTTGGCGACAGATTTTCTACTTGAGGGTGGTAGCTAGCCAGGCGGGCATTCGCAAAATGCCCTACCACAATGCTATAACGACTGCCATCCTAAGACGACAACCGGGACCGACGGCTTAACGTGCCCTCCGAAGCACGGAAACGCTCAGTAGTAATGTCACTAGCGTTCACCCATCCAACTCATGACCGCCGGCGACGTTGCTTAACTTTGCTGATCGGTTAAGAACAGCGAAGTAAACTTCGCTACGAGCGCTTCAAACAACTTTGCTCGTTGACCTATTTACTGTAGGAGTTATCCCCATAATGAGGATATATTATGTCCAGGTATATAAGGATAACAAATGAAATGTAATAGGTAAGTGTAATAATGAGCAGGTAGATAGGTAGGCATATAAAGTAGATAAGCGAATACCAAGAAACCTCAACGAACGCGTGACATGACGTTGTTTTACTCTATCAGATGTTTACAGAGGGCCTTGTATGTAAGTGAACACGTGTGCAAGAACAACGTGAAGGCCTATCGTGCATAACTCGCCTACATTTTATCAGCTGCGAGAGGAACACACACGGTTACACACTTTCGTATTTTCTGATATTCTATTTTATATATTTTCATAATTATTCATAGAGTTATCAGAGGACGTGCGGAAGGCGTTTTTTATATTTACTTACAAAAGAGGTCTCAAAGAGAGAGGCTAGTAAGTGGATTATGGGATATATGTCCAAAAAGATATTCAACTCACATAAAGCCCTACCACACTCTACCACCATACCACCGGAAATGACAATAACAAATACCTAAGAAATATATTTTTTTGCTTATAAAATATATTTTAGTAATTATAAAATAGCATTATAAATTTTAACAACAGGTCATTTGACTGCTCTAACAAACCCCTATGAGTTTTCCTTATGTCAAATTTCAGATATATACAAATCATAATTTCATTCACTATATTTTTATATATACCCTAATGTACGGTTATCCTTTCATATTTTATGTATGTTTACTAACGATTTTTACCTAACTATTTTACATGGCGTTTATATAGAAAACACAATATGTACGTACTTATTTTCCCCCGTCTCTCGGCTCGTCTTTCGGCGCATTTTGACGTGAAAGTGGACGTGACGAAGAGTATCTTCTGGTGTTGTATTTGTTGTTTTGGTCCCCCGTGGGGTGCCGGGATAGAATTGGACTCTTCCATATCCTACTGTGGTTGTTGTAAAAGGAGACAAAAGAAAAAATATCAGATATCAGCAGAGCGTTTTTGTTGAGCTATATACCATTCACTCTGCGGTCTCCAAAACGCCTGCCAAACGTAGGGGAGGCCTAAGAGTGGACGTGATGGCTGTTGATGATTATGATGATGGTGTATTTTGTGTGAATAAAGAAAACATAATACATACCCCACGTACAAAGACGATGACTTATTTTCGTTATGTACTTAGGTACACTTTCTTCAGCGCAAACTAAACCTACATATAAAAATCTTTTAATTTAGAATGTCGTGAACGCGCTTACTCAACCGTTAAGTAACTTTTATAAAAACGTTAACAAGATATTACATTACCAAAGAAAAATATATTTTGAACGTAAGAATTTTTCGGCGTGACCGATATACCTACCAGCATAGACAAAAGACTAATTTTGTCCATGCTACCAGTAAGGTAGTGTTATTTAGTATTGACAATAATATCCATTAATACACAACTGAAACAGCTGTTCGAGCGATCTAACCATACTTTACTCCGATGCAGATGTAGAAATCCTTGGGATTACTATTTTAGGGAATTGTATAGTATAGCTATCACGTCTGTATATCTCCGAACGGGAAGGAACAGTGGCCTAACTATGTAATTCGTTACAAACAAAAGCTGATTGAAATCGTAGAAAAATGTCGGCTTCGCAATTACGTATTTACATTTATTACTAACTAAACCTATTATTTACTTACTTAAATCCATCTCATAATATAAGCGGTACAAGTATGCTAACCCAGTCCGTTTGAACTAGGTACAATTGATGAAAAGATTATAACTACAAAATCAAATTTTTTTAAAAGTTTTTGTATGTAATAGCTGTGTGTGATTCTAGTTTGTGCTATAATATAAATGAATACAAAAAAATATTTAGTAAAAGTCCTAGCTTATCGTATTTTCCAAAATTTATCAGAGCGTTTGGTCGCTGCGATGCATGTTCAAAATGCTGGCACCTATTTGGCTCAACGAATAAGCATTACAAATTAAACGAGGCAATGCTGCCAGCATGCTGGGCACGCTGTTTGTAATGACGTGTAGGCAGTGTTTCCACAATGAGGGGAACCTCCCCTTTTAAGGGGAAATTAGGGTCCAGAGGGGAAGAAAAACAAATCGTCGACAATTTTTGTTGATAATTTTGTTGACACATTTAGTGTCAATAATACTATTATAGTATAGTATCACCAGTGGCGTGGGCAGGTTATAGAAAAAAAAACGATAAAAACCTATTATTTTTTTAGTTACTACACTAGGGCCAAAACTAAAAACTACAGCAGAAAAATTTTTGAGGGGAAAAAAGCCCTGAGAGGGGGAAATCTGAATTGAGGCGTGGGGAAAGGAAATCATTAAAGTGGAAACACTGCGTGTAGGGCTATAAATATCAAAAGCTTACCCATAGAGATTTTTTTCATTAGTGAAAATGCCCGCCCATTTTCGCCCAATCCCACCGCCTAGGGTAGTACCACTATCCGATTCATTATTTCTTTTGCATACCTTGTTGATCTAGTAGCATGATTTAAAGCGTCGCGGTATTGTTGTTAATTTTATTACTTATAGCTTATAGTAATAAACCTAGAAAAGCCTGGAAGAAATTGCTTGCGATAATAACACCAATTGTAACACTTTTGTCATAGTTAATTTTCATGAATTAGTTAGTCATAGCCCTGGTTTTCCAATTAGCAGATAAAATAATATCAGATGGATAAAATGCTACCCAACCAAATTTAAAACATTTGAAGTTTTCTTTTAATCAACCAACATTCGTTATTTTTATATAGGCTGTGTATACATTTATTATAATGAATATTAACTATTTGATGATTGAGAAACCAGACTTTCGTATTGTATGTAGTGTAACAATAAAGAATTATATATAGAGAGATTATCTATCTATCTAATAAATTAGTTCTGATAAAACGATAAAATGTATGTACCTACCCTAGATTAACAGCCTGTCTTGTTGTGTGACTCAGGGGACAAAATCTATTTGGCTAAACCTCATCTCAAGGAAAAAGTGATTGAGACTTGCTTAAAATATTTTATTATTTGGTATGAAAAAGTAAAAAATGACATCTCACCACAGTTGGTTACCATCAAACGTCTTTTACCAATGGCCAAACGGAACGAAGACTTCCCAATTCAACACCAGTTTTCAAATGAATTCATATCTTTTTCCATACTTCCTAGTGTTGGATAGACATGACTCTTACCGTATGTGTACCAGCAAACTGTCAGTTTCGGCGCTGTCGTTTTTATGATAAATTTTAGTATTTTTTTTGAACCGGCGGTATGCCTTTATATCAAAATACTACGAACTATACTACAATGAAAGCATTTACGCAACGGCAAATGCTTCAGCCCACTACCAGGCAGCGTGCCCAGTATGCTGGCAACATTGTCCCGTTGCGCGTTGATTTGCAATTCATATTCGTTGAGCCAAATACGCGCCAGCATTTTGATGTCGCAGCTGCAACCAAGCACTTTGATAAGTGTTGAAAAATACGATCAGCAAAGGCTTCATTAATTAAATTTAGTATTCATTTTAAATTATAGCACGAAGCGTATACCTATATAGTAGATATCGGTATTAGGGTATTTACCTTTTATTCGTTTTTATCTACTTACAGTACAAAATATACTTACGTACGATGTAGGTAGAGCTCAAATTAATGCTTTTGAGTTATTGCTATTAATTAGTACTTATCTTATCAGTTATATTTCAAGTGATAATGTCAGTACATAGATTATTGGTACAAATATTCTATTCATTAATGTCTTCATGTTGGTACGTAGTTAAAACATTACTTTGGGAATATCGTGAGCATGTGTACCTAAATGGACAAAGCAGCAACGTAGGTACCTTATTTTATACAAATATAATAGGTACAGCCTCAATATGTCTCAGAGCAAAAAACCTGACTTCCAATCTTGGGGTCCTGGATCCCTGGGTTCGATCCCCGTGTAAGACAAGCTATTGGATTATTCTTCAACAAAATTTTCGGAAGCAGTCCGGAGTCTGGTAGTGTTCCAGGTAAGCCAAACGGATCGCGCCCAATTATAGAAGAACAAAGATTGTCCAGAGAAACGCGATTGTTTAGACACCTCAGCATATTTTGTTTTCTCAAGCACTAAGGTTAATAATAATTGTAATATATTATAACTACACAATGTTAGGAATTTGTTTCTTACATTTTATAGTATATTTTGGTAGTAGCATTAGAACTCTTTGTGAACGAGTTTGTCCGGGGAATAACCGCTACCGTATCTATTTCCCGCAGTGATGATCGCATTACTATGTTCCGGTTTGAAGGATGTGGATGCCAAGATGCACGCAGCAGTAGCAGGCATGTAAAACTTTAAACTTTTTGTTTCAGGGTTATGGGCGCAGTGAAGCTCGTTACTTATGACGAAATGCATCTGATATGGGCAGAGGGTGGACCTCGTGCATGTACCGTAGCAATCACAAAATTTTATACAAATTTTATTGATATTTTTTTTTTTATAAAACTGAACCCTAAAAAGGGTCAAACCGGAACATAGTAATGCGAACACCCTCCCACTCTCATGGGGTGAAACGTCGTTGGACGTCTAAAGGCATTCAAACTGTTGGAAACATTATATTAACCTACACCCACTTCCATAATATACATAATTTATTTATTTAATTCATAATTATTACTGCTAAAGAGCGAGTTACACTAACGACATGTGGCAAAAAATTAGCCAAATTATTTCTTAAAAAAAATATAAACGCATAAATATAGCACAGTCAATTAAAATATCAATTAATACAATACAAAAAAAACAATCTCTACAAATTATTATAAAAAAAAATATCATGTAAAATTTTACATCTCTAAATATTTACAACATTAATGTATTGTCGAATCCCTTGTAAATGTTGTCTCATAACATAGTAAAAATTCTGTCAAGAGGTTTCTCCAACAACCGTGAAATATATCAGTCTCTGGATTCGCGTCAATTAAGGAGTGCATTGTCGTGCGGCCAGGGAGCGCGGTATCGGCGAGTCTCTATATCTATAAGCAACCGTTCTGCATTGCGGGACTGAGAAAAGTTTGTGGCCCCTTGCAAATTGGTAATACCACAGAACGGTATTCTAAGGTTGCGGGTTCAAGTCCCGCTGGAAGTTTTAATTTTCATATTAAAATAGCTCTATAATTTCTATTAGCATACGTCACAATAATAAAAAAAGATTTAATTTATTTTTTAATTGCTCGTCAATTTTGCAGCCTTTATCTGCAAAATTACAGATAACTCTCCCTTGTTTTTATATAGATTTTATACCTGTATACGCATATATATATATATACGTACCTGAAAAAATCGGCAGTGGTGGCCTATGTACCCGGTAGCAATAAATTAAACAATGTCTTTCATCAAGCAGTCGTCTAATAATAGTAAAAAGTAATTAACTGCCTTTAGACACGTACTGGTATAATAAGTAACATTAGAAACGTTACGCAATCGCATGCGGTAATAGTGACCTAATCTTTAATAAGACATGGCATTTTTATGCAATCGTTTTATTATCATTTGCAAACTAGGTATTTACTAACAACGCTGAATAAAATTCTAAATCGTGCATTACCACATTAATTGCGCACGAGTGTACCTTGAACATTATTTTTATACTGGTTTCTACTTATGTATACCTAAGTAGGATATATACTAAGTAGGTAGGTGTAACTATAGTTGTAACGTGTAGGTACAATGAACAAAACTTGTCAGACAACATATATCTCTTGAATTTTCCTAAAAAAAACTCTTTTCATAAAAAAAAATGTTTTTAGGAAGTATACTTACAAGAGTATCAAAACTTATTTAAGTACTAGTTGGTCAATAGTTACTGCACCGGCCGGAACGTCTACGGCTGCAGATTTACAAATGCTTCTATCAAGGAGACTGGGGTGTCCCATAACCCCCACCCTAGGCAAGCATTTCGGAGATTGCTGTATAGGTCTTGTAAGATTTGCTTGAAGACGGTAATACCCGTCTTCTAGTTTTCACTTGGTCGTTTTTAACATACCTACAGGAAAAGATGTTTTCTCTTAGTCGGTTTTACGATATCTACGCGGGGACGATTGATTTCAATTAGTTGATTTTTACGGCAATTATTGGTCAGATATTTTTTCGCTCGTCTTTTTTACGACTCTTACAGTAAGAGATTTTTTTTTCCCTAGGTCGATTTTTACAACAACTACTTTCGGTAAGAGTTTTAACTAGTATACTTTTAAAACTAAGTTTACGAAAAAAAAAATTTATGTACGGATTTTTTCCTTTCGTTGTGATTTTGTAATGTAATTCGCGAAGTATGCAACTATTAAAATATTAAAATGCTTGCTAGAGGCCCGCCCGGGTCCGCACGAGTATTTAAAAAAAAATATATTTTTTAAATATTATTTAGCCCATATTCACCAAGGATAATGTAGGATTCTAATAGTGAAAGAATTTTTCAAATCAGTCCAGTAGTTTTTAAGTTTATTCGTTACATACAAAACATATTTTTCCTGAGATAATTTGCCTTACAAGACTAAGGCAAGATAGACCTGTTGTTTACTCCGTCACAAATTAATTGTCACTAAAATAAGAGTCTTGATGTCGTCATATATTAACTGTTATCTATTCTACGGACCACCAATCAACTGAAATTGTTCAACCAAATGTAAGCAACATTTCTGGCTAAAATAATTAGCTCATGGCGGGAATTGAATTTGCTGCCAGCGCATGATGATTCATATCATGCAACGATTATGTATCTTTCATTATCATTCTCTCTTACCACATATTTAAAGGACAGGCTAACCAATAACCATTGTCTACTGAATCACTTTTTGATAAGTAATTAGTTAAGATGGTAACATATCAGGTTAATCCTAAAGTAGGAACTCGCTCACAAGGACAACAGCTGGAACAGACTCTCGCACATTGGTCCCTAATATGTATAAAAAAACTAAAATGTGTTGAACAATAGGAAGAGCGCCGTGGCTAGGCTTGACGAATTAGTCAATGCCACGTGATGTCATCCTCTTGTCTAGGTTACGTGAAATCGCTAGTTGAACTAGGAAGTCCAT
The DNA here is from genome assembly GCA_963890685.1 of Plagodis pulveraria. Classification (NCBI taxonomy): domain Eukaryota; kingdom Metazoa; phylum Arthropoda; class Insecta; order Lepidoptera; family Geometridae; genus Plagodis; species Plagodis pulveraria. The sequence continues at coordinate 26,748,074 of OY982950.1, read as the reverse complement.
TCTAGTAGGCATGATAGTATGTAGATATAGGTGCTTATCTTATAGTATTTATTATACGTAGGTTGTCGCCTTTGTTAGGAACATGCAACAAAAGATGGTTTTGTCTTTATACAATGATGGTTCAGTGAAGTGTCAGAAAGTGACGTTTGAAGCAAAGATGGCTCAGTGGCATTGGCTATGGACTGCCGCGCAGCAGGTCCATGGTTCGAATCCCGCCGCGGGCTTGAGCTTCATCGCATGGTGGAAGGGCATTTTGCTAATGCCCGCCTGGCTATCGACCACCCTCAAGTAGAAAATCTGTCGCCAAGAACCTAACGGTGTGTTCCGGCAGCAGTCCTTGAGAGTCAGTGAAATTACAGGCACATGGGACTTAACAACTATGTCTCAAGGTGACAGGCGCAGTGCAATTTGTTACTTGTTTCGAAATGCATCTGTTATAGGCAGAGGTTAGTCCGCCTAACATCCGGTGGGCCTCCAGTTTGTTCCGTCACAAACTTTAAAAAAACACAAAGTATATGCGCCCGTCGATTTTACCCGCGTAGACAATCCTGCAAAGTGATGACTATGGTAAAAAGTATTGTGTGTTAGTCTAGGACTTAAACTATCGATATTTTAAGTTTCATCACAATCGGTTTGACCGATTCAGCGTGAAGGAGTAACATATATACTCACATCCGCACTTACTTACGAATCTTTCGCAATATTTTAATATTTGTATTAGTTATATAGCCCCGTGGGGTGCCGGGCTAGAATGTTGCCCCACCATTGCTACGTGTGTCGTAAGAGGCGACTAAAGGTAAAATACCGGAAGATGGGCAGCAGCTTCTGAGGAACTGATATCTTAAACTGCGATCTCCAAGACGACTGCCAAGCGTGGGGATTATGGAAAACCCGCCCTTAATGAGGGAGTCTGTGATCAGCAGTGGACAAGCCGGCTTATACAGTATACAGTACAGTTGTATACCAGTAGTATAATTATCTCTAATTTACTAGTGTCTCTATGAGCTGAATACCACTTGTTTTTTATTAACTTTTCAACCCAAAAAAATAATATGATAAAAGAAAACATAAAAGAACTGCTCACAATATTTCCCCAGAATCGGTTGAGAAATGAGACATGTAAAAGGTTAACAACCGTAAATCCGGACAAACATACAAATGCATGTTTGCCCAAGCGGAAACGGAGACGGTTCGCTCGCACTTCGCGCTTTTCTTCAATTAATATACTTACTAGAAAAACATGTCGAATATAAAACTATAATGATCATAGGGTTATCCGGTATAATTGCCAATGCAGAAGATTGGCAACATTCAACAAGATGTGTGTACACACATAGTAGTTCGGAAAATTGTCTAACTAGAGATCTTCTACGTAGGATATCGAGAAAGGGCAATGAGACTTAGGGTTGGTTACCATCAACTCTCTATTCACAATGCTTTGTTCAGGAATAAAGACCAGGTATCCAGCGTAATTATAGGCACTTCATCTGACCGATCTATCAGAGCCACAGATCAGAGCGAACGGCCACCCCAATAAGTATGTAGCTAGTTCTCCTGGTCGCGTTTCTTCACACTTCAAAAATACATATTTATTACGTAGGTGCTTAACTAAGTACTGTTTACGTCATCACCTATCGATTTACCCAATGGAAAATAACGAATTTATAAAACGCTCTATAACTTATTTGTTTGACGATATAAAGCACTTTATCGGTCGCAAATCCACTGGCGTTATGGGCTTATCAAATTAACGATAACGATTTTGCGCAAATTCTGATTAGACTGGATATGGACGAGTGAAATTCTACCTACATAATGCTATTGCTAACAAACCTTGAGTGGGTATAGTATAGTAAATAAAAAGTAGAATTAAAAAAACGGCTTAGTTTTATTCTGAGGCGGGTTTCTCTCCGGTCAGGGCTCCGTCCGTTTTATAGTAAAAATGTTTCTTGGCTTTGTTCTTCCAAGCTACATTTAAATCGTACGTAATGGTACATAAGCATAACACAGTAACATTTATGATTCCTTGCTAGTTTTTAAGACAGGCAAGGCCTGACGGGTAACTCATTTGTTTTTGTAGAAAGAAATCTATATTGTAAATATCTAATACACAACGAGCTCTACAGGACGAAATGTTTATTGTATACCCGTCCTTAAATAGTAGATTTTGTACCAAATGAGCAAAATATAACCATTTTAAAGGCGAGAGTGTTTGAATCCAGAGCGGAACGAAGGATTCTAGTGTAGAATCAAAATCCAGAGTCACTTTTTATCCATCAGGGATATAAAAGGTATTTTAGTCCCTGTTCACGAGGAATAAACTAGCTCTTATCGAATATATGTGATAAAAAAATATGTCTAACTTATTCAACATTTGTTTATGGACCAGCATTCTACACAAAATATTACCTAAATTTCATGTTTGTACTTACCACCGATACACTGTAACTTAATACTGTTTAGGAGTTGTAGATATCCTTGAAACAGTGATGACACAGTGTTACTGGCTATGGACTGCCGCGCAGCAGGTCCATGGTTCGAATTCCGTCGCGGGCTTGAGCTTCACCGCATGGTGGTAGGGCATTTTGGGAATGCCCGCCTGGCTAGCGACCACCCTCAAGAAGAAAATCTGTCACCAAGCACCTAACAGTGTTCCGGCAGCTGTGCTTGACAGCCAGTTATTCTAGGATAAGCCTGTTAACACCTTCGACGACATCATTCCTTACCATCAGGTGAGATTGTGGTTTTTACCTAATAAGTATATATTATCATACGCTCTTTGGTCGTTGGCCGTAATAAATCCGATCGGTGCGGGGAGGGTTCGGCTATGGGGAGGCACTCATACATACTTTCAGACGGCATGAAAGGGCGGGATTGGGAGTGCAGTGAAGAAACGAAAATTAAACTGTTTTCGGAATAGAACTACGATTTTTGGATTTGTGACCCATTCCCCCATCAGCGTGCGCAGTGAACCTATATTCAATTGTAAACTATGCAAAGGCAGACTCGCGAGGTTTACAGCTTCGAGAGCCACTAGTATAATAGGTAACGTCTTTATACATATAGCACGTAGGAGTATATACCCGACCACTTTCAAGGACCCGATCTTCGTTTTTGCAGTTCTAAATGTACTCGTAAGACAGTCGAGAGCCCCTTATAGCACGCCTTTCATAGCACGTAGGAGTATATACCCGACCACTTTCAAGGACCCGATCTTCGTTTTTGCAGTTCTAAATGTACTCGTAAGACAGTCGAGAGCCCCTTATAGCACGCCTTTCATAGCACGTAGGAGTATATACCCGACCACTTTCAAGGACCCGATCTTCCTTTTTGCAATTCTAAATGTACTTGTAAGACAGTCGAGAGCCCCTTATAGCACGCCTTTCATAGCACGTAGGAGTATATAGTCGACCACTTTCAAGGACCCGATCTTCGTTTTTGCAGTTCTAAATGTACTCGTATGACAGTTAAAATAATAAATAAATAAATATACACATAACACAATTAGGTATGCGGAAACAGGCTACGGTATGTGATCCCCAGAAAATCCACTTTCAAACTGCAAATTTCGAAACAAGTAAATCAACAACTAGCTGTCAACTTAAACAGGACATTTCTATATATTATTTATTACAATACCTTGGTCAGTTACTTATTAAAAATAAGTTTAGGTGTTAAAGCCAAGGCAACTAGACAAGGATAGAAAGTGAAATCTATTTAAGTGTTGCCGTTCACCGATTGCATTCTGGTTGTCTATTGAGTGTTATTTAAGGCAGCTGCTTTTTGTTCGTGTCTATTGTCGGGCGTACTGACAGGCACTATGTCAGGCTCAGGCACGAATACTTAGACAGATTGACATGTTTATTGTGCGAGATGCTACACATCGAGATGTAGGTACTTCTTATTTTATACCTAGAAGTTAAAAGCCGATGATGACGTCTACGCCTATTCGTAAATCATCCAAGGTACTGCCGTTTCGCTGCACTTAGCGGTGTAAAATGTTGGAGTGGTTGAATTGGCTACGATTACCTACAATCGCCAAAATTGTATACCTACGTAATGACTTTGAAAATAATACAAAATTAAGGTAGATGTGATATGTAAGTAACGTGATTTATATGACACCTCAAACCGACTTATCGGCTATATTTTACAATATTTCAAATATACGAGAGGAAAAATTTAAGTCATGTGCGGGATCGGCTATACTTGACCCTGCACTCAGTTGCAACATTTGAAGCGCTGTTGCGATGATCTCTCTTAATTTCTTACGAATCATCTTTCACACTTATCAAAGTAACTTGTAAAGATAGTGCTTTGGGGCGATGTTATAAATACATTTTGATGGCAGTAGATCTTGTATTAGATTTGAGTGTTAGTTCTGCTGATGATTGAGCAGTGGCGTCATCACTGACTGAACTGTTCGCAGCTGTTCTGGAGATCCGGTTCCTGCTTCAATGTTCTAACACATCGACATAACTTACCAACATATTCGATAATGCTCAAAGACTAGCCTTTCAGTCGCTAAATGGACAAAGCCACTTGCCTTACTTTTCGCTTTAGCTGAATACCTACCATATATTTGTCACACTCTATCCTCAGAGCATTCAATTAAGATTGTCAGAGAATTCATGTGGACTCCACGAAGTTGCAAGCGAAACAAACACAAATACAAATACAAATACTCTTTATTGTATACCAAGCTAATTTACACTTTAAAGTAACTAACATAATTTTCTAAGGTAGTACAATGGGCGGTCTTATCGCTGTGTAGCGATTTCTTCCAGACAACCTTTGGATGGACAGAAACAAGAGAGGAGATCGACGGTGGTGCACAATAAATAATATAGTTTACATGAAGAAACTGTGTAATAAAATATATACTAATAATTTCATATTATATTAGAGAAATAAAACACAAACTTAATACATACAAGCATAATAAATATATAATAAACTAATATATAGTATACATAATAAATAAATACAAAATTAATAATACAATACATATTTATTAACATGACATAATATATACAAATAAATACAGTGCTATATACTAGATAAATAGTGATTTGTTACCATATTTTTGAATATTGTAATAGATTTGGCAAACACCGTAACAGGAATACAACAAGTAATAGGAGTAGCTTATTTAAGGATCACTTACCTAGGACAAAAAATCATAGAACCAGTGCGCACGGTTCTGCAACTGTGGACACATTATATTTCTATGAGTGCAATAAGTTTTATATACCTTTTCAAAGAAACAGTAGCAGGTAGTTACTAAACAGTATAAAAACGCGGTTGCCATGCAAACTTCAACGTCGTCGCTTGCATAACGTACAAGCACAAGAAATATATTACGGCAAGCAAGTCTGTGCATAACTTGCGCAAACCGTGACCACCAGAATGCTAAATTGCCTAGATACTTCTATTATGCAGGCACTTTAAGACCATTGCTTCGAAGTCACCTATTTAGGTTATATCACATACAGGAGAGGTGCTAACCTATGGGTTAAATTATGTTGGAAGGGAAGTCCTTGTATATTTATAGCAGTACGAGTTAAATATTTCAAGTTCTCTGGATATTTTATTGGATAGACTTGGTTTGGTTTTGACTAATACCTTTGGTCTACTCACAGTTTCAAAGGCCACATAGTCCCCAAATTAGCGGCTCGTTACTGGCCAGTACGAAAAGCAAACAAATGAATGTTGAAACGTTATTAATCAATGGAAGAGTCATCGTGACCTGCAACATGATAATAGTTTTCATTCTTTGATGGACTCTATAGCAGTATAACTGTTTGTGCGAATTCGTTCGGGGAAGTACTGCCTACCCATTTATATCGCCGAGCAGTAGTGTTCGTATTACTATATTTCATTTTGAAGGGTATGGGGTGCCGATGAAATTAAATTACAGGCGTATGAGACTTAACAACTTTATGTCTCAGGGTGAGGGGCGCAGTGCAATTAGCCACTTCTAACTAACTGCAACTGTTACAGGCAGAGCTTCACATCAGGGGAACCTTCTGCATAATGTATCATCATTATGACATAAAAAAGAACTCTAGATACTCTTATCAAAGGTTTCACCACAAAAACGATTTGTAATATTAACCAAAGAGTTTGTTTACAAGACGGTATAGCATTTCTGTTGTGTAATACACACAGGTATAGTTCGATCATGAAGAAATTGTCTAAATATGAGAAGTGTCAGTAGAGGTATGAAGCGGACGAGAATTGCAAGATTTAAGACGACGAGCTCCTGTGTCATCAACTATTTGTTATAAACCTACGACAGATTTAATTGATAGGTGCAGTCATGTACATAAAAATCTAGATCAATGACCAAATATTGAGATAAGTAATTGAGGTCAAAGCATCGATCAATCCAACCATTGATTCACCGTTCCATCCATAAGATGTCAAGTGGGTTATGCTGTGCATTCAATTGCATGCACTTATGTATTGATATGAAGCACGTGGACCACGCTGCTCGTGAATACTTGAATATTACTACAGCCATTAAAATTAATGATGTGTGTCTATTAATGGCACGACAATCAGTGTTAGTAGGTACCTATCTAGACCCTATCTAAACTAGCAGGTAGGTATAACGAACGTTATCTTTCTACGTCACTATATGGTCAATTTTGATCCATTCTGATTTATGTGGATTTTATAGCTTTACTATGTATGCCACTTTTTAAATACTTATTTCAAAGTATACGACCACGCTTCAGCAGGATCGGAGCATTTTAAATGGCGGCCATCTTGAATTCCGCCATTGACTATTTTTGACGTATGTCATTCGACTGCTCTCCCAATGACATTTGTTGAATTTATTGAGTTGAATTTGTTGAAATCCTCCCTACCTATCTTTTACCGTTTTCCATCTCCAGTTGTCAATCTACATTTTTATGATTTAAAATGTTTCCCATACTCACCAAAACATGCTTGTCATTTTCGCCATACATTACTTTTACGTTACTCGACTCCTTCTAGGAAAACATTTATGTAATCAGCATTAAGGGTGAACTGGCCGGGTCGTTCTCCATACAAACGCCGTAGGGTGATCACTCCCTTATTTGCGGACTTAGGTCCAAAACAAAGCATAATACCGATTGATCTCGTCATTACCGAGGCTTGTATGATGCCGAAATTTTAATAAGGTAATTAACTTGAGAGTTATGAGCTTCGAAACATTTTCATATAACATTTTCAAGGCTCATAACTTTCAACCTAATTATCTTTTTTTAATTTCGGCATCATACAAGCCTAGATAATGACGAGATCAATCGGTATCATGCTTAATTCTGGACCTAAAATCTCAAATACGGGAGTGATCACCCTACGGCGTTTGTATGGAGTAGCGACCGGCCAGTTCAACCTTAAGTACTCGTAAGAACTAAAATTGTAATCAATTTATTATAACTAGGTATGTACATAATACACTTCTTTTTGTACTTTTACTTTATGCTTCATACCATAGTCAAGCACAACTTTAAATAAATACATACGCCATATTAAGAATATCTACATTAAATCTCATCATCTTCAAAAGTACCTACTCATATCCCATCTCTAAAGTGGGTTCAGTAAATAACTACGTTTATCGCTAACCACACATAATATAAGTATATGCATACATACGTATTGTAAAAAAAATTCGTCAGCATTGTTATGATTTACTGTAGTAGAGTTGACGGAGCGCTTTCCATACAAACGTAGTTTCGTCATATTTTAAATACTAAGTGTTCAAGCTCGGTGAAACTTTGCATGTATATCCTTGAGCCTAATATCTATGCTTCTGGTTCCGTAAAACTAAGTATTACAAAATAATTTGCTAAATCGTACGGGATTATTACATGGTATTTTTATTTTTATTTTGACATTTATGGATATAATAAATCGAAAAACTGGCAAACCAGAAGCATAGATATTAGGCTCAGCAATATGGATACAAAATTTCACCGAGTTTAAACACTTGGTATTTAAAATATAACGAAACTACGCTTGTATGGAAAGCGCTCCGTGAACTCTACTCTTATGTATTGTATCCTTCAATAGTTTGTTTAATAGTCGCTTTGTACAATGATCCAACGGGAAGTATAATTTTTAAAATTACTTAGTTTTTCGGAAATGATATCCAGAGGCCAGATATTAGTCCCAAATTTGAGTTGCAAGACTTAACCGAGTTTGAACATAGGTATTTAAAACATGACGAAACTTCGTTTGTACATAGTTAAAACACTTAGGTACACGCGCTACGCATGATCAGAAAAGTACGGGTAACAATGAAAATACAATTTTTAATCATCACTATTCAAGTACCTACCTAGTAAGCTGTAAGATAATACTTCCCTTAAGTAGTTAATAACAAGTTAACATTGAAGGCTTAGCTGAGTAATCATTAGAAATCAGTAGGACCAAGGTTAGAGAAGCAGAGAAATCCACCAAAAATGTTGATACTTCACTTTACACTACAAATACTATATTTACAAACTTACAGTAATAATTCTGCGTGTAGAATAGGAATGTTTGAGAACAGGATATTTTGTAATGCAAACTTCTTATATTAAAACGCAGGCCATTATCCTCATCTATTCGCAGAACAAAGGACATAATTATTCCGGTCTGTCATCTGTCTCTACTGATCCTAATTACAAGGCTGAAAATTCGATGCTCCTATTAGGCACCAGATGTTTTGCAGTATATGTATTTTTAAGTACTTACCTATATTTATGTGATCAAAACGGGCAGAATCGAAGTAGAGAGAATTAATTTTTTAATGTTGTATTTTTTCAACACTGGATGTGGCCGGATTTTGAAGGAGGTTCAATTAGTCTATATCCGATACCGTTTCTATACTCGATAGGTACACCTACTCCCTCCAGTCACCTAGTCACCGTTAGAGAAACCGCTGGTAGCATTCATTGTGCCAAAATCACAATTCACAATGCATTCAGTCAATTAAAATATGAATACTGCTGAAGGTAATGATACCTAGTTACCTAAAGCGACTGGCTTATATGGTCCATGGACGTAGATTAACCATTGTCAATTGAATCGCTTATGGTAATCTAGACTGTGATATAAAGGATATGACCGACTGAGCCTCGACCTAATAGGGGTTCTACCCAAAAACCGACGTTGTAATCAATTGTGGATTGGTAAATAAGTACTCACAATCATAATACCAATCAATTGTGTTATGACTTGCATTCAAATAACACTTTTACTAAAACATACAATGAATGCATTTTATTCTAACTTGAGAAGTTTCTTCGAATAACATAATACAATACCTACGAAATTACTTTGAAAACAGGAAAATATGTGGTTCAAATAGAAGAGACAGAAAATAATTCCTTCACATGGGTGTTTGGTAAAGAGAGATTTGTTCAAAATGGAAAACAATATTATTAGAAAATAGAACTTGATTGTTAATCCTTCCTATGTATGTCAGTCTTAGCATTACTTATCGGTATGTAAACTTACCTAGCACCAAAAGCAGCTTCATTTGGTTTATCGGTTGGCCTCCGAAACGTGTTGACCAATCGCAAACAAGTGCGTGCAAATAATTCTTGCTTGCCAAAGCAAATTTGGTACACAGATGGTAAGGCTTTACCGAACAATACAATAGCTCATGCGTCACAAGGATATATCACCGGAAAAGTATGGACATACTTTATGACACTGTAATAAGGTAAAAGATTTCGAAACTACAGCTAGGTGTCACATTTTAAAACTTCAATGAAACAGTAAGGACAAATAGATAAACAAGTAAACGTTAAAAGTATCTTGACCTTGCAACAATGAATTAACATTTAAAAAAAAATGGTTGCATACAGGTATACCTTGGTCAGTATTATTAAGTATATGTTCTATGCATAGGTCACATCTTTACCTTTTGTCACCAAGTGTTAAATTTATAATGGTTTAAACAAGTATAAATTAATTAAAAAAGTAAAAAACCCGAAAAATTATTTATTTTTCAACGATTTTTTAACATAAAACAAGTTATATGTATTTATGGAATCGTGTTGTAAAGCCCTTCATTTTGTACATACCCCGCTCAAGAATTTTTTTTTATCATACAATATAGCGTCTCAAGTCCGCCAGTTTGTTTTTTGATTTATTTTTATGTACCTAGTGTCACACACAAGAATCTAACGATATATCTTACATTGAAATTGGTTTAACCGTTTAGAAGGTATGGTGGAATAAAGAAACTTACAAACAAACAAACATACATACATACATCCATGGACCGTGAAAACATAACTACTTTTTTAGGCAGTCGTGTAAAAAGCATGAACTTCGTAAAATACTACGCAAATTATGTAGTCAAAAGATGTCATTTTTTTATTGTAAAATCGTACTAGTTTTTTGTAATGTGTCTATAAAGTGTACCTATTATTTTAATCTGTGCTAGAGGTGAAAGCTTTCGTGGTCTATACCTATAGCGAAACGAGAACCATACAGGTAATTAGTTACCTGCTTATCTATCATGAATATTCTCATATTAATTATAAAGTGCACACAATAAGTGTTTCGTACAAACTCTACTAAAAAACTTTGCCCGTACGTTCTGAGGACATCATGGCTAGAACACAACTTGATAAGTTTATAACAGAGTTATACATTTTTTTTATTTCATGACCAATCTTTTTACTAAATGTCATAGCGAATATCAACTGAGTTTAGCGATTACCTTCATGGTCTCGGATATATATTTCTTCTTTTATAATTCACTCCACAGCCTTGTCGGAACCTGCTTAACTGCTTGTTATCTAGGATTATTTAAATTATTCTCAAATTTAGCCATTTGAGAATTTCCTTTTACAGCTTTCTCGTTAACCATGTTTGTGTGGGTGAAACGCTCACAGCACAGCCTGATTACGTAGGTAGTGTTTACTCAATTGTGTTAATATTTAATAACAGTCAGTTGCAATTATAGGTTCTTTCATCAGCGTATTTGTTATTTAAATCCATAACGCATCCATACAAACGATGGCACACCCGTCCGCGACTTTACCCCGTCTTTGGTTATATATATACTTCGATCAATATAAAACCAAGTAATTCGGACACAACAGCCATGTTGTGTCCGGATGATCTGTCTTTTTGTTAGTTGTAATTATATATTGTGTCAGTTTCAGGGTACTAATCCGAAAATATCAGTTTGTTTTGCGGATTGGTAGGTACTTTCTTTTATTTCGTCTCGGATTTCACTTTACTTTTCTGTATACACATATGTTGAATTACAATCCAGCTCAAAATTTGTATAACATGTATAATTATTGTAAATGAGAAATTCACTGTAATTTGTTTTGTGTATCTAAATAAATAAACATATATGATCGAAGGTAATATAATGTTATATCACCTCTTAGGAAAATTCTGGATGAAAAGACGCTGTCTGCTTTGGAGTTAGTGATTCATCAAATTAAGGGTTCAAATAATAACAGTCAAAAGTATACACTCCCTGAAGAAAATTTGGCAATTTCTAAAATAGTTCCGTAGTTTTCTTATCTACTTGTAAAGAAATAACAAAGCGATTGACTAACCAACTCGTGTTGCATTTACTTTATAAAATAGGCATAAGATATATCGATTTTGAATTCAATGTGTTTTATTACCTACTTACCTATAAAAGTGCCTACATAAGTGCAATCAAATTATACTATCATGTTTTACTATAATTTAAGCGTTTAGAAGGAAGGCAGTTATAGAAAAATTTTGAATGGTGAATTTCTAGACTGGTTTACAGTTCTAAGGAAGATTATGATAGTATCATTTTGTTTTATTTATTGTATGGTAGTATGTAAATTTCCTTTTTCTAGTTTATACATTGTACATAATGTCCGAGATAAATATATAGTGCCAAGGCTGTAAGCTTTCTTTTTAGGGCACAGTTTACACAAAAAATAATATTCTGTATGTACATAACACAGGTTACATGGTTATGGTGCAATGCTTATCATGCTTCTGACTATGTTACTGGGTAATGACGAAAATAGGAAAACCCCCAAATCATTAACATACTTGAGCGAAGCCACATTGACGCGAAACCAATTGGAGAAACCTTGATTCGTGGAGACTGGAACATACTGGTACTAATATTAAAATATAGATAAGAGGTTGGTATCGTGGAAGCCCCTAAGTGTTTTAACCACATAGTGTTGAACCAGTATAAGTACCTACTTTCCATTCAATACAGTCGTGACATAAGTGAATTGAGGGCATTGTCAGCCAACGTGATGTACCTACCTTAGCACAGTTGTTTAGAAAACGTTGCAAATAATAATGTGGGTGTACTTCTATTACATTATGTGGTTTATATTTATGTTGTGGTAAAAAATATAGGTATTATTACCAGGCACAGACGTCAATCGTGTTCACGCGCCGTGAAGGTGATATAGAATCAGGTTCAAGAACCTGTCGCTTTGCAGTGCCTTTATTTTCGACTACTGAATGGTCCTTAATGAGATGTACGAAAATCTTGGAGAATTGACCTTTAATAAAATACGTGTCTTTTTTATTTACTGCGACGGTACAAGCTCGAGGCCCACCTGGTATTAAGCGGACTAACCTCTGCCTATAACAGATGCATTTCATCACAAGTGTCACGAATTGCTCTGCGCCCGTCTCTTTGAGGCATAGTTGTTAAGTCTCATGTGCCTGTAATTTCACTAGCTCTCGAGGACAGCTGCTGTAACACACTGTTAGGTGCTTGACAACAGATTTTCTACTTGAGGTGGTCGCTAACCAGGCAGGCATTCGCAAAATGCTCTTCCACCATGAGGTGAAGCTCAATCCCGCGGCGGGATTCGAACTATGGACCTGCTGCGCCATGCTGCTCGGCCAGATCATTAGAGGTAAGCATTTCATCAGCAGTATCGAAGAGAATGATCATTCACGAGGACTGCATATTTGGCTGTCCAGAATGACACCAGCAGAAGCACTTCATTTACGACCAGGTGATGTCAGGTACTGTTTGGCTGTTGGTAATATTGGCCTACCTGAAATCTGATTATAGATATATTGTAGGAGATAATAGACGAACTAAATAAAGTTTGCAAAAAGCCTCTCACGGGTAAGTGACTTCGGCACAACTGTTCATATGCCTCTCCAATTTTATTTAGCCGTAGCATTGCCTCGATGGTACCACGACTAATGTTATATTATACATCATTGAATTATCAGACAAATATCGCTCGGACTGGATTTACCAACATGTTGTTCCTCTATTCTGTTCTTTTGTACTGTCTACACACTGTCACACCTTTCGCACATTTTCTTCACGCAGTCCATCTACTACCATGGATATTGTCGTCTATATCTTTATTGCGGATGTAGGGGTAGCCCTATATCGCGTACATGACTATAATTATTCCTCTCCTTGTAATTTTGTAAAGTGATCCGCGGAGCATGCGTCATTGCAAAAATAGAAGTATTAAAATAGCTATCCTATATATGTTTCAAATTACACTCAACAAAACGATTGTAAACCCTTACAAAACATTGCTACAAAGAAATCCCTTCTACGTATCAGCCTGTTGAAAAAAATGCACTGTGTCAGATCAGAATAGTTTTACATACATAAAATCACGTCTCTTTCCCGTAGGGGTAGGTAGAGACTACCGATTTCCACTTACTACGATCCTTACATATATCTTTCGCTTAATCTACACTCATCAATCCTTTCATAAATAAGCGTCGGTTTAGGGCACTCCTGACTTGATCTCATATTAGGTTTACATAAAAATATCTCAGCATTTGCTGTACAGCCGTCTGAAACGTGGCCATACGTTTTGCAGTAGAACATAATGTGAACAACCCCGGCGGCCGAGTAACCGAATTGGCTCGCCAAATCGCTTGCAACACGCCACAGATAAAGAGAAGAGTAAACGAGTTCAACAAATTCGGGGAAGTAGCGGTTATTACGGTTTCTGTACGAAGGGAAGTTGCACTCTACCACATATTATAACTTTAGTACTTTGCCGCGATAAGTGAATATAGGAGAACCAGTAAATCACATTTTATTGTGACAAAGAACCACAGCGTATACTCATGCGCTGTAGAGTTGATTGGTTTGTGAGTAATAAGTAATAACGCGCCAGGAAGATGACTGATAGCTCATCAATCGAACTTTGCCGTTGATATGGCTTTGCACTTTGGCTGTTACTGTCATTAATTTTATCTTTATAACTGTTTCCCATACTTAACTAATCCATATGTAACGTATATAGCTGTTTTTTTAGTAGCTTAAGTACCTGTTATTCTAACTCTAATGCTACATGCAAGGCAATGTTAATCGTTTACATGTTCCATCCGCATTGTTTCCTGCACATTATAATTGCTAGCAAGTATCCCTGGCTATATAAATGCTAAGATAATGATAATGATAGGTGTTTATTAAGAACGCATTGACATGTTTGCGATAAATGCTTTACTGGTCAAGGCATCTAGAATAACAACCGTTAATGTATGATCTAGCTAGACCTTCTAGCTCGAATAATATTAAAATAGGATGATCCACAGAATCTTTAAATTTTGATATATAAGCAGCTATATTTGTGTATTGTCAATCTTGAAGGAATTATTAAGGAAATATATAGGTACATAAAAAAAATGCCGTTGCTCTAAGTAAAGATTCTAATGAACGAAGTTGAACGTCGTTCTTGTGAAATAACAGCATGGAGCTGTAAAGATCCAATTATCAAGTTTGGATGCTTTGTACGAAATTAACTGTTATCACGACTCTACATATTGGGCATAAAAATACTCAATACGTCAACATGTACATCGGAACTATTTTTACACAAATATATGAAATAGGTCGTCGTCTTTCGTCTTTGGTAACTTTTGTTTAGATTAAGATTTGATGGGTTACCCTGGCAGTGTTTAGTTAAGTACGTTACGTGCCGCTTGCGACTATATATTTTGTTTTGCTGTCTGTTCTGCCCATCCGGTAGCGGAGGCGGTTCGATGCAGATCCCAAACGGAATCAGTAGGTTGCTATAGAATCTTACAAATTTTGAATAAGCCCTTATTTAAAAATAATATGTTTCGGGGCAGTAAAAATGACAAAAAGACAATTTCGAACACTAGCATATCTGGTGGCATGGTCTACCTGGAGAGCTCACAGAGTAAGAACAAAAATATTTTCTATGTTATTTTATCTATAAAAATAAAGGAAAGGAGCCGTCAGTGTTACCGGGTCGATTCCAAAAAAGATTAGGAATCTAGATTTTATTTACATAATTCAATTAAATAAAATCTAGATTCCAAACAACTTAAAAACATCGATTTATAATGATCATAACGTAGTTTTTATGTGTGTGTGTGATCAAAGCAAATAGTATTTTTATCTTTCACAGATTGCTGCAGTGCGGTACAATAGATAACGCACTAGGCCGGTTTTATTTCAAATAATATATATGTACATTTATAAGGACCTATACAGGTCTATCCCCGTGGGGTGCCGGGCTAGAATTGCACCTCTCCATATTATCCCGTGGGTGTCGTAAGAGGCGACTAAGGGAAAAATACTGGAAGGTGGGCAGCAGCGCCTTCGAAAGAACTGTCATCTTACACTGCGATCCCCAAGCCACCTGCCAAGCGTGGGGATTATGGCAAATACCCCCTTAATAGGGGGCTGTGGTCAGCAGTGGACGTCTGGACGATCCAGCTGATACAGTATACAGGTCTTATAAATAATTCACGACTACTTTTTGAAATATTTTCCGTGCGAGTGGATCTGCATTTCGAACTAGGAAGAATTTTAATAGAGAGAAGACGACTATCGCAAATTATCAAGAGGTTGAAAGGAAATTTAAAAACGTAAGAAAGCAATTTATGATTTGGAAATTTGATAAATGTAAATCACTATTATCAGAGTTACGTCTTTGTTTCGAGTCCATTATATACCTAATTGTAAAAAATTTAACTTCTCCAAGAAAAACAAACTCTTTTGTATTATTTCGTAAGCAGATAACATGCTTATTGTAATAAAGACAAAAACATATCTAGAACAATGTTTCTTTCAATAATTTCAACACGGTTTTTATGTTTTATCTTATCGGTGCGACTGTGAAGAAAATCAGAATGTACTACCGGAGTTTAGTAGGTTTACATATTTAGGTGTCCCGCTCGTGAGTCAGGTGTATCATGTCATGCTTTTAATCTCTTTGTTTCAGGCTTCTTGTAAACAAGATGTTTGTTAGCATGCTAATCTGTGATGATGGTTTTCTTATGTGTATATAATAAAAGAAGACGTAAACGCAGTGTTGATCGATGTGACACATATACGCCCGTATTCTAGATATGCGCTTTATACTTGAGTAGATACTTGGTCATGTTTTGTTTATAATATATTTTCCTGTCAAGTCAATTTTAGTTTCTACATTTTTGTGATTATTATATATTACAAAGTGTTTGAAATGTCGGGGCAAAATATATGTTTACTAAACGCAATCATATACTTTATAGTTTTTTTAATTTTTATAATTGTCAGCAAGTCTTAATTAATTGGAAAACTCAATTAACTTTATAAAACTTGCCTGGTCTAGAAATCACACGAACCCTACTTATGCCCATATTTTTATTTATACAACTTGGAACCATCTTTCAATTTATTGCATTATGATAGTCGTCTCTGATATTTTTTTACTTCGACGCAGTATTTTTTCCAATGTTAGATAATACTATCAGTTAATTACCCAGGTATACTTATCTTCTGATAATAATAATATGATTTATGTTTGACAACAAAGAGGGGATATGACGAGACTCGACGCCAAGCTAAGTTATTTAATTATAGAAAATGATTTATCCGCTTATTATTAAAAATTGTGGACTTTATTGAAATAAACATTAGCAATGTAAATATTACAGTGTGTTATCCTCATTATGACTCGGTTATATAGTTCTGAAAACGCAAATTATACCCACATCTTTTATTGCTTCGGTCTTAAACAATGACACTTCCTTACTTACAATAGGTATATTATAAACCGAATACTGAATCAAAAAACAAGTACAGTTTATCACTAGATAAGATATTGTTTCTAGATATATTAATGATTGATGAGGTGGAGAGTATAGAAGTATTATAAGAATCGGGAAATGCACTCGTGATGCGGGAGGGCGGAGCTCGAAGCGGCGGCCGTTGGCCCCGATGCCAAGCCAGCTTTTTCTGTTCCCTTCGCCCCATTTAGAATTAAATCCGATATATATATGGATAGGGTTCCGCGATTTGCCGCAATCAGAACTGCACGACATAAACCTTCGATATATGTTAAAATTGTTTCAGATTCGATGATGGTCTAATATAATCAGTATCTAATTGGCAATGTCAATATCTAAACTGTTAGCTCTAACGGGACTACTAAATACAGTTCTTTACGACTTTGAACATTAAGATATGTATGAGGAGTAATTTCAAGGATTTGGGGTTGTCGGTCACGTTACGTCTAGCATAACAATTACAATGCCGTATTGTTAGTATTATACCTTCAAGGTTTACTAGTAGACAGGTGCATTAGCTAAACATGAGGCTAGATACACGTTCGTTTCGCATGAAACAAAAAAGTTAATTAATGTTTTGGAACATTAGTGCGGGGGCGATCAACTTTTTCTCGCTTTCTACCACTCTCTATAAAAACTAAGATCACACGATAAGGATCAAAGTAACTAAGCAGGTTTGTATAAAACCCAGCCGCATCTAGATCATTACGAACGGTGCCATCCGCGCTTCTTTAGCCACCTCTCGCTTTCAATCGACGTCAAATCATGTGTTGATTCACAAGTTTCACAACGCAGTCACTAACGGGCCCACTTATTCAGAGATTCAGATATATTACTCATCGATTCACTGAATTCCGGCCTTTGTTTATTAGTATACGTTTTCGTCAACAGCTCATAATGAGGTTTTATCGATCGAACAGTTAACTATTACGGGTTCTACGAGGGATTGTGGCCGGTCTTTGAACCTGTCGGGAGCGAGATGCATAGTTTGTTTAATGACAAATAAACCGTCGTCGCACAGCTGTCGCGGCGGCTTAGGCTGACACGCAACTTGAGGGTTCGTTACAATAGACAGGGACGTCTCAGGTAGACAGACGTCTCCAATTTTATGGCTTTGTACGTGCTTGATCGTTCCTATTGTAAATCTGTTCACCAATCAGTTTTGAGTCGTTTTTACCTGTTGGCATTCGAGGATATTACGCTTTGTCCTCATCCTTATTATAAGTAACGCTTACCGATATGTGCGAGGTCGATGATGGGGATCTCGCAGCGCGAGAGCAGCGTCTCCTCTTGCTTGGCCGACATCACGACTGCTGACGGGTGCTGGCTAGTGGAATGACTGCTCGGCGCGCCCGATCACTCGCTACTCCGACTCCTTATCACTGACTCTCACAGTAATTAGCAATTAGCGATCGCGACTCCGAAAGATAATTTAGGTATGGAAACGGTAGATAAGCACTAACACTGACGAACGGAACGTTAAAGTTTATTGAAGTTGTGAATGGTCTCTTGGTTATTTCTGGTATAGAAGCGTTCAGAACTCATTTGCATAACCTTGTAGTTCCTGCTGGAAGCTCCCTGCGATCTGAGGTAGCAGCAGTAAGCTATACTGACTTGACACATTAAAGATTGGTTTCCGTTTCTGAGAGCGAGTAAAGCGAGCGTGTGGCGTGTAGAGTGTTAACGACGACGGCGTCGCCCCAGTCCGGTGGCGCGGCACGAATGTCTCTCGTGTAAACTGGCTCACCGCGTGCGATGAGCTTGGGTACTTTGGCGATCGGAGGCGGCTCTCACTTGTATATCATCGCGCACACTTTCGCAACCGAGCGGCGTGTCGTAACGAGCGAGCACGCGGACGAGTGGTTAGGAGAACGCGACTGGTGAAGCGCGCGGGCCGACAGACTGGACTGGAGTGAGGAGCGCGCTCAACGCGTCAAGGCTTGACGTGACTCAGTGGCGGGTGGCGACTGGCGACCCTCGCTTGCTGCTCACTTCATACCGCCGCCGTACGAGCTCCCCTTACTTCTATTGGTTACTTACAAACTATTATTAAATCTGTGTTGATGGCGCCGTCGTAACCTCGCGTGCCATTCACTCGCTCCTAACATTTCGGGTCATTTTCCTCTGCACTTTACAATGTGACCCTATATCCTGTTACTGTTAGAGCGCTCGACACGATCACCTCCAGGGATTCGTTATGGACTTGCAACGACTGCATTCTTATCATTCACTATAATCGTTGCTTTCTTTGACGAGTTCGTGATCTTATCATTAATTCATTGATCAAAATTAATATCGTCAATGTTACGCCATCTGGTCAACACTTAGCAAAACTCACGTTTCAATATAACGCCATCTATACTTGGTTTACCAAACACATTCATATATTCGAACCTTTTTGATGATCGAGAACTCTACAATAGAAATTTCAGACTCATTACAAAAAGGAATTTGAGTGTAAATGTAGTTTACCACGATACACGATTCAATGGACTATTAGTTACCACGTAAAGATCATCATTATTTTGTTTTTCTGTTGTGAGAATCCTCGAAATCACAGACCGTGAGAAGTGGCTTTCATGTTTAAGAAAACAGACTTATACAATACCTTCATAATTCAAGATCCAATCTTCACAGTTGAATGATGAGCAATTAAATAGCTGCCGGATATAATGAGATTATTTTATTTATAATAGTTGGTATATATAATGTACAGTTGATCATTTGAGGCAGCGTTCGAAGTAGTTGGATCCGACGTAGCCGCCGCGCATGGCTCTCTGCACATGCTGTTCAAATAGTCTTCGGTTGCTCTGGAGTTCGTCTGCCGCTTCTTTATTTAGGGGGTCTTCGGGGTTCGGTTCCTGCAAATAACAGTTAGTTCAATTAGAAATAGGCAAGAAGAAATATGAAATGTCAGAAGAAAATAATAAATGATTAAATCATTTTTTTAATTTAAAGTCATCGTTCTAGACTACGCCTCCGACTTTACTCTCGTAGAATGCAGTTATATCGTTTGCCCTTGGGAAGTCTTCTTGATCCCACCCTTATCCTATGCATATATGGTCCAACAAAATGTTTTGTTTTTCGAATATCTTCTATCAACTGTCATCATATTGCTCACTTCTTTTATACATATGGTTCAACATACAAATTATCTATACCTTCCTCGATCTTCATTTACTTTTATATTTGTTGCTTCTAACTGTGTTTTTCATGTCTCTTCATGCCTACACTACACTTATCTATTACTTCTAACTTTTCTGCCATTGATGCTTCCTTGAAACCTACTTTAATGATGAGCACATCAGGTTTGTCTATTTATTAGTACTAACATAATAAAATCAGAAAAATACTTCAACTGAAGGCCCATAGCCTTAGGAGGTTTAAATGCCTACTCTAGTCTGAATACACATGGTTGGCCATGTCTGCATGTAAGTTTTAAAGTTATACTACCGCAAATCGATTCGTAGCTCCTATACAAACACTTCAGCGCTTCGATGTACCTGTAGTCAATTTGGTATCATTGAAGAGACTGCAGTACAGCCCAGGTTTCGATTGAACCGAAGGCTTTTACATAGTCCACAAACGCTAAACATAATGCCCGATTATACTCCTCAGTCTTCTGTATAATCTGGCGGAGCGTATAGATGTGGTCTATGGTGCTAAAACCTTTTCGAAAACCAGCTTGTTCAGGAGGCTGGAAGTCATCTAATCAACGAGCGAGACTATTCGTTATGACTCTCAATAACAGCTTATAAACATGGCTCAGAAGTTTTTTGAAGAACAGTACCACTACACTTCTACTCCACGCTTCAGGCGTTTTACCTTCAAGGATGATAAAATTAAATAACATCTGGAGGACTGAGAGTACCGGTTTTCCATTCTCTTTAAGAAGTTCTGTCGTGATCCCGTCATCGTATGGCACCTTGTTGTTTTTAAGCTGTTTGAAAGTCATTCATATCTCATATAGGCTGATTTCCGGGATATCTTCGGTATTTGCCTCGGGTCAGTTTGGCTCTCTTGGCAGACAAATGTTATACTAACAACGAGTTCTAGTGTCGAGGTGTATAGCTGTTCATAAAACCCCTCTAGCTCTCTCAGAATGTCCGGTTCCAATGAGATGATTCTACCATTGTCAACTTTCAGCTTCGTCATTTGGCTTTGCCCTATAGACGAATGTTTTGCGGACACTTTGGAGCCTCTATTTATGGCTATATTTATACATATAGTATATCTAAGCTCGATTGCGACTTTTATACAGTTTGTATAAAAGTCGCAATCGAGGACAGCTCCCACCTGTTGTTTATCTCGCCCACGGTTTCGCATTCAGCTAGGCACTGAAAGCAGTGTGTAATTGGAGCTGAAAGCTTTCGGGATTTTGGATTTGAGCAACGTTAGGACGGAGCGTAGAGTTTATCACACATAACCTTTCAAGCTTAACATTAATATGTGCTTCTCACGATACTGTGATCGCTACCCGTTTTTGCTCCGTTGATCACAGAGACATTATTGAATATTCGCTTCTTAGTTGTCATGATAAACTCGATCTTGTTTTTGATTGAATAATTAGGTATTAACCACATCCTGGATGGTCACTTCTCAGAGAAGGAGTTCATCGCGAAGTCCCTCCTTTTCCATGAAGTCGACCAGCCACTGGTCCCTCTGGATCTGCTGCCCATATCCAAATGGCCCCAATCTCTACTCATCGCCATTCCGTGTGCCTAACACTGCGTTGGAGTCCCCCATAACAACGGTGAAGTATGTTTCGGAGGTATATATATAGCTTCAGATATCTCCTCATACATAGCCATTAGCCATAGCTTTTAGAAGCGCTCGTTGCGAAGTTTGCTTATCAGTTATTAACCGATCAGCAAAGTTAAGCAACGTCCGCCGCGGTCATGAGTTGGATGGGTGACCGCTAGTGACATTACTACTGAGCGCTTCCGTGCTTCGGAGGGCACGTTAAGCCGTCGGTCCCGGTTGTCGTCTTATGATGGCAGTCGTTATAGCATGGTGGTAGGGCATTTTGCGAATGCCTGCCTGGGTAGCTACCACCCTCAAGTAGAAAATCTGTCACCAAAGCAACTATCGGTGTGTTCCGGCAGCTGTCCTTGAGAGCCAGTAATTCTAGGTTAGCCTGAACAACATCTTCGACCACATCATCACTTACCATTAGGTGAGATAGTGGTCAAAGGCTAACCTATCAGGCATAAAAAAAAGCCTGAGCGTGTCGCGGTCCGTGCGTAAACCTGTATGACCTTCAGCAAATACCGTTTCGTGATTCTGAGTATGAGGTATCGACACACACTCGACTTATTACAACATTGTTAACAAGGCGATGAACACTCTGTACGAGAAATGCAACACCACCCTGGGATTTTTGGTGACCCTCCCGGTGCTGCACCATTAACTGGCCTGCTACTGGGGCCAGGAATAATGAAGCTAACAGAGACTGGAGGGCCATGTGTAACTTGTATATATTATTTAGAGGTTTACTTCATATTCGTCTTTTTTTTTTTAGCTTGATAGGTTAGCCTTTGGCTACTATCTCACCTGATGTTAAGTGATGATGTGGTCGAAGATGTTGTTCAGGCTAACCTAGAAGTACTGGCTCTCAAGGACAGCTGCCGGAACACACCGTTAGGTGCTTGGCGACAGATTTTCCACTTGAGGGTGGTAGCTAGACAGGCGGGCATTCGTAAAATACCCTACCACCATGCTATAACGACTGCCATCGTAAGACAACAACCGGGACCGACAGCTTAACATGCCCTCCAAAGCACAGAAACGCTCAGTAGTAATGTCACTAGCGGTCACCCATCCAACTCATGACCGCGGGGGACGTTGCTTAACTTTACTGATCGGTTGAGAACAGCTAAGTAAACTGATGACAGTTTATGATGTTATTTTCTCAGAAGGCATTGCAGCACCTTCTGGCCTTTTTTCCTTAGTTGCCTCTTATGAAACCCAAGGGAAGATATGGGGAGGTGACATTCTAGCTTGCCACATGGGCAATGAAGATATAGTTAGTAACTTTTCATCTGTTTATATTTGCAAGTTTTGTTTTAAAATTCCTGTATTGCTATATCAACCACCACGTATTTATTTTATACCACAAGTACAGGCCAATGTCGCAGTTGTATTGAATCATTAGTAAGGTCTGAAAATCAGAGATGGCATAATAAGCATCCTAGTGTGTGGTGTTTATAAATTGGCAAAGCCTGATGGCAAATTAAATCTAAATCATTCTAGTATTATTAGTATTTATTTACTAGCTCACATTCACATCTACACTTATAAAGAGGAAAGATTTGTATTTTTGGATTTCTGTATTCTTTGATTAAACTTAAAAACTACTGGACCAATTCGAATTAAATTTGGTATGGAAATGGTTGAGACCCGGAGAAGAACTTAGGCTAGTTTTTATCCAACTGTGTAAAAAGAGGTTAATGGTTTTGCACAATAACCGACATTTGCGCGGGCGGAGCCGCGGCCGTAAAGCTAGTAATACATAATTGTCCAGCCAGGCAGAAGTGCTGATAGTAATAGGTGATTGGATTGAACTTGAGGTGTTATTTTATATCTATCATGACTGAATGTGACTATTGTCAGTCGTTGTGTATTGCAGGAACTGAGACTGTTATTTTGCAATTTCAACTGTTATGTTATTTCAAACGAAGAATGCATCTGTTAGTAAATTAAAATACTTATTCCAGAAATGTCCTTAGACAATCCTCTGCAAAAGGGATTTTTACACTTTTTGTCCAGATATCCCCTTTGCAGGATGCAAAGGGTAGAGTGTATGAAGAGGATTTTGGACAAAATCTCTACAAAACCTCTTAACCATTTATTTACAATATTACCAACCTCACATAAGTGAGATAATGGTATGAGATGTTATTTTAAACATCAAATACAATAAAATCACAGGCATGTTTTTTTAATCAATGTACTATTTACCAGTGTAGACATAAAATGTCTAATATATTTCCCTACAGTAATTATACTCTCGAAGTAGTTAAAAAATCAACAAAAAAATTTTTTTTACAATGGTTACACTGGTACAGGATACATTGATTTGGTTATAACCAAACATAAAAATTTACATAAAAAATTAAGCCTGGGAAGGTATTTTTTTTTTTTTTTTGTATTATTGTCATCTTCCTGTACTATTTCCTTAAAATCCCCTGAATACACTCTAAGTGAATGCAAATGGAAGTTCTCGACAAAAAGTCCAAAAATCCCCCTCATGGGGGATTGTGTAATGGAATTTCTTAACCTAACATGGTGGTACGGCATTTTGCATGATTGACGGGGCTGCTACCAACATGAGTAGGAAATATGTTGCCCAGCATTTAAGTGTGCATTCCAGCAGGTCCTTGAGACTTTATATTCAGCTTTGCCCATATAACAATTTACCAACAATACAGGCTTTTGGTACATGCTACCAATCCATTACGATCTATTTCTTGCAATCAATCTATTTCAACAATAGGACTAGCAATCTGAGTATAATTTATTTATTGCTTACCAAGAATAAATACTGAAGACCATAAACTATAGAGTTGACAGTAAGAACTGGTTTCCAGTCTTCCCTCAGTATGTTCAGGCATACATTGCCCTCCAAGTCTATGTTTGGATGGTATACAGCTGTTTCACATTTTACTTTAGGCGGCTCATGTGGATAGTTTGGGCCTACCTGAAAATGTATAAAAAAATAACGGGGATAAAGTCAATGACCCCAAACCAAATATGATGCATGCCTCGATGCATTTTAGGGTCGGCAACACATTGGTGACGCCCCTGGTGTTGCAAATGTCCATAGGCGACGGTAACCGCTTACCATCAGGTGGGACGTCTGCTTGTTTGCCAACCCATTACATAAAAAAAAAAAATGGTGAAAAACTACACATTTAATGAATTACATAACAAGAGTACCTATATTTTTTTGTTCGTTTGCTCTTAGTGCCTACCATCCACTCGCATAGACTTCAGTTTACTCGTGATCATGGCGCTTGCAACAGTGCCGAAATATTGAGAGCTCAAAACTAATCAAAAACACTGTAAATATCACGTTTGATATAATAATTATAGTTGTTTTAACTAATTGCATAAATAAATATAAAAAATGTAACACATGAGTTAATAATTCTCAAATGCCACCAAATTTATTTTCTTTACGATGACTTTGCATTGTGGCCGGTGGATATTAAAAGAAAATATATATCCTGTCTAAATGCCTCAATTTGTTCAGTGAGCTGAACATGAATTAGAAGATAGTAACTAAATGATCCATATTCCAAAATAATATTTTACATTCAAAATGTAAACAACAATATAATTGCATTTTCAAATTAATGACATTACTCAAAGCATAAAAATAGTAGTAGTCAGAGGTATCAGTATTTTGGATATCCTAGAAAAAATAAGGAAAATTTGCTGACACTTAAACAATCTATTCTTCATCTAAGGTATGTATGTATGTTTAGACCACATTTAAACATAACATTCCTAAGCCTAAATGAAGTATAAATAGCCAGAAAAATATCTCTTAAAAACAAAAAATATGGTTAGCTTATTTCACAAGTTTTTTCAATCATCTTTCAATTCAATCTTAATAATTAGAATCTGTGACATGCAGAGTGAAAATTCCACAACAGACTACTATTATTCATTCAGAGGTTGCATGCTAACATTTTTTTTTCTGCCTATGGACAGGATTGCACCTTGAAGGAACTTAACGGTTATTGTATCATAATTATATTGTACATAAACAACCCTAACCCAATGTTTACATTACCTAGCCTTTTGGTGCTTATAGATAATATAGCCAAAAATTCATTTACTTCATAAATAAAGACACGGTACAACTATTACATATTCAGATTAAGAAAAATAAAATATTACATGAATAAAATACCTTAAAACTAAATACAAATCTTCCTGCTCGATAAAATCCTTCATCAGGGCATATAATTAATTTGAAATTAAGGAGATCATCTGGATCTGGGAATTCTGTAGAACATGTTTTGGGCAGGTTCAACTCATTCAAATCTGCAACAATAAGGGAGTGCTTCACTTCATTTTTGTAAACAAGTTTGCAGGGGTAGTACCAAGACGTAGCAAGACCTTTACATTTTATTACGGCTGATATTGCTGCTTTCTCAATAAAGTGAGACTTAAAAAAATAAGTTTTACATTCCATTGCGGTAAAGGACAATATTCAAAACAGAATGGTGAAGAACATTAGCGAGCTTTAGTAATACCTTTTGTAATTCGCAGCTGCGCTGCTGAAGCTTTTTTCTGTGAACCTCCTGCTCGAGATGTCCCTTCTTCATCTTTCTTTTGTTGTTTTAATGAAAAAAGTTTAATCATTTTCCTAAACTAAATCGATAAAATATAAAATAGAATTATAGCCACGATCCAAGTTAGTATTTTGACCACAGATTTTGACAACTTAATATTTCAAGTTCAATCAATCAAAATCAAACTAAAAAGAGAAAAAGGATGATTGCGTATTCATTTATACTTTTTTTTACTGAAAATTGGAATATTTCATTGGTTCTTCTACACAAACACTACCAGCAACCAATCACGCACAAGATATTAAAAGGAAAACAATGGGAGCTTCAGAAAAATGTGTCACTATTTTTGGGCATGACTTTAGACATGACCACAGAACACTTTAAGCCCCGAGGTCCTGCATCATAATTAAAAAAAAAATTACGTTGACTTACTACTACCACATGAATAAATAACCGTACAGATGGAAAGCTTCATAAGTCCAAAATTCTTACGTGTTTATGTAGGGCTGCTACAAATAAATATGAAAAGAAATGTAATTCAAGCTCAAAAACAACAGAACGCAAACTATACCGCAGCGGGCGTGGCTTAAAAAGTGTACCGCTTGGCGTGTCAGTTCGCCGCCGGAGTCGAGTCATGCGGTTGTACCGCGGGAATTTTCAACTGAATATATCAATTTTCTTCCGCGTTGTTTAATTCTGAAAAAATACCATAGTGTGTTGTAAAATGGCGGAGAAACCATACGGATATAAAACAATCGGGAATAACTTGTATAAACGAGTTAATAACAATATTTTGGAAACCCATATTTGACTACCCAGGATAGTTTTATGCAACAACATAAACATTGTTAGTCTGAGAACATTTTATATGAAAACAATTCCCAATATATTTTTTCGTATGCTTAATATTTTATGTCAAATATGTACTACAAATGTCATAAAAAAAACTTGATAAGGTCCTCAATTCTAGTTTAGTATTCGTGCTTCTAATGACATAAAAATATCTAATGACATACGTAGGGCTTAGATCTGAAAACTGTCAAAGTCTCAGTTGATGTCGTATTTCTCAGTATTGATTTCATTTTTGGGATATAAAGGACATAACAATTACAAATAAATTGATCCTAGGTCTGATAGCTGTCATACGTAAGAGTAATTTCTAGGTATTTTAATTTTATTTTAATCCAAAATATGAAATAGAAACGGAAAAATATGACATTAACTGTCATTTTGACAGTTGTCATCTATTTCTAGATAACTATAATGTCATTTGTACCTAAAACATAAAATTAAACAGATAAACACTACATCAACTGCCACGTTGATAGTTGTCACACCTATGGCTGCGGTATTGTTAGTTCCAATAGGTATATATAATCCATCTACTTAATTTGGTATAATGGAATACTAGAATAATAGTTCTGGACCTGCTGGGCACGCTGCCAACTGGAGTGTTTAGTTAGACTGCCTGCAAGTCTGAAATAGCAGCTAGGTTAACTAAATGCTTTCGTTGTAGTAGCTAAAAGCATTTATTATAGTTTGCCGCCAAAAAGAACTTGATGTACTTATTAATCTCACACGCAATAGGAATTTATTAAAATCTAATTTAATTCTAAGTTTATATCCTACTATCAATATTAACTTGAATAAAAAAAGTTTACTTGAAATCCATTTCTTTTTTCAGCGCATTATACAAGATATGCCAAGGAGTAGTGATGTACTGAAACTGGGAGGTAGAGGACCTAGTGAAGTAGGAGACTTTTAACATAAGCTTATAATGTAATTGATATATATATTTTAGTCAGTAATAAATCATACATTCTACCAAGAAGTCGTGTGCATTATTTTACGCTACCACCCCGCCTCACCTCATGGCGACCCTGCCATGCGCAAGCGTCGTGTCGGGTTTGAGTGGCCGAGCTAAAACTGCAAGCTAGCGGATTCATGTGTGCCTCGGTGCAACAATTAAGACAATTATAATTGAAGTTATTGAATTGTATTGTGAAGAACAGTGATTATGTGTCAATCAAAAGTGGAAAAAGGGGCAATTAAATAACATGAACATATTTATTATTGTAATTTTGTGCATTATAATTCTGTTGCTGCTGTATTTTGTTCTCAAAAAATACCACGAAACCCATTTAAATTGGGTCAACGAGCAGATGAGCCGAGGAGCCATCCAACGTTTCAGAGAATCTTTAAGAAGACGAGAAATGTCAAATGAACAGTAGACCAGATGAAAGTGTATTAGCAGGCAGCCGGGAGAGTTCGAGTCTAGATGGAAGTTATTAGCAGGCAGCTGGGCGAGTTCGAGTCAAGATGGAAGGTTATTAGCAGGCAGCTGGGCGAGTTCGAGTCCAGATGGAAGTTATTAGCAGGCAGCTGGGCGAGCACGAGACCAGGAAAAGCACCAGCTGAGAGCAAGGAAAGTGCATAATGTGCGCAAACTGTGCGTTGGACGTGATGTTTAAATACGGTAATTTTTATATAAGTAAACATAATTTTTAATGTAACAGTTAGAGTTAATATATCAAAGTCTAGTTAGCATAAGAACGTATTTAGTAAAAATCGGTCCGAGTAGACGCCAAGGACAAGTTTTAGAAAATAAGGTTATAGAGGCGAAAAATTTAATATAAGAATACAAAAATGTATTGTGTTTATTAGACAATAGTATAAGTAAAGCGGGAAACTCTGAAGATTTTGAATTAATCTCGAAATCTTCACAGAAAATAGATAGATTGTATAAGGAGATTTTAAGTTTTTCGATTTGTAATACGTCTAGTAGTATTGAAACAACCTATACCATGGACAAGTTCGACTTTAAGACAGCGGCAACCCTTGTGCCAGTCATAGACGGGAGCAATGATTCTGTAGAAAAAATAATCCAAGGCATCGAAATGTACAGTAGTTTTTTAAACGCGGAATCAAAATACCATTTAATAACTTACGTGCTAAAAACTAGACTAACAAAAAGTGCAAAATTGAAATTGAAGCTTTCTTATGCATCATGCGATGCGCTGATTAGCGATATGAAACAGTACCTTTTGCCAAAATTTTCGGCAAATTCGTTGTTATCTCAATTGAATAATGTGTCCCAAAATGAGATGACTATTTCGCAATACGCAGACAAAATTGAAGATCTTTGTGTTAATCTTACTATTTCTCAAGCAAACTCCAATGAAACAGCGTTAGAAATCTTGAGGCCCATCAACGAACAGATGGCAATCAAAAAATTTGCTGACGGATTGCGAAATAGGCGTTTAAGTATGATCATTGCGGCTAGAGATTACTCAAACTTCAAGGACGCGGTGCGTGCGGCGGCAGACGAGGAACTTACATGTCCAAATAGTTCCAACACCATTCTCAACGTGAGAGGTAAGTCCCGAAATAGTTATAGACCTTCAAACAGAAGCTGGAGCACTAATAATCAACGAGGCGGCTACAATCAGCGAGGTGGTAGAAATCAGCTAAGTCAGGGGGGTTACCAATACCAAGGACGAGGAGTTCACCAATACCAAGGTCGAGGTTATCAGTATCAGCGAGGGCAAAATAATAGAGTGAGAAATACACATGGAAATTTTGTGCGATCGAGTGGAGGTCGAGTTAACTTTAGTAGGGCCCCACAACGATCTATATTTTCGGCGGCAACTTCACAGCATGTAGAGCCACAAGGAAATACAGGTGTTTTTTCGTGACTAAACATTACGCCCTAACATGCAATGACAATGTAAAATACATATATTTAGACTTATATGATAAAAAATGTTCGTGGTTAGTCGACAGCGGTGCGTCATTATCGGCTGTAAGTATAAATGCATTATCAGAGCGCATTCCAATTCACAGGGTCGTAATAAACGGCATAGGAGGTAAGACATATTCAGAAGGATTTGTTTATCTTACACTTCATGCTGAAGACGGAACTACTTACGAACACAAGTTTTATTTATTCGAAAATTTACCTTGTAGATCTAGCGGTATAATAGGATTAGACTTTTTAAATAACTTTAATGCGATAATCGATTTAGAAAAAAATATATTGACAATAACTAATGAAAAACAAAGTGTTTTAACCTTGTTTACGTCACCTAAAATATGTACAGAAATGTTGACTATACCAGTACGATGTGAAACTATTCATTACATAAAAATTTGTTTAAATTCAGGTGCGAATGATGATTATGTGATTTTTCCGAAAGAATTGGAAGAGAACGTATTCTTGGCAAGTTTGATTGTAAGACCTAAAAATAAACTTATTCCTATTCGGTTATTAAATACCAATGAACATTCCATTACAATTCCAATATTTCAACCAGAATTGTTACCTTTGAATGATTATTACGTTTGTTGTTTTAATAAATGCAAATCAAATGCAGCGTGAGCAAAAACATTGTTGCAATCGTTGAAACTTGATCACTTATGTGCTAGCGAACGTGACACCATTAGTTCCATTTGTTCTAAGTACGCCGACATATTTCATCTACCTGGCGACAAGCTTACAACAACAACTTTATGCGAACAGACGATATCATTGAAAAAATATACCAGTCCTGTTTATTGCAAGCCATATCGCTTACCGTATAGTTTAAAGTCAGAAGTTGATAAGCAAATTAAGCAAATGTTAAGCGACGATGTAATTGAACAAGCTCAAAGCGAGTGGTCAAGTCCTATCCTATTGGTTAAAAAGTCAGATGAACAGCAAAATAAAAATGGAGATTGGTCGTAGACTATCGTAAGTTGAACGAAATTATACAAGATGATAAATTTCCTCTACCTAATATTACAGAAATCTTAGACTCACTTTCTGGAGCCGTATACTACTCTCATTTAGACCTCAGTCAATCTTATTTTCAAGTGACCTTGACCCCTGGGTCACGTAAGGTCACATCTTTCACAACTCACTCAGGTCAATACCAAATGAAAAGGATGCCTATGGGATTAAAGACCAGTCCCAGTTCCTTTTCAAGAGTTATGACTGTGGCTTTGTCAGGGTTTAACTATGATAAATGCTTTATTTACTTGGATGACGTCATCGTTTTTGGACGTAATATGAGCTCACATAATAAAAATTTAATAGATGTGTTCGAAAGACTCAGAAATGTCAACCTTAAGTTAAATCCGAACAAGTGTCAATTTTTGAAAACAAAGTTACTGTATTTAGGTCATACTATATCAGCTACCGGTATACTACCTGATCCCGAGAAAACAAAAATTATTAATACATTTCCAACCCCTAAAAATGTAGATGAGGTTCGACGGTTTGTGGCTATGTCAAATTATTATAGGAAGTTTATACCGAATTTTGCAGACATTACTAACCCTTTGAATAACTTTGCCGTAAAAATGTACAATTTATTTGGTCTCATGAATGCCAAAATTCGTTTGATTTTTTGAAAATTGCATTGGCTTCTACACCAATTTTACAGTATCCAGACTTTTCAAATGAATTCATACTACAAACAGATGCATCCGGAACGGCTCTTGGTGCCGTCCTATGTAATAGTGACATGCGCCCAGTAGCGTATGCGAGCAGACCTTTAAATAAAGCAGAATTAAATTATCCAACAATTCAAAAAGAATTAGCTGCAATAGTCTGGGGAGTTAAATACATCCGACCATATCTTTTCGGTAGAATTTTTACAATAATGTGCGATCACAAACCATTAATTTACCTATTTGGCATGAAAGACCCATCTAGTCGATTATTAAAATTCCGTTTAGCCTTAAATGAATATGACTATAAAATAGTGTACGTAAAAGGAAAAGATAACATAGTAGCAGATGCACTCTCTAGAGTACGCGTCACGTCGGATGAGCTAAAGAGTATAAATGAGAAAATAATAGCCGTAACTACACGAGCACAAGCTAAAGATATGAAGAAGAAAGAGGAGAATGATAGAATACGAAATGAGAGATTAAAAATGAAAGGTGATGTCGATATCTCAAGTATTGACACTGACAATTGGCTTGATCAACCAAAAGTTGTGGAAATACTTAGGATACCGGACAATGCGATTGAAATGAGCTTATTGAAAGGGGAAGATATATTGAAGTTGAAAAAAAAATATTTATTGATGTTGAAACTTTCGAATTGGCGCCATAGCTTTTAAAGAATCACAAGTACGGTCACACTTATCCTGCGTAATTATTCTATTGAGAATTTTTTTTAATGATCCATGATAAGTACACACCTCTTCGCAATACAAGTTCTTTCTTGAATTGAAGTCAAAGCTCACAACATTATCTTGCTATTCACAATTTCATTTCGCTTCGCGGGAATAGGTTATATCGTTTTTAACAGTTTCTGTATCAATCACCGATTAGAAAGAGACATAAAAGTATTATACTATTGAATAAAGTTGTGCCTTGGTTATTTTGACATTCATAGTAGATGGCGCCATTTAAATTGGTCAGATAGCCAATGATTCGCATCAACTTCACTTTGCAATTTATCGATAGATACACATTGATATTTGGATGCTACAAGATACATGATCGCAAAATATCGATTGCTACAAAACTTTGATAGCATCAACTGTCTGATAGCTACAGAAATACGTGATCGGCCCGCTGAATGCTTCGCATTTTTAGGTAGAAAAAAAATGTTATACGTAAACCTTGATTATAAAACACAATATACGCGAGACGATTTTGTGAAAAAATTGAGTGTTTTTTGTGGGAAAATAAATATAAAAGAAATATGTATAATAAAAAGAGAAGATAACGCGTTATTCATCAAAAGTTTGATACAAGAAATAAATAAGAAAGGAAAGTGGTCCGGACCACGTGTTTGTATATTACGAGGAGTAAAAAAAATCGATAGTGACGAAGAAAAGCATTTTATTTTTAACGATTATCATCTACTACCGACCAGTGGTCATTCTGGAGTTCGTAGAATGGTAAATAATATAAAACGGAGATTTTACTGGCCAGGAGTTGAAAACGACGTCAAAAATTATGTTGGTAAATGCGAAATGTGTCAAAAAATGAAACATTCGCGAGGTATTATTGAACCTATGGTTATTAACAACAACAGCGACATCAGCCCTAGATAAAATTTATCTCGATATTGTAGGACCTCTAGATACAGATGTAGAAGGTAATAAATATAATTATTAACCATACAATGTGAATTAAGTAAATATGTAGAGGCATATCCTCTCAGGAATAAGGAAACAATTAGTGTGGCTAGGTCTTTAGTTAATAATTTTATTTTAAGGTATGGTATTCCAAAGACAATCGCTACAGACCGAGGATCAGAGTTCATCTCGTCAACAATGTCAGAGGTATGAAAACTTTTAAATATTAAAAAACTACATTCAACGGCTTACCATCACGAGTCAATGGGATCACTCGAGAATTCACATAAAAGTCTAGGTGCGTATTTAAGGATACAGGTCGACAAAAACCCTGAGACGTGGAGTCATTGGTTACCCTTTTGGTGTTTTACATATAATAACACAGTCCATACTTCCACAAAATATACACCTTACGAACTTGTCTTTGGTAAATGTTGTGAGATACCTTGTAGAATAAGTGCTGACGTAGAACCATTATATAACCAAAATAATTATAGTTTAGAGTTAAAGTATCGGCTACAAATGGCTCAGAAAGATGCACGGGACAATTTGATACAGTCTAAAGAGGTCAGAAAACACAGCTATGACAAAAATATTAATAAAATCATATACAAACCGAATGATATGTTACTTGTAAAAAATGAAACACGTAGCAAATTGGAAAATGTGTATAATGGTCCTTATTTAGTTATTGAAGAACAAGAGCCAAATGTAAAGATAATGAAAAATAACAACATCGAATTAGTTCATAAAAACCGAACGAAACCATTTGTAGCTGATAATTAAGTAACTAGATATGTAAGAAGGTAATAAGTAAATGTCATGTTTAGTCTTAAGAAAAAGTAAATTTTAGTTTATTTTTCTTATTTATAAAAGCCCGTAGATGATGTAGGAGACTTTTAACATAAGCTTATAATGTAATTGATATATATATATATTTTAGTCAGTAATAAATCATACATTCTACCAAGAAGTCGTGTGCATTATTTTACGCTACCATCCCGCCTCACCTCAAGGGGCTATCTGAATCATATTGTATGGGGATACTACAAAGACCTCGTCTACTCGAGAGAATGCCGTAATTTGGAGAGTTAACCCGGAAATTGAGAGTAGCAGAAGAAACCATTAAAAATAATAAAAGTGCAATCAAACGTTAGAAAGACAACTTTTTCTGGCGATGTCCCACTTGCATTGATTACTACTACAGGGGGGGCATTTTGAAAATGTATTGTAATTAAACACCTTGTTGTAATTGGTTTTACTTTGCTTGCTTTAATCATCATGTAAATTAAAATTTTGCACTAACCACATTTAGATTTAAATTTTTTGATTGAAGCCTTATGTTAATAAAAATAAATTTTTAATTAGCTACCTGATATATAGAGCAAGTTTTTAAAATCCAAACGGTATTTTTTTTATGTGATTTTATTTATTTGAGGGCCCTTGAAATTGTGAACATACCGGTTAATTTTACCTTTCCTGGCATTTTTTTTATTCAAAGATCTAACGATAGTAAACGTTACCATACTGAATTGGCCTATCTATTAGCTTTGCACACAAAAAAAATCAAGCATCTACCGCAATAATTCACGTCACCATAAATAAAAATCTCATCGTACTCGGCTATAAGCTAAAAAAAAAAAAAAACATAAATCCGAAAATACGAAAAATCGCGGAACATACATGGGGGTGATTCAGATAGCCCTCTAGGTCCTCTACCTCCCAGCTTCAGTATATCACTACTTCTTGTGCCATCTTGTATATACCGACTTTTAAATTATGGAGTATTATTTCCAAGAAAGTAATTCCAATCTACTGCAATAAATTGCATGACATAGACTAGTTTTTTCGCAGTTTGTTTTTATTTCCTCTGGAGGGTTTTGGTCGTGATACTCCACGGTGACCAGTCGGCTTGGAAGATGTGTTTTGTTCTTTATTTGTATATTTAGTGTGTTTTTCATGTGAGAGGGGGGCGGTAGTTGCTATGATTTAATGTTTTTGCCATATTGTTCGTTTGGTGAGTTTTCAGGGTTTTTGTTAGTTAAAAAACCGAGTATTCTTGGTTTGAGAACTCCCTCTGATAAATTTGACGATCTCTGTAGCCCTGTTTGAGTTATGTTCTTCTTGTTGGCTTGTGTTCTTTGTTTTGTTCGTGAAGAGTCATGTTCATCTGGTGATGTTGGTATAGTTCTTTTCTTTGTCTCTGATAGTTCTGCGTTTTTGTGGCGTATTATCAATTTATCATACCTGATGGTGGCATAGTTTCCTTTCTCTATTTCTATTTTTACTTGTTCTTGTAGTTCCTTTCTTTTTTCTAAAATGTGCTGTGGGAAGTCTTCTTCTTTTATATAATTTGCGGTATCATCTAGTGATTTTCTCTACTTAAACAAATATATTTTTGTACCCAATGTAGTGAATGTTACAGTGATCGGCCGAGGAATGGAGTAAAGACTCCATTTTTCCCTATTCTCCTAGTTTCTGGTATGTCTCTACTTTCCAGCCCTATTGATAAATAATGGTTTATGAAATTTATTATGTTTTTTTCTAAATTCTCATAAGATGTTTCTATCTCCGCCAAGTCAAATATTACTAAGTTCCTCTGTTTTGACTATTTCTCTAGGAAGTATAATCTTTTTTTTTTGTTTTTTTTTAGCTTTTCTTTAAGTTTTTCGTGTTTTTCCTCAATTATTTTGATTTTTTCTTCTAGTGTAAGATTTAGAGAAGATTATATCCGTTTTTTAATCAGACCGGAGGTTACTTACACTTAACCGACAATATAAATATACAAACTCTCAATAAAATGTTGATACGAATAATAACCTATTTTAAAACAATTTACTTTTAATACTTTTCAATTACAGATTGGCTAGCATTGGGCCCCCCTCTCTCCTCTTGGTACCATAAGAGACGTGGGTAATGATGTTTTTCATGCTAAGCCTAGAGAGGGCTTCTAGTTGGGAATTAATATCTAGCCAACTCTTAGTTATGTAAAAAATATTTAAATATTATAAATTAAACCGGAAAAAAATACTCACGTTGGGGATCGAATACTTCAACCCGGGTTTCAAGCATATCATCATCGAAGATATTTAAAGTTATTTTAACCCTTAATGATTTAGAGCACGTGTTGCATTGGTGCCAGTCAAATCATATGTGCTTGAATGTCAGTAAATGCTTCATATCATTTTCAAGAAAGCGACACATAATTACCAATAAATATACCATCAAAAGGCAAGCACGCTCACACATTGCTAAACATCTCGGCATATTATTTGACGATAAGCTCTCATTCATCTGTCACATGCACATATCGTTCTTGCTGTTTCAAAAATCCTACAGCTTATATTAACTCATTAGATGAACTACTTAGTAATAGGATCAAAATAAAAAATAATATAATATTAACCGGTGACGTTAACATCAATATACTGCCAGGAGCTGACAATGAACAAAAAGGTTTTGCCTCCGACTACCTTAATTTAATGGCACTACACGGTCTCGTGCAAGGTATAAACTTACCAACTCTATTTGATACCTGTCTCGACCATTTTATGATTAAGACAGGTAATAAATGGGAGACAGTAGTTTTTGAAAACCTTACGGACCACTCGCCCTTATTACTATCTATTGATACCTCTCAGTTAAAAATACATACTCCAAGTAAACACAATATGATTACAAACATTGACGCGGTTAGAGAATTTTTATCTTTAACAGTCATGGAACGAATATTATAAAATACCCAATGTTAACCAAGCTACTACTTTCTTAATCAATATCCTACAAACAGCTATCGAAAATAACACTTATCTCAAACGAGTCTCATGTAAATATAAAACAATCAAACCATGGATTACCACCGGTCTCGTAAAATGCATTCGAAAGAGGAACAAAATGCAAAAACAAACCAGATTGTTTCCAGACGATGTAGAAATCAACAAAAAAATTAAAAAATATAGGAACTTTTGCAACAATATCATAAAATCACAAAAACAAATTTATTATAAGAAACTGGTGAAATATGAAAAAATCTTGGAAAATCGTCAAAGACCTTACCAACTATACTCCAGAACGTGTTTCACCTAGGCCGTTACTCTATATCAAAAACAATCCAAACGACTCATTGAATGAGGTGAACAAATACTTTACCTCCGTAGGAATGGAGCTTGCTAATAATACACTCAAGAGACTTAACAAAACTGACTTAAATTTAGCTTCTGCAGTGTCATGCCTACCAGAAAGTCCAACTAGCTCCCTGTCTTTTTTTTAACAGATGCCAAAGAAATAGCTAGTGTAATATCTAATTTAAAAAATAATACTGCACCAGGCCATGATAAAATATCAACTGCTGTTATCAAAGCTTGCTCAGAGTCTCTAGCAGAACCTATAACGCATCTATGCAACCTGAGTTTCACTTCTGGGGTATTTCCAACTTCTTTGAAGAAAGCGGCGGTAACACCAATTTACAAATCGGGGGACAAAAACCTTCCATCTAATTATAGGCCCATATCAGATTTGCCAACACTGTCAAAAATAATAGAAAAAACAGCTAACAAAAACTTAGGTCCTTTTTAGAGAAGTACACCTTACTAGCAAATAATCAGTACGGTTTTCGAAATATAAAATGTACAGATGATGCAGTTCTGTCACTTTCAAGACTAATTAGTAAATATTTAGATCAAGGTCAAAAATGTATCGGTGTATTTTTAGATTTGCAAAAGGCATTTGATACGGTCTCAATACCTATACTTTTGGCACGTTTAAACAGTTTTGGTATAAGAGCAGTTACCCATAATTGGTTCAAACATTATTTATCAAATCGAAGTCAACAAGTCAAAGTATAAAATCACGTAAGCGAGAGTGCTGGCTGTAGTTATGGGGTACCACAGGGTTCTACGCTCAGACATACCCTATTTTTAATTTATATTAATGAATTATGTAAAATTAACTCCATATCTGCAGACAAAATCATGTTTGCCGATGACACTGTACTTGTTTTTCACCATTCTAGTTGGCCAAATTTGTACAAACTTGCAGAAACGGGGCTATCTAAAACCATCGCATGGCTAGAAGATAACTTACTATCCCTTAATAATTCAAATACCAAATACGTTTCGTTTAGCAAAACAAACGCTACTCGACCACCATCTTATCTGAAAATTCATGCTCATACATACCCATGTAAACGTGTTCCCATTGTGACTGTCCCGCCCTGACATGTTCTGATACCATCAAGTACCTAGGTGTGATGATTGACTACAAACTTAACTGGACGTCCCATATAGAGACAGTATCAAAGCGTACTAGGAAGTTAATATACGTCTTCAAAAACCTGAAAACAGTTGCCGATGAGAAACTTCTGCTTATGACCTATAAAGCTTTAGCAGAAAGTTTTATCAACTATTGCATAAGTTCTTGGGGTGGCGCAGCCAAGACGCATATTTTAGAAGCTGAAAGAGCACAAAGAGCTTTGCTTAAAGTTACTTTAGGGCTCAACTTTAGACATCCTACCACTGAAGTTTATGAAAAGTTTAAAGTATTCACACTCAGAAAATTGTTTATACTTCAGTGCTTCAAACGGTATCATAGAGATGACCCTAATCTCCATAAAAACAGTAAACGTCCTGACGTTTGTCCTGTCCCTAGATGGAATAGTGAAGTTGCTAGGAGACATTATGACCATCTTGCACCCATTTTTTACAATAAGTTAAACGATATTAAACATAAAGTATGGCATAGCGTACAAATCATAATCAATGACTGGTTAAATAAAATGAACTATGATGAAGTGGAAGAATTATTATTAAAAATGCAATAAAAATTACAAGACATAATCGGTACATTAACTTTCTTCACTACTGTAGGTTTCTTCTTTCTACACACACCTCACAGACACATCTTCATATAACACACTCACACACACACACACAAACACACACACACACATACACACACACACACACACACACACACACACACACACACACACACACACACACATATCAAATAATTCAAAAGAGCAGAAGTTTATAATCAAATACGTTTAAGTTACTATCACCCCCTTTTTTTTTTTTCAATTGTGTAACATATTAAAAACTGTAAACAATATGCAAACTTTGGGAAGACGCTGCCTGTAACACAGTTTTATAACTAAAACAAGAGGCAGAGTATTAATTAAAATTTGTAACATAACTTAAGTTTTACAATAAAACATTTGTATTTGTATTTGTATTCACACCTCACAATCAACAGATTACTGCAAAAAGCAGTGATGGCTCAGTGGCATTGGCTATGGACTGCCGCGCAGCAGGTCCATGGTTCGAATCCCGCCCAGAGCTTGAGCTTCACCGCATGGTGGAAGGGCATTTTGCGAATGCTTGCCTAGCTAGCGACCACCCTCAAGTAGAAAATCTGTCGCCAAGCACCTAACGGTGTGTTCCGGCAGCAGTCCTTGAGAGCCAGTGAAATAACAGGCACATGAGACTTAATATCTGTGTCTCAAGGTGACGGGCGCAGTGCAATTCGTGACTTGTGACGAAATGCATCTGTTATAGGCAGAGGTTAGTCCGCTTAACATCAGGTGGGCCTAGAGCTTGTTTCATCACAATAACATAAAAATAAAAAAAAGTTAATCAGCTCCTTGGTTTAGTCTTAAGATCTACTAAAGATTTTAAAAGGCCTCATAGTGTTCTGTACCTTTACTTTGCCCTTGTAAGAAGCATTTTAGAGTATGGTAGCACGATTTGGTCTCCGCACTATAAAATTCACTCCAATAACATAGAACGTGTTCAGAGAAAATGTCTTAGACTACTCTGTTATCGTCAGCATGTAGGACGCTCTAACTTAAATTACGAACGAAGGTAGTTAAAATTTTATTTGCACACCCTTAAAACGCGTAGGATATATTTCGACATTTTATATACCTGTATAAAACTATTCATTCTGTAGTTGATTCCCCCGATCTAGATTTAGACGTATTTATTCCTAGTCTTAGCAGATATTATATTATAACTATAAAAGATCTTCTTCAACCGAAACCAAGTAATTCGGATGTTGTGTCCGGATGATCTGTCTTATTGTTAGTTGTAATTATATTGTGTCAGTTTCAGGGTACTAATCAGAAAATATCAGTTTGATTTGCGGATTGGTACTCTCTTTTGTTTTCCCCCGTGGCGTGCCGGGTTAGAATTGCACCTCCCCATATCATCCCGTGGGTGACGTAAGAGGCGACTAAGGGAAAAATACTGGAAGGTGGGCAGCAGCACCTTCTAAAGAACTACCATCTTACACTGCGATCCCCAAGCCGCCTGTCAAGCGTGGGGATTATGGTAAATACCCCTTTAAATAGGGGAGGCTGTGTTCAGCAGTGGACGATTCGGCTGTTACAGTACAGTACTTTCTTTTACTTTGTCTCGGATTTCACTTTACTTTTCTGTATACACATATGTTGAATTACAATCCAGCTCAAAATTTGTATAACATGTATAATTATTGGAAATGAGAAATTGACTGTAACTTGTTTTGTGTAACTATCTAAATAAATATCAGATGCTCATCATCAGGGCGAGTGCGCAGCTGCGTCAGCAAGCTGCCGGGGCCGGGAGCTCGCAGACGCAGCTGCGAGCAATGCAATGTATAATGTGCTGTGCAATTTATAATTTTTAAATCTGTGTGAATTTCATTTCAAATTGTGTTAAAAATATTTAGTAGGTATAGCTGCAATGAAGAAAATAAATCATCACGTCGGCTGTAGAAGTAGGAATTCCTACCAGGCTCTAAAAGGGTTTCATGTATATAAAACACCCGTGGTCATATAAAAATGGATTGAAAAATTACGATGTATAGTCTATATATCGATAAAAATCATATATTATCTATTCTTTTTTTTTTTTTTCTGCCCTATATGCCTACCTATCACTAGACGAAACCTGGCAAATGAAATGGATGTGGCATGTTTTGTCATTGCAAAATGTTTCCGAATTACGTAGTAACAAACCTTTCCCTTTCTCTTTCTACATAAGACATTACTACCGAGTTAAAAAAGGTAAAGTGTTACTTGATACTGAGGCGCATGGCATCGGTATTGTATATATTTGTATAATCTAAATCAGCGGGCCGATCACGTATTTCTGTAGCTATCAGACAATTGATGCTATCAAAGTTTAGTAGCAATCGATATTTTGCGATCATGTATCTTGTAGCATCCAAATATCAATGTGTAGGTATCTATCGATAAATTGCAAAGTGAAGTTGATGCAAATCATTGGCCATCTGACCAATTTAAATGGCGCCATCTAATATGAATGTCAAAATAACCAAGGCTTATTTTCAATAGTACTTTATTCAATAGTATAATATTTTTATGTCTCTTTCTAACCGGTGATTGATACAGAACTAATTTTGAGGCTTGTCAAAAACACCCGCGAAGCAAATTGAAATTGTGCAACAATATTGTGAGCTTTAACTTCAATTATTAAAGAAAGATTTGTTTTGTGAAGAGGTATGTACTTATCATGGATCATTAAACATTTTGCTCAACAGAATAATTACGCAGGATAAGTGTGACCGTACATACTTGTGATTCTTTCAAAGCTATGGCGCCAATTCGAAAGGTTTCGCACCGCCAGCTGCGACTATTGGTGAAGTTTGCGGTGCAAAACCCCGAAGTGGCGCTGTTCTGTATAGAACAACAGTTCCTATCCATAGATTACATAGATTCATGGTATAGAACCTGGAAGCTGGTATAACCAACTTCCTGTATGGAGCAATAGTGCATATCCCTAGGTTTGATACATCCATGGTGTGTGTTTATTACTTACTCAATGGTCAGTGCTGCGTTCAAAAAGGTTATATATTTTAAACAAGTAATATCTAGGGGTTTTTAAAAAATAACTTGTTATTTTTGCCGTTATAATATAACTTATCGTCCGATCTCGGCTAAGCAGTTTCATTCATAAAAGTTATCTTTACCTTATTTAATCAGTTGGACGGGTAACGTTATATTTTTATACCAACTTGCACTATGCTGCCCTGCAGACTAAGCCCATGTTTTATTTGACACAGTTACCTACCTATTTATGTTACTTGTTGTCACCTAATACATACAATAATTATTAA
Source organism: Plagodis pulveraria (assembly GCA_963890685.1). Lineage (NCBI taxonomy): Eukaryota > Metazoa > Arthropoda > Insecta > Lepidoptera > Geometridae > Plagodis > Plagodis pulveraria. The sequence continues at coordinate 26,705,539 of OY982950.1, read as the reverse complement.
ATTAACAGAATTAGAACTTTTCTTCATAACAGGCATAATACCAGTAGGGATAACCTTTGGCGTACAAAAATGTACCTAGGCAAATAATGGAAATGAAACAGCTCATCAAATGTTATAAAAATGTTAAAAACAATATCAAAAGGTATACATTTGTACAAAGCTTACGCCATTTCTTAAGTTAAGAAAAACAGAAAAGTTATTTAACCTAACCTCTATTGTTGCCTCTGACAAAATAGAAGAAAAGACGGAGGCTCGTAAAACATCAAACTGAAGCCACACTTTTATACAGTCCGGCAAGTATAACTTGGCGCGGCTGTGCGCCACTGTGTTCAATGTCAGTGTTGCCATTGCACAGAAGATGACGCGAAAATTGGGAAAAAAATTAAATTTAGTTCAATGATTTACGGATTTACTTGAGGAGTATTATACAGACCGAGAGCCCATAGACGCCAAACCTTCGTCATTTTATTATTAGTAGGATTTATTTCATTTACTTGCCTGTCTTTGTATTAACAGAAATAATAAACCATAGATGAATACTGATATGTTTTTAACTAAGTTAGAATTAGAGGTGAGTATGTTGGGTTTCGACCAAAATATAACAGTTTTTGTTGGTACATTATTTATTACTAGAATATGTGTGATCTAAAAAATGATCTTCTAGATCTTCCATGTCCAACGCAGTCAGATGAGGTATCACTGTCGCTAGCAAGACATATATTTAAACTAATCGATCGACATATATTTCTAAGTCGATGTATCTTTCTCCGAACTACACCCAAATCAAAGTCATTCAAATTACACATGGTTTCCAGTCATTTTCTTTTTTTTCCTGGTGTAACAATTTTTGACGAGGTAGCTTCCGCTTGTTTCCCTTCTGCAACAATTCTTTGAACAGAACGTTCAGAAACACCTGAAACAAAATATGTATAAATGTAACCATGAAATTAGAGTAGGTAGGTGAATTTATAAAGTTTGCATAGCATTATAATTATAATTCATCATTACCTATACACAACCACATTTTATTTAACCACATATTAGACATAAACATTTCGTTATACCCACGGCTAATATTTACGTGTAATGTTGACAATACTCACCAGTCATTGCCGCCACCCTTGCATTTACGGATTTTAATGGTATAATCGGTTCGTTCTTTCACATTCTTGTGTACAAAACGAATGTACTTTTATAACTGCTTCTCTTGTACCATTTTTTATCACTATAGGCATAATGATAGTACAGTAGTTAACAAAATATTCGCAACGATGTTTACTATGAACTCGTAAGTGTCAATGTGAATTTTCAAGATGGCCGTTTTAGTTCCTCAAATCGCCACCGCCAACTTATACTTGTGGCACTGTACATGTGTGCAATAGAAGTGTTGCCATATGAATGCAAAAATTACTAAATTGTAGGATTTATGGGAGAAAATTTTTGAAGATATAAATATACAGCAAAATCTGTTCGTAAGAATACTTCACAATAACATAATATGATTTATATTGCGCAATATTAATATTATATTGCGCAATATTATTATAATATTGCACAATCTTCACGATTATTGTTTAATATGTACCGCAATTTTTTTTAAGATATTCCAGACTTTATGTTCTCTGGGCCAATAAATAGCGCACAGTTACGATTATTTTTACACATATCTCTATCAATTTGTGTATAATGTTTGTGAAAACAGAATTAGAAAAAAAAATACAATTTTACCGAAAAAAAAAGTAAAATAAGGTTTTTAGGTTCCAACGATTATTCCTAACCACGGATAGCCAATCATCTATATAAGCACTCCTTATTGGAAACCTGAAATGATAAACAACAATAACACAACAAGTATCACGGGAGTGTTTTAAAAATACTGCTAATTAACTATTTTCGTGTGATAGTTTTGGTAGCCTAGACGATATTTAACTTTTAGACCTAGAATTTCATTATTTACCATAGATAGATTATACTAAAAATATCAAACAAAAATTGGTTTGCATTTCTGTGATGATAAAATAACCGTTCCTGTCATTTGAAGGACTTTTTCTCAAAATATTTTTGGTTTATAACTGTTAAAATTAGAGAAATTGTTAGTAAAATAAAAAACCAACAATACTCGTCTAATGGTTTTCTATTTTTCTACGGCATTTGCGACGGGAGCATATCATATGCATGTCCTGACACACTCTTGGTCGATTATTGTTCTTCGTTGTCATCAAAATGTAGGCTTTTACCCAACTGTGGGACAATTTTGTAATAACTTTTAACCTGCAAACTTTTATAAGAAGTATCAAATTTCTTGGTCGAACTATCTAACTACTATAGTTGCAGTGATAACAAAGACTATAATAAATTAAATTTAACTAAAACATGATTAGTTGCAAAACTCTTTACTGGTTATTTCCACTATAAGATAAGAATTCCTAGTTTTTCCTAATAAACATACGCTTGTTTAGATATAAGGTATATAATGTTACAGCTACAGTCCCACCAACTTCAGGCTCAGAAGGCGCTCAGGTGGGAGAAAAAAAATCTACAACATTCCTTCAAATTGTGACAGTTTGTAGTTGATTTCCTTGACCAGCAGCGCCCTCGTGAACTGCACAGTTAAGTTGGTGGTACTATACACGAACCGACTATTAAAAACTGCACACTTTTGGAAACAACCTAAAATGTATATCTGGCAACACTTTTGTTTACATTTTTATTCTAAATTATAACCTAAATTTCGTTGTATAATATTAAAGAAAGTACATTATATTTATACTTACGTGTGTTTTAATACTCAAGTCGGTTTTAAATTTATTAATTTCGTTATGTGTGACGTGTGTAATGTGCGACGGTCTATCGTGAATGAGGACAAAATTGGCCGAGTTTGAATACGTTTGTGTGAGTGAGTTGTGTCTTACATAAAATTGGCCGAATTTGATGCTTCATTTTTGATTTTCATTACACACTTTCTTTCTTATTCATTTCTCTGAGATAGTAGCATCTTGACGGGAATAACCTTTGCGATAGATACTCACATATAAACCTAACCTACCTTCGAATAAAGACGAAACAGAACATATTTCAAAATAACCTTTCTTTTAATATTTATCCAAAAATAAACTAAGTAATACTTGTAATAGCGACTTGTGAGACTAAATAGAATATGGTTCTAAAATAACTTTGACATTTAATTCATGGAAAATATTAATTATCAAAGTTAGAGCCATCTGGAGCATCTCTTTGTCATTAGATCGAAAAACAGATTTGATTGTCTTTATTTTTGCCTGGTGTGGTGATTGTCAATCTTTATTTTTCTAGTAGTTGGCGCTTACTGCAAAATGATAATCGAAACTATCTACAAAAAAAATTAAAAATTGATTTATGTAGATTGAGGATATATTTACCAGAAAGAATAAGTTTAAATAACTTTAACCTGGGTTATATTTATACATCGGTTATTTTTATCGGTTATATTATAAGTTATATTACACACTCTACTAAGGTGCGTTCGTTTTGGCTCGATTGCGTTTGTAGCAGTTTCAAAAGTGGCGTTTGTTTTAGCGTTCGGATAGAAGCTTTTGCTATTTTTGACCACCAATTACTGCATGCTATCCGAACGGCTTAAAACATACTTTGACAACCGACAATATTTTAACAATTTTGCAAAGTACGAAACATGGAATCAATCTCTAAAATTAACAAAACAAGTAGGTACCTACCATATAATATAGTATTTATATTATATATTTATATATAATATATAAAAAACTTGTGAAACTCTTCAATCGCGCCAAATACAACTGTCAAAACAGCAGTTGTCAAAAAACGATCAACACGATCCCACGGTAAGACATGGGTCAAAAATATCACTTTTCTCTGTCATTTGTAGCGTTTTCAAAGCTATCCGAACGGTGAGCGAAAACGATATTTTGGCTCACGAAGTCCCAAAACGAACGGCCCGTGTGATCATTTTTAGCGTTTGTGAGTGTTATTTTTGGCACCGATAGGCTATCCGAACGCCCTAATTGTGCTGCGTTGCGAGCACTTTTGTAATCTTTGGTTGCGAGTTTGACCAGTTTGACTGTGCTTTTGTATATAATAACTATTTTATTTCTATTTTTGTGCTCGTTTATTGTTCAATCGAAGTGTTGCACATTTAGAATACATTTTAATAAAACGTGCCAAAGTTACTCCCATGTAATTTACCATAAAACTGCTAACATAAATAAGCATCAATCAGTTGAATCAGTCAAGATGGCAAGCGACGATGTGATCGAATTGGGGTCTTCAGACGAAGACACGGAGCCGGCCCCCAAAAGGGTATGTATAAAGAAAGTCTATGTCCTGACTCAAAGCGGTTTTCTTTGTTTTCTTCATATACCTATATATTCTTGTTTTAGCGAAAGCCGCCTCTCAATGCAATGGTACACATACCTAACAAACTCACAGAATTAACTATCAAACCGGCAACAAGGGACACTAAAATCAACCCAGCATGTATAGCTCGAGGAGCTATCGGCAAAGCTATTACTGTCACCAAAGTTCCGAAAAACAATGTGAACCCTTATTCAAATATAAAAAAAGTTAATGGCAAACCAATAAAAGCAGTTAGAGCTGCAACAAAAAATGCGATAACACCAATAACTGGAATTCCTGTGGCAAAGTCGCCTATCATGTTTAGTGGAATAAACCCTTTGAACAAGATAGCGATGAAAGGCCAATTGAGCAAATCTAATATTTCGATTGCAACTGGGGGCAATTCACTGAGAATGTTGAATGTAGGGAAACCTATAATAAATAAGCCTGTACGATTTGGAAATAATATGAAGGCAACCAAGGGTCTTATTAATAACAAAAATATTCCTTTCCTGCCTCCTGGTATCACAGTCAAAAAGACAGGTGCATTGCAATCTATTGCTGGTGATAAAATCAAAAAAAGGCCATTAACTGTACATAAAATGATCAAACCTTCTGTAATTACTACTGTTGATCTTGATGATGACGAGCCAGCTTCTACATCAGCATCTGGTCTTCAATGGTATGTAAGGCCAGAAGATCAAAAGGAATCTGCTCAAAAGGATTCTCCTCAAAAGGAATCTCCTGAAAAGGAATCTCCTCAGATAGTATCTTCTACACTAGAGGATCCATTACAAGATGATGTTTTAACAGATGTATCAGCAGAAACTGTAGAAAAAGATAAAATAACATTGCCTATTATATCACAAAACACAAAAACAGAAAAGAAGCTTACAAAATCTCCAGACGAGACTCTAGAAAAATCTCCATTACCACCTGAAGTTTCTCAATTGGAACAACAAAATAATGAAGAACCTGATAAAAGCAAATATATAGAAATAACAATTGATGATAGTCCATTGAAGCCCCCTCAAAACAAAAAAGGCTTTAAAGTAGGAGCTGAACTGGCCATTATTATTGAGGATAGTCCTGTTAAAAACACAACTGTGAAACCAGATTCTATTTGTGGCAGTGACAATGAAACTGCTGCATCACCTAAAGACTCTCATAGTAAAAAGAAATTAGAGTACCCAAAAGGTATAGATAATTTTCAAACTATTGAAATAGAATTAGAACTATTACCAGAAGAAGAAAACAAAAATATAAAAGAAACTGACATAGTCACAGATACAACACAAAACAAAGCAGCTATAAACAGCCCAGATAAAATAGCTAAAAAAACTGAAACTGAAACATCTAAGACAGAAAAATATATTGAAAAACATCATACTGAAAAAGCTAGAAAAATAAGTGAGAGCTGTGAGATTGTGCTAATTGAAGAGTCACCTGTTAAACTTACTGAACCAGAACATCCCACAACACCAAAGAAGCCATGCCATAAAACAAAGTCAGTGAAGATGGTTGAAATTGAAACAGAATTTCTTACAGATAAAGAAAAAGAAGAATTTCATCCAATGTACCAAAACTTCATAAATCTGTGCTTCCACCTAGAAAATTCAGATGATATGACGAAAATTGTTGAAAAAAAGATAAAGTCATACTATAGGCAGGTCCCAAAAGATTACACAGAATCAGAGGCGTTTATTGATATGGTATCAAGTAAAATTATGGCTATGAAGGCTGGTCCCGAGAAAATGTATTTGTATATAAAAGACATTGTGGATGAACTGAATTTGCAGAGAAAGTTGGCTAAAGCCCAGCCTGTAGTAAAGGTGACTAAAAATGAAGGTGAGTTCAACTTAATAGTAGAAGCACCAAACCCTTCTACTACTGTCTAATTCATAAGGTGATTTGATTTGTGTGTGACTCACCTCTTCAATAGTTTCATGGATGTTGATGAAATTTGGGATATAGTAGGTTATTTAGGTCTGTGTAGGGTGATTATGCTTACGATTCAATATACCTAACATGAAAGTAATATCTGATAGATATAGGTAGGTATATTATTTTCAGATGTTTTTTTTTCTTTTTCTGATAGTATTTAATGCCCCAGGTATCTGTATGTGTTTGACAGATAAATGGAGATGATTATTTTCACTAAATGTACATAGTAATAATAATAAGGAAGGAGTTTAAAGCTAGCCAACTGAAGTTTGCTCAGTAATGGCCAACATTTTTTAAATGAAAACATAGAATTACTTAAATATAGTAATAGTTTTATTACCAAAAATAATAATAACTTAATATTAATAATAATAAATCAAACAAAGTGTAACAAAAGTCTTAAAAATACCTATTTTGGAAGGTTAACAGAATGCGTGGGTTAATAGAGTCCGGCATTAGGCGAACCTGTATTGCAGCACCCCGATGGTTGTGTTAAATAGTGTTAAAATATTTATGGTGCGGTTAAAAAAATAAAAATGCTGCGTGATTGGTTATAAGAATTATAATTGAATAAATATTTAATGATCGAGAGAGAATTGGAACAGCAAGTGTGTAATCATATATGGGGTATGAGAGAGTGTATGGAGTGAGTATTGGATTTATAAGTATGCAGTGAATAGTGTGTTTAAGGTGTGAGTATAAGTATATGAATATACCATACATATATTCATCAAAGTGTGTCTTGTATAGGTTGTGTGTGAGAATGTATTTCTATACAAGTGCCCATAATAGATATAAGTATTGGTGAGAGATAGTAAAATTTTAGCAAATTCTCTGTGTCATCATGTGTGCATAAGTATTTATTTATTACCGCTTTACATTCTTTTACTCATTTGACTCGAATTTTACATGTTAAATAAATTTTGTTGTAAATGTAAGGGTATCTGAATTCTGGCAGACGTTGTGCAAAGGATTAAAAAGGGAAATAAGGGGGTTGTCTCTTTGGTGAATTGGTGCTTACTAGGTGGAGATATTTATGGTGGATTGCGAGGGTGACTCTCTGTATGTACAATTGGCAGTTGGCACTCCTACTTTTTTGTACATATCTGTAGTTGGATGACGTTAGGGCAGTTAGAGCATGACTTTGAGCACTGCACGCTGCGCTCTTTCCACTTCTATCATAGTAGTGATAAGCTAGTAACTTAGTTCTATGGTTACGTTTTTCTTAGAAAACTGATAAAACCCCTTTCAATATTCAAAAAGTGGAAAGGTTCTCTTGATCTACCAACCAGATTTACACCCACTTTAAAAGAACCTACAAGCCTAAGAGCCCAAGCATGGAAGGTCATATGAGGATCCGACAAACCAAAGGTCAAATGATCCTCATGTTGAATTTAAAATCAACTCACTTTGGAGGAAATAACTAATCCATCAAAAAAAAAACTATATTAGCTCCAGGTCCTGATGGCATCCCATAATAATATACAGTGTATAAAAAGTGTCCATCGGTTCGTAAGCAGCTCTTAAATATCTACATTAAAATCTGGTCAAGTAAGCAAATACAAGAATTCACATCCCGAAAAGCAATTTTTGTCCTCATTTTTTAGAAAAAGATGAAGTAACTCATCCAAAATATACAAGGCCGATCACACTAACCAACACAATATCCAAATTATTTTTCTCAATGTTACAAACTAGAATGACACAATTTATCATCAACAATAGCTATTTCAGGCCCAATCACCAGAAAGGGTTTTTGCCTGGAATTTCTGGATGCCTGGAACACAATAATCTACTAGCGGAAAGTTTAAAAGATGCCAGAACATATGAAAGCCTAATAATGACAGTGTGCTGGTTAGACTTAGAGAATGCATATGGTTCTGTGAAGCACGAACTGCTGTTGTTCACAATGAAATGGCATAACTTCCCACCTGTGGTCAGCAACACATTACTTCCAATTATATAACATCGCATCATATTACTTCCAATTAAAATTAGTTATATCATCTAAAAAGGGACATACTAACACATTGCGATACAATGTCGGTTTGTTCCAAGGTTGCTGCTTGTCGCCAATACCATTTAATATAGTAATTAATATTTTAATTGGCAAGCTAATTAGTCATGAAAAAAAGTGGGGCTATCCATTTAAGATCAATCAACAGATATCTTAGATTAGATCTATTCTACAAGAAGACAAAAATGATAGCTATAAAGTGAATGCAATGAGCTTAGAAAAGCAAAGAGAATGGCTAACCATAGGTGATTTATTCTCCCTCTGGCGTTAAAGTAGCGCACCTTGATATATGACTGGTCTCCTGCCTTTTTAAAATTCTGTCTAAACACCTTTCAGATTACCCTCGCAGATCAAAGTAACTAAGTAAGATGGGGGAAAGCTACTGAAAAGGCTTGCGGTATTTGTGGGGAGGCAATCGTTAGTGCCCTGATCACGTTTACATCCAGTTTTGTGAAAAGGGCTTTAGTAATGTCGTATACTAGAAAAGGCCAAGTCAGACGTGATGTTAAGTAGTTGTCGTATATTCAAGCTTTTTTAATGTTGCTTATTGGTTGTTTGTCTACCATACTAAGATCTTTAAGAAAGCTATCAACAACTGTGTCTAGAGATGGTGTTCGTCCTTTGTAATCTATCTTCCTATCAAGAAATTTAAATGGCACAGATTCAGCAAATGTGGAAACACATTCTCCTCCTATCAAGAGTCCCGGATCGTAAGAGGTTTACCTCTCAAATTTATTTAGTGTTCCGTCTACCCAGACACAGTGGCATTTACTAGGTTGTGGTCTCAGTCCTTTAGTCCATGCACAGAACTCATCCATTTCTCGTAAAAGTTCTTAACACTGTTTTGGGTTACGTGTCAGTATTGCAAGGTCGTCAGCAATAGCTAAGATGGATTCTGTGTATCTGTTATTTATCTTAAACCGATAGGCCCATCTTTTTGTCATGACTAATAAGCTTGGCAATTAAAATGTTAAATGCTATTGGTGACAAGCAGCAACCTTGGAACAAACCCACATTGTTTTGCAGGGTGTTAGTATGTCCCTTTTTGCATGATATAACAAATTTTAATTGAGAGTAATATGACGCGATGATGTCGCTGACTATAAATTGGTTTTTCTTTGACGTATAGCTATTGTATGTTTTTGTGTCAGATTATCAGAAGATTCACAGTATGATAATCAAAAGATGACAAAATGTATACCTCAAGGTTCTATTCCGACTGCAGGCCGCAAATGCTGCGACAGCATGCAGTCGGTCGCAGCGGCACTACTTGTTGTATGTATTTCTATGAATTCTCTTCTGAACGCCGCCGCGGCCGCTGCAAGTACACTCGCGGTCCTACAGTGGAAGAGCGCGCCACGTGCAGTACTGCGACGTTTGGAAGTCATGTCATAGAAATAATACAAGCCAGTAGTGCTGCTGCCGCCGACTGCATGCTGCCTTGGCATTTAGCTGTGGGCTCTTGCAGTCGGCAGCGTCGCTCGGAATCGAATGTTTATAATTTTGATAAATATTAAGTTACTATCAGTTATGAACGGAGGTTTGTATAATAATATATATGTATAGCATATAATATGTGACATCTCACGAATCAGAACAAAATAAAAGTTTACAAGGCATTCAGATTCTACTGACTTAACTATACTGTATTTCAATTGTTTTGCTATTTGTTTCCGCTCCCTGGTAATAAACCACATATCATCACATGATTTTAGGTTCTGTGTATTATGGAATTAAATCCAGCTTTAAAAATTCTTGCCATAAATTTTACAGAACAAGAAAAGTTTTTGTACGGGGAAGACAGTGAATTTGATTCAAAACGCCAAAGACAAATACGTAAGCTGGAAAAGACATTAAAAAAACTACACAGAGCCATCCAGAAACTTGAGGAGCAAGAGGTGGACTTTGACGATGAAGAGGATTCAGTTTACTTACTCACTGACAGGTTTGTGTCACATAATATCTTAACATAAGCAAATTATGAAGATAGTAGTCATTATAAAAGCACTAGATAAATAAAGAAACTAAAAGAAGAGACAAATTTTTATGAAGACAAGTCCTTGATCTTAATTTGCAAATTATTTTTACTTTGTTACATATCAGTCTCCAGTTGAGAGTAAATAAAATAATTTAACTTTATTATGCAATGTATGTTTATGGAATATAGACGACCGTTGTCACTGCTTCACCGATTCATGTTGCAATGTATGTTTTTGAAAACAATTTGTATTATAAAAAGTATGCCTTCGGTACCACTACCCGTGCCGGCGAGTACTTGCGCTCCACTAGTTCGTTGCAGCGACAAGAGCTATCGAAGATAAATCTAGCTCAGCGCTCGTTTGGTGGTCAGAACACTCGCCAAGAGACTAGCTTGATAGATATATAGACCAGTTTTTATTGGGGAGAGCAATTGCCCGTCGCACTCGCACATTCGCTTTTTAGCCCAGCGATAAAACTAGGAACTTGCTGCTCACCAACTCGCTTCTAGTTCCCAACTGTACTTGCTTCTTATATCTATTCTAAACGCCTGCTACTCAAATTTTTAATGGCAGAAATATCCTAATAACTCGACCAAACCAGGGATCGAACCCAGGACCTCAAATCAAGATTCCAAAGCACTTTAACACATCCACACCAACGAGACAGTCTGATGAGATTTCATGTATTCAAATCAAATAAGTCTGTATTAACGTAAGTAACTAATTGTTAATATAAAGTTAATTAAATATAGCCTTACATGATATTTAATTGGCTTCTGAAGCGCAACAAAATGTAAACGTTAACAATTATTGAAATTCATAGACAAGTTGGGGTTATCAATTTAAACGCCTTCTTGACTAGGATTTGTACAAACTGGTGCTATATTTCCAATTCCTCATAACCCAACGACTTTTATCTGATTATCTCAATGTGCATAACCAGTTATAATGCTGTGCCTTCAGAATAACTTTGCTGGGAGTGTATGTAATAAATTTTCAGCATTAACTAATTTTATTTCTTCCCTGATAATACTACCACTATGACGTTTATACAAGTGCTCATACCACGTAAAGAAATTAGTAAATCTCTGAACAAAAACATGTTGTAAAAAAGAGACCAAGTTGAAGGGTTGATCTCAAATCATTTCTGTATATTGTAGCAATAAATATAATCAAAGAGTGGATTGACTAATAAGATGTTTTATCATGTTTTATATATTCTGAATCAGAACTGTCAACAATATAAAATAATCTAAGCAAAGATGATGACCCAGCGGCAATGGTTATGGATTGCCGTGCAGGGGGTCATTGGTTTGAACGCCACCATGGCCGTTGGTGTGAGCTTCATTGTATGATGATAGGGCATTTTGCGAAGGCTAGCTATCAACCTTAAGTAGAATATCTGTCGCAAAGCACCTTGTGTGTTCCGGTATTTGTCTTGAAAGCCTGTACCTTATAGGCTAAGATGCTAAAAAGAGGTAAAATTTCATCACTATTAGGGTTGGGTCCGAATTATGCCAACAGTGCAAACAAAGCTGAGAATACTCACGCTTGGGCCCTTTTAATTTGCAAGATCATGGTTTACATCACTATCAATCCGGGCCAAGCAAAAGCGTGCTCATGACACCATCCATATATCTAAACATATACATAACCTCCTTACCTATATTCTCAACATAATTTAACGAATTTGAACTGTAATACTACGGACACACTACGACGCGAAGATTCACGTTCGCATTGTCGCGATAAAACTTCGATCTACAACGAACTGTTTGGCAACATTTGATAAAATCTTAGTAAAATCACGATTATTCATTTTCAGAAAGAATCAAGAAAATTGTAACGGAACGTTACACAAATATTCCGAAAGATTTGAATATGTATATACGAGTAATTTTATCTGACGAAATTTATTTATTGATCCTACTTACAAACTATTATTATTTTAATCTACTTCCATAAAATTACGAATATCTCAACCTTACTACTAAACTAACACAATAGAGTGAAGAACATAAATGAATGAAACTAAATAGCTCCGTTCACAATTAGCCGTTATCTGAGAGACCGGCAGCGCGCGTCGCAACGGCTAGCAACAGCGGTGGTAGTCCAAGCGAATACACTTTTGAGCGAGGACGTACGTACATACGTACCATTTTAAATCGCTATATTATGCTAAATAGTGGAATTAATTAAATATTGTTACTATTACTTACTAGTGTTGTGATTGTGTTACCCCAAATTGGGTGAGTTGTTGTGTTATTTCTTTATTATAAGGCTAATGTATTCTGTTCTGGTAAGTACATTTAAAACTACAACGACAGTTTGTAATTACGAAATGGTTTTACTTAATTCACTAAAAAATCAATTATCTAGTATTTTTAAATGTACTTATTATGTGTCTAGTTGTAGATATAATTATTATTGAATGCCGGAACTGCTTTGTTATCACTTGGAAAGCAGGGACGGCATTGCAAGTTCATACCGGTATCATACCGGTATTTTTACAAAACACAATCCTCATTTGCATTATTTTTAATATGAGGGTACACTTTGTGGTTTGTGCATTCTGCCCTTACACTTGCGTAAAAATTGCTATTATTGATATTCTACTGACACTTTGTTTCTTCTATCTGGTTCTTTCATATTTTATTATTGTATGCTTAGATGTAAGTGCTTGTATGACTGCCTCATCCTTGACTACTATTAGATCATAGCAACCATTTTGCCTTCTCATCTTGAATGTGGTGATGTAGCAGTCATACAGACTTGGATCGGGACATATATTAAGCGTCCAATGTCACTGGGTTCCAGGGTTCACCCTTACGGCAACGGCTGTTGCACCTACTACTACAACCTACAGCTGCAGATCAACCGTACCAAGACCTACCTACGCCTCTTGCGAGCTACCACCACTCGTCGACGTGACGTCCTACCTCTTCCTAAGGCCAGTGGTTGTTTTTTTGGCTGGGCAATGCCATCGATCGTTGATCGGACCCCGACCTTCATGTTAAACGACTAACTAGTTAATAATACATATATATGAACGTACTAGTTGTATGATTTAATCAGTCCTTAGACCTAATAGCAACTAGGAATGCTTCATTGGCGCCCAACTACAGGTTCCTATCACGATCGAATCGTATTGCTCATCTTTATTCGCATTTAGTAGTTTTCATTGGTGCTGGCTATAAAATTATTAGAACTAAGATTATTTTTTTTGTTTCATCGCCTAACGTGTTGTGGCTCTATTGATGTGCCAAAAACTACACACACTTTAGGTGATATCTATTTTTAAGTTTAGTTTAGTTTTAGGTGGCGTGTTATCTTCCGCCCATCAATAATTACTTGTAGAAATTTTGTATTAATTTTATTCCTTCTACAACAAACACCCAATTTGAAGTAAACATGGCATATGTCATTAAATATCTTTCACTTCAAAAGGCTGAATTAGAGTACGAAGTTGAACTTCGTGGTGGTTCAGGTGAATCCGTTCAAGAGCTTCGTAAGCAAATTATTAAATTGTCTTCACAACTGCCAGCCGAAGACATTCTCGAATCACACCTGGATCCTGCCGATGACTTAAAAGGCGTAAAAGAATCTCTTTTGAAGTCACACAGTAGTTTGACATGTCTTAAATCTAAATTCGACAAAAACTTATTCAGCCGCACAGAAACCTTACTAAATCATATCCACCATAGAATAAATAGGATCACTAGTACGACTGAAACTAATGATATTTATAAAGTTTGTTCATCCAATTTCCACTCTCAGTATAAGGAAATGTCTTCATTAAAACCAAGTACGTCTCAAGCTAAGGTATCAACTTCGGCTACTACCGAAAACATTTCCGAGCCCTCTACTATAACGGTTACTTGTGAACGGAACTTGACCTCAGAAATAGGCAAGCTCAAATTTTCAGGAAGAACTTGCGTGCGCACCTTCATTTTAACAGTTGAAGAATATGCACTTTCTAGAGGTATATCTTACGACAAAATATTATCTTTAGGTTTTGAAATCTTTGTAGAGGATGCCCTGCATTGGTACCGCTACAATAGAGATAAAATTCAATCTTGGAGTGATTTGCGCCAGTTGCTAATGAAAGATTTTACAGCTAGTGATCACGACTATCGTCTCGCCGCTGATATTCACTCGCGCACTCAAGGCGAATATGAAAATATTACAATTTATATTGCAATTATGCACGGCATGTTCTCCGGGCTTAGTAAACCACTATCCGAAGAAGAAAAGCTGGAAATACTGATGCACAACATTCGACCATGTTATGCGGGTGCTTTGGCTGGTTCTTCTGGTATCAATAGTATAGACACATTACAATCGGTGTGCCGTAACTATGAAGACATACAATCGCGTTTCTCGCATTTCCATGAACCACCTAGGGAAACCAGTAGCACATACGCATCCCAGTTTGTTTACAGAAGCCCTACTACATCTAACACAAATTTTAATAAATATAATCAAAAATACAAAAATAATTACAGCTTTCATAAAAACAATAACAATAATCCTAATAAATATAACAAATACTACGGCAATAACTCTACGGCTAACGTTGAAAAAGCATCCGGTAAAATAGAGATATCTAATTTCAATCGTAATAAAAATATCCCGGTTGCGGCTTTATCTACCAATCCTGCTAGACCATTATTCTGCCCTAGATGTAGATCTGACAATCACTCCTTGGCCAATTGCACACAGGAACGGTTTATTGTCTGTTTTAAATGTGGCAAGCCAGACGTACGCTACCCGGAGTGTCCGGACTGTAATCCCGTCGAAGGTGAAAAGAATTCGACAAAAAACTAAATAGATTGGGTTGGACTGATAGCAATTTTACGAAGCAAACAAAAAGTAATAGCTACGAATGGAAAAACTGGCTTGACTTCATAGCTAAGTTTTTCAAGTACAATGCTATCTCTTCAATCCAAGACAATGACAGCGATTTTAAAAGGTCTCGACCATATGTATCAGTTAACATCAATAATAAACCAGTTATAGGATTACTTGACACTGGATCATCTACGACTATATTAGGTAATGGCAGTCATGAACAACTTCTAACCGCAGGCTTTGAACTGGTGATTTGTGATACAGTCCAGTTTGTAGCTGCTGGCGGAGAAAAGCTCAATTCTATTGGTGTAATTTACCTTCCAGTGGAGTTTCAAAACGAAAAACACACTCTTAAAACATACGTAGTACCCAATATAAAACAATCTCTTATCTTGGGAATGGATTTTTGGAGGCTTTTTGGTCTATTTCCCAAACACCTGGATCACATTGCCTATCACAATGATTTAGAGAGTATTTCTACCTCAGACGTAAAAATTAATCATCCGACGTTTCTACTCGACTACGATCATTTATCGGATGAACAAAAATACACAGCTGATGATATCATTTCTCAATTTCGTGATATTTCCTATGAAGAACGTGGTCTAGGCCGGACTACGCTTACCGAACACGTCATTGACACTGGGGATGCTGCCCCCATTCGTCAACGTTACTATCGGATGTCACCAGAAAAACAGCGGATTCTAGTGGAACAGCTAGACGAAATGATCAAGGACGATGTTGTAGAGCCATGTGAAAGTCCTTGGTCATCTCCAGTTCTTTTAACTCCGAAAAAGAATGGTGAGTTGCGTTTTTGCCTCGATAGCAGGAAGCTCAACGCGGTAACAAAAAAGGATGCGTACAGCCTACCCTATATTTCTGAGATCTTAGATAACCTACGCGATGCTAAGTATCTCTCGAGTTTAGATTTATCTAAAAGCTTCTGGCAAATCTTAATAAGAGAAGAGGACAGACCTAAAACTGGATTCTATATTCCTTCACGCGGCACGTTCCAATTCAAATCTATGTGTTTCGGATTGACTAACGCACCTGCGACACAACAGAGATTGGTGGATACCTTATTCTACGGACCTGAATTTGAGCACAGGGTGTTCTGTTTTGTTGATGACGTCATAATCGTATCAAATAGCTTTGAACAACACATATCATTACTAATGCGTGTGCTTGGTAAATTGAAAAATGCCAATCTAACAATAAATTTTGAGAAAAGCCAATTTTTTAGATCTCAACTTAAATATTTAGGATACATTGTTGACTCGAATGGCTTACACGCTGATCCAGATAAAGTAGAGTCTATAGTTAACTACCCCACCCCTACGAATCGAAAAGAAGTAAGACGTTTTATCGGAACTGCCTCATGGTATCGCCGATTCATTCCCAATTTCAGCAGCTTAGCAACTCCATTGAATAAGTTGACTTCTCAAGGCAAAAATGCCCCACCCTTTTTGTGGTCTGCTGAAGCCAACAAGGCTTTCAATAAATTAAAGACCCATCTAATTTCTGCACCTATATTGTCATGCCCAGATTATTCAAAACCCTTCCAAGTGCACACCGACGCTAGCGACTACGGCATCGGAGCGGTGTTAACTCAAATGCTCGATGGTCAAGAAAAGGTAATAGCGTATATGAGCAAATCCTTGTCACAACCAGAACGCAACTACAGTGCCACAGAACGCGAAGCATTAGCTGTACTCTTAGCCATCGAACATTGGCGTTGCTACTTGGAAAATGGTCTCAAGTTCACAGTCTACACAGACCATTCTTCACTTAGGTGGTTTCTTAATCTTAACAATCCTACTGGAAGACTGGCTCGATGGGGAGTACGACTTTCCGCTTATAACTTTGAGATCAAACACCGAAAAGGGGCTGATAACGTAGTTCCAGACAGTCTATCTCGTTCGGTACCTGTCTCCGCCATCAACGTCGTAACCGAAATACCTGCAAACCCAACAACAGACACTTGGTATTTAAACATATTTAATGGATGCCAAGACTCGCCAACGTCATTTTTGAATTATCGCGTTGAAAATGGTAAACTCTTTCGATATATAAAGTCACTCAATCCCCTTACGAGAGAATTTGAATGGAAAGAGGTAATACCGTCAGAATACCGACATGATATTATATCTGAGAATCATTCAAACCCAAATTCTGGACACTTCGGAGTTTACAAAACCCACAAACGTCTCACATTAAAATATTTTTGGCCTAATCTTCATAAAGACGTGACTCGCTTTGTGACTAGCTGTGACGTTTGTCTATCATATAAACACCCTAACCACACTACACTAGGTACCATGGGCAGACCAAAAGAATGCTGTCGCCCCTTTCAGATGTTGAGCGTAGATCTAGTGGGACCCTTGCCGGTTAGTA
Source organism: Plagodis pulveraria (assembly GCA_963890685.1). Taxonomy (NCBI): domain Eukaryota; kingdom Metazoa; phylum Arthropoda; class Insecta; order Lepidoptera; family Geometridae; genus Plagodis; species Plagodis pulveraria. The sequence continues at coordinate 26,688,004 of OY982950.1, read as the reverse complement.
GAAAGCAAAATACCTTCTTACTAGTAATAACTTGCTGTTTCTCCAAATATTGCCTATTGTTTCCAATCCGCCGAGCAACGGCAGATATAATCTCTAAGATTCTAGAAGAAAACGTTTTTCTTACCCACGGAATTCCAAGTACCATATTGATGGATAATGGACGACAGTTCACGAGCAATATTCTACGCAATTTACTATCGGCCTACAAAATCCCTAATATTTTTTATACTCCACTTTATACACCACAAGTAAACTTAGTAGAAAGATACAATAAAACAATAATTACGGCTGTATCAACTTTCGTTGAGAACGACCATAGGGCTTGGGATGCTAATATACCAAAAATCCAATTCGCATTAAATAGCTCGGTTAATGAAGTAACCGGTTTTACACCATCTTTTCTTGTTTTCGGGAGGGAATTGGTAAGTTGCGGTTCCCACTACATTGACTCAGACATAGAAGATCACCTGATATTTACTCCTCGAGATGGTTATGCTGAGAATTTGGGTACTCTTCGTAAAATATTCGATAAAGTACAAGCTTCACTGATTAAAGCGCACTCCAGAAATAGCGCTCAATATAATTTACGCCGCAAAAACGTAGAATTTGAAGTGGGAGATATAGTTTGGAAACGCACATTTTACTTAAGCGACAAAGATAAACGCTTTTCCAAAAAACTTGCACCTAAATTTATAAAGTGTCGTATAATAGGCAAAAGGTCTAAATTGGTCTACGACCTTCAGGACACGGCAGGCCGCAATATTGGAACGTGGCATGTTAAAGATTTTAAGCTAACATAGGCATTTAAAATCATTCAAACTTGTACAGGTTTTCTAAGCGGATTTTCCTCAGGAAAAATCCTAACCTAAAAAGGGGGGTATGTAACGGAACGTTACACAAATATTCCGAAAGATTTGAATATGTATATACGAGTAATTTTATCTGACGAAATCTATTTATTGATCCTACTTACAAACTATTATTATTTTAATCTACTTCCATAAAATTACGAATATCTCAACCTTACTACTAAACTAACACAATAGAGTGAAGAACATAAATGAATGAAACTAAATAGCTCCGTTCACAATTAGCCGTTATCTGAGAGACCGGCAGCGCGCGTCGCAACGGCTAGCAACAGCGGTGGTAGTCCAAGCGAATACACTTTTGAGCGAGGACGTACGTACATACGTACCATTTTAAATCGCTATATTATGCTAAATAGTGGAATTAATTAAATATTGTTACTATTACTTACTAGTGTTGTGATTGTGTTACCCCAAATTGGGTGAGTTGTTGTGTTATTTCTTTATTATAAGGCTAATGTATTCTGTTCTGGTAAGTACATTTAAAACTACAACGACAGTTTGTAATTACGAAATGGTATTACTTAATTCACTAAAAAATCAATTATCTAGTATTTTTAAATGTACTTATTATGTGTCTAGTTGTAGATATAATTATTATTGAATGCCGGAACTGCTTTGTTATCACTTGGAAAGCAGGGACGGCATTGCAAGTTCATACCGGTATCATACCGGTATTTTTACAAAACACAATCCTCATTTGCATTATTTTTAATATGAGGGTACACTTTGTGGTTTGTGCATTCTGCCCTTACACTTGCGTAAAAATTGCTATTATTGATATTCTACTGACACTTTGTTTCTTCTATCTGGTTCTTTCATATTTTATTATTGTATGCTTAGATGTAAGTGCTTGTATGACTGCCTCATCCTTGACTACTATTAGATCATAGCAACCATTTTGCCTTCTCATCTTGAATGTGGTGATGTAGCAGTCATACAGACTTGGATCGGGACATATATTAAGCGTCCAATGTCACTGGGTTCCAGGGTTCACCCTTACGGCAACGGCTGTTGCACCTACTACTACAACCTACAGCTGCAGATCAACCGTACCAAGACCTACCTACGCTTCTTGCGAGCTACCACCACTCGTCGACGTGACGTCCTACCTCTTCCTAAGGCCAGTGGTTGTTTTTTTGGCTGGGCAATGCCATCGATCGTTGATCGGACCCCGACCTTCATGTTAAACGACTAACTAGTTAATAATACATATATATGAACGTACTAGTTGTATGATTTAATCAGTCCTTAGACCTAATAGCAACTAGGAATGCTTCAAAATGTTTGTATTATATTGCATGTCGGCAAATAGTTATTGCGTCTATTATTATTTGAACATTATAATTACAATATTTTCTCATTACTCCAATCCATAATTATCACGAATTATAATAAAGATGCAACACACAAAAATACGTGCAAACTGTATCATGGTCTACAAAGCGTGCATAGTTCAGCGAACCACTCGAACTTTGTCGCGATAAAACCCCTTGTGATGTGCGGAAATTTACTGAGAGCGCTGCCAAGTGACTATTGAGCTTCTGCAAACGGTCCGAATTGCGTTCATGTTCCTTGCCAATATCGTTATATTGGCAAGGAGTGCTCACGGCGCCTATCTGTCATCTGTGCAAACTTTTGGAGCGTTTAGTACAATTCTAATCAGCTGTGAGCGTGCTATTTGAACCAATGGCTCGACTAGGAGTACAGTAACGAGTTTAGAAATCAGGCAGTTAACTCGCTACGATGGCAAATTAACTCACTACTGTACATATTGATGTGGAAATCAGCCTTTAGACTGTATTATATATTTACATTAAACATACATACGTAAATAATCTTAATGTAAATTATATTTTTACTGTCTACTCGCCAAAATAATGCTAATGTAAAGTCAACTGTGCTTTATTCTGTTGATAAAAAGTTAAGGAACATGTCTTGGAAATCGTCAGGGGGACAACTCTCCCATCTCATAGAAGCATTACTAAGTAATCTTACTGCTACATTTTATACCTACACTGTAATAAAGCAAGCTTACAAACGGCAATTAAAACGCTCGGCGTGTTGATGGCCTCGCAAGAAATTGTTCACTCTATTCGTGTAGGTACTCTGACGTGACAGTTGATACGAAGTATTACTGTTCAATCCCGTTATGAATGTGTGAAGTAAGAGGAATGTTTTATTTGTATTATTCTATAAAATAAATGCAGCAGAATTGTTTTTTTATTGCTAAGTAACGTAAAATCATTAAGCGATGCGATTCTGGATGGCTAACGAATATGGAATCAAGAGTGGCAACGCGGTATCCCTGTTCTTTCCCCGTATTAACTTGATTCGTACAATTTAAACTCAACTTATTTATTTTAGTAAATATATAATACGGGATAACTCACGTGAATTTCGTCAGATAGCTCCGACTATAGTTATTACTAACTTATTTATGAACTTAAAAATTCCTTGACAATTTTAAGAAAAGTTACATTGTCGTTCTCACCCAATTTACCTTTGAAGCTTTTGATATGATTGATTATGATCCACGTCCATAATAAAATTCGACTGTGACTGTTTGGCAAATAAACAAAACTGGGACTTGAATGTAACTACTTGACAAACGCCAAATGCACTAACCGTACGAGTCTAATTTAAAACTAATATAAGTTCTAGACAGCTGTGGTGAAGCAGATACAATGAAATGTCGTAAAACTATGGTAAAACCTTTCCCATAGGTAACATCGTAGTTCAGAACAGTGCGAGCGGGTAAGCGCTATATAATCCACATCTTGTATCTCGCTTGCACATCCTTGATACATATTTCATTCGTTCTTTCGCCTCGTTAAGTGGGATTAAACCAATATTGTTTGAGGCGATTGTGAATCGGTGATTGTTCGTGTCTACGCATGAATATTTTAGACATGAACAAAACGCTTCTTTTCCATGATAGTTTCATAAAAGGTCTTCTACCTTTTACGAAACCATCACGGGAAAGAAGCGTTGGCCCCAGGACTTAGAGAATATTATCCACCTAGATTAACATATAATTTGCCCCCTGCTATAGACTTACTCCTTGCTTAACTTTATTGTAAGTTATGTCCAATGCGGTGCCGCGCGCCATCCAGATCTTCCTGTGGACGTCGTAAGAGGCGACTTAAGGGAAAATACCACATGGGCAGCAGCACCTTCTGAGGAACTGCCATCTTATACTGCGATCCCCAACCGGTGTGCCAAGCGTGGAGATTATAGCAAACCCTACCTTAATCCATGTGCGTTCTAGATAATGAGAATAATAGAAGTTCATTCATAAATGGACGAAATTGTCCACGCGGATTCCAAGGACTGGAGTAAGCTGTGTTCAGCAGTGAACAATCCGGCTGATACAGAAGAATTTTCCTTTGCGCAGAACAGACACTGGCAAATAACTTGAGTACTAGGTGACGTAGTGGGAGAAAGTTGACGCATATCAATCATATTCATTGATATAAATAACATTTATATAGTTGTATGCTAGGGGGACGTAAGCGTAACGAGGTTAGCAATCTTCCGCCTAATACGGCTAATCGCGTGAACGCGAATCCAAAGAGACCTTAAAAACGTCTTCACAGCAGCCAAGGTATTAAGTATTGTTCAAGTTTTTTAATGACTTTTATACTAAAATCCGTTTCTTCAAGTTAAGCAACGATTAAATGTAAGGGTTGTTTTGTCAAAAATATTTTAATAGCTATTTAGTGCCTTTCAGCTACTTTGGCATTTTTACCGTCCCGACCACAACATTCTCTTACCAACAGGTGGTCATCAGCTGTAAAATATATTATAACTAGCTAATTATATTAAAAAATATAGAACATGTCTACTCTGCCATAAAAAATATAGCTAGTGTTCAGGCATTAAAAAGTTAAGGTAGAATAAATAAAGTTAAATAAATACATTAACCCTAATACTTTACCCGGCAGTGGAGGTGCAAGTTTTGGGCAGTGTTGTAAAAAGTTGGTAGCCAGTGAAAACTTTCCATGATTGCTGACAATTTACTAACAGGAAAAGATTTTAAGCTAGAAATATATTCTTTTACTTTTGCACGGTTTGTTTTCATCGTGTTTTTTGTGTTATGTTACATAAATGGTTAGTTCCTTTTTTTAAAATATTTAATTATATATTTAAGTTTAGAGTTCACGGAGCGCTTATAATACAAACGTAGTTTCGTCATATTTTAAATACCAAGTGTTCAGAGTTCAGACGGAGCGCTTTCCAACTTGGAGTAAACGCAAATACAATGATTTCATGTGTACTTACATCATATTCCTTTAAAAATGTGTTAAAACCATTATTGGTCAATCACTCTTAAATTAGTCCATAAAAAATGTTGGCTGCCATAATATAAATGTGACCCATTTCTAGCTACACAAATGCTTGCGCTTCTTGGTTTTCTATAGTCGATAAAAATTTTGAAACGTTATGGACAATATTTTTTCCGATACTCTCAAATACATTCCTTATTGCTCAAAAGTATTAAATCAGCTTGCCTGTTGGATTAGAATCCTGTTCTGTAATTCTGTGGTTATTGCCTTGAGATTTTGATCTTTTTTATACAAATGTTTTTGATGGGATGATAGTTCACTTGATATTAAAGAAATTGTTTTCTTTGAATGCAGTGAAGATGTCAACCCTACTAAGGATGATATACCAGTAGACAAAGAAGTACTTTTACAAAGGTGTGTGGTGAGAAACGCTACTTACTGCTTCTTTCTAAAAAACCTATTTGTATTGTTTATTTGTTAATATAATTTGCTTATATTTAGTTATAATTTAAAACACGAAATGTGTTTTTTATATTATCAAATGTATTTGTTAGTATTTAGTTGACTATTTTTAATAGTCATTATGAGAGTAAAACATACCTATTTATTTTTAGTTAGTAGTTGTTGTATTTGTAATTGCTAAACAAAGTTATTACACTTATTAAATAGAACGAATCTTGAATATCTATTTATGTATCTTCAATTTGAATTATCATTAATATCCATTTTGAATGCAGCATGATTAATTATCAAACAATGAAATCGTAAAAAATGTTGTTATCCTTACATCCCAATAAGTTAAATATCAATTTAATTATTTATCTCTACTTATATTTTCCTAATTGGAATACGTATAAGTACATTTGTTTTTATTTATTCCTTGAGATCTTATTTATCTAGTGCTTGGTGTACCTTACTGTTTACGATTATGTGTAATATTTGTAAAGCACTTATCATGTATTTTCAGATATAAGGAGAGGATGGTAAGAGTCCATGCAAAATTGTGTCAGTTGACAAACACAAAGATGCCATCAGAAACCCGCGTGCAGATTGACGCCCGTCCGGGTCAACCCAAGGGGCCGGCGAAGCGTCTAGAGAAGTGGATAAATAGGAAAGTACCTATTGGAACGCCGTTACCATTCCCAGATTTCCACGATGTCCTTCGTTGCGTGAGAGATGCTAACCAAGACGATAAATTGGGGTGGAATGAGGCGGATATTATGGAAGAAGGTATGTTACATCAGCATAATTGTAGCTGAACTATTTCTTTATTTTCTCGATAACGAAGAAACTCTTATATAACCTTGTACGTGCGTAAACGTTATATTTTTATAAAACAAGGCATAATGTAAAAAAGAACGCTCGTTCAAGTTTTCACAGGAGCTGAACTGACATCGAGAAAATAAAGAAATAGAAATAGTATAGATACCCTACAAGATTATTTAAAGAACGACATGTCAAAAACTTCTTTCATAAAAATAATATCTTCAATATGAATTAATAGGAATAACTAACAGTTCGTAACTAACAGTAAGAAAAATGGATTTGATTTAGTTGGGCGTTTAGTGTCTTAGTAAAAACCCTAGGACAAAGTGAAAGACAAAGTCAAAATTGTTTATTCACTTAAGGCGTCTACGAAGCTCTTGTGAAGGTCAATTGCAAATTTTAATAGTGAAATATTCTACATTGTAACGCCTCGTACATCGAAAAACGTAGTAGGATTTCTTGATCAAAATGTTTTTCACATGCAACTTGAATTTTTCATCTGTGAGCGTTGTAATATGTTTGAAAACCTTATTATAAAACCGCACACTATTACTTAAGAAGGTCCTTTAATTTATCTTTGCTAATCCAAAACAAAACACCGCTATTTTATTTTTATTCCTAGTCGTGTAATCGTGATTATAGTGATAAAGATTACTTTAAATTTAAAAAGATTTTTACGATGATACAGAATATTTTGAAATATATACAGACTCGGTAACTAAAAAATACTGTGGAAGTACGCGAAATAAACTAGCCGAGTAGTAGCTACGTCTGTTAATTGTCTTAGCTTACGAATTGCATGTGCAGCAGAACTAAGTCTTCCGGATACATGATATTTGGAGTAATATAGTGGTATAAGTGAAGTTGACTTAGCTGTTCATAACCGATCAGCAATGTTAAGCAATGTCCGCCGCGGGCATGAGTTGGATAGGTGACCGCTAGTGACAATACTACTGAGCGCTTCCGAGCTTCAGAGGGCACGTTAAGACGCTGTCAAATGCTGATTTTTTGTCACTATCGGACTAAGTAGCAGTGAAAGAGAGGCAGCGATAGTGAAATCGCGATCAGTTTATGTAAAATCCGAAAGAAAGCTTGATAACACAAAACTAGTAACGTAAATCGAAAATTTAACTTTTCTTGTCCGTCTTGATAAAGTTTTGCTATTTTATTAATATTCATACGTAAATAATTAAGATATCTACGTTACAAGCTTAATTTAGAGTTAACATTGTAATTTTATTCTATAGAGAAAATTTTAAGGAAACGTGTTTCGGACTTTTTTTAGCATTAAATAATGTGATCAAGATTAATATATAATTTTCTTACTGCTACAAACTTAACACATTTTGCTAAAAATCTTTTCAAGTAAAGCTATTTAGCACTTGTCAGCGCCTTAAGCCGTCGGACTCGGTTGTCGTATTAGGATGGCAGTCGTTAAAGCATGGTGGTAGGGCATTTTGCGAATGCCTGCCTGGCTAGCTACCACTCTCAAGTATAAAATCTGTCGCCAAGCACCTAACGGTGTGTGGTCTGCTGCTGTTCTTAAGAGCCAGTAATTCTAAGTTAGCCTGAATAGCATCTTCACTTACAATCAAGTGAGATAGTGGTCAAACGCAAATTTCATACCGAAAACTCGACTTCTTTGAGAGTGATCCTTCTGTATACTACGACTATTAGTTATTCTGTGGTTTGGCTCGGGATGTTCAACATCGCGGCTAATATTATTTGGTTTATGGTCGCATTGTAAGATGTACTATTTTACTTCTCGTGTTTGTAAAGTTCTTGTTTATGCGTGATGAAAACGGACTAAAACTGCTTTTTATGCAATTAGGCATAAACATGTTATTTTTAACAAAACATTGCTTACCGTATTACTTAAAGTGAAAAGGAGAGTGTATAGTGCAAAAAGTCCATTTTGTCGTCGAATTAAATATCCGCCCTCGCTTTGGCTCTGAGTTTTAAACGTCTCGCCTAAATTAATTGTGCGCTCGTTGTATCTACTATATTGTTATATTACAGCTCGCGACCTGTTCACAAGATGCGGTAAAAAGTTACAAAGGCGTCGGCAGGAGAACGAGTGGCGATTGGCAGCTTCAAGGATCCCGGCAGACGTCGCCGACCCGGCTGAGGAAAGCGATGACTTGAAGAGGAAGCTCGAGGAAAACAAGCGCTCTGCTGCTAAAAGAGAAACTGAAGTACTTAATAAGTGAGTGATCATTTCTGTATTATAGAACTAACATAGAAAGTTTATTTTTATAATATACCTTTTTATCTGTTGATAGAAGGATCTTAAAAGATTGAATAACACAAATTGCATTTACTAGATATCAAATATAATTAGTTATCGTCATTTTCGTTCTGGGTTAACGTCTTCCATTATACGGTGAATAGGCCAAGAGTTAGAGCTGGTGAATTTCAAAGAAATTTTTGAAGTAAAACCAGTCCACCTTAAATTTTAGTAGCCTCATCCTCAGTTTTCTTGTTTCTTGTTCTTGTGTACAAGTATAAGTACTATTTCACAGTAGCACATACTCTAACTTAAAGTGCACTTCTCTTACATCCGAGACCTACATCACATCATTACTGCAAAACTCCCTAATGACACACAGATTAGATTTCGAAATTGCGTCGTATATCAAATATGATATTATTTGATATACCCTGGCTATCATTTTGGAGTCTATAGACGATATGATACACACTGGTAAACAGGAGATGACCGATCTTATCGTTTGCCAGCGGATATAGCAATAAGGGTAAACTAGGGTACCTGACTTTATGGATCATAAAGCCTCTTGCCTCGACCTCCTGATGACAACAGATCGAGACCGTGCATTGATAGTTTCTGCACTGAGAGACAATAGTCAAAACCACTGTCTAGTGAAATTTGTCTATTTACATTCCCCACCTGACCACTGCCACAAAGGCACTTAGTGAACATTGACATACAAGTCAGTGGATTGGGAAGAGTTACAGTCTTTCATTGCATGCTGCCCTTCTGAGTCCCTTTGCTTCTCTTTTTGTGATCTTTCTATCTGTATAGATTGCTGTTACCGCTGTGTATGGTCAAAAGTAGTCAAAGCTATAGTCTGACTTAGTGTTGATGAATATGCTGAAGCGTTGGAACTTGAAGTTTACATACCTTTTTACAACATAGACAATCTAAAGGCTATTGCACGTTAGCCCAAATTAAAACAGATGGCAGCATAAACAGCATGGAGAATAATTTACATAAATATATTTGTAAAACCGTATTCAGGAATGAAAAGAATTATTTATCTTTCAGGTATGCGGACAGACAGAATCAACTTAATCTAGAAGCTGTAGAAATCGGAGACAAAGAGGCAGAGGAGTCACCAGTCGAGAGTGATGATGACGAACCTGTAGAAGACAACACTTCCTTAACAAGTAAGGAGCAACGGAAGGAGCGCCTTAAAAGGCTACTTCAAGAAAAATCTAAAAAGGCAAGTGATGAGAAAGAAAATAATTCTGAAAATTCTCCTATGGAGATTGAATTCACTCAAACCGAAGATTCAGTGCCGAAAGTCTCCAATGATGCTGAAATCAATATTAAAGATACTGACGACAAATTAGTCAATACTACTATAGATGAACCTGAACAAGAAGACCTTTCTGAACCAAGGGCACCAAATTCAGTCCCTATAAATTCAGATTTACATGGAAAAGACAAAAATGTGTCAGAAGATAATTCCAGGAGTATGAATAAAGATGATAATACACAGCTTAGTGATAAAGTTCATTCTCTTAGCGACGATAGCAATAAACTGGAATCTGATATTGATGAACTTCATCTCTTACAAAAATTGTACTCTGAAAATGAATTAAATACGTCTGTGATGGATTCTTCAGACTCAGGAACTCCTATTGCCATATCTGATTCAAGTGCGAATGAAATATCAAGCGATGAACAAAGGAATAAGAAATCTTCAAGTGACGTCATTAGTATTGAAAATTCGAGTTATTCAGAATCGGAAGAAAAGAAAGGCTACATTTCAAAAGATCCTGAAACAGATGCCGTTTGTATTAAAGAAGCCATCAAGGCAAATGTCGATGCCGACATGGAAATAGAATGTTCTAATGATGGCATAGATAAGAAAAATAATAAATCAAATAGTCGAGATAACAGAAAATCCCTAGAAGATATATTATTAGCTTCTTCCGATGAGGCTGAAGATACAGAATTGCAAAATGAGAACAAATCTGATGGGAATACAAACGCTGAAACGTGTATAAATTTAAGAGATGACAGTATTTCAATTGGAGAAACAGTTATTGAAGAATCTCGAAGTCACGAAGACTACTCTGGTAAAAATGCAAATACAGATGCAAGTTCTGTGGAAGGAATGGAAATTGGTCCTCAAACAAATTCTGAGGAACAAAATGTATTAGAAGAGAATGTTGTTGAAACTGAGAGTATTAAATCTAGCGATGAAGGTAGCGTAACTGAAATATCAAGCGTAAAATCAACGGAAGTTATTGAAGAAGAAAACGCCATTGAAACAACGAGTATTAAATCTATTGAAACTCTTAATGGTGGAGATAGTAACGAAGCGACTAGTGTCAAATCTGTCGAAACTGTAGAGGATGCAAATATTGATGAAAATTCAAGTATCAAGTCTGTTGAAACTATTGCGGATGCGCATGTTAATGAGACGTCAAGCATCAAATCTGTAGAGCCAATTGAAGATGGAAACTTAACCGAAACAAATGTCAAATCTGTTGAAAGTATTGAGACTACGAATGATTATGAAACATCAAGTATCAAATCTGTAGAAAGTGTAAAGATCACTAATGCTAATGAAACTTCAAGTATCAAATCAGTGGAAACTGTTGAGGATGCAGACATTAACGAAACCGAAGGAAATGTTAATGAAACGTCAAGTATCAAATCTGTTGAAACTGTTGATGATGCAGACATTAACGAAAGCGAAGGAAATGTTAATGAAACGTCTAGTATCAAATCTGTTGAAACTGTTGAGGATGCAGATAGTAATGAACTCGCCAATTCATTTCAAACAGGAGACCAAAGTTGTCTAACAAGTATTAAAGCTGCTATAGCAATTGAAGATGTTACAGATAATGTTGAAAATTCTATGAACAAGGCTGTGGCAATGGACACAGACGATGTTGCAGAAAATGATGATATATTATCTGAACCAATGGATGTGGACTCTAATGTAGAACACACATAAAAGACTGCTTGTTTCTCAAAGAGTTAATGTGACCTATCTATGTAAAATATAAAGAATTATATTTTGCAATTATAATTCTTGAATGTGATAAGTTAAACTTAAGATTATTTTTCACACTTACGAGACCAAATTCAGTTTTGTTTGTGGTATGGTGAATGGACAGGTTATATGAAAATGTGCCAGTATTGTCCTCAATCTTCAAATGATCCATCAGCAGATAATTACAAATAAAACCGTTTTTTATGATCTATAAGAAAATATCACAAAATAATTAAGTATCATACAATTATTGAAATTTTTAATGTGTATTTGTATAAATTTGTATGTTTAAAGTACAAAATTACAAGCGAATAGATAACCAAGCTATAATATCGTAGCCTTTCTTTCATCAAATATATAATTTGAAGTTTTCTGCTTGCCGGTACAAACAAGCGTAAAAATCAATGTTAGCCTCCAAAAGGATACCTACAGGTAATTAATTTAATTCAAATAATTTCAGTAATATGTACTGAAATTTAACTTTTCCTTAAAAATAATATTAATTTGGACAATGATGAGAGTTTTTATAAATATAACATGTACATTGTCCACCGTGAACTGAGCTAAAGTGTATTTTTTTTTATTAAATTAGTTTTCTCATATACTGCAGCCCAGTAACTATAATTCTATATAACTATTGTTGCAATCACGATATAGTATTTAATAATATGTGTAATGTGTGCTATTTTTCATTAACCTTAAAATTAATTTATTTTTGTTATTATTTGAATAATATTGAATCATTAATGTTTTTGAGTATGGCTGTATCAAGTAACGTTCACACAGTAATTGCCTTGATATTGGCATTATTGTTCTTAGTAGTGTAGTGCCGGTAAAGATATCAATGGTTTTACTCGTTAGGTTCCGTAGCTGGAGGCCTAGTCCTAAAAACTAACTTCCAAGCTACGTTTCGGTACGAAGTAACGACGTACATCGAACTTGTGTATGTGGTAGGGTACCACCAAATAACTTCCGATGTGACTTGTACGGACGGTCTTCGATTCGGACAAATAATATAAGGAAGCGATATGGAACGCTTTGTGTACGTTTTTTTATGGTATATAAAAACCGGTAATTCAACCAAAAAACGAATAACCAAAATATAATTGCTGTGTTACATGTTTCCATATTTAATAAAATATTTATTCATGTATATGTATGTAGCATAACTGCGCGACAAAATTAAAAGTGAGATATACGTTCAACTTATTGTCAAACACCAAAGTTGTAAATGCCAAATAACATATGGGTCAATGGCGTACAAAACGTCAATTCATGAATTTTTAATCGCACTTCGGACCCGAAACATCGGCTTTTGTGGTAAGATCCGTGAAACGGAACTTCGTACTTCGGTTTTGGTAGTAGGCCTGCTCCATTATCAACATGCCAATCTGTTGTGTTCATTAAAGAATATGGCGACAATCAAATAAGATTCGTTTTCGTGGCAGGGAGCCGTATGATAGTAGTATATTAACAATCCAAGAAAACAAATTGTACCATGTATAGTATTGGAGTCTGTTAAACAAGAGATGGAAGAATAAAAGTGGAATTACATCTAGATTGACAACACTAACTGCTACTTTACTAAAAACTAGCGGCCCGCCCCGGCTTTGCACAGGTATTTAGCAAGAAATATATATTGAAACATATAACAGTAGTTATTGTGACATAACTGTAATAGTTAAACATATAGTACTGGAGACTTTTTTGTAGATATTGATTTCCTCTATAAAATTGTTGTACACCACTTTGCTCTATTATCAACATTTCCGCAACGTACGCGATATAACGATTTATTTGGTATTTTTTTCACACGTTACATTTCGAAGTTTTTATACATATACGTAGGCTTTTGAAAATACTCTATAGCCTATGTTCATCAGGGATAGTGTAGGATTCAATGGTGAAAGATTTTTTCAAATCGGTTCAGTAATTTTAAGTTTATTCTTTAACTGCGCCATGAAAAAACAATATTCACTTGCGGTTTATTTTATATCGAATACTTTGATCTAGAAGCATGAACTGCAACCCAGCGAAAGGTTTTTAATCGCGGCGTGCAAAATTCAATGTGTTTCGGCTCGTCTCAAGTCCGCTTCATTTAGTCTAATCTAACCAAAGTGAATCGCGGTAAAGACATTCCACCAACGGAACTCTAACTATGGTTGGTGAATTTTAAACCTTTCTATATTTTGAAAGATTTGTATTTTTATAGTATTGTTTAAAATATCATACAATAATTTAATATATATATATATATATTAAATTATAATATATTATAATATATAATATTTATATATATATATATATATATATTTTATATCGATTTGAAAAATTCCCACACTATCCCTGATGATCATAGGCTGTATAATATTTTCAAAATTTAGGGTTCCGTATTAAAAACTCGGTCGTGTTACCCAACGTGTGCCAAAAAATCGTTACATCGCGTACGCTGCGAAAATGGTTGACTATAGAGTAAAGTGTTGTATTACAATTTTATAAAAGATATCAATATCTACAAAAAAGTCCGCAATACTATATGTGTAACTATTACAGTTTACTTTTTAGGTGTTTCAATTTATAGTTTTTGTTAAACCCGGGGCGGGCCGCTAGTATTTTATTAAATAACACGTAGAGAAGTAAATAACTCTCAGAAAAAAAAATTCGCTAAGCAAGTAGCTAATCTAGTAACATAATATATGGTAAGTAATAAGAGTAATATTATACGAGTATATCGTATTCAGAGAACATGTCCATTGGTAGATGGAGGTGCTGGGACGCCAGCTATTCGATTCATTTGTACTCTATTGTAGAAGTCCCCGGGCATCAACAGTGAATTGTGCCCTAAATGGCAGAAAACATGGATAATATATTGAAACTTAATACACCACAAGGAATATGAATTATGTAGGGTCCGAGGACATATGCATATTTTGTTTGGTTTTTAATATTCGTAAGCTCTGGTAGCTACTTTAAGATGACTTGAACTTAGTTCTCGGTGGAGATAAGGCGAAATAATGAAAACATTAGGTTATGTCCTTTTAAATAAATAATGTAAGTTTAGTAGTTCTTTCGTAGATATATGTGTATTAGACAATGGATATTAGATTTTATAATTATTATTGTTTAAGTACCTTATGTGACCCTAAAAAAAGCGAATATGGGTACTATCATATTTAAAATTATAAGCTAAGCTTAAATATAATTTTCACTTGTATTTTGATGGTAATATAAGCAGGACGATGATTAAGAAACGCCCAATGGATTGTTTTAGCTTTTGTCTTAAAATTGTTGAAGTCTGTTAAAATTAAATTGTGAAGCATTTATCCTATCATAGTAAGTATTCAATAAATTAATGTGTTAACTAAATTGAGTATGTATGGTTTTGTCTCGGTATCTTAAAATTTATTTACTATTTGTTTTTGTGTTTAATTAAAAGGCATATTTAGATCTCCCGTAGAGTACCTACATTGTCTAGTTTAATCACAATAAAAGATTATTGAAGGATTCGTAATATTTCTTTCATTTTCCACACGTGTATTTGTTCCCTAGGCTAAAACGCGCAACATGTTTCCCGATATAACAAAACTTATTAACGCGGTTTAATTTTATTTTTGTATCATTCGTTTTTTTTCTTGACAGTTGAAAGGAACTTATTCTTCCTTAATAATTCCATTTGATCTGAATTAAATGGTATTTGCTGCATCACGAATGAAAATTGTGTATATAGACCGCAATGTCGTGACAACAAGAAATGCTTTATAATCGATTCTTTCACTCAACGAAAACTGTCCTGATAACTTGTTGTTTCTCCGTAGTTAGTTGTTTTATTGTTATTCGTCACAATCACGTGACGGAACAAGCACGAGGCTCACTTGATGTTAAGAGGATTAAGCTCTGCCTATAACAGATGCATTTCATCATGTGACGAATAGCACTGCGCCCGTCACACAGACTGGCTCTCAAGGACTGCTGCCGGAACACTGTTAGGTGCTTGGCGACAGATTTTTTACTTGAGGGTGGTAGCTAGCCAGGTGAGCATTCGCAAAATATTTCACCATGCGGTGAAGCTCAAGCCGGCGGTGGTGATCGAACCAGGGACCTGCGGCACGGCAGTCCATGGCTATTACCGCTCGGCCATCATTGCTTCCTTTTTTGTGATTTACGTGAATTTAGGGCGAAAATATTTAATGTATTGTCTCGCCAGGGCGCGCACTGAAATGATTTTTAGTTTGTGTGATTTTTGTATTCGCTAGCAATGAGTTGATCATTTAGCAACTGTTAACAATTTAGCTGATAACGTATGGAATTAATGCTCAAATTCGGTGGAATTTTGCATGCATTTCTTCTAAGCTTATATCTGTGCTTCTGGTTTCCTACTTTTCCGTATATTTATAGGTATATTTTCAAAGTCATTCATAAAAATATTTTAGTATGGGTATTCTGATTACCTTACGAGAAGAGCTCAAAAGGATATGAATGCAAAACTTCACCGAGCTTATGTGTCAACGACACAATTCAATTCAGTATTTACACAAGTCTTTCTCCCTGTGGTTTTGCCTCAGCCAGATATGCTACATCAAAAGAGCCTAAAGATGGTGCAAGGTTTTTTCTACTTATATATTTGTATGTACTAACCGTATAAAGCTTCAAGCTAAAAAGATAGTTTGCTAGTTTGCATTCTGTGTTGTTTACGTCAACCCCAGCCCCACCATGATGCCGGTAAGTAATATTTTTTATAATTGTACACACCAAATTTTATATATATATACAATTTGGTGTGATATATATACATTTGTTGAATAACATAATCAAGGGGGACGATGACGGTGGTATAACTAATTTAGTGTATGTATTAGTTGCGTAGGAATTTAAATAAAATGTAGTAATAAAAACTTTTAATATTAAGTCGTCACAACATTTATTTACAATATTTACAAAGGTCCTTACTAAAACTTAAGTACATAATGCAGTCTATCCTTATTAACAAATAACGTAATATATGCTTCACGTGAAGCAGACTGGGCCAAGGGAGAATGCAAACTGATGTTCAGCGTCAGCGAACAGCAGTGGCTGAAAGTCGCTTATCGGCAACCTGTCGGTCCTCGATGTTTTGATTTCCATTACTATTTCGCCGGAACCGTCCTGTAAAATAAATATTGGGAGTTACAGCTTGTAGAGGTTCTCATCTTACCCTAGGTAACGGTAGTAGGAACAACGGTAGCAGTTGGTACAACTGGTAGTATCAAGGGTACTTAAGTAGGAGTTAATCTACTGTATCAGCCGCATAGTCCACTTCTGAACGCACCGTTAGGTGCTTGGCGACAGATTTTCTACTTGATGGTGGCTAGCCAGGCGGGCATTCGCAAAATGCCCTTCCACCATACGGTGAAGCTCAAGCCCGCGGCGGGATTCAAACCATGGACCTGCTGCGCGGCAGTCCATATCCAATGCCACTGAGCCATCACTGCTTCAAAACCTTTATTGTATTTGTTTACCTTTCTTATTGCAATATGTTCATCGAGGTCATAAACTATTACACTTCTAGATTTTAAAAATTTTAAGACTAATCAGAGTTCTCTGTGTTAAGGCACTTGTACTCTTAACGCTGCAGTTATGGCACACTACTGTTTGGTGGCATACATTTGCAATTTTACCCAAGACGGATTCTTACTCAGAAGCCTAGATGCACTTAAAGATTTCCGCAGCTAGAAATAAAGCTCCAGAGAAAAGAAGTTTCGATATGATGATCCCGATACAACGAGGTGAATTACTTGTGGATCAACTGATTGGCACTAGCAGTAGTGCTATGGCGACAATATCATCCGTAGATCTACTAAATAATTACTGGTATAAACGATGTATTTTATCTACCTTGCACTCATCCTTTACGACTTGTGGTTCCCTGAATTCAGCCGCGTTGAATCCAAACAGTTTGATATTGCTTGTTCTCGTAGGGTCCGGTGGGATGTCAGATCTGAAACATTAAAGTGGGTTTTTGAGCTTAGAAACTAACGTAAGCTATTCTTACAGACGTTCTTTAACCACTGAAAGAAGACCTATAGTATACCACAAAACGAAAACATATTCATATTGATTGTACCCCTCTATACCTGCTGCTGATGAGGAAATCTTCCGTTATAAATAGGCGCGATTTTGGCATATCATGAATGAAACTGTTATAGGTACCAGAATGAGGATTCCTTTACACAACTTTTCATAACAGTTTTGCGACATTTCAAAAGCACGTCAATTTAACGAAATGTCGACAACGATATTTTATTTCAATAATTTTAGATAGTAGCTTACCGTTGAGGTGCTTTCGTGTCAACGCAGTTGTAGGTAAAATTCTGTTTAGCGCCGTTGGAGAGAAGCCTCAGGAATCGCAGTTGAACCGCCCCATATCCTTCACCGTCGTACGTAAACTAAAACAAGTGAAAAAATATTTTTTAAATGAAAGTACCATCTCTATATAAGTGGTACGTCCGAGAAGGCTGTATCCTGTAAGAAGGTATCCTGCGACATGTTTTTTGAAAAAATGCAACAAAATTTCGCACACATCAGTTTCGCGTCGTCCGCGCAAGTGACCAGTCTATACACAAAACTTTGTTTTAGAAACACGTTTCACTTGCTCTGAGATTAGTTCTACTCGCCTGGGGGATAAATTTGTAGATATTTTCCACTAGCCAGGGAAAGCGTTGAACCAAGTTTATCGACTATAGTAGATAAACTTGGTTCAACTATAATAGACAAAAGATTAAGACAATATAAGTACTAAAGATTCGTGTTTTTGTACAGTGTTTCGGGAAAAACATTTGCAGGAGACGCACCTTTACAATTATTGCTGTCAAAAACATTGAAATTAATTGCTTGCGTTCTGATTATTGAATAGGTTGGTAGGTATTTGTAAAGGTAATCAAAGCTTGCGTTTATGTTCCGATTGAAAGAGCATAATAATATTTAAGTTCGTACGAGGTTTGGTGACAATGCTTACTCGATATCCATCGTCCATCTGTGAGAATTTATGTGAAGTTCCATCAGTGTTGAAGATAGCTGGTTCTCTTTCGTCAGGGAAGATGCAGGTGCTGTATCCTTTGCAATATACTTTCATTGGTCGACCGCCAATATTTCCTCGAGCGTCTATCCAGTAAAACCCTGCAAAAGAAACGGTATGTTTTACTGAAATCACACGCACACACGTGGTCGGTTCACAATTTCACCTGGGTGATATAACTACTTTTATGGACCTATTGACTGATATCACGACGGATAGTACCTAAGTGATGATGCGGTCGAAGGTGTTGTTCAAGTTAACCTAGGTGATTAACCGTTAGGTGATTAGTTACAGATTTTCTACTTGACGGTGGCAGCTAGCCAGACGAGCATCCTTTAAATGCCTTACTACCATGCAATTTTATTTTAAAGGATTTTTCAACAAGAACTTTGTTTTCTAAAACAAAATAAAACAAATAATTTAAATGAAGATGAGTATAGTATTAGTGGGGAGTAGTAGTTGCGACTACAATCAAATAATGTGGCAGGCGTGCCTTCGTGAATGGTAATGTCTGTATGTGTTTGTGGAAGTGGGGACAGCTAAAAACATATACTACCAAAGATGTAGTATACGTATATTACCATCGGTGTAATTGCCGTGCGCTGTCCGCAAGTCTCTGCACGACAGCGCGGGACTGTTCCTTGTGCCTCGGGGTCTCTTAGCAGTCTCGATCGCAGAACGTGCTACCAGCACTCCCGACATGATCTCTCTCGCCCATTCAACATCTTCGTCTTAAAGGAAAATGTAAACAATGCTGCATTATTTTTATCTACTTACATATATTCTGATACTATTTTTTTTTTCATGCTTGATAGGTTAGCCTTTGACCACTATCTCACCTGATGGTAAGTGATGATGTGGTCGAAGATGTTGTTCAGGCTAACCTAGAAGTACTGGCTCTCAAGGACAGCTGCCGGAACACACCGTTAGGTGCTTGGCGAAAGATTTTCTACTTGAGGGTGGTAGCTAGCCAGGCGGGCATTCGCAAAATGCCCTACCACCATGCTATAACGACTGCCATCCTAAGACGACAACCGGGACCGACGGCTTTAACGTGCCCTCCGAAGCACTGAAGCGCTCAGCGCTCACTAGAAAAGTAAAGCAGGTACAATGACATTCTTAGGTTCATACTTCATAATAAAAATACGGAATGAGTGTTGCTGCTTGTGCCTGCATGATAAAGCCGCATTGATACGATGAGAGTAGTCTGAGACCGAGTGCATTAGGATACCTACTCGGACGCTACTCGTATTGTGACAACCTGTAATTCGAACACACTCGGACGACGGCGTCCGATCTGTGTTGACTCGGACTTATTCTTAAGAGGTAGCTCGGATGAATATTTTGAAACAAAATGGCGGCTAAAAATAATAGATAGTCAAATTGTTCAATGTTGAATCTCAAATGGCTTTTATATGTACTCTTCTATTTCTCCTTAACGTAGAAAATGCACCCAGCTGTTTGCGCCTTAAAATCCATATGCGGGTTCAAATGTTTCTCTTGCGTGGCTTTTGCTTGTAATGATTTGCAAACTCTTTGATTAATATGTCTGCAACAGCTTCGACACCCTGTAGTAACGAATCCGTCTGTGCCACATCGAATTGTGATCTTGATTGTAATTGAAAACGAGTTCACTTTTATCTGTATAAACCACTATCCGTGTACACTCGTATAGAGCCGACTCGAACGAGGGCACTCGGTCCGGGAGAACTTTGATCGTGTCAACGCGGCTTTATAATGATCACAACTGGCTTTCATTACAATTTTCTTGCGATTAGAGCTGCGATGGCGTCATCATTAATGAAGCCTTATTTCATTATGGTTGGTTATGATGGCTTAGGTACGAGCTATGAAGGATAAAAACTCCAAGTAGATGCTGGCAAGGACTCACTTACGGACTAATAACGAGAACGGGAAGTTGCCATTATGCCATGTTTTACTAGCTATTAAACTACCAGGCAATTCAGAAAATAACACGTAAAGAGTTTTTATCTATATAAAGGACTGGCCAGTTATACTTTTATTTTTAAAAATAAGATAAATTACGAGTAAAATACAAAAGTTCTACATTCAAATTACCTTCCACATTTAATTACGAATTAAACGTTACCGGTATATTAAAGTACTTTGTGACTATATAAACGTAATCACCGTGTCACTGAAAAATGGAACTGTCTCGAGAACATTGCACCATGATATCTTACGATTCCAAATGTGGTTTAAACCTGGAAGAATCTTTTAATAGATTTCAAATTGCATTTGTGGATAATTTTTCGAGCAGGTCAAAGGTGGATAAAGACCCTTCTAAGGCAACTGTTCAGAAAAGTCGGCCAACTTTGGCTTTTGAAGAATGAAGTAGGTAGTCGCCCTTTGACGACTTTTACAGAAGAAAACGTGTCATAACAATTTGATCGAGGAGAAAAGGGTAATTCTATATGACTATTTATAGCCCTGATTGGCCATTGTGTGACTTCTTTATAGCCCTGATTGGTCACTGTGTGACTTCCATAAAACATTTCAAAGGGTTATTAATAATAGATTTCGTCATTGGAAGATAGAAGCTGCGTTCGAACAGGCTGTGGAGGAGGTATCTGAAGCGGATAATAAATAGTGTTTTGGAGTTTTTAGATTGGAAAATTGGTTGAGACGCATAAAACTTTGCATAAATATTGGTGAAGGCCTTTGAAAAGACTTACCTAATGAAAAAAAAGCTCTGTAGGACTTCTTTTTGTTGTTTCGCAAAACATGGGTACTGGCCCACGTATTTTATTACACAGGTTTTAATATTGAGCCAATGAGAAAAATATAATTTCCGTAGAAAAACTTTGTATCTTGGTGGTATAATTTACCTTATAATAGGTAGGTATTATAGATATAGGAGTATAATCAGGCCACATCAACTAAATAAGTTAGTTGTAAATCGTGGAAATTATAATGATAGTATACCTTCTTCAAAGTTATCTTCAGTTGCCGATTCC
The DNA here is from genome assembly GCA_963890685.1 of Plagodis pulveraria. Lineage (NCBI taxonomy): Eukaryota > Metazoa > Arthropoda > Insecta > Lepidoptera > Geometridae > Plagodis > Plagodis pulveraria. Next base: position 26,666,302 of record OY982950.1, on the reverse strand, counting down.
ATCGATTCCATATCGACGCTTCTTCGTCTCCTGTACGAAGAGAACAGCTCCGCTGGTAGTTGTGGAGGTGGCGCTGGTGGGCCTGGTGGCCCAGGGTTGCCAGGGGGACCAGGAAGACCTGGCCTGCCTTCTGGTCCTGGTGAACCCTTCGGTCCTAGGGGTCCTTCTGGGCCTGGTTCACCTGCTGGCCCGGTATCTCCTTTTGAACCAGGAGGTCCAATCGGGCCCTGAAAAGGGTAATGAATTTGAGGGTATTCTTTAAACGTTTTGGCTCACAGACTGCAAATTGGATTATCTACCAGCTTGTGAGAACTTTAGTAATCGGTTTATGTATAATATGTTTTCACTCATGCCCATAACGAGCTCAGAAGTCATCATCACATCAACCGTAATTTCCACCGTTGAACGAGGTCTCCCCCATTGGGGTGATTTGCCATAATCCCCACGCTTGGCATGCGTCTTGGGGATCGAAGTAGAACTTGTTAGTTCTTCAGAAGATGCTGCTTCCCACCTTCTAGTATTTATTCCCTTAGTCGCCTCTTACGACACCCACGGGAAGCAATGACGGGGCGACATTTTATCCCGGCACCCCACGGGGAAGAGAAAACGTTGTATAACAACACTGTCTGAAATCTGGTACAGTACTTTGTAAGCAGCATTGCTGTTTGCAGCTTTACGTACGTACTCATCCTCACGTCTTCCTCACAAAGATTTTCACCTCGTCAGACAGTTCAACGATATGCCGGGGCTAAAAAATACAGCTGTACTTTACCAATCTTTTTTATTATTGAGTTCTGCTTTCGGGCAAATATGCGAAGATTTGATTGTTCATAATTAAATTAAAAAGGCTTAATAGGAGAAAAATGGGATTGGGGAAAATTGCGACACCCATTTAAGCTTGTTATATATATATAATGAATAGATTAAGGGGTTACTTTGCGGAAATCCATTTTTAATAATAACAAATACTTTTAAAATATTTTAAGAAAACATCAAATCAATATTTTAATAAAACACTTAAAAAATATAAAAATATATCTAGTGACAATTCCGCTTATTTTTGCTGCTAAGCCGAGGTGACGTCACAAACGCCACGCAGCCAAACCGGAAGAATTTTCTACACGAAGCATCCTCAGGAGGTCTTGACTCTACGAGCGCACGATCGAGAATATCAGATCGATAATAATTTCTGTCATTAGATATATCTTTATATTTTTTAAGTGTTTTATTAAAATATTGATTTGATGTTTTCTTAAAATATTTTAAAAGTATTTGTTTTTGTTATATATATTATTTGACGTAGGATATTAAATGGAAAAAGACAAGGAGTCGGCAACTCGTTAGTATACCTAGTAGTTATGTTATAAACAGATTACGTAATAGCTGATGCTAAGAATGGTAATAGCGGCCTAAAAACTGGTACTTTCTAAAAATAAAAATTCATAGTCCACATAGCAGACAGCATTGACTGGGAATTATCATTGTAAGACGTTTACGAAAAAAACGCGCTGTAGCAAGCTAACGTACATAGTGGCGCCCTCATCGAGAAGAAGTCAACACAGGAAATTGTGTAACAGACGGAGAGCTCTACGAAATAATACAGTCGTTAACCGGAGTGGCTAAAAACTGCTTGTCGTTCACTTATTTACTTTGGAAAATAATCTTAAAAAAAAAAATAGTAGATAGATATTTGTATGCAACATAGATTTGTAGTTTTGTGTGCAACGAATAAACTAAAAACTATACGGGACCAATTTGGGTGAAATTTGGTATGGAAATAGTTTGAGATCCGAAGAAGGACATAGAATAGTTATAATATTGCTACGTTTGCAACAACGCCTGCTATGCGGATTACATTACAAAACTACAAATATACGATAGGAAAAATTTAAGTCATCTGCGGGATTCGAACCCGCGTCCATCCACCCCTTTAGCCGGGATATGCTCTAACCAATTGAGCTAACATGACAATACGTCATAACTCAAATCCCTCCTATCGTTCTTTAACCATCGTATTGTTGCAAACATAGCAATATTAAAATTATAAGGTTGCGTCATCATTTACAACTATAAAACTAATTGCAAAATTGGTCTTGTTTGTAGTACAACGTAAGTTGTACTATAGATGTCGCTCCATCTCAATACGATCGTTACAGAACGATAGGAAGGATTTGAGTTATGACGTCATGTCATGTTAGCTCAATTGTTTAGAGCATACCCCGGTTAAAGGGATGGATGGACGCGGGTTCGAATCCCTCACATTACTTACATTTTTCCTATCGTATATTTGTAGTTTTTAACAGAATAGTTTTTATCCAACTGCGCAAATTGAGATTAATGGATTAGCGATAACCGATATGCGCACGGGCGAAGCCGCGGGCGGAAAGCTAGTTTATTATAAAGTCGCCTTCCTTGCCGGTATTGGGCAATTAAAGCCGGTCTACGACGGTTGTAACCACAGAGAAATATAATCTCTTTTCTGTGGTACTGTAGTTTATTTGAAACACTACGTACGAATTTATATACCTACTGTCATAGAATTAAATTAAATGTAGGTATGTACTTACATAGGTTAAATATCTACAAATGAGTAGATACGTATTCATATTATCAAGTTGTAGTTTTTTGTAAATAGTTACTTACTGTTGGTACCTACCTATGTAACATGTTGTTGGTGATGTTTTTATTGTACTTTTTTTTTATGTTATTGTGACGGAACAAGCTCGAGGCCCACCTGATGTTAAACGGACTAACCTCTGACTATAACAAATGCATTTCGTCACAAGTTTTGCACAGTGAAGCTCAAGCCCGGCGCGGGATTCGAACCATGGACCTGCTGCGCGGCAGTCCATTGCCAATGCCACTGAGCCATCACTGCTTCAAAACCACTACCTAATGTACTTACCTAATGTTATATTTTAACCACTTAGGTGGCAGATAGGAAGATATTAAAAATAAATGAATACCTAGGCCAAATTAATAAAAGTGCACGAAAATTAAAAAATACAAAGAAAACAGTTTACCCTTTAATATGGTACACAAGTACTTACAAGTAACTTTATTCATACAGTTTTCGTTTCATGGTGGTAGTGTATTTTGTGAATGTCTATCCTCATATCAATCCACCCCCAATATGTGCCACCCTCAAGTAGAAAATCTGTTGTGTTCCTGCAGCTGTCAATGAGAGCAAGTTCCCATTCTAATTTAAGCCTACTTACCTCCTCCAACCACATCATCACTTACCATCAAGCGAGATTGTTGTCAAAAGCAAGCCTATCAGCACTTTCAAATATATGAAAATATCTTTTCAAATTGCGCGAGACATTTAAAAAAATATTCATTATTTTGATTTCCATAAATTCTAAATTATAGGGGATCCAACGTGGATTCAAAGATTTCGACCTTGACTGATTCAGTTCAATTTGTAAGTTGGAGTGTTAAGATCTTTTAAGCAGTTACCGTATCTCCTTTAGGTCCTATAGGCCCAGCTGGTCCAGGTAGGCCCTGTTTTCCTATTTCTCCTTGGTCTCCCTTCAGTCCCATTGGTCCCGTGTCTCCGATATGACCTTTTGGCCCTCTATTGCCTTTATCACCCCGTAAGCCTTGTGCTCCTGGTGGACCAGCCTTCCCAGGCGGGCCTGAAGGTCCCATCATACCAGGTGCTCCTACTTCTCCCTGCAAGTAAAAATAACACAAACGACAGTTAAATATAAATAAAAACAAATGAGAACAAGAATGGATGCCTGCACATAACTGAACATCATCTTTCACCAACAGGTAAGCTATTTGTCAAAGAATAGGGCTTTGATTATACGCTAGCCTATCGATAATAATAAAAATATACTGACATTAAGTCCAGGTGCGCCTCTAACCCCTCGTTGACCTTCAGAGCCTGGAGGCCCCGCCGGTCCCGCTGGGCCCTGTTCTCCTGGAGACCCTTTAGGTCCCGTGTCGCCCTTCTCCCCGGGTGTGCCGGGGCCTCCTTGTGTGCCTGCTGGGCCTTCTGTACCCTAAAAAGTGGAAGCCATTATCTTAATAGTGTGAGTAATCAAAATATAGTTTAACTATATCCGTCCTAGTCCCATATGGGTTTTATAATAGAACCCTACGAGTAATTGCGTAACCTTTTATAATAAACTCAGTTTGTATACTACACTAATCTTTTTATAACTGCAACAGATGTTGAATTATTAGGATTTGGTATTAAGCGTACTGCTTTTGTTAACTTTTTAATTTTACTGATGTTAAATTTTCACAAAAATTAAATATGTAAGTGTTGCCAGCCCTTTGATCGTTTGTCTTTTCTATGAGACTTAATATTAATTATTATATAAAATATAAACTTTACTGTCATTTCACAACCAAAATAATTTACAAATCACAAAAGTCATCTTTATCGTCCAAATTAAGTTTATTGAGAGAATGCAATAGTTTTGCGGTAGAGCGATTTGTGTACATTCAACTGACTACCACCATCAAGTTGACAACCCGCCAACGCTTCTATCACCTAAGTCCCAGAGTTCCAAGTGTTGCCTTTGAGAGCTTCTCATCCTAGGTTCAACCTGATAACAACTTGGATCAGTTCGTCACTCATATACCATCAGTTGAGAAAGTTATCAAAAAACTATCAATAATAAAAAATAACATAGCTACAATATGATTGTTTAACTTACAGGGCTTCCAGGCAGTCCTGTTTCACCAGCTTTGCCAGGTGGACCTACCGGCCCTGGTGGACCAGGTAATCCAGTACTTCCATCAGGGCCCTCAGGTCCTGGTTCTCCTTTGATCCCTTGTGGGCCAGTTTCACCACGCTCTCCAGGCACACCGGCAGGTCCTGCGTCTCCTTTTGGCCCTTCTGGTCCAGGGGAGCCTCTTGATCCTGTTTCACCTTGGATTCCAGGAAGACCATCGTCCCCTTTTGGCCCTACTGGTCCTCGTGGCCCCTTGAAAATAGATAAAAATCATAGAACGTCCTCAATGCATTTCCATTAGTAAAAATATAATAATTGTGGTTTATAAAGTCATAAACAACACAATGTTATGTCTTATTAACTTTTCCGAAAACGTATTAACGTTTGTGTTCAGACATCTTTATATCCCTGTAGGGGTAGGCAGAGACTTCTTAAGGGTCATAGAAAGATTGATACTACCTTATGTTGTGATTTATATTATATATCGATGACATTATCTACACTAATATAATAAAGGGGAAAGATCTCATTGTTTGCATTAAATAGCTGAAACTACTGGACCGATTAAGATGAAATTTGGTATGGAAATAGTTTGAGACACGGGGAAGGACATAGGATAGTTTTTATCTAACTTCGCAAAAAGAGGTTAATGGTTTTGCGCGATAACCGAAGTACCCGCGGCTCCTGTTTTATTCTAAATTGTCATCCTTTTACGAGATATCACGTCTAAAATACTGTTCAATCGATATGCAAATACTTCTATCATAAATGATTGTAACTCAAAAGCTATTCGACCGATGTTGGATAAATTTAAATACGACTAACTTGGAGGTATACTCTAAATAAGAAACACAATAAAGTAGCAGCAGAATTTACTGTAAATATTACCAATATTTGTATTTTTAATTTTAATTTCTACAATAAATTAACCCTAATTTATTATATTATATAAGGTGTTTTTGTTGTACCTAGTATTTTCCTCGGTGGAGTGAGGTGACAAATTGAGTGTTGTTCTCGGCAACAAAGTTATTTTGCGTCTCGCACCTTTGAAGCATTCGGTACGCTCAGGATTCTATATTTTGAAGCAATCGCTTCGCTCATGGTTTAATGTTAGAATCCTTCGCTTTCTCGGGTTTCAATACACGAACTTACGCAAAACTAATTGGAAGCCATGCAAATAACAATTTTTATTGGATTAGGTACCATTTTCCCTTCCGGTCCTTGCGCGCCCGCCGGTCCGGTAGACCCAGGGCTGCCGATATCGCCATGTTGCCCCTCTGCGCCTCTGGGGCCTACTTCGCCGGGCATCCCTTTTGGACCACGGCGTCCTGGCACCCCGGTAGGACCAGGTGGCCCGGTTGGTCCTATACACCATAAAAGTTAATACCAGAAACTACAAAATTTAAGAATACAGGAAAAGAACGTGCTTCGAGTATGTCAACGTGAGTAAGTTTAGTACCATTAAAATAATAAAATAAAACCTCTGTGATTTTTATATTAAGTTTAAGTTATTCTTTATTTAAACTTTATCAACACTACAAAAGACATTCATTAGCAAAAACGTATCAAACAAAATGAACACCTCTTTTCCAAAATTAATTTATGATTATCCCATTTCAACCATAAAAAAATGCATTGATATAATACGTAAACAAAAAGGTGAAAACAGTAGTTCAATAAATTCTTCAAATTAAAACTTCATATGACCATATAAAAATACCGGTGAGGTGCAGGGCTTCGATTGTACCCATTGCGGGTACCTTTCTGTGGGAGTAGTAACAGGCGACGAAGAGAAAAATACCAGAAGTTGGGCAGCAGCGCATTCTGAAGAACTGCCATTTTACACTGCAATTCCCGAGACGCCTGCCAAGCGTGGGGATTATGGTAAATACCCCCTTAATAGGGAAGTCTGTGTTCAGCAGTGGACTATCCGGCTGATACAGTATAAGGGGAGGCATTTGTTCAACGGAGGACAAAGTTCAGGTGATAACCACAGCTTCTTTAAACACATTATAACATAGACAGTAACGACATTTTCATAGAATGACATGTTACTAGCGCACGAGTGTCTGAGTTATATATTGCTTGATTTGCCGTAGCATTACACGTTCCTTGCCCGTTTCTTGGTCTAACAGACCATTTTATGTACGCCGATGACATGCTGCGTTCTCTCCGTGTCCAGAAATTATTTAAGTACAGATTACTCGAGAAAGCGTATATCTTGAGGTTCTTATCTGAAGACTCTGTAATCTTTTGTTCATATTATAGATGGAACACTTTTCTGTACTAAATTTATTTTGATAAAACAAATGACAAACCACGTTTTACTTTAAAATGGTGTGGCAAAAGGGAGATGCAGCGATTGATTTAAATTTGAATTAGGAATAGAACTATGAAGAATTACAGTGGTAAATTATGTAATGCGGTAATAGCGTGGTGAAGTAGGATGACCTTGTCACTTATGGAAATTGTGAGAACTGTGAAGTCGGCTGATAGAAGAAAGATAATTAATTAGATTATTGTTATAAGGTTGATAAATTAATCTTACCCATAGCTCCAGTGTCTCCCATATCCCCCTTTGGACCTGATTGCCCTTTTTCCCCTTGCGGTCCTGCTGGCCCAGTAAGACCGAGAGGTCCTCGTACCCCATCAGCCCCTGGGGGTCCAGGAGGGCCAAGGTCCCCCTGAGGACCTTTGTCACCAGGTAATCCGACGGGCCCAGTTTCTCCACGAAGACCTTGCGTTCCTGGGGCACCGGCGGGTCCCTATCGAAGAAATAGTACTGATATACGTATGTGTATTTTTAAATTGGCCATCACTATGGGTTTCGAACTGTACGAAAAAAAATATTGACTTTTTGGTATTGTGTAGTTTAGGACACATCCGTTTGCTAATCCAACACGCACTTCGCCGGTTTTTGACGGCTCATAAACATTATTTGCGAGATCAATAATTGGAAACAGCCTCAGTAAAAAAGTGCATTGTGTGACTGACGATTATTTCATTTTTATCCCATTCTTTGGATGATAGTTTTATGTGAGTTTGATTATCATTTGCTGATGAGATATTAAATTTCCACATGACAATATACTAACTTGTTCACCAGCGGCTCCTTTAAATCCTTTTTCGCCAGGAGGTCCTGCCTCTCCTTTATCACCATCTTCGCCAGGAGATCCTACTGGCCCTGGGGCACCTGACAGCCCCCGTGGCCCCGGGAGACCATCACGTCCGATTGGACCTGTATTTTTTCGCAATAGAATGAATAAACATACAGTTGCCTACCCGTTATTACGTATAGTTTTAACTCACTAGTCTATGTGTGTTAGCAGCAGACAGAAATAAATATTTGGAAATTAAATCAATTTAGACACTACATTCAGAATTTTGTTCGTGATTAGCTGAATCAATTAACTATGGTGGTACCAGATCAATATACAGTGCAACCTCGATATAACAAATCGGAGGGGAACAAGAAAATATTCGTAATATCAAGTAATTCGTTGAACTGAGGTTTGTTATGTTGAGGTTAGATTGGTCTAAAATTCGTTATAAAGAGGTAAAAGAATAGTTTTATTCACCTCAATATGTATTACGTACTTATCTTGTTATAGCGAACAACTTCTACTAATAAATGATAACACATGTTTATCAAATTACTACATACTTATGTATTTGCTATGTATTTAAAAACAATTAGGTAGATAATAATTTTTTTTTCTTACATTAATAATCAAAAACAATTAACAATGTGGTTATATAGTAGCTTAATACATATAAGGAACACCTTTTACGTTTCTGAGCCATTTTAACTTAAATCTTTAACAATAGTGACGAGCAGAGGTGTTTACATTACTTTCCATCAAAACAACAATGATTACTTTACAAACAAAAGCGTGTCGAAACATGTCGAGACATGAATCACATTATAAGATTAAGAGTTATATTATTGGTGGAAACTTTATATAAAGGTTTTGGGTTGGCAAAATTCGTTAATTAGAGGTATGAATACTTTTTCTTGATAGTTGAAAATTCGTTATTAAGAGGTTGTACACAAAGAATGTTCGCAATGTAAAGGTCTATTTTATATTGACTCTTATGGACAATTCAAGGGGATTACGAAGAATTTGTTAAATCGAGGAAGTCGTTATATTGAGGTACGTTATATTAAGGTTGCACTGTAATACGAAAAATAAGCGCTACCTACCAATTGGCCCCGGTTCCCCGACTTCTCCTTTCTGCCCTCCCGGGCCGGGAGATCCCCTCGGCCCTTCTCGTCCCTGTGGGCCTTGAGGTCCTTCATTGCCGGGTTCTCCCGGTTCCCCTTTATCGCCTCTCACACCAGCTGGTCCCACAGGGCCTACATCTCCTTTGCCCCCAGGGATTCCCTATAAATCATTTTGATATAAAAAAATTAGGCGCTTGTGTATGTTCTATTGATAGTTGTATAAAAACACATCGATTATAAAACACTCTAATTAAATATTAGGGGAAATGGTGGCATTGCTTTGTTTCACACATAGCTGTGTTTAATACTTATCTATAAAACTAAGTTTATAATAAATTGGTGATCGTAATCTGCAAGATAATATAAACACTAAAATATTGATATTTCTTGGCGAGTTAATGTAAAAATTGTTTATATATCTGTAATTAGATAAATAAAATTATGTGTAGACTAGTATTACAATGGAAGGAAACTAAAATATTACTTATTAGATGGTATCCAAACCTTTTTTTAGATATGTTCAATTTGATTGTTATCATACAAAGAATTTCACTTACAGGTGACCCAGGTAAGCCAGGTTCCCCGTTATGCCCTGGTGGTCCCACTGATCCAACCGGCCCAGGTTTTCCTTCAGGGCCAGGGGGTCCAATTGCACCTTCCTTTCCGACTTCTCCAGGTGCACCAACGTCTCCTGGCGATCCTGGAATCCCTGAGGAACCAGGCGGCCCAGGTGGTCCGGGCTCCCCTTGTTGTCCTTGAGGCCCGATTGGACCTAAAGGTCCTGTCAATCCCGGAGAGCCTGGTTCTCCCTGTGTATTTCAAAATAAGGTATTCATAACCGGGAAACTGTGTAAGTAAGTACATACTGAAAGAAAAACAAACTAAGACGCGCGTAAGAAATGTTTATTTTTTTATGTTCGTGTCAAATATTTTACAAATTAATGGATTGTGCACCAATAATTTGTAAAATATGATTTTTGCTTAGCACGCGATAGTGCTTCTAATCATATTTAAAAATGTATTGACATAGAGTTCATTTTTTTTATGTTATTGTGACGGGACAAGACGGACTAACCTTTGCATAGAATTGCACTGCACCCGTCACCTTGACATTGAGTTGTTAAGTGTCATGTGCCTGTAATTTCACTGGCTCTCAAGAACTGTTGCCGGAAAACACCGTTAGGTAATTGGCGACAGAGAGAGACAGTCTGAGGTAGCTAGCCAGGCGGGCAATCGCAAAATGCCCTTCCACCATGCGTTGAATCCGAAGCCGGCGGTGGGGATCGAACTAGGGACCTGCGGCACAGCAGTCCATAGCTATTACCGTTTGGCCATCATTGCTTTAAAAATGTACATGTATGTACTTATATTAAAGTTGCAAGCAAGTTTGGCATTGTTTATGTTTGATGGGCAATAGAGCATAAACTAACTTTGTGTATCAGTAGAGTTCTAATGCTTACTAAAAATAGTACATTTCCTGCTGTCACATTGCAACAAGAAACTTGGTCTGACGAGAGTTTGTGGGTGGTGTATTTACCATGCACTAAAATACAAACTACCATTCTCGGATTATAAGGTAACTTTACCGTGGGCCCTCTTTCGCCAACTGATCCGGTCAAGCCTGCCTTTCCATCAGGTCCTGGAGGTCCCATTGGGCCAGGGAAGCCTCTCGGCCCCTCAAGTCCTTGTGGGCCCCGTTCGCCAGTGGATCCCGGAGCGCCTGGTTGGCCCGTGTCGCCTTTCGGTCCCGGTGCGCCGTCAGAACCACGACGGCCTCGAGGTCCTCTAAAGCCCTGAATAAAAAGAGATGTCTTCAAGTATGTATGTCTCCAGAGAAGTTATTTTTGAACACCTATTATCCTTACCCGTATTCAAGTAAATAAATTACTTTGATCTTGAAGTAAGTAAGAATATAAATGTGATACTTCTCTAAATTGTATATGCTAGGTCCCATGTACGTAATAGATGGCGTGCGGTTATTTTTTATGCCTTATAGGTTACTATGGTTAACTATAGGCCTTTGACCACTATCTCACCTGAAGGTATGTGATGATGTGGTTGAAGATGTTGTTCAGGCTAACCTAGAATTGCTGGCTCTCAAGGATATAACTGCTGGAACACACTGTTAGGTGCTTGACAATAGATTTTCTACTTGAGGGTGATAGCTAGGCAGGTTGGCATTCGCTAAATGCCCTACCACCATGCACCATGAATTGTCATCTACCGGGCACATACTAAGAAGTATTATTAAGTGTTAACAGTGAGAAAATCGACTCGGGGATCCAAAACAGAATAACATGACAAGAGATTAGTCGAAATAGCGGACAAAATCTAAACTTTGAGAACTAAAAAATATATTGAACTGGTGCTAAAATAGATGATAAAAAAACAAGTTGTGTGTACACCAATTTAAAAAATACCACGAGAACCTTTGACGGAACTACCTGTTTTATTGCCTTCTTCATCTCCTGGCCAGAATACTATGAAGTAAGGAATGAAGGATACTTCATGGTTATCTTAAATCATTTCAATTTCTTGTTCGATGACGTGGGAAGATAAGATATAAAAACGATTGGTCACTTCACAGTACCTAAGGTATAAAAACAAATTTATTAGGTAGGTATATTTTTCTATCTATGTATTTTATTAGAACTTACTCTTGGTCCACCTTCGCCGCGATCACCAGGTGCTCCCATTAAACCCTGAAAAAGATAAAACATTACAAATTTGACGGAGAGTGAGATGAGGAAAAAAATTATATTGTAAACAAAAAAGATTTCCCGTACCGGGAATCGAACCCGAGCCTCCTGGGTGAAAGCCAGGTATCCTAGCCACTAGACCATACGGGACGTAGTAAAACTTGTGAAATTAAGAGCTTTAAATTAAAATGATTTAGGTATTTGTTTTGTTTGCTTTTAGTATAGCAGCATGAGTATTTTGCGATAACAACATTATGTAAGTCGTTTATTACGTAAGACATCACAAACATATTATCTCGAACATGTGGCATAACTACGTCATAGATAGACTGTCAATTTTTACTAGATTTTGTAGAGTTCTATTGAATTATAAATATCGACCAACTGTATACATTACAAAGCTCGCTTTGACTTTGTTTTCATGTAATGCGCCATGACATTATATATTTTGAAACGTTGGCGGACATACAATACAAGTACAATACCGAGTGACGCTGGCTATAATTTTTTTTGTAGGGCTGTGGCGTTTAAAAACATTTAATAAATTTGTTAAATGTTTTTAAACGCCACAGCCCTACAAAAAAAATTATAGCCAGCGTCACTCGGTTACATAATTTAAGGATTCTGACGATTCTCCCATAGCTAAATCAAAATCTGATCAGGCTGATAAAAGTTGAGGAATAAAGAAACTCATATACAAATACGAACACTAAAAACATTAAACTCCTTTGTGGCAGTCGTGTAATTACGTACCTATATTGACAAATATAACCATGGCGGCGAAATAAACGTAACCTGTCTCAGACGAGTCATCCTATCATGTTCATCTTGCATATGCATCAATGTGGTCTTAACAAAGTAACAAAAATGTCATGTAAGTAATATTCTTAGACGATTCTTGGATCTGCTCTAAATGAGTCAATGTTAAGGTTTAAACAGCGTTCGTACAGTCTTTTTTAATCTAATTAAAATAGGTGATTTTACTTAGATAAGGGAAAATATCAATTACCTACCTAGTAATATTGCTGCAAATTAACTTTAAGGCCAACCAAGAGTCTCATGATTACTACAAATAGAATTTTGGTGGTTGAGATTGTTCAGTTTAAAGGTGTTATTATATGTATATTATACCATAGCTCCTTTATTGCCTCTTCTACCTCTGCGTCCAGAAGCGCCTTTGTCACCTTTCTCGCCCTGACTCCCTGGATAACCTGGTGGTCCCTGTGGTCCTGTCGCCCCCTTTTCTCCTGAAGGTCCGATCGGGCCAGTTTCCCCTCTTGGGCCCTCGGCGCCCTAAAAATAAATCATAATGCTAGTAAAAGCGATGCATAAAAGAAGTCAGATTACAAATTTTTTTTCCAATTTTTTTTTTAATTTTTAGTGAAAAATGTGAAATATTGGTTCCCACTCCAATTACTACACCAAGGATAATATAGTCTATAATTAATTATTAATATTAACAAAACATACATTTAAATAATGAATTACATCAAGGAAATAAAATTTAAAATACAGTGACAATATGTAATTAAAACAATTAAAACAAGTAGATTGGAATTTAATGTCATGGAAGTCGGGACCATGAACAAGACAAATTGAGCTCAGTATAGTCCCGATTTAAAAACAAGTCACTTATTAATCGGCTACCACTGCTTCGAAAGATAAGCAATAGCTATAAACTGCCATTCCACGGGTCCATGGTTCGATCCCTTCGGCCGGCTTGAGCTTCACCGCATGGTGGGAGGGCATTTTGTGAATGTTCGTCTGGCTAATTATCACCCACAAGTAGAAAACCTATCGCTAATCACCCAAAAGTGTGTTCCGGCAGTAGGTCTTGAGAGCCAGAAAGTAGGTAATTATTAAAATTACAGGCACATAAGACTTAACAAATGCACGTCCCAGGTTGATGAGCGCATTGCATATGTTATAGCCAGAGATTAACGCTTCGTGCGTCTTTCATCTCAATAACATAAAAAAAAGTTTAGTGTTCTCTTGTTTTACTTTTGAGTGATGTAATTATATAGGTAGGTAGCTACATACGGATCGATTGTTTGATTCAACTCGCTCCATTTCACCAATAACCACCATTATTTGAATATATATGTAATATATTCATAAATCATTAAAAAAAATATGGTAGATACTTTTGAAATAAAAAGTTAGATTAATAATATTCATAAATTAACAACTTTCGTTTTTATCACATACCTAGTGTAGCATTTACATGAACTGCAACTGCATACCAATATATTAACATTAGCAGCTTATTTTATTCCTAAATTTCCCGTCCAAAAAATTCATAATCTTAATCTGAAATAATATGTTAGGTAAAAATAACGTCAGTAAATTTATGTACCTTTTGGCCTTCAGGTCCTTCAATGCCAGGTGGTCCTGGTTCTCCAAGTAAACCCCTCTCGCCTTTCGGTCCCATTTCTCCCTTTTCTCCCTCGACACCTCTTATGCCTTTGTCGCCCTTATCGCCTGGTAGTCCGCGAGGACCGTCGTCTCCTTTGATTCCACGACTCCCAGGAAACCCTAACATGCCCTAAATACAAAAATAGTTACCTAGGACACAAATTATATTAACTAAATCCATCTTTTGAGTGACGATATAATTATGTATTGTTAGTTGATATTGTTCATTACAAATTAATTAAAACTTAGTATCACAGAATAATTGTAATAAGTTAATAATTATAGTTTTACAAAAATGCATAATGATTTTCACTGATTAGGGCTCCACATGAGGTTATCGTGAAACTGAATGAATAGGTAAGATCATCAATAAAAACAGAAAAAATAATTTAGTATTATCCATGATTTAAGTTGAAAGAGGAAGGTTTTAGCATTCAGGCGTTACAATACTTTGCGGAAATTCATATTCAGTTATCCTAAGCGCAGACGAGTGTCGTAAGTTTTAACTTGAAGCAGAATTATTACCTTTATAATATGTTGTTTAGTTATTAAATATTTTTTATCTCTAAGTTATTAAATTATTGGGCTCGATTAACTTTATGCTATAAGTTAGTTAGTCTACACAAAATTACTCGATTATACTTCTTACCTGTGGACCTGGCGGCCCAGCGTCTCCAGGTGAACCTTGTTGACCTGGATTTCCTGGAGTACCTGGTACTCCTTCAGGACCAGGTAGACCTGATATACCTTGTTTTCCTTGAGGACCCTAAAAACGAACCAAATTTGGATTTACTTATAACTTTCGTCAATATCTCATAAGTTTTAATGTGTTTGATTTGATTGAGATTACCTGTGAACCTGGTATGCCTTGTGGACCTTGAGGTCCAGGTGAGCCCATAGCCCCCATAGTACCAGGTTGACCTTGCGGCCCTGGTGGACCAGGTTGCCCAGGCGCTCCTTTACTGCCTTGAGGACCTTCCACACCTGGTATGCCAGGATATCCTATTAAGCCTGGGTACCCTCTTGGCCCCATAAAACCTCTGGGTCCCTGCATCAGATAAAAAAATAATGAACACATGGACATTTATAAATCACATTACTCAATGTGTATAATTAGAAAGAGAAAAAAAAACGATATAATTGTTGAAAAAAACTTCCGTAATAAGATAGGTACTGTACTCACCAGTTCCCCGACAAGACCGGGTGGCCCCGGTGGCCCATCATCACCTGACGGACCATCTTGCCCTGGAGAACCACCTTCTCCTTGCAAACCTGGAGTTCCTCTCTCCCCTTTATCCCCTGGCATTCCTGGCAAACCTGGGTAGCCCTGCTCTCCTTTAGCACCTGTTGGACCAGGTGATCCTCTTTCCCCGTCTCTACCTGCGTGACCTCTTCTTCCCAGTCTGCCTGGAGGGCCTTGTATACCTCGAGGTCCTGATGGGCCCTATAAAAACATTCAACATATGAACTCTTACAACGAATACTTGTTAAAGCAACTTTAATGTAGAAGCTGTTTAGGAATTGTTTGACAGTGTTTGATGACGTAGCCAATTTTTTTAATGCTACGGCTATAATTTACGAGACAGGCAATTCGTCCATCGGATGGTAAGTAAATGCGGTACGTCTACTCAATACTGTTTCGTCTGCATGATGCACTGCGCTCGTCAGTGCGACACATTAGCTCGATTGCGAGGCTCAGTAATTTCACTTCTTACAGAACCCTTCACGCTTTCCTTCAAACATAGTAGTGTTGGCACACTAATGTTTCGAGTTTGGAATAGGCACTGCGTTGAAACCTATCAAGATGGACTTTTGTTGAAGAGGTCTCCCACTCGGTATGCTATGTTCACTGTGGTCACTGGTAATCGTCATACAGTTAATACTTATAATAATAAATGCAGTTCAGAGAAAGGTTTAATGATATACGTAGGTATAAACTAATATAAAAAGTAAAAAAACCCGACTGCAAATTATTTTATTTTGTTAAAAGTTTTATCGTTCCATTGAAATGAAATCTGCAAGTCATAAATAGGTATTTATGTAGTCGTTTTTAAAGCTTTTCATTTTGAAATTCAGCTCGATGAGTTTGGAAGAAAGAATTGTTTTTTCACAATATAAAATCCGCCAATTAATTTTGTAAAGTAAAAGTTTTTTATTTTATTTTTATGTACCTATTGTCGCTTGCGCTATTAATACGAATTTAACGATGTCTCATACATTAAAATCGGTTAAGCCGTTTAGAAGTTAGGGTGAAATAAAGAAACTCACATACCTACATACAAGAACAATGAAAACATAATACTTCTTTTTTTGCGCAGTCGTGTAGAAATAAAACACGTTGAGTGTCTATTAACAAGCTATAACAAAGTTTACAACTTTGGTATACTTACGGGTTCACCTTGCTCCCCCTGTTCACCTTTAGTTCCTTCTGGGCCTATTTCGCCCTCCGGACCAGCTGGTCCAGTGAGCCCCATAGGTCCTTCAGCCCCACGCATAGCAGCCTAGTAAATATATACATGTTAACAAATTGACCAGTGAGTGAGTAAGAATGGTATTATGTTAAAAAAAATCTAAATGAGTTTTGTTTTACGTTATTAAGTGACGAATATGTAGTCTACACATTCGCCCGCCCGATGGTAAGCGTCGCGCCTGTCCATTACACAATGTCACCGCTCCATATCTACCCATGGGTGTCGTAAGAGGCGACTAAGGACAAAACACCAGAAGGTGGGCAGCAGCGCTTTCTGAGGAACTGATATCTTACACTGCGATCCCCAAGACGCCTGTCAAGCGTGGGGATTATGGCAAACCCCGTGCTTCGGAGGGGACCGTTAAGCCGTCGGTCCAGGTTGTTGTCTTAAGATAGTAGTAGATAAATAGCGTGGTGGTAGGACGTTTTGTGCATGTCCGCCTGGCTAGCTACCACCCTCAAGTAGAAAGTCTGTCGCCAAGCACCGAACGGTGTGTTCCGGCAGCTGGCCCTAAGAGCCAGTAATTCTAGGTTAGCCTGAATAACATTTTCGACCGCATCGTCACCTACCATCAGGTGAGATAGTAGTCAAAGGCTTGCCTATAAGCTTTAAATAAAAAAATAAAAAAACTATTTGATCTAGTACCGTACATTCATATCCCGCTAAATATGTGTTGATGGCACACTTTCCCTCACCTAAATTTTCAATTTATTCAGCGAATTATGCATTCGCAGCTCCATGGGATCGAGTATAAAATAGTTAAACTTTTGTGTGTATTACCATATGCTGAGTCAACATTTGGCGTAGTGCTTCCGCTTGCGCGTCCGGTCCTTTCTCGTTGTTTGATTGGTGTAACTGCAATATTAGTAAGATATTGAATAAATAAACATCTTCACGCCTGCATTTTCTCGAATGGTCAGATGTGTATGAATACTCTTATTTTGCCACATGTTTTCTCTATATAGTTAGTTAAGATGTGTCTATTCCTTGATGCTGTGCGATTGCCATATATATTAGATAATAATTTCTTCTCTAAAAAGAATTACTGTAATTTTTGTAGGTAAAGCCAATAATTCCCCGTGGGGTGCCGGGTTAGAATTGGACCTCCCCATATCATCCCGTGGGTGTCGTATGAGGCGACTAAGGGATAATTACTGGAAGGTGGGCAGCAGCACCTTCTAAAGAACTGCCATCTCACACTGCGATCCCCAAGCCGCCTGCCAAGCGTGGGGATTATGGCAAATACCCCCTTAATAGGGGAGGCTGTGTTCAGCAGGGGACGATCCGGCTGATACAGTACAGTAAAGCCAATAATGAATGTCCGAGATGGGATTAACCTTAGGAGTCTTTTAATAGTGAATTATAGAAATTGTTAGATTAATAAAAAAATACTGTATGGTTCCAAATTATCAAGATTTTCTTATAAGATTATAATGTCCGTCGGAAAGGTATTATATGAAATAAATAATATTAAAGTTTTCAGCACTACCTGATGTTAAAATTATCTTGTGCCGGTCATTTATTATTTCATATAATACATTATAGGCACAAGGGACTAACAGAAGTCAAATCTAAGATGTTAAATTTTTTTCAATAACCCTGTATTGTTTGTTGTATATGTTTGGTATTCGACTTATGTTTAGGTGGTTATAAAAAAATAACGCTTACCAATACAAAGCCCGAATTAAAACAAATTAAACTATGGGTTAAACTGAACGATTCACAGCATTTACTATGTATAGATGAGTCTTATGTTACAATATACTTACAGGCACGACGAAAACATGTCCAGGTGGTCCAGAAAATCCTTGTTGACCTTCTGCTCCGGGTTTTCCAGGTTCACCTTTGGGGCCTCTGGGGCCCTGCGGGCCTGGTGGACCAGGGTACCCCCGTGGGCCTAAATATGTCCCCGAGCTTCCGTAGTCGTACGTCTCATAAGTGTTGTAATCTATAGAAGCGTTGCCCTGAAACCAAAGTAATAAATCGGACATTAGACTGACTTCTGACATATAAGTATACTTAGATAGTTCGAAATATGCTAAATATGTGTAATATTTTGCTAAACATTTGTTACTCCCCCAACATCTCACCCCTTCAGGGGTTATATGTGTCCCTACAGGATTTTTTGGGGGTGTAATTGTATTTTAAATAAGTTATGAATTCAGCAATATTCTTTCCAACACAGGAAAATCAGTAGACACTTTATATTGTTGCGTCCTTATGTTGGTTACAACTTTAAAACCACATTATTTTTCACCCTCAGATTTTTCAGGTCGAGAAATGTTGATACGTGTTTTTTCAATATAAGTAATAACTATTAACAATGTTAAGGCATATTAACTTATTAGGAACCGGCTAGGACCCGCGTTATATTTACCGGAAAGATTCCGACCAGTTTCGGACTGTTTTGAAGTCCTTCGTCTGGGAGTCACGCGCTGAGGCCCGTGCTCGTCGCTTCGCGCAATCGTCACTCCCAGACGAAGGACTTCAAAACAGTCCGAAACTGGTCGGAATCTTTCCGGTAAATATAACGCGGGTCCTAGCCGGTTCCTAATAAGTTAATATGGATAAAACTCGCGATAGTTTCCAAAGTGAAATGTTAAGGCACATTGTTTTGGCTATTTGAGTGGCTCATATTTTTTTATTAAGTTCTGACATTTAAATCTCCACCACATTAGGACTTTATTTTATTGGAAGACTTCATGGACTATCAAAAAAGCATTTCAATTGGTTCACAGGTATCATATACAAGTATACATTTATTAAAAATTAAAAAAACCCGACTGCAACTTATTTATTTTCGTTAAGCGTTTTATTAAAACTTCAGGTTATAAATATATTTGTGGACTCTTATTTTCATACCCCACTCGATTAGTTTAGGAGAAAAAACATATTTTTCTTCTCACAATATGGCGTCTAAAATCGGCCATATTGTTTTTTTCTGTCTACACTACTACAAATCTTATGATTAAGATCGGTGAAGCCGTTCACAAGTTATGGTGCAAATAAATTCACAAACATATACGAATCCTGAAACATAACACTCCTTTTTTTGGGCAGTCGTGTAAAAATATGCATAGAGCGGTGAACCTCTATATATCTTGGAGGTCCGTTAAAAGGGGTTTTTAAAAGGTCATCTCACCTGGGTTTCATCCGGCGGGTGAGTGAGCCAATCGCTGTCCTCAGTAGTCGTGATAGGGGTGTAAGAGGACTCCGTAGTTACGAGCGTCACATCCGGCACGTCCTCGTCTCGCTTTGGCTGTAAACCGATCATAAAAAAGGGGTTATGTATCTATTTATCCTGAAAATACGTGATGTATTATGAGACGATGAAGTCGTGCGTAACTTATTTTTGGGGGTTTAGGTGACATAATTGCGATGGTAACGTAAGATAGTTATTTTTTTTTAATTTATTTAAGCACTATATTCTATGTCCCGGATTGGATTGATGTATTATACATACTGCGCGAAATCGGAGGACGCGGGTTCGAATCCCGCTCGGGACATAAAATTTGTGGTCCAATAATTGTTATATATGATTTTTCGATTTTATTGGTTTGTGTAATTGTTCTTTTTATTTGTGTCTTAGTAAAATTTATATAATGAAACATCATTGTACCTGTATTCTTCGAAAGACATTTTTACATCTACGATTCGCCAGAAATATTTTTGTTCCCATGTAAGACGGGCAAACCTATGGTTTTTTTTCAGAGCTAATAGACTAGCTTTTGAACATATCTCAACTGATGGTAAGCGTTTCTAATCTGGGAGGTATGGTAGCAGGCTAGGCGGGCTTTTACCACTGTGCAATAACGACTACTCCTAAGACCGAAGACGCCGGCGGCTTAAAGTTACCTCTAAGAACGGAAATGTTCAGTAGTAACCTAAATACTACTAGTTCCATGCTAGGTTAAACCTGGTACCACCTTCGACTTATCACTTACTATCAGGGGACAACTCCCATCTCTTAATTCAGTCTTATTTTAACCTTACCTTTACAATTTTAATTCGCACTACCAAATATCACTATAGTAAACTTACATACATCAGAACTTCAACGTAAGAGCGGGTTGCATGCATTGAATCAAGTAATTTGTGCGATAGAGACAGTGCTATATGAACATTATTGTTTCGTGACGGCCATGGTACGAATATCAATATCAGTATTTTAAGCTTGAAATAATGACGTTGGGTTTCCATAATTGTTTCTAAAATGTGGGAGTTGGGCCCCAGGTGAGATTGTGATCAAAGGTTAGCCTAACGCCAATAAAAAAATGGTAGCGTAACGTAGGCAGAGTTTAAGGTTTATCTCGGAAGATGTTATGCAGTAAGAATATGTATGTAGTGGCTGGAGTACGCATGGAAAAATTACGTTTTAGGTACTCATGGCACTTATGAAACGTTGCTGTTTATATATTCATTTGCTAGAATAACATATCGATTAATTCTTCAAAACGAACGCAAATAACTCGGTTTCGGGTTTATTTTTAAGTGCCAAAAGCTTCGATATAAAACTCAATCCATCATGACTGTTATCAAAACCAGTTTTTTTATGCTTGATATTAGATTAGCCTTTGATAGGCGATGTGGCCGAAGATGTTGTTCAGGCTGACCTAGAATTACTGGCTTTCAAGGACAGCTGCCGGAACACACTGTTAGCTGCTTGGCGA
This sequence comes from Plagodis pulveraria, assembly GCA_963890685.1. Classification (NCBI taxonomy): domain Eukaryota; kingdom Metazoa; phylum Arthropoda; class Insecta; order Lepidoptera; family Geometridae; genus Plagodis; species Plagodis pulveraria. The sequence goes on along the minus strand of OY982950.1, from coordinate 26,645,131 downwards.
CAGATTTTCTACTTGAAACTTGGTGGCTATGGCTAGCTGGCACCTGGCAGCGGGTATTCGAAATATGCGCTACGAACATGCAATTTGTTCAAATTGAACAGATAATATTATATTAGTAATACCAATAGTATTATTACTTAGATAAGTAAGTACCTAACAACTAACGCCACTTCCGACTGCTTTGAGCTGAGTGATTTGAGATGTCTACAATCCAGACTGGATAAGTCTTCTTAAGGTTGAACTGGCCGGTTACTTCCCCATACAAACGTCGTAGGGTGATCACTCCCTTATTTGAGATTTTGGGTCCCGACTTAAGCATAACACCGATTGATATCGTCATTATCTGGGCTTGTATGATGCCAAAATTTTGAAAAGATAATTAAGTTGTTAGTTCTGAGCCTCGAAAACTTTATATGAAAATGTTTCGAGGCTCATAATTCTCAAGTTAATTATTTTATTAAAATTTATAAAGAATAAGCATTGCAATTCAACGGGGCAATACTGCCAGCATGCTGGGCACGCTGCCAACTGGTAGAGGTGGGCTAGAGCATTTGGACTGGCTATGAGTCTGCAATGGCTTATAGGATCTAAATGCTTTGTATTGTAGTAGCTGTAGTGTTGTATATAGTTCGTAGTATTGTATATAGTTCGTAGTATTGTATAATAGTTCGTAGTATTGTATATAGTTCGTAGTATTGTATAATAGTTCGTAGTATTGTATATAGTTCGTAGTATTTTGTTAATAAAGGCATACCCCGGTAAATAAAAAAATATTGTTATTTTTGCAATAACGCCTGCTTGGCGAATTACATTACAAAATGACATGGTATAATTATAGTAGAGTAGAGAAAAATTATAGTCATGTGCGGGATTCGAACCCGCGTCCATCCCAAATTTAGTTATGAGTCATTGTGTCATGTTAGCTCAATTGGTTAGAGCATACCCCAGCTAAAGGGGTGGATGGATGGACGCGGGTTCGAGCCCCGCACATGACTATAATTTTATCTCGCGTAAAATTTTTTATTTCAAAATTATACAATACTTCTTTGTTTGTAACAAACAGTTGTATTGTTTATTATTCTTATATGTACTTAGTCCCATATTTTGTACAAAAAATCTCAAAGTGAACTATATTTTAACATAATTGAAAATGTATTCGTTGAAAATTAGTTAGGTTGGCTTAGCGGTAAGAGCATACCCAGGCTAGACAGCGCGATGAGGTCGGTAAAATGTTCGAGGGGATTGTCGCCCGCCGGCTGAATGACCACCTGCGGAGGGTCGGGCCGGACCTGTCGGACGCCCAATTCGGGTTTCGAAGAGGGCGTTCGACTGTGGATGCGTTGGCCCGACTCAAAGGCCAGGTGCGGGAGGCTGTGGAGGCAGGGGACGGGGTTTTGGCTGTGTCATTTGACATAGCCAACGCCTTTAACTCCGTCCCCCACTCGACAATATTGGAGGCACTCCGCTACCATGGAGTGCCTCCGTACCTGCAGAGTCTCCTGGCTGATTATCTGGGAGACCGAGCTGTCCTCCTGGTGGACCGCACTGGCAGACTTCGCAGGTACGGCGCGGGATCCGGTGTTCCACAGGGGTCTGTCCTGGGACCACTCTTGTGGAACATTGGATTCGATTGGCTCTTGCGGGGAACTCTCCTCCGTGGCACGAGTGTCATTTGCTATGCCGATGACACTCTTCTCACCGCCCGGGGGAGGAACCTTAGAGAGGCGGCGAGTTTGGCCTCAGCCGGCGGATCTCTTGTCGCGGGAAGGATCCGCCGACTAGGATTGAAGGTGGCGCTCCATAAGACCGAGGCCGTGTTCTTTCACGGGCCTCGGCAGCGCATTTTCCCTGACGCCCATATTGTCGTAGAGGGCGTCAGGATCGAAGTGAAGGCCCAGATGAAATATCTGGGCCTAGTTATCGACAGCCGGTGGCGCTACTGGCACCCCTCCTTGGGAGCTTGAGGCGGGAGTGCTCGCCAGAGTGTATGAGTGGACGGCGGGGCGCAAAGCTCGCGGTGAGCCCCCCGCTCTGGAGGAGCGGGAGGCTGTCAGGCGTGAGGCAAGGGATGCAGTAGTCCAGCATTGGACGGAGGACCTCGCCGCCGCCACATTTGGCCGCCGTACGTTGGACGCTCTCGCGCCAGTTCTGGAAGACTGGCTCGAACGGTCCCACGGCTTCCTCTCGTTCCGTCTGGTGCAGGTGTTATCCGGGCACGGATGCTTCGGATCGTACCTGCACCGGATCGGAAGGGAGGAAGCACCGGCGTGCCACCATTGTCCCGCGGTGGAGGACACGGCACAGCACACCCTCGAGGTGTGCCCTTCATGGTCCGAGCTGCGCCGCAGCTTGGTCGACATAGTTGGGCCAGACCTCTCGCTTCCCAGCGTGGTCAACGCCATGTTGGAAAGCGAGGGGGCCTGGACAGTGGTCGCCTCCTTCTGCGAGGAAGTAATTTTGCAAAAGGAGGCGGCAGAGCGTGCAAGGGAGGAAGACCCCCTTGCGGCGCCACTGCGCAGACGAAGAAGGGGTGGGAGAAGGCGATTGAATAATCGTCATCATCTCCCACCCGGTGGTGAATAGCGAGAGAGGCGCGGGGGCGCCTTCTCTCGCATTGCACCTATTCACCACCTCCGTCGGGCGGGAATGGCCAAGCATTCCTGGTCATTCCCGGGCCCCTCCTGTTGGGAGGGGCGTGTAGGCCCCGCTGTAAAGCGGGCGGTCGTTGAAGGGGGACTGGACGCAAAGGCTCTGCCGGTCTCCCAGTCCTTCTCCACGCAGACGATGCTGGAATGCCGCTGGGTCGTTTAGTGGGTATACCGGTCTACTACCGGGGAGTCCCACATACCCCCCTCCATCCCCCGATGGGGGGGCATGCGTAAAGCATTTTTCCCAGCGAAAAAAAAAAAAAAAAAAAAAAAAGGCTAGACAGCGCGGGTTCGAATCCCGCACATAATTTTTCCCCTCGTTATAATTTTGTAATATATTGAAAATAATCTTGAGAACTTATAAAGTCACTATAGAAACCTTATAAGAAAACAAATTACTTATTTCTAAATTTGTATTGTTTCGTTTGTTTTTATTCTCATCGCATCCATATGGAAAGTATTATTTTCGCGAATTTAGGACCAAAAAATTGACGTTTTCGCCTCAACCTTAGTCTACAAGTACACTCGAGAGCAATGAATCCGGGTCACTTAAAGAATGTTAAAAATCTCGGAAACTAAAAATGATAGGTTAATGCAATAAATTGTATTTAATAGACAATGTAATACTCCTTAAATGAAAGTAAAAAAAATATGAGTCACCATACATTTTATTAACACAAAATTACATAAAGAAAAAAACTGCTGATCTCTCCTTAAAACAAAAATAGGAAACATGAAATTTTTGAACTTTATTACGATTTTCTTGAATTTTAATACTTCGTATTGCCTCCTCGTGCTTCCATTACTGCGTTTACGCGGTTTGGCATGCTGTACACCAAGTTCCTTATACGATTTTGGGGAATATTCTCCCATTCCTCTGTGAGAGCAATTTTGAGCTCACGAAGCGTGATTGGGGGAGGGTTTCGTTGTTTTACGCATCTGCCTAGCTCGTCCCAAGCATGCTCGATCGGGTTGATATCCGGGCTGCGCGCTGGCCACTCCATACGAGTAATGTTCATCTCTTGAAGGTAGTCATTCACAATCCTACCTGTATGAGGTCGGGCATTGTCATGCATAAATATAGCATCCTCACCTAAATTGACCATAAATGGACCAACGTGATCATTGAGGATTTCTTCCACATATCTTACGCTAGTTAAAGAGCCGTTTTCTATGATCACCAGCTCTGTGCGACTTTCAGAAGAAATTCCGGCCCACACAAGTACAGACCCACCACCGTAGGCTACTTTTTCTTCGATGCATGCTTGCTTGAATCTTTCCCCTGGTCTTCGATACACTCTGTGTCTTCCATCGTGCTTGTAGAGCATAAATTTTGATTCGTCGGAGAACATAACTTTTGACCAATCTTCAATACTCCAATTTACGTGGCTCTGGGCATATCTTAGTCTCGAAATACGATGCCCACGCTCCAGTTTAGGGCCGTTTGCAGGTCTAAGGGGTTTTAAGTTAGATTCAGCAAGCCGACGTCTTACTGTCCATGCACTTGGGTTACTTCCTCCGAGGCGTCGAAACTGATTGGTGAGTTCAGTTCCTGTGAGAAAGCGATTTCGAAGCATGGTGTTCACCAAGTATCGGTCTTCTCGTGCTGTGGTACACCTGGTTCTGCCCGTTCCTGGTCTGCGTAGGTTAGAACCAGTTTCTTCGTAACGTCGGAGAACTCTTTGTACTGTTGACAGCGACACACCGACAGTCCTGGCTGTATCGCGCTGACTCCGGCCGGTTTCCAGCATTGTAAGTATTCTGGTGCATTCTTCAGGCGTAAGCGACATAATTTCAGCTTGAATAATGAATATAGAGCACTATCAACATGGTTTATGTACCCACATAACTGACAGATTACAAACAAAAGCAAAACCAAATGCTGTAATTTCGTAGTTCCATCTTCGAAAGTGGCCCTTTTTCAAATTTGATTTTTTTATGATATAACTTTACAATAACTAAGAAGTTTTAATACCTTCATTTAAGGAGTATTACATTGTCTATTAAATACAATTTATTGCATTAACCTAGCATTTTTAGTTTCCGAGATTTTTAGGATTCTTTAAGTGACCCGGATTCATTGCTCTCGAGTGTAGTTTATGTGATTTTTACTCATGACAACGAGCTGATAATTTTGCCATTGTTTTTCACCTACTATTTTAATTTTACATGTTTGTTTTTTTTTCTTTTAAATCAAAGTATGTATTTTATAGGTAATTAGCATCCTTTAATATGTATCATACACAAATAAAAAGTTAAATACTACAAGAATATAAGTAGACCGTCAGTTTATTTTTCTATCTAAGTACCTCTTATTATAATACTCTCGTGAGTTATGTCCATACATACTATTTAGCAAAGGGTTAAAACATAATAAATAAACATTAATATAAATTAGGACACATACAATTCCAGTAAATAATACTCGACTCCTATTCGGTTGTTCCTATTCGGTATTACTCGGCTCCCTCATAAAAACATGATGTTGAAATCCTGGCATTCAATAGCTTGTTAAATTAGATATTATTCTAAAATACATGTATTTTTTTAATATAGTTAGCTATTCTTACCCTAGGCGTAGTAAAATCCATAGTTTCCAGCGGACTTGCATCCGTGGACGCTGGAATATATTCATCGGAATCGGTGAACCTGCCAAAAATGCTGTTTTCATCTGAAACACAAACATTAGCGTAATTAATAGTGTAACTTTATGTTGACAGGTAACATATGTTGTATTTTATTCACACTTGTTTGAAAAGTTTTTGCATCGAGCGTAACATGTGTGTATTGTATTGTTATGTTGCTTGAAGCAGTGATGGCTCAGTGGCATTGGCTATGGACTGCCGCGCAGCAGGTCCATGGTTCGAATCCCGCCCAGAGCTTGAGCTTCACCGCATAGTGGAAGGGCATTTTGCGAATGCCCGCCTGGCTAGCGACCACCCTCAAGTAGAAAATCTGTCGCCAAGCACCTAACGGTGTGTTCCGGCAGCAGTCCTTGAGAGCCAGTGAAATTACAGGCTAATGAGACCTAACAACTGGACGTCTCAGTGTGACGGGCACAGTGCAATTCGTCGTTGATGAAATGCGTCTGTTATAGGCAGAGGTTAGTCCACACCAGGTGGGCCTCGGGCTTGTTCCGACACAATAACATAAAAAAAAAAAAATAATGTTGACGAACGTAAAAGAACTTTGAATTGTAGAAGAATTGTTTTATTCGTATATCTCTAGATATTTTGAAGCGCTCGTAGCGAAGTTTGCTTAGCTGTTCTTAACCGATCAGCAAAGTTAAGCAACGTCCGCCGCGATCGTGAGGTGGATGGGTGACCACTAATGACATTACTACTGACCGCTTCCGTGCTTCGGAGGGCACGTTAAGCCGTCGGTTCCGGTTGTTGTCTTAGGATGGCAGTCGTTATAGCATAACGGTAGGGTATTTTGCGCACCCTCAAGTAGAAAACCTGTCGACAAACACCTAACGGTGTGTTCCGGCAGCTGTCCTTGAGAACCAGTAATTCTATGTTAGCCTGAACAACATCTTCGACCACATGATCACTTACCATCCGGTGAGATAGTTAGCCTATCAAGCATAAAAAAGATTCTCGTATTCATATAAGCAATTATACATGAAACATGTATAGTATGTGAAGCGTGTAGTATAGCGTAGCCAGCAAAAGAAACCTTACCAGCGTCAGTAGAACCCAAATACTGTCCGGTGACAGGGTAAGAATTGACATTCCAAATTTGTCTATCAGTGTCCAAGTCTCTGCTTGCAGCAGCCGAAAGTTCCGATAAGTTTCTTTGATTGAATCTGTTCCTGCCAAAGTGTCCATATTGCCTCCTCCCTTCTCCATCTACGCTCAAAGTGTACTGATTAGGAGTCGACGTTTCTACTGGTAAAGATCTGTATATAGGTTCTCGTTCCGTCGCAAAGTTATTTGATACTCCATAGCTAGAACTTCCAGTAATGACTTGGGCGCCTCCTGCTCCGCAATTAGGAGCAATAGTCGAGCACATATCATAAGCGACGTCTGGTTTGTTGGCAAATTGAAGCAACTCGATGTCGCCCTAAAAATTACACTCAATTTAAATGATCGTTATCGTGATATCACGTTTATTTGGGTTATTAAGCTCAAGGAGTGTGATGCTTCAAATTTGAATATTTATTGACGTTATGTTTGTGTCTCTAATTCAAACAAATGATTGTCAATTGACTGATGTTCAACTTACGTCATAGTATTGGTCTGGTGTTACTTGCGTTCCAACCACAAGAACGCCGGCTAAATTGAACGTGCTTCCAGGTCTTCGGTTGAGAAGAAGCGTTTCCTTCACTTCGCAGTCTACTAAAAGCGTCGCGGAGTCGCCTTTTATGCTTAAAGCCAGTCGATGCCATCTGCACAAGAAACTTTAACTTGTAGAACAGATTAAACACTATTTAGTGCCTAACTTCAAGTACTTAGCAGCATTCTATCAAACCGTCAGAACTTTGGCAGGTCGGATCGGTTTCACTCTGGCAGCTCATTCATCAAAACTTTAGTTAATTAAGCGTTGACTTATAGTCGAGTGAAATGAAAACAACTTCATGTAGAATGTTTGGTAAAAGATAAACATAGGTAGACATGATGCGTTTGAAAAAGATAAGCAATACATTTCGTGACACCATCAAAGTGTTAATTGTGTATAACTGTCTTGCCTTTTGACTTTTACTCATCTTAACAATTTTGTAGAGCACAAATGTTTCATCTCGGGCGGGAATACACACTTGTAAATACAGTGGAATCAAGTGGATAGTGGGTACTTGAAATATTTTATCGGATTATAGCACCAGAAGATCACATAATGTGGTCAAAAACGGACCACAGGTTTACCCAGAATGAGAACAGAAGGTATTGCGAGTTTTCCTCAAGAAACGCATAAAAAATATGGTTCAAGCACAGCGACTCTGGTGGTGCGTTAGTGAATCAAGCATTTTGCCATACAAAATCGCGTTTACCAGACTCTCAAGGACAGTTGCCGGAACAGATGATAATGATGCCCATGCATCAACGAATAATAATAATGATAGTATCCACGATATTTGTGTATCGAGAGAGTTTATATTCAAACTCTTAAAACGCTTAGATACATCAAAAGGACCTGGAAGTGATTGTATTCCGCCCTTATTATATACAAGGTGTGCTGAAACGCTATCATTGCCTCTTACTGTTATTTTTAATAGATGTATAAAAGAAGGCTACTTTCCCAAAGTGTGGAAGACAGCGCATATTGTGCCTATTCATAAAAAGGGCCTTAAGACGTCTATTGAAAATTACAGACCTATTTCTATACTAAATGTTGTAAGTAAAGTAATGGAAAAAATCGTTCACCACTTTATGTATCCTACCATTTCCAAAGCCATACCTATAGAACAACATGGTTTCATGAAAGGCAGGTCTACATGCACTAACCTAGCCATATTTTCTAACGATGTTCTCCGTGACATGGAGTGTGGAGGGCAGGTTGATGTGGTCTACACGGACTTCGAAAAAGCATTCGACCGTGTGGATCACTTGATCCTATTGCGTAAACTACATGAGCTCGGAATACACGGGAATCTGCTTCGGTGGGTTACTTCTTATCTGAGAAATCGTAGCCAGGCGGTTGTTGTTGGTGGCTATAGATCTGACTATACTGACGTTACATCAGGGGTGCCCCAAGGATCGATATTAGGACCTCTCCTGTATGCAGCATATCTATATGATATAAAAAAGTGCTTTCAACACTCTAAATTCCTAATGTATGCAGATGATACTAAAATTTATTGCAAAGTAAACGACTTGAATGATTGTTTTAAACTCCAAAAAGATTTAGATGCACTAAACGTATACTACAAAGATAACCGTATAGATATTAATGTAAGTAAATGTTTACAAATTAGTTTTACACGCAAATTAATACCTATTAAATATTTATATAAAATTAATGATAACACTATAAGTAAAACGGAATCCGTTAAAGACCTAGGAATAATTCTAAATTCTAATTTTGACTACTCTGAGCATATTATGAGTATGGTTAGCAAAGCCTATAAAGCCTTAGGTTTTGTATTGAGAGTTAGTCAGCCTTTTTCTGACACAGCTTGTATTAAAACGCTCTACTACTCATACGTCCGCTCTGTACTTGAGTATTGTAGTAATATATGGACCCCACATTATGTAACATACATTCACGAAATAGAGAATATACAAATTAAATTTTTAAAACATTTAAACTACAGAACATTTACTTATCTTAATAACTACTCTGATTCTTGTACAATTCATCACATATTACCTCTAAAAGACAGGCGTATTATCTTAGATATGATGTTTCTGTACAATATCTGTAATAGTAAAATTGACAGCATGGATCTGAGTAACCTTATTTTAAAATTTTGCGTCCCAAGAATCCGTACTCGACATACCAATTTATTTTCAACGCCCCTGACTCGAACTAATTACACAAATAATGCAGTTGCAAGCCGCCTACTTAGAACTTATAATAAAATGTTTGATACCATAGATATTTTCTGCTCTAGCAAACAAGCGTTTAGAAAATTAATCTTAAACGTTTTGGAGAACAAAGGCCAATAGATATTAAGTAATAACAAATCACATAATTATTGATACACACATGCATTTTCACACCACAAACATCAAATTGCACACCTTTTATACTAAAATAAATAAGTAAAACCAAATAAGTAGTGTTACTTCATAGAGCATGTGATTTTACACTCACACACAATCACTCACATTCTCATACAGAACATCGTACAAATGTACTCTTAAAACCTCCTAATAAATGTCATATAATGTAAACTTAATTTTAAGTACTGTTTATATATTAAGTTTTATATATATTAGTTTATATATTATATATTAATACGTTGAATGTAATTTTGTATACTTATAAAATGTTAGTCCGTTTTTGGCTGTAAGCTTAAGTATTTCTCAATATATACATAAATTTTAAGAGCTGTGGATTAATAAAATAAATAAATAAATAAATAAATAAACAGACCTTTAGGTACTTAGCGACAGATTTTCTGCTAGGCAGGCAAGCATATGCAAAATTCCTAAACCACTCAGGCGGTGAAGCTCAAGCCCGCTGCAAGATTCGCACCATGAAGCCCTTTCGCAGCATTATAGTTGTTGTCATTGGGCTACCATTGCTTAGGTTGGTTATTTTAAGTTTATTTAATAGAACTTATTATTATTATAAAATAGGTAAGCTTTGGAAGGCCAAATAAAACTGATATGAATTTATTAGCGTTGCATCAAATAATAATTTGATCAATGATCGTGTCAGAACTTCTTTTTTTTTTTTGCTTTGCTTACATCATACTGTATCTGCCTGATTGGTCACTGCTGTAAACAGCCTCCCCCATTAAGGGGGGGGGGTTTACCATAATCCTCACGAGTTGGCATCTTGGGGTTCGCAGCGTAAGAAAACAGTACCTCAGAAGGCGCTGCTGCCCACCTTTATGAGGGGTTCCCCCATTATGAGGGGTTTCGGCTTTTTACCCTTATCAGCCTCTTGCGATACCCACGGGAAGAGCCTAGTATCCCACGCTCAATTACTATAACATACCCTTATTTCACCCCTTTTTACAATCGTCTAAGTATACATTATTGTGTTGGGTGAAGACTACTGTACCTACACCACCACTCGGAATAGTTCTTATTGCGAAACATCTTTTCAGCTTACTAAATACCGGTTCAACCTCTTTGACCCTTAAAAACTTTACCACCTAGTGTTCTGGTCTCACCTGCCGTCTGCTATATTGACCCTGTACGTCAACATCTCGTGGTCTTGTGGGTCACCTCTGGTGTCTTCATAATACAGTTCTATCAGTTCTCCCACCACCAGCTGAAGCTGTTCATCGCCAGAGTCGGAGTATAACACGAACAGGGGGTTTTGATCCGTGCCTGTAGACATTACTTTTAATGGAAATACTATTCATAAAAACAAATATATCCAGTTATGATACTACATCATCTTCTTGACCATCATAGTGTATTTTTAATTCGCGTTTTATTTTATGTACACTAATATTATAAAGAGGAAAGATTTGTATTTTTGTATGTAACGAATAAACTTAAAAACTCTGGACCGATTTGAGTAATTCTTTCACCATTAGAATTCAACATTATCCCTGATGAACATAGGCTGTAGATTAGATAAAGTATATAATAACATATAAAGTGGGTAGAGATTTCAGTCTTTTAGTCTAAGAAAGCACGCCACTAAACGTGATAATTGAAATGTGTGTGTGCGTGTGTGTGTGTGTGTGTGTGTGCGTGTGTGTGCGTGCGCGCGCGCGTGCGTGTGTGTGTGTGTATGTGTGTGTGCGTGCAATTTTATAGTTCAAGACATTATAAAGCGTGCAATTTAAAGCTCCTATTAATAAACGTATCTCAGAGTACTGTACAGTACTGTATCAGCCGGATTGTCTACTGCTGAGCACAGCCTCCCCCATTATGAGGGGTTTGCCATAATACCCACGCATGGCAGGAATCTTGGGGATCGCAGTGTGAGATATCAGTTCCTCAGAAAGCGCTGCTACCCACATTCTGGTGTGTTCCCTTAGTCGCCTCTTACGATACCCACGGGTAGAGATGGGGGGGTGACGGGGGTGACATTATAGCCCGGCACCTCACGGGGAGTATCTCAAAGTAGAGATCGATATTAAGACAAGATGCAGTTTTGATGTTTAAAGCATAGAACATCTGTCAAAAACAGCATCTTAAGATCGATCTCAACTTTGATGCTTATATTAATACTGGCTTTAGACTGAAAGATCTTTTACTAAGTATATGTACAGTCGCCTACAATAAGAAGTATACACTTCATAATTTTCAAAATAATGTGTTGTCGCTAAGTTATTATTAATCGAAGTTAACATTAACCTAAGTATAAGTATTCATATTAATCTTTGATTTAAAGATACTTCTGATTACACAGGGAAAAACAGAACTCTTTGCCACTATTTTGAAAATTACAATGTGTATACTTCTTATTGCAGGCGACTGTACGTAGGTATCTTAAACTTTGGCTAAATTTTAATGACTGATAGACTTGACCATTGTCTTACCTGATGGTAAGTTCTGAGCTATTGAAGATGTCGTTTAGGCTAACCTACATCCCCTGGACTGCTTACTTACTTATATATATATATATATATATGACAGTGTAAGCAAATTTATTAAAGGTTTTATAAAATTAGATATCCATTCAATTTATTTATGTAGATATATCTGTTCTATAAAATTTATAGACAACATCCACGAAAATAATATTTCAAATGATCAAAATAACGTCTCAAATATTTGGAAACCAAACAGAATTAACGAAATCCGAGGGGATTATTTATCAGCAGCCACAGATCAAATTAAATTCCCAATAATTGAGCGACTCCAATCTTCACCTAAGCACCCCTAAGTAACGCTTTAACATCCCCGAAAACGTTTAGACTTTAATTCGTGGTTAAGAATATTTATACCAATACTGGGTAGGTATTGGTATATAGTATGCATTTCATTTGTTCGTAATTCCTTTTGAATATTTTTATATAGTTCATGTACTTATGTCATTACGAACTGTATATTTTTATAATTTTATTTGGTTTCCCTTTATCTGATGATCTTAAATGTAATAGGTATCCATACTATAGCATGATATTTCGATCTACTGAAATACAATGTTTGTATTACAAAATAACAAATATAAGATAGGAAAAATTGCAAAATTGGTCTTATTTGTAGTACAACGCAAGTGGTACTATAGATGTCGCTCCATCCCAATACGATGGTTAAAGAACGATAGGAAAGATTTGAGTTATGACGTCATGTCATGTTAGCTCAATTGGTTAGAGCATACCCCGGCTCAAGGGGTGGATGGACGCGGGTTCGAATCCCGCACATGACTTAAATTTTTCCTATCGTATATATTTGTGATTTTGTAATGTAATCCGCATAGCAGGCGTTATTGCAAACCTAACAATATTAAAGCAATGTTTCTATGTATAACTGATGTGATAGACATAGGTACTGATCGAATCAGTACTAAACAATAAAAAAAAGTGACCAAACCCATACTAAGATATAGTGTACCTCGTTTGTACACTATATCTTAGTGTGGGTGTAAATGCTATTGTGGTATACCTACAGTAAAACGATAATATGTAAAATATTATCACTTTGGCAAGCAACGCTGCTACTGCTTACCCTAAAAAAATCTGCAGGAGCGCGCCTTCGTGAGTAGAAAGGTACATAATGGATATATATAGGTATATATATACTTACAAAATTACAATGAAAGATACAATTTAATCAATGAGCGCGGTTTTAACTAGCTACCATCCGTCCCTATAGTCGGGACATGTTCTTTCAACTGAGCTGAGTTTGAGTCATAGCTACGATAGCTCATCCATACGCTACAATCGTTGAATGGTGACTTAAGGGGAAGCTTATTCGCTTATCAGGCGGTCAAAAATTACAATGTTAGGATATACAAAATCATTGAAAAAATGCTAATAATCTCTAAGAGTTGACTTCTGTTAGTCCTTACAAACATTTTGAGATGAGTAACCTCAGGTGGTCATCGTGATTATTCCGTCGCAAACAATTTTGTTTTTAAATTAAACCAAAAAAAAAAATAGAATAAAAACATTCATCTCAAAATGTTTATTAGGACTAACAGAAGTTAAATTTGAGAGGTTGTTAGCATTTTTCCAATAACCCTGTATATACTTATCCGAGAATTTTACTATGATTGAACTACTTAGACGTTTAATTAATGATAGAAAAACCTTACCTGGTATCCTAACAGTAGCTAACACCGAGAAGTCTTCCGGGAAGGTGTTGTAGAACATCCCAGCCGCTAGCTGGTGCAGGGTTGCATTCTCATTGAGCCTGAATGCGGAGTGTTCCACCTCAGGAGTTTCGGGTGACTGGCACCGACCAGCTGTTCTGAACACTCCATCCGGAAGATAATCCTCCGACACGACAGAGAGCACGTCAAAGATTTCTATTTCACCTGAAATAAAACCAGAGGTTAACAACTAGATCTATGGGAAAACTAGTTTGACATTGGTACTGTACTGTATCAACCGAATTGTCCACTGTTGAATACAGGCTCTCCGAATTAGGGGGTGCTATAATCCCCATGCTTAGCAGGCGTTTTGGGGACCGCAGTATAATATTAATACAGTTCCTCAAAAGGAGCTGCAGTCGCCCTTACGACACTTTCGGGAAGAGAAGGGATTAATGCAAAGGCCATTGCAGATTCATATGAAGTCCTATTCTCGAGATAAATATAATGTTTGTTTCGATACCATTGTGAAAAGCTAATATACTGGGAAGGTATATACTACTCGTTAGTTATTAAAAAACTACACAGAAAAAAAATACTTCTTTAGCCAAGAATATACATTGTCTTAATAAATTAAAGACAATGCTGTATTACAACAAGAATATATTCTGAACTGAAAAATAATCGAGTCTTGATATTACACTCGAATATTCCTATGAATATTGTTTTGACCCAAAAAATATTTCTTCACATAAAGTATTCAAATTATTATTTCAAGATAACGAAAATATTCTTCTAACAATAAAATAGGAATTCTTCTGTTAACATTTTATGCTCTAAATAAAATTTCTATATTCTTTCTTGAAATATTTTTAAATATTCTTGTTGAATGTAATTAAGGTGCTTCACTTACGAATATTTATGGTAAGATACTTGTATTCAAAACTAACCATATTCGTATTTAAACACTTTAACGATTTCTCCAAAGAAGAATGCAATATATACTTTGATTCAAGAATATATTCCTGAGAATATTGTGTTCTGTTTTCAAGAATATATTGTTTTCAATATATATGAATCACAAATATTCTTGAATAAAAACACACTGCGTTGGCTCAAGTATTACTTTTTTTCTGTGTAGTTATTGAGTTTGTTAACAAAGTATTTTTCATCTAGTATTTAAATTCTTGGGTCTGGAACCTATGACCGGTCGATGCCAATAAGCTCACTCCTAATACATAGGAAAATATGAATAGTGAAACGTAGTTTTGTACCTCTTCCTTCCTATCCCTTCGGGGATTACAGGCTAATATATTAGGCGATAAATTAAATGAATAGAATAGGTTATCTACCGAGACCGTAGTTGGTAAACAATGGATGAGTAACGCATAGTTAAATACAGCGATTACTTAAAACATGTAAAATACTGATGTGCTCAAAACGTTTATGCAAATATTAAATACAACGTCTCCGCGCTATGCATTTTAAGCCCAATTTCACGCAGTTATACATATTCTTCGTTTTTCTTTTAATGCATTTTGGCATGCAAATGGCAATGGAGGCATTTTTGAAAATTCTCGTCTGACTACTTACTAAGCCATACAGGAATTCGCAAAATGTCCTGTGACCATGCTATAACGACTGCCATTCTAAGACAACGACTGCCGACGGCTAACCGTAGCCTACGAACAGATACCAATATATAGATACACTTGGATATATTGGTATGTGCCTACGAAGCATAGAAGCGTTCTATAGTAAATGCCACCGCTTGGTCCCAGTAGTTCAATTGAGTAGTTCCATGGTGGAACTTTAGGGAAAAACTTATCCCAGCATCTGCGTCCAGGGAACTATATGTATGGAATACTTACAAAATTACGTGTCCCAATATGTCCATGGCTTTATGTTTTCCATTTCTGCTTCTAACCACTCCACCATTACTAGAGTAACCAATTTAAATATACAATCAAAGTCATTATTAAAGTTAATATGATGTAACTAGCGCAAAACCAATCATTTAACGTACTGAGTGCCGAAGCAACTTCATGAAACTGAACTAAAATCTAGGTCTAAGATGTCTTAGGTAAGTTTTTCATAATACGGCTGATGCTAATTTCTCTTGTATCAACCTCCATTTGTATAATTTTTTTTTTCAATATACCCTCATTTTATAATATGCTGAGTCTTATTCCAGTATATGCCTTCAGTTATCTGTATAATGTTTTAACAGTTTTCTTGTAGTATATTTAATCGTGAACGGCCAGTGCTTACGAAAGGAAAAGAATCCATAATCACTAAACCAATGAATGATTTCATTTAATAATGGATTTATATACTGTGATAGAGATCTGGCAACAGCAATGGAACAACTGGGATAAAATTTAACCGTGCCTCATTACCATGGGACAGATGGGATTATTTTTTGTGGGCCACTGGTTCCATCATGGAACTAGATAATGGAATTACTGGGGCCAAGCATATAATGCCACTAGCGGTCAACCATCCAGCCTGCAGCGAGCTCTGCGAAGAGCTCTTTCCTAATATGGTGTTATAAGGTAAGAAACAGTTAAAGAACTATAATGGGACATTTTTGGCGTTACTAAAGAAACGCATATGTTATTGATATATTTTTTCATATTATATTAGGTTCAAATTGTAAAAAACAAGTTTGTAATTGTAAAAACCATAAGAATGAAAGTACTTTTACAAATAAAGAGCCTGCTGACACTGTATAAGCCAATAATGCTCCTACCACGGGAGCTATTACTCTTTTGAATGGTATTTCGAATCAAAATCCAGATCTTCATATAAGCATTCCATGATATAGTTGGCAGATTGAGAGTTGTCCTTTTAGCCCACCTTAAATTGTAACATGTAATGTGTTGAATATATATTAGGTCCTTACATATGAAATTGGCGTTTTTCGTACTGGCCACTTTAATCACGAATTTCTCCTCTTTGGTAAGGAATTCCAAATTCAAATTTGTACAGCTATAGACTCATGTATTTGTGCTTCGATGATTGTCATTCATTTGTTTTTTTCTGTTTGCGTCACTCATTTTACAAAATGGAAAACCTTAAATATCGCATTATTTACGAGTACGAGTTCCGCCGTGGCACTAGTGCTGCGGAAACAACTCGAAGGGTGAATGATGTGTATGGCGGTCGTGTTGCAAAAGAAAACACAGTTCGTTTTTAGTTCCAACGTTTTCGTTCTGGAAATTTCGACCTGCAGAACAAGCCCCGTGGACGGCCTGAGACTCAAGTTGATAATGAAGAGTTGAAGGCTATTGTGGAAGCGGATCCATCGCAAACCACGTCCGAGTTAGCTGCAGGCTGCGATGTTAGTGATAAAACTGTTTTAATTCACTTGAAGCAAATTGGGAAGATTAAAAAGCTTGAAAGGTGGGTACCTCACGAATTGACTGAAACAAACCGGCAAACGCGCGTCGACTGCTGCGTTACATTACTAAACCGGCACAATAATGAAGGTATTTTAAACCGAATCATTACCTGTGATGAAAAATGGGTTCTTTACGATAATCGGAAGCGCTCAGCGCAATGGTTAGATCCTGGCCGGCCAGCCAAATCCTGCCCCAAGCGAAAATTAACCCCAAAAAAGTTACTTGTAAGCGTTTGGTGGACTAGTGCCGGTATTGTTCATTACAGTTTTTTCAAATCTGGCCAGACTATTACGGCTGATGTCTATTGTCAGGAATTGCAAACCATGATGGAAAAGCTAGCGGCTAAACAACCTAGGCTGGTCAATCGCTCCACGCCACTGCTGCTTCACGACAACGCTAGACCACACACTGCGCTACAGACGGCTACTAAATTAGAAGAGCTTCAATTGGAAAGTCTAAGACATCCTCCGTACTCCCCGGACCTTGCTCCAACAGATTACCATTTTTTTCGAAATTTGGATAACTTCTTGCAAGGGAAAAAATTCAACTCCGATGGGGCAGTCCAAATCGCCTTCAAAGATTTTATTGATTCCCGTCCGACTGGTTTTTTTAGTAAAGGGATCAATGAACTACCTATGAGATGGCAAAAGTGCATAGAAAATAATGGTTCATACTTTGATTAATTAAATATATTATATTAAAAAATATTCGACTTTTTGTTCCTCCCATACTAAACGCCAATTTCATATGTAAGGACCTAATATTATATCTGTAAGTACATTTATTAACAATTTTGAAGCAGTGATGGCTCAGTGGCTATGGACTGCCGTGCAGCAGGTCCATGGTTCGGCACCCGCCGCAGGCTTGAGCTTCGCCGCATGGTGGAAGGGCATTTTGCGAATGCCCGCCTGGCTAGCTACCATCCTCAAATAGAAAGCCTGTCGCCAAGCACCTAACGTTGTGTTCCGGCAGCTGTCCTTGAAAACCAGTAAAATTACAGGCACAATTCGTCGTTGACGAAATGCATCTATTGTAGGTTAGTCCACTTAACATCAGGTGGGCGTGTTCCGTCACAATAACATAAAAAAAAAGTTGCACGTTTTTAATCAATTGAATAAATAATTGATTTAAATATCATGTTATTGGTTGTTATATTATTATGACCGTTACTATGTATACTACCTATATCATCATACAGTCGACGGCCGGTCGTATCGCAAGGTAATGTGAGGTATCTATGTATCATCATCATTTCAGCCGCAAGAAGTCCACTGCTGGATATAGGCCTCCCCCATAGATTTCCAAATAGAACGGTTGGAAGCGGCCTGCATCCAGCGTCTTCCTGCGACCTTAATAACGTCGTCCGTCCACCTTGTAGGTGGTCTTCCAACGCTGCGCTTGCTGGTTTGTGGCCTCCATTCCAAAACCTTTCGGCCCCATCGACCATCAGTTCTGCGTGTTACGTGCCCTGCCCATTGCCACTTCAACTCGCTAAATCTATGTATGTATTATTAAATTATAAAATGGATGAAAAAAAAATATTTATGACTTTAGCAATATACATAAAACATAAAAGAGATAAATATATTTCATATGATCAATTGCTTAACATCATAAACAGGACTCCAATTCAGCATATGCTAGTTTAATTTAAAACTAGCGGTCTTCCGCTGGAGCCACTTCGTGACGTCACGGAGGTTTAATGCTACAACAGCTCAAATTTTACTATTATCAAGATAACCGTTACACAATTTTAATTCAATGATTTAAAATGCAGTTACAGACTGAAAAAAGAAACTACTTATTTTTTGCATGGTGGTAGGGCAATTTGCGAATGCCCAGAATAGCCAGGCGGCTAGCTACCACCCTCAAGTAGAAAATCTGTCGCCAAACACCTATCGGTGTGTTCCGGCAGTTGTCCTTGTGAGCCAGTAATTCTAGGTTAGTCTGAACAACATTTTCGACCACATCATCACTTACCATCAGGTGAGATAGTGGTCAAAGGCTAATCGATCAGGCATAAAAAAATAAAATAAAAAAAAAACTTATTTTGTCCAATATTACCTTTGTCACAAAAATAGGTATTCAAAGAGGATTACATATAAAAAACAAAAGAAAAGATAATTAATTGAAAAACATGTGTCTATCGTTATCATGTGTCCCACATTACTATACTGATCGGTAAGTTTTGACCACATATAACAGAAAGATCTCTATGGTTTTGACCATAATCTCGCCTGATCGTGATGATGGTAAATTAAACAGGCATAGCCTAGAATGGAAACTGGATTTCAAGGATGGACATGCCAATCATTTTACATATTTATTCTGTTTTGGCTTTTCTAAAATCTACTTAGAAGAGTCACGCCGTGGGCTTCCGGTATAGAATTGCATGTTCCAATGGAAGTTGTAAGATAGGTGACTAAGGGAAAAATATCAGAAGGCAAGAAATAGCTATCATTGAAGCAATGATAGCAAACGGTAATAGCTATTGACTGCCTTCCCGCAGGTCCATGGTTCGAACTCCGCTGCCGGCTTGGCCATGGTAGAAGGGCATTTTGCGAATGCTCGCCAAATAGAAAATCTGTCGCCAAGCACCTTACAGTGTGTTCCAGCAGCAGTCCTTGAGAGCTAGTAAAATTACAGACACATGAGACTTAACAACTGCACTCAGGGTGACGGGCGCAGCGCAATTTGCCACTCGACTTTGTAGAGAGAAACAGACGTGACAACAATATAGTATGCCAATATTCAGGCAGCACTGCTCTTCTGGGAAAGAGTGCAGTCTGTATGGCACCACGAATTTATAACAAAATCCCAAAATTATTGAGAGATTTAAATATCAATGCATTCAAAATTAAATGTAAAAAATTATTAGTTGATAAATGTTATTATAATGTGTATGACTTTTTAAATGATAAATTTTAATTAACAATAATTGACAATTAACCAATGACATAATCAATATATTTATAAAATTTAATTGAAATATAATTTTAAAATATGACATTATAAAAATTCTGGATGACATTGATATATTGTATTTTGTGTTTAGTGTGAAATAATAGTTTTTAATATTTTATTTATAAGGTGTAATAATGTTATAATTGCTTAATTTTATATTAAATCTCAATAATTGAAATTTATTTTAATTATTATATTATGTGCAATATGTATTCTAATTAATTGTATTTGACTGACATAATGATTTTATTTTATTTTTGCCTGACATTTGTAACAAATTGATGTAATTGTTAATATTTTAATGCTTATGGGTATAATTTTGCCTGAAATAAAAGAATTTTGAATTTGAATAAGAATGTACGGTTGCTCCATCTCGTCAAAATTGTACGCCTACATAGGCAAAACATGGTGGAACAATTTTAAACCCAACAACTCTGTGCATAACCATTATATTATGTATAATTTACCCATGTTTTGAACAATAAATATATCTTTATCTTTATCTTTATCTTTATCTTTATCTTTATCTTTATCTCGATTACACACTTCGGTCACATTTTTAACATAATAGCATTGGCGTTATTTTTTATGGTCTGAAAAACTTCATCACAAAAGCGAAGAAAATTAGAAGTTAAAGGACACATTATCATGTTAATCCTATATTTGACCAGCTTTCAAT
Organism: Plagodis pulveraria; assembly: GCA_963890685.1. NCBI lineage: Eukaryota > Metazoa > Arthropoda > Insecta > Lepidoptera > Geometridae > Plagodis > Plagodis pulveraria. The sequence goes on along the minus strand of OY982950.1, from coordinate 26,624,606 downwards.
TCATTTATTTACAAGCTACGAGTGGTTGCGTTCAAAACTGCATTTTATCGGCCCCAATTAAAATTCAGATATGTCATGTTTCAAAATTCGCCTGGGTTTAGGGTTGTCACTCGCTAACAACCACACTAGGTATGTGTTTGAGAATTATATTGTTCACATAATGGAACTAATAATTATTATTATTCAGACGCGTTAACTGCTTACGGTTGCATATAGCAGCTTAGTCACAATATGAATGTATCTAACAAAGGTGCAGTTAATTTCTGAAATTTAGATTAAACTAAAAGTCCGCAGACAATTTCTCGAACAACGTCATATCCTACAGGTATCGATACTGAAAACAAATAAAATTAAATAATAATTTTGGGACATGTTCCTGAATTCACCAACCCTAGCTGGGTTGGTGAATTCAGGAACATGTCCCAAAATTTGCATGCCGTCTTTGCGGTCGATTTCTATTAAATTTTACGACATAATTACATAGATCAAGGAAAAAGAAAAATAATGTATACCAAAAAATTGAACCGACTTCAACACTCAGATGTGTGAAATAATTTCTTGAAGTCGGTACCATGATGGTTCAAAAATACCGGTACCGGTACCGACTTCGTCAAGTTATTTCAAACATATGAGTGTTATAGTTGGTTCCATTTTTAGGTATAAAAACATTTTTCTCCCTTTTTAGTGACCCTTGCTCATTCACTGTCAATGACTATAATAATATCATCAAGATAGGTAAATACTTTGCAATTATTGGAGTGTAACTCAAAAACGGCCGATTTTGATGAAATTTTAATGGGACCACACAGCAAGCATCAAATCTATACTTATAATAAAACTGTAACAGGTCCAATTCTGAACATTGAAGATAATTTGCAAAAAAAAATTGAGTGCACTCTGTAGCTGATACTGATGCCAAAACTGTATTTTTTTTAATTTTTGTCTGTCTGTCTGACTGTCTGTCTGTCTGTCTGTCTGTCTGTCTGTCTGTCTGTATCCCGACCGCGCATCACTCCAAAACTACTGAATGGAATTCAATGAAACTTAACACGATTTGAGTTCATACTACGAAGAAGGTTATTGTATACTTTTTATCCCGAAATTAAGCACGGTTCCCTCGGGAAAGGGGATGAAAGTCAAAATGTACACTTAGTTGTAATTTACTAACGCGTAGTCCGATTTCAAAGATTCTTTTTTGTTAGAATAGTGATGAGTGAGCTTGGAACCCCATGGGCAGCCCGGCACCCCACGGGCAGCCCAGCACCCCATGGGATACTGAATGGAATTCAATGAAACTTAACACGATTTGAGTTCATACCACGAAGAAGGTTACTGTATACTGTTTATCCCGAAATTCAGCACGGTTCCCTCGGGAAAGGGGATGAAAGTCAAAATGTTACTTATTTATAATTTATGAACGCGTAGTCCGATTTCAATTATTCTTTTTTTGTTAGAATAGTGACAAGTGAACTCGGAAGCCTACGGGGAGCCCGGCACCCCAAGGGCACCCCGGCACCCCACGGGCTACTGAATGGAATTCAATGAAACTTAACACGATTTGAGTACATACTCAACTTGAGAAACTCATTTTGGTTGGGAACACGGACGGAAAACGCTCACGAGGTCGATCCCCAACCAGATGGACGGATCAGATTAAGGACTCATCAGCCGTCACGTTCCATAACATCGTGCGAGATGCGATGAATAGAAGCCGATGGAGACAGATCATCCGATCCAAGTACAGACCATCTAATGATGACCACGATCCTCAGCCATGAGGGGACGACTACAGAGAGAGTACATACTACGAAGAAGGTTATTATATACTTTTTATCCCGAAATTCAGCACGGTTCCCTCAGGAAAGGGGATGAAAGTTAAAATGTTACGTAGTTGTTATTAATGAACGCGTAGTCCGATTTCAATTATTCTTTTTTGTTAGAATAGTGATGAGTGAGCCCGGAACCCCATGGGCAGACTGGCACCCCACGGGCAGCCCAGCACCCCATGGGCTACTGAATGGAATTCAATGAAACTTAACACGATTTGAGTACATACTACGAAGAAGGTTATTATATACTTTTTATCCCGAAATTCAGCACGGTTCCATCGGGAAAGGGGATGTAAGTTGAAATGTTACTTAGTTGTAATTAATGAACGTGTAGTCCGATTTCAATTATTCTTTTTTGTTAGAATAGTGATGAGTGAGCCCGGAACCCCATGGGCAGCCTGGCACCCCACGGGCAGCCCAGCACCCCATGGGCTACTGAATGGAATTCAATGAAACTTAACACGATTTGAGTACATACTACGAAGAAGGCTATTGTATACTTTTTATCCCGAAATTCAGCACGGTTCCCTCAGGAAAGGGGATAAAAGTCAAAATGTTACTTAGTTGTAATTTATGAACGCGTAGTCCGATTTTAATTATTCTTTTTTGTTAGAATAGTGATGAGTGAGCCCGGAACCCCATGGGCAGCCTGGCACCCCACGGGCAGCCCAGCACCCCATGGGCTACTGAATGGAATTCAATTAAACTTAACACGATTTGACTACGAAGAAGGTTATTATATACTTTTTATCCCGAAATTCAGCACGGTTCCATCGGGAAAGGGGATGAAAGTTGAAATGTTACTTAGTTGTAATTAATGAACGTGTAGTCCGATTTCAATTATTCTTTTTTGTTAGAATAGTGATGAGTGAGCCCGGAACCCCATGGGCAGCCTGGCACCCCACGGGCAGCCCAGTACCCCATGGGCTACTGAATGGAATTCAATGAAACTTAACACGATTTGAGTACATACTACGAAGAAGGCTATTGTATACTTTTTATCCCGAAATTCAGCACGGTTCCCTCAGGAAAGGGGATGAAAGTCAAAATGTTACTTAGTTGTAATTTATGAACGCGTAGTCCGATTTTAATTATTCTTTTTTGTTAGAATAGTGATGAGTGAGCCCGGAACCCCATGGGCAGCCTGGCACCCCACGGGCAGCCCAGCACCCCATAGGCTACTGAATGGAATTCAATGAAACTTAACACGATTTGAGTACATACTACGAAGAAGGTTATTATATACTTTTTATCCCGAAATTCAGCACGGTTCCCTCGGGAAAGGGGATGAAAGTTAAAATGTTACGTAGTTGTAATTAATGAACGCGTAGTCCGATTTCAATTATTCTTTTTTGTTAGAATAGTGATGCCCAGAACTCCATGGGCAGCCTGGCACCCCACGGGCAGCCCAGCACCCTATGGGCTACTGAATGGAATTCAATGAATCTTAACACGATTTGAGTACATACTACGAAGAAGGTTATTGTATACTTTTCATCCCGAAATTCAGCACGGATCCATCGGGAAAGGGGATGAAAGTTGAAATGTTACTTAGTTGTAATTAATGAACGTGTAGTCCGATTTCAATTATTCTTTTTTGTTAGAATAGTGATGAGTGAGCCCGAAACCCCATGGGCAGCCTGGCACCCCACGGGCAGCCCAGCACCCCATGGGCTACTGAATGGAATTCAATGAAACTTAACACGATTTGAGTACATACTACGAAGAAGGCTATTGTATACTTTTTATCCCGAAATTCAGCACGGTTCCCTCAGGAAAAGGGATGAAAGTCAAAATGTTACTTAGTTGTAATTTATGAACGCGTAGTCCGATTTTAATTATTCTTTTTTGTTAGAATAGTGATGAGTGAGCCCAGAACCCCATGGGCAGCCTGGCAACCCACGGGCAGCCCAGCACCCCATGGGCTACTGAATGGAATTCAATGAAACTTAACACGATTTGAGTACATACTACGAAGAAGGCTATTGTATACTTTTTATCCCGAAATTCAGCACGGTTCCCTCAGGAAAGGGGATGAAAGTCAAAATAATAATAATAATAATAATAATAACGTTTATTGATATAAAATGTTACTTAGTTGTAATTTATGAACGCGTAGTCCGATTTTAATTATTCTTTTTTGTTAGAATAGTGATGAGCGAGCTTGGAACCCCACGGGCAGCCCGGCACTCCATGAGCATCCCGGCACCCTACGGGCAGCCCAGCACCCCACGGGCATCTCGGCATCCTTATTTAGATTTGCCAGCTTGCTAATAAAACTCTAAAATCTTGAACATTCTATTTTTTTAACTATCTATCTTTTGCCGGATACATTTTGGAGACTGCGCAATGGAAGTGTACACTCTAATATATTTTAGTTCTACCGCCAAACAAGGAGAACCTCGGCAAAAAGATATCGTTTTATAATTGAAATTCCAAAGAAACGCACAAAGTACCTACTTTGCTTCAACATTTATTGTGCGAACCGCGAAGGAACTCTCTGAGTTACTTAACTACTGTCTTCGGTCGGAAAAACAAGCTGGGGTTTATCAAACCCAAAGTAAAAAGCTCCTTTTTGAGCTATGCTTTACTAAGAGTGCTTCACCACAGACCACAACGTTGCTTAATATGAGATAAACAGTGCTCAAATGTGAATAATTAGTTTGCGGGTACGGCAATCGCGTACGAAGTCGCGGGTACAGCTAGTTACAAATAAAAAAAGAATCATCAAAATCTATTACCCCGTCGTAAGGTAACATACATAAAAAAAACACGAGCTGAGCACCTCCTCCTTTTTTGTAGTCGATAAAAAGGTGCCAAATTGTTTACGGTTAACAATTTTTGGGTAGCGGGTAAAGTGTGTAGGTACGTATAATACATACTAATATATTACTACTATACTATACTACTATACTATACTACTATACTACTATACTGTAATATATACATAATAATCACAGGACTGAAGAACTAAAAATGCTGACAAAAAGCCGAATCAGGAAATATCGCAAAAATAACAACCTTTTTGTCACTCAAAAAACTTAACAGCCCTAAACCTGAACTTAATATTCGATATTCCAAGATTTCGCTACATCTTATTCGATCAAACATTTTTTCTTGGAAATTATGCGGAGGCATGCGAGTGAATAAATTTATGGAAACCGAAACAAAATATTTGCTTACCGTCCGATTTCGCCCCGATGATGAGGCATAGGAGAAGAAGGAGTCTTCGTCCTTTCGAGTGTGGTGACATTGTAGCCCTGGGATATGATTTTGTTGTATAGTAGCTTTATGTTCATCCATTCCGATACACGATAGGACTCTTCAGAGGCTTGGCAGCCCTTGGCCTGCCTTAGATGGTCGGCAGGTCATATCGTCCCATCGCCGGTGAAGGCCCGGGCACTACTGACTAGTGGAAAACTGTTCTATACAAATCTCTTCGCCTCAGCACGCTAATTGTATTGGTGTCGTAATAATGAACATCAATGAAAATGTCAGAAGTCGATAGCCGATAAATTGGTGCACGATTTTAAACAAGGTTTATGAGTAGTTGTTAGTATGGACTAAAGAACTTTATACTTATATAAGCTGATATATTATGTATACACATATTTATATATATGGACTGTTCTTTATCTTCCTGTCGGATTGCTTAAAAGGCAACAATAGAAAAAATGCGATAAATGAGCAGCATACCATGGTTGTGTTCCTTGCAACAGTTGAGTTCCTTACCATATTATAAGCCCTAATAACCGCATTGGTGGCATGTAAGGCTGGAGACAGACAGTTGGCCGATCGTAAAACCGATTCCAACACTTTTTACAAATACGTCTTTGTGTTGGATTGTTCTGTATGGTACCTCAAACACAGTTTCTATATTATTGTAATGTCGTTTATGTTGTTGGGGAAGCCATAGGTATCTTATCACCCCACACGAGTTCGTTAAGAGTGAGAAGCTGATGATATACGTTACTAATTTGAGAGGCTTTTAGAGATAGTTTTTGGTTTTACTAATCCTATCCTACTGTACTGTACTGTATCAGCCGGATTGCCCACTGCTGAACACAGCCTCCCCCATTTAAGGGGGGTTTTGCCATAATCCCCACGCTTTTTTTTATGCTTGATAGGTAATCCTTTGACCACTATCTCACCTGATGGTAAGTGATGATTTGGTCGAAGATGTTGTTCAGGCTAACCTAGAGTACTGGTACTACTAGTAGTACTGGCTCTCAAGGACAGCGGCCGGAACACACCGTTAGGTGCTTGGCGACAGATTTTCTACTTTGAGAAAAAAATAACCATTTATGCTAAATACATATATGTATTTAGCATAAATGGTTATTTTTTTCTTTATTTTTTTCAATATATCGGTTGTAGGTGTATACACCTACAACCGATATATTGTGTGTTCGTGTGGAATCCATGATGTGCGTGCCAGCGCGACACGCACTGAGCAGGTATTATTTTAAAAAGCATTGTTTGTGTACTATCTTAAAAAAACCTAGTGGATTCCTCCCCATTATATGCAAAGACTGAAGGAGACTTGACGTAAAAGCCACCCGAAAAGCAGACTAAGAGATAAGTATGCCGACTATACTCGGACGGGCTGGACGTATGGAAAGATTTAGTTCATAAAATTCATCAAAGTGAAAATTCATGTCTGTGGCTAGAAATTCAAATTTTACAAATTTAAAAATTTTTGGTGAACAACATTTTTTGTATCGGACTGGAATCGACCCCGCATCCTCCAATTTCGTACCGGATGCCTAAGCCACCCGACTGAGGGGTGATTATCGTTTCGAAGCAAACAATAATCACCCAAAATCCTGCAGGAGCCAATTAATTTTCCATCTAACAGAATTTTAACTGTCTACGCAATGCTTAAAAAAATAATTCACACTTTTAAGCATTGAATACCTAGGTTTTTTATATAATGCGCTTATAAATTGTCGTAAGCACCAAATTTAATGACAGTAGATGAAAGTCCATTAAGTTGTTACGGTGATTATTACGGTGGAAAACAATCCCCACTGATAGTTCAATTCAGTTAGTCTAGACTGTTCAGCTAAGCCTTGCGTTTACTATCTAGACTAGCTAAATAGAATGCAAATAACATTTGTTCGGTCCCTATATTTTTACGGTTCCATACCTCAAAAGGAAAAAAAACGGTACCCTTATAGGATCACTTTGTTTTCCGCCTGTCTGTCTGACAAAACCTTTTTTCTCAGGAACGCGTGGAGGTATCAAGCTGAAATTCATATCAAACACTCAGGTCATGGTCTACTGTCCATTGGACCTGTGAAAAAATCAAACTTCTAAGCCAACTCAATCAAAAGATACAGCCGTTTATGCCGCAAATTTTCGTCACTCGCAAGGGAATCAAAACCTACAGGGTACTTACTGTGAACTCAGAATCTTGAATATTTGGTACGAAGCAACGTCTTATAGCACAGATAAAGAAAAAATTGTGAATAGCATAACTTTTTAGGCACATCAATAAAAATATAACTTTTACTTATCTACCTACATCTTTCTAAGGAACCCTCCCGGTGCGCCGACTCGCACTTGGCCAGTATTTTTTATTTTCTTACCAATATTTAGAGTAGAGTTTCTGAGCTTCAAAATGCTAAAATAAAATTGAAAAACAGACATTTTACGTCCATGAGAAACTGTATAGGTATCTACTGGTTTACTTCTTACACCAAAAATAGAAATTTCGTTTGACAAATCACATTTACAACGAGATTATTTCGAAACGATTTTGGATCCGAGAATCGATTCAATTGTCGTGAGTCTTCATTTAATACGAGAAAAGGTTGGCGTTATCTGCGTCGTTTATTCATTTCAATAGACGCGTTCATTCATTCCTATTTGCCAAGCTATTTACTATCAAGTTGATGGTGGCAACTGGCGAAGAAATAGAACAAATAGATCAGTGTTCGCAGAATTTATTGATACGACGTCTTAGAAGTACCTACCTACCTAGTTACAATAAACTCATTCAATGTTTAAGTCGGGTCTATAGTTTTTGTATACGAAATATAGACACAGAACATATCCTAAGTGGTAGATACCCATGCCATAGCGGTGGTAGATACGTACGGACAGATAGACAGAGAGCAGAATCTGATGGGCTCTGTTTTGCCCTTTGGGTACAGATCCCCAAAAAAGCCAAAATGACTATTAATAAGTTAACAAAGAAAACATAGTTCTTTATAACTAGGCTTTAAGTAGTAGTTTTTTTAGGTAGTTATTAAATTATATTTTTTTATGATAATGTGACGGAACAAGCTCGAGGCCCACCTGATGATAAGCGGACTAACCTCTGCCTATAACAGCATGCATTTAATCACAAGTCACGAAATGCACTGCGCCCGTCACTTTGAGACAAAGTTGTTAAGTCTCATGTGCCTGTAATTTCACTGGCTCTCAAGGACTGCTGCCGGAACACACCGTTTGGTGCTTGGCGGCAGATTTTCTACTTGAGGGTGGTAGCTAGCCAGGCGGGCAGTCGCAAAATGCCCTTCCACCATGCGGTGAAGCTCAAGTCGGCGGTGGGGATCGAACCAGGAACCTGCGGCACGGCAGTATATAGCTGTAACCGCTCGGCCATCATTGTTTCTAAAATATTGCAGTCCTCGTAATAAATATAAAAGAATTTACATAAAACAAGCATGATGACTACTTCAATAGTTAGGTACCTACTTGGTCCATATCGATTAGTAGATTAGTGGTCAAACGATCTTATCTTCATTAAGATCATATGGGCACTCTTGTATAATAATTTAGCATATGGAAACCCTCCTCATGTCTTAATTTGAGTTTAGTACCGGAACGTAAAGGAAAACATTTCGGGTCATTAGGCCGGTGTCCACAGAAACGGAAAGGACAGGAGATGACGATTGAAGCAGAGGTTATTGTAATCCGCTACATCTTTTATTAAAAAATCTGACACAAATGGATATGAATATATATACTCCTCTCTGTTTTGTTGAATGGTAGCTCTCATTGCCACTTGTTCAAGCAAACTGAGCTGAGCGAGGTGAGATGAATTTCTTAGCATTCCATGGATTCAACGTGTGGGTGCTGGCTCCATAGTGTTGCAGAGGATGAGGCCAGAGGGGCCTTGGACTTGCAACCTAGGAGTAGGGTTAAGAGCCCCTTTATGATGCATCAACGCTTCCCTTCACCGCTCGAGCCTCCTACCCTGCCTAACCAAATTTGGTGGGATCCTACTAATGCCGCCTTAGATACACATTTTAGGATGGAAGTTACGGTTGTTCTTGACAGGCCAAGGTCTCTAAGTAGGTTATACAGGGATTTCGCTGGTATACCCCTTGCTCGAACTTTTACAGCATATATAGGTAAAGATTAACCACATAACTGTGTTTGGTTAATTCATTTGTTAGGTCATAATACTTGTTTGTTTTTATTGTGTGGTATTTTGGTATGTTTGTTTCCCACGGCACAGTAAGTTCTATAAGTACTATGCCTGGTCTGGAAGACGAAACACCAACATCCTCAGGAATTATGTAGTATTTTTCATATGTGTCCATCAAAAGACTCCAATAGCGTCGTTATGAACGGTGTAACTGTTACCACCTAAAGTTTGTGAGGAACTTGAGCAGAGTGAGTTTTTTTCTCATATGATTACAAGCACTGTCGCGTGCTAAGTTAAAATCATATATTACAAATTATTGGACACAATTTTTTAAGTCCCGGGCGGGCATCGAACCCTCTTCCTCCGATTTCGCGCCGGATGCTTAAGGCGCTGACAAGTGCTAAATAGCTTTACTTGAACAGATTTTTAGCAAAATGTATGTAGTTTGTAGCAGTAAGAAAATTATATGTTAATCTTAATCACATTATCTAAGGCCAAGAAAAGTCCGAAACACGTTTCCTTAAAATTTTCTCGATAGAATAAAATACCAAAGTTGACTCTAAATAAAGCTTCTAACGTAAATATCTTAATTATTTACGAACGAATGTGTATGAAACTGTATTAATAAAATGGCAAAACTTTATCAAGAGAGACAAGAAAAGTTACATTTTCGATTTATGTTTCTAGTTTTGTGTTATAAAGCTTTCTTTCGGATTTTACCTAAACTGATCGTGATTTTACCATCGCTGTCTCTCTTTCACTACAACGCAATCCGATAGTGACAAAAATTCAGCATTTGACAGCGTCTTAATCCACTCTGCCACTTGGACATGCTCTTTCGAGCCGAAACCTTGTGCTCTAATAGTGTTCCTTATATTTTTATCATATATAAACTTGGAGCACAAGGAGTATCTACTTAGAGTGAGATTTGTAGGGCAGCTGTATGAAGTTTGACAAACAAGTGCATATTCATTTTGCATAAACACTCAAGGTTCGATGTACATACCTAAGAGTAATAATAAATAATATAATAATATTAATAATTGTATAATATACAATGAGCCTTTTACTGTAATATAACCATGAAGGTGCGGCATGGAATGACCGCTGCAGTCTGCTATATATGTGTGGTAACACATTTTATCTCCATGGTGGATACCGGGCTTTAGGGTTGTGTTGTTCAATGAAGCATGTCACCCCGAATATCCCAACCTTGGGCACTTTGATACGGCCGAGACTGAAAAACTTCAATAAACCTCGTTGGCCTTATATTAATATTATAGGCATTGAGATTTTGAGATAAATAAGTAATAGCGTATACAAAGACATTCACTTAATCTAGCGGAACGATCTAGAGATGTCTCAAGAGAAAGCTAGGAAAGCTTTTCGCGCCAGTAACTTTTATTTTGGGGCAGAAGGCCTTCTTCAGCACAGAAGCTTTTCGAGGGAAGCTGATTTATGTTATTAAGTTACTATCGCCCAAAAAGCTTGTATTCTCTTGATAACATTTGGTATACGGTTTCATGAGGTCATGGAATATACGTATCTTTCTAAATAATATTTCGAAATACAAGATAACCTAGGTACGTACACTTAAATAGCTTGTGTCAGGATCATAATATATACGGTCCCTAATGAATAAATGGACAGCAGCGTCTGCGTGGCCATTATTATATAGGCACAACGTGTTGCTTCAACGATTTATGGATAATGTAGAAGAAATGAGTTGTAACCAACGATCGTCTAAGCATTTTACAGTTGTTTATTATCACATAAAACGTGTTTATGTTCATATAAAACGGTTGTTAGGTACATGTTAATTTGATATTATCTCAAGAAGAAGGATGAGTAAAATACCGGAAGGTGGGTAGCAGTGCCTTCTGAGGACCTGCTATCTTAAACTGCGATCCCCAAGACGACTGCTCCAAAATGGGGGAGACTGTGTTCAGTTTTCCCTCTTAATGGAAGAAGCTGTGTTCAGCCAACCAGACCAACCAGCTTATACAGTACCCTTGTAATTATTAGTATGGGTATACTATTAGATAATTATATTTTTGTTCCCTACTGCTCGTTCTTTTTTAAATACCTGATTGTATTACCATGTAAATGTTGATAATATATGTTACGAGTATTTCCGACTAGGAGTGTCGTCGTGGGGTTATAAATGTGACTGCGTTGCTGGCTGCTGTCTACAGACTGCAAAAGTAGACTTCAGTAACAGACAGCAAGTGACATGTATGTCAGGTATGTAAAGAAATTATTTTCATGCGCAGTGACACTGTCCGTTAGCAGTGCACATACTGTCATCTAAAATCAGTAGTGCCATTGATCCAGAGCGCGTCTATCTCAGCTTTAAGATGGATATCTCAAAGACCACTTAGACAAGAAAAGCAATTGATCTCATGTATAAATGCAGACTACGCGATTTTTCTTTCTTCGAGTGTTTTCATCGCTGTTGCAATATTATAACGCGTTATGAGACATACATGAGATCAATTGCTTTTCTTGTCTAAGTGGTCTTTGAGATATCCATCTTAAAGCTGAGATAAAGTTTTGACGTTTAAGCATCTAATGACTGATCTCATTCTTAGGATGCAATTATTTAAACAAGGCTAAGAATAGCAAATTACGTCAGCCCCATAACTCTTAACTAAGGATACTTGTCAGAAATCTTTACCCACGCATAGATTCGAAGTGTCTTTCTGTCGCTATGCGTGAATTTTATAATAAATAATTCTAAACTGCAAGCGGCTATTCAGGTGCGGTCTACAGCAGAAAGACTGCGCTGAAACTGCAATCGACATCATATTGCACAAACCGCTCAAAAAATGGCGTGTATGTGCCAGTAACCGCAAGTATTTGGTTCGAACATCATCCAGGGTTGAAACGGTTTCGTTCTGGGAATTTTTACATTATCTATGAGTCTCGAGGACGATCAGAATCAAAACTGTAATTGCCTACTATTTAAATCAGTGATAGCCGAGCTATGACTGCCTTGTCACAGAACCATGTTTCGATCTCCACCGCTGGCTTGAACTTCAGCGAATATTGGATGCCCTTCCAATATTCGCTAAAGCTCAAGCCTTTGTGAATTCTCTTTTCTTTCTCAAGTGGTTACCACACTACACCGGAAGATGTAGAGTTTTAGGCCCCCTACCAGATGAACCGACGACATCGTGAAAGTCACGGGTAGCCAGCGGTTACAAGTGGCTATTTATTGATATTTATTTATAATCATAACATCAAAAACTTCAGTCTACGACCAAAACGTTTTTGAGCCAAACATAAAATAATAGTAGGTATACATAGTTAAATGAAGAAAAGAAAAACAAGAGATCTCTTAACTATAATAACAAAAATCGGGTAAATATCGAACACAATTTTGCAATACTACATTAATATCAGACAAGAATATATCGATTTCCGGTTGACAAACTATTAATGTGTTTAGCAGTGTGAGTGCGTGCACGCACCATGGTGCGTCGGCGCATATCGCGCGGTGTTTGAGCGCGGCGGTACTAGTGCCACGAAGAGGGGCACGCTGCCATAGTAGAAAGAGTGGGAAGTAAGTTATCTTCATACAAACGCACCGCGCACGGCTTGTATGTGTGCGCCATAATATCTATGCGTCCCGCACGCACACTCTAACAAAATCTCGACCCGTTTCGACCGTGCGCCAGTCGGGGCTAACATCGCACAAAGTTTGAGCGTCACGGCTTTTCGGCACCTCTAAATAAATTAAAAATGTGTGATAATCGCAGGAGAACTTATTGCTGTGTTTGGCTGTTTAAACAGTTCATCTATTTCAGAGTTGTCTCTGTTCAGATTACCTACTGAACAGGAAAGGTAAGCAAGTTATTCTAGCATACCTATAATTTTTAATTGATGATGAGTGAGATACCTATAGATTTTATTTGGTAGTTTTCTATCAGGCAGACGAAGTAGGCAGGCCTACTTTCCCACTACAATGTATTACTTAGATATATTTGATCTGTCAATTGATATGCCGCTATTGCTTTGTTTACATTTAGTCATGCCGATTTCTCAGTATTGTAGGTAGGTAGTAGTAAGTAGTAAGATTGAAACAAAGTTAATTGAATGTGTCTGTCTCGAGATATTGCTATCAAAGCCCCATTTTTGACATATTTTTATTTCCACCAATAACTCCCATAGTACAACTTTTAAAAATGTAAGTTATAGTTTTCGAAATATAAAGGTATTTAGCATCAAATTACAGAAGCAAAGTTATTTTGGTTTTTTCATATAAAATGTATGCGAAAACAAACAAAACTTACAAACAATAAAAAACTAACGCAATAACTACACATGAACTACGAAACCTTACATATGGGCGTGTCCGAAACGGCGCTTTTTTTATAAATAGTACTGAATCTTGAATACATTTCTGTATTTGTTAGGAAAACTATTGTTGAACTGTATTGAATCACTAAATTAGCTATACAGAGATGTGTCATCTTTGGCAAGGACCGGGCTTTAAACTAGTGAATTGGTTGACAGTACTATCAGTAAACTCACGTAAACTACCGTAGGTACTCGTACACATCACCGCCCCGCGTCGCCCGTCTCTGGCCCCGCAACCACATCGGTATCTTCTCTCGCTCTTTCTATCATCGTGAAAGGCTTCATCATGGTTTAGGTAAAACCGATCTCACTTACCCTGAACCCACACAGCATAAGTAAAAAACACATCTTCCCGGCCGTTGCCAATTTCTAGGCACTGAATTAAAATTTTGCTAAAAGTGACAACCCTGAGACAGACAAGTGTGGTAGGTAATTATATCGCGGATTGGGCCGGAGATGGCCTACTTCCTCTCTTTCTACTATGACGCTGCGGTCGCGCATCTGTGCACGCGCTCGCGACTGGCGCCCGCCGATATATAGTGCAACTCGCGCCCGCCGATGTATAGGCTAATAGCAGTTCTTTGTGGCGTTCTATTGGGGAGGCCTTTGTTCAGCAGTGGACGTCTTTCAGCTGATGATGATGATTTTGTGAATGCTCGGCTCCCACCCTCAAGTAGAAAATCTGTCTCTAAGCACATAACAGTGTGTTTCGGTAGCAGTCCTTGAGTGTCAGTAGTTCTAAACCTGGCCCGTTTACCATCCTTGACCACATCATCACTTACCAACGGGTCAAATAGTTGTGAAGGGCTAGCCTATCAGCAGAAACAAGGGCTAACATAGTGAGTCGTTTAACTCAATAAACCATAGAGTTAGCAGCAATACATAGCCCACAGATATTAACGTAAGTAAAGATAAAATAAGAGTGATAAGAAGGTAGAGCTTACTAAAAAACTACAACGAATCGCGTCCAAGCTTGCCGTCAACTTATTGAATTTGAATATAAATGAAGAGATTCTGATTAAGATTGTAAGTTGTGATGTTCGTTGCAGGTAGTCAAATATTTAACTTTTAAAAGGGGAGCAACCCCTACGAAGCGGTAAAAAAAGCCCTTCAATACCTTATCGATTTTCGTCTACCTTAATTCTAAGGGATCTATGAATAAAAGTGCATCGAAAATAATGGCCAATGCTTCGAATATAAAAATTTAACAATATCGTAGCTTAAGACTAACTTCGGCTTATATTGTTATATGATCATTTTTTAAACAATTATTGTAACTTTATTTTTACCAGCGGTATGCCTTTATTAACAAAATACTACGAATTATGTACAACACTACAGCTACTACAATAAAAGCATTTAGATACCCATAAGTCATTGCAGACTCATAGGCAGTACAAATGCTCTAGCCCACTACCAGTTGGCAGCATTGCCCCGTTGAATTGCCATGCTTATTCTTTGAGCAAAATAGGTGCCAGCATTTTTGCCACGCGTCGCATCGACCAAATTTAATTATTGTACCCAACATATTGGGTCACAAAGTCTATTTATATGTGTAGTTTGTTTTTGTAAAATACCGAATGTTTATCAAAAAGCTCCGAATCTTGAACGAACTTACTTAAACTTCCATGGTGTACATGCAGGGTAATGGAAGGATATCGAGGTCAATAACAATAGGCCTACAGCTATCGGTTGGCGTGGCTCCGCATATCACCATTACGCATTTGCTTTGTACGGTAAAGTCGTAATACGCGCACAGAGCTGATTCTCTTAACACTGAGAGTCGCAATTGTCTTATGGGTTACTCGAATTACGTTGGTTTATCTTTAGTTTGTTTTTAGAAAGCCTATTTTCGAGATCATTTGTGGTATTGATATATATTCATTTAAGTTTCTCACTGTTTTCAGCAGTTTCTGTTTTTAGTTATGCATATTTTTGCTTAAAAGATGATTGACATTCGCCTAAAATACTGTTCTACCATACCGTGAAATCCTCCACATATACATTCTTCAGTTAATTGACTGTTACTGAAAAAGCACTTAACCGATGTTAATGAAATTGAAATGGGACCAACTGGTAGGTATTCTCTACTTAACGATGAACGAATCATCGAAATCAATGCATAATTGACGGAGTAATCGCGTATTTAACATACAAAAAAAAACATATTTAATCTAATTGAGTGCCGCGTCCTTTTTGAAAGTCGGTTAAAAATAGGTTTTATGATGGTCTTAAATTTTGTTCATGGTCATATGCGGGTCACATAAATGTCGTCCCATGTCATCTTCTACATTTTATATACCTAATTGCACAATAGTATTATTATATGTTCAATGACAAAGCCATAAAAAAATGGAACAAACTTGTAGAATGTGCTTCGCTCAAGGCTAAAGGAATATAAATTAATGTGCTCACCATCGAAGTCACAAAAAAGTTGTTCAATTTCGTTGTGCTGATCTCCAACGCATTCTAATTTTGACCATCATTTTTCCAGACTAGTTGTTGGCGTAGGGAGATCAGAGCAATAATGAGATAAATGTATAAAGTTCTTACCATGCTTAAACATGAAAAATAAATAATATACCTCTTGCGCATATTGTGGTTACGTCTGTAGTAGATATGCATACATATACTATTCAACCAGTTAAAGTATGTTTGTAATGTAGCAATCGAATATGTTACTAACGATATAACAATGGAGTTCAGTCGAAATGTTATTTAAAACTTCTCAGTAAAGTTCAGTAGATAATGCAATCAGGACGAAGATGTTCTTAACGATCATCGCAGAACTCTTAATTGCTACACACATAGCTACTTGTATACGAACGAGGTTATGCTATTTTAGTCACACATAGACATACGATGTAATAAATAATGATAGCTACACTTACTATACTCGTTTAATATAAGTATGTATTCATTTTGTCAGTCAATGTTTCAGTAGTGGTAGGTACCTGTAAACATGCATAAGCGTATAGGTACAAATACCTAGTACGGCCATGAGTTTTGTAACAAATGAAAATACATTTTATTTTATGAAGTAACTAGCTTTTTTGCGCGGCTTCGCCCACATTGACTTTGAAATGATGAGGACGTGAAACCGTTTCCGGTTTTTGGGAGCCGTGTAAAACGTGTCATATATAAATATGTTACTTTTAATCTTTTTAAATTGGTGCGTAATACGTAATCGTTTTATAAGTCGACCTTCAGTAGGTACCAAATTTTTCATAAAGTTTTCCATTCTGGTACACTTCGAAAACATAGTTATATACTTGCCTCGCGGCTACCAGTTCAAACGTAGTGCCCCATGTCGAGTGTTGTAACATATCGATAGAGTACTCAGCTCTAGTGGCAAAATTATCTCCGTTTCACTTAGCATCATAAGACAATATAGCAAATTCTTGCCAATTAGCCGGTACATGGCTAATAATCTCTTTACGGACATACATTGCCCTATACTGAGCCCCATATAATAAATAGGACAGGGATTGAAAGTGGCTAATCCCTTAAGTAACCTCGGTCCGAGCTGAGTGGTGAGGCACCACGTGATGAATTGCAACACTATATTCGAGTTTCTGAACATACTCGACACTCGACGGACGTCTGTAGCCCAAGCACGAATAACTTGCGAAATCGTAACCGATTCGTAAACGTATCGAAATGTCACCATTTTGTATAGGATTTGATCAGCGCCTCTACAGTGCGTAAAAGGAACTAAATTTTGGCAGAAAAAAGGGTTTTGACAACTAACGTGTCGAGATTTTAACGTGAACGTTTTGTCACGTAAAAAGTTTTGTATGAAATCGCGAGCACGAACCTAGTACTAACGTAAGCTCGAAGGCTGGCTATCGAGGGTCTGTCAAAAATCTATCAATGTTATGTCACTGAGAAATTTTCAGTCAGATGGCTGACGTAACGTATTCAATTGTAATAAAACTTCGAAAAATCATGTTATTAATGTTCATTCATAATTTACCTATGAAAAGAGTTACAAACATGGCAGCAAGATTAGAAGTAGTAATGTACCATTTCGTTTACCAGGCGCAAAGTAGGTATTTATTAATTTATGGCACTGGAGGGAAGTGATGCTAATGTACGATGAACCCAATTCAGGACATTTTCCAAAACTGCATCAAACAGCGTCTATATTCCACCGTTCCAACCCACATTTACACCAATTTCGCTCGTTGGATATGTCTTGCGGCGCAATAATGTTGATATGAAATTCTTCATTGTGCATGGTCAAATTGAAAACAATAAGGCTCACAGAAGATCACCTATCCATTCAAGATTTCAAGATCAACCAAGCCGTCAACAAGTGCACCAGAGGAACACAGGCAGAGAAACGAAAGGAATACCAACGGATTGTCAGACTAACTACCTACGAACTCTGAGGTGATGACCATGCTCACGCCAACATTCTAACCACTACGAAGAAGAAGATTTTAATGTGAAACGTAGAAGCTGTGTTATTGGACTTTTGGTTCTTAATAAAAATAAACGAAGTGCAATTGTGCGTTTCATTTATTGGTATATACCGTACAGTTCGTGGCTTAGGGATAATAGGATCTCTTGTTGGATGTCGTGAATCGCGACTGAGACAAAATTCGTGGCAGCATGCCACTACTTAGGTCGGTGTGAGAGGGATGTTGCCACGCATTGAGCATACAACAGTGATGATGAGATGGATCAGTGTGTGCTTCTATTGGTGGCGCATAAAAGACTATTGGGTGGCGAACTCATAGCAGTGCCGTGAGAAGCATTTTTCTCTGCTCATCTTATATGCTAGGTAAGTTCGATATCATGCTCTTTTGCCACACTATTCCTTCAAAATAAAGGAAAGTAGATGAATAAAAAGACAAAACTACACCAACAGTTAAGTAAGTTCTTTATTTTTGGTAATGTAATAACAGACACAATCATAATCCAAAAAAAATAAAATGCAACCATAAGCTGACTAATACAAAATAAACACTTTAATTATCCTAAAATTAATATGAACTTAAAACAACACCAAGCCTAGACGGTTACAAGTCACAGCACTCCCTATTTGTAGTAACGGCGCATTCATGAAATGCTACGTGGTTTGTCTTTGCAAAACTGTTAGGTAGGTACATTACTACGCGCTCCAGGTTTTCACAGCATTCTTCTTTCCCAGAACTGACGGCAAAATACCGCTGGAGACGAAAGTTCTGTCGGGAATCACCTTTAGTGAACAATTAGAACTTATGGAATAGGTACACTGCTTGAACTCAAAAGCCTGTTTTCCTGCTGAAACACCATAAAATTTAGCGCAAAATACACTTCATGCCGGCTGGCAGCCCTTCAGGGTTTCTTGAGACTCCTCCCTGTGTTTAAAGGTGTAAATTCTGATAGTAGCTGTTTGTAATTCATATATTAGGTAAATTATCAGTGGCGTAGATTCTTGGCTTGAGAATTTATAGCTCATAATTTATATATCATGTTTTATTTTAATACCTCTAATGATGTTACAATAAAATTTGGTTGACTGAGCAAGTAACGCATAGAGAAAAGTAATCTACCGGAAAAAATTATGTTTGGTTTTCAACAAATAAAAAGCTAAATTTGACGAATATCAATCATAGAGGAACCAGTCCAGCGTCACCAACCTTAAAATAAGGTAAAGTATTGCAGGTGCACCGATTTCTGTCCAAAATTACCAATACGATGTCATTGTCACCTTGACAACTCAACTGGACTGTCATGGCTATAGACTAATCATATTTTATCCGGTATATTACATTTCTCTATGTCATAATGTATGTCATGGCACTTTGTAAATATATCACCTCAGATACATTTTATTCAAAAATGTGAATATTTCATTGTGAACATCAATACAATACGGAAATCGCAAAGAAAATGCGAAGTCTGTGGTGTCGAACACAAATAAAAATGTTTAAACAATAGATTTCCATGAGATCCAGAACCGGTGAGTTGATGGAAATATGTCATTGAAATTACATTATTGTTTCAGAGCTAATGAAATATTTGTTTTATTTTCTATTTCGTTAACATATATTTTATAAACCTAACTTACCTACCATTTTTTCCTATATCGATTATAATGGAATCGATTTCATTGTAACTAATCGATTTTAGGGAATCAGTAGTACAACACTCACTAATGTCACTATTATTGTGTTGGAAATATATAGTTTTCATTTGTAATGGTTGGTATAAAATAACTTCAAATCTGAGTTTCAAAGCAACAAGGTCCGTGCCAACTCTTAATATTACTTGCTCAGTGAGAGGAACTTTTATAGGCTAAATAAGAATTAAAACCTCTTTTGGAATGAGTTGTTAGGTCTTAGAAAAAAGGTATGATTGTTGTGATTTACGCTGGATGACGTCACTTTTGTAATCCTATCGAGTTCACGTTAGCCAGCAAACGATGCGTCGTACTGTCAACCATCGCCTCCTGCGTAAACGTACGGGGAACTCGATACGATTACGTTACGGACTATCGAAATGTTCGTGCTTGGGCTACTGATCCGAATTCCGATGCTCAGCACGAGCGTTCTCTCCATGCTTTGTAAAACAAATTTCTGCTAATAAAGTATTATACGTTTTATTTTTAACTGATATAGAAAATTATCCTAATTGTACAATGATATAATAATTTCAGTGTGAAACGTGACGCGACCGCGGCGGACGTTCCACACTCAATATCCTGAGGAAGGCTTCCGGTAGAAGCCGAAACATTGTCGATAGTCATATCGACTCACAGTAAGTTGTTTCACGCTCAAACACCCGTGTTTTCAAACATAAAATATATAATAATATTACTAATTTTTATAATAAACTTTTATTAGTAAGCTAGTTTTCAATTACTTTTTATTACATACTAATTATTTTAATTGCAAGTATCAGCCTATTACGGTTTAAAAGATACATCAATATGACAGATGGACGAACAGGCCAAGCGCCAGCGCTTAAGGTTCAGGTGATAAACTATCCCTTCTTCTCTATTTTCACTCCTTGTTGTTTTAGTTATAAAAAGTCTATCCAGATACCAATTTTCATCACAAACTTCAAAAACAATGAATTTTCCGTACAAAGTTCCATCCCCAATTTCACCCCCTAAGTCATCCTTGCCAAAAAAAGTGTTGCACACATAATTTTTTATTTTGAATGATCTAACCGAATACGATTAGTATTCGGAACTGCAAGTTTAAAGACAAAGGACTTTTAGACAAACGTTTTCACCCCTTATTACCCACTTAGGGGTTGAATTTCAAAAATCATGCATTCA
This sequence comes from Plagodis pulveraria, assembly GCA_963890685.1. Taxonomy (NCBI): domain Eukaryota; kingdom Metazoa; phylum Arthropoda; class Insecta; order Lepidoptera; family Geometridae; genus Plagodis; species Plagodis pulveraria. The sequence goes on along the minus strand of OY982950.1, from coordinate 26,603,758 downwards.
CCCCTACGTATCAAGACGAATACACCCTCCAAATTTCAAATCTCTGCAACCAGCGGCTTAGGCTGTGCGTTGGCTGTCAGTCAGTGAGGTCAGGTCTTTAATTCTTATATATTAAAATAGGTAAAAGGTAAAAAATAAATATGTATGGTACATAAAATGTTGAAAATAAATCCAAAAATAGAATCTTGTATCGGAGACAGCAGGAATACACCACCCTAGAGTCTGCTCTTCAAGCTGAGATAGATAAGAGCTCGAATAGAAATAAGGAGAGGCAGCTGATAAGTAGGTATATTGGTACCTATGTGTCATTAATTATTTCGAAAACACTCTTAGCTCATCTATAGACTTTTGGTACCACTATCCTATACCAATATTTGATTTCTATTTTCCATGCTCACACTTCTTTCTATTTCTACTACACTGAACCAAAAGGTCTGTTCTGCCTATGGTCTGTTCTGCCGGAAAGTTTAATCGAAGCTTATAAGCAACCTCTATAGTAAACAACAAAACATTCAGTAACATTTTATCCCAATTTAAGAATATTATTTTTCAATTATATGTCATATATTGTTATAATAAAATATTACATTAAATATTAACAATTTAAGATTTTTAAATTAATTACAATTTAAAATTTAAAACATAAAGCTAATCATAATGATGATTATACATATTATTATTGAAGAACAAACAAGTATTATTTATTACTTTCCACTTAGTGGTATGAGACACTATATTCACTGCGAGGTTTATCGCCAATTAGTACTAGCATACGAAAAACTGACAGATGCATTATGCCATATATGATTTTCTCACATCGCCTATTTACGAAGCATTTAAAGTCGTTCTTCAAATACCCAGTTTTCAGCCACGGACGTCCAGTCGACGAGTTCTTTTTCAGTAAACCACAGCGCGATCTCCCTATCGGCCGCTTCAACAGTATCTGATCCGTGGATGATTGCTCCGTGGATGAGTTTGGGGCCAAGTTGGGTGTACAGATCACCGCGGATGGTTCCAGGTTGCGAGTCTGCTGGGTTGGTATGTCCAATCATTTGACGGCTAATCTTCACGACATTTAAGCCTTCCCATACCATGGGCACGACGGGGCCAAGGCTCATGAACTTTATTAGATACGAAAAGAAAGGCTCAGATGAGTACTCACTGTAGTGTTGCTGCATGAGTTGCTCTGAAGGCCACACGAATTTGAGGGCTACCAGCTTAAAGCCATTTCTCTCAAAACGTTTGATGATGGTGCCGACTAAGCCACGCTGAACGGCATCAGGTTTGATCAGAAGAAAAGTCCTTTGACTTTGTTGCGCCATTTTGTTTTTTATATCATGGGAACAATTTCATATATTTTATATTTTAAATAAAATTTAAAATATTAAAGTTAGTAAGTGTTGCTGTGGTGAAATGAGTATGAATGACTAGATACTTTAGTCGTTCAAAAAAACAACAATTAATATTCATAGATAGATAATGTACAAATTTGAATTACAAATTTGTATTGTAGGTTATTTAAATTTTTACACCACATGCTAGAAATTGTCACATTAGACATGGCAAGCAAAACTAATCTAAAGTATGTTCTTATACTACGACACTATAAGCTATTATATTTTAGTGGATTTTATTACAATCCGCAAGTCAATAATGAAATTAGAATTTGACACTTCAATATTTGTACTAAAACTTCCACGATAGAGACTAAACCAAAAATATCTTATTAAAAACTAACCAGCCATGGCCTCCGCTAGCAGAACTGAAGAAATAATCAAACTCATTTAATAAATTCTGGCGTCTATAACGCTCCTAATAAATTAAGTAAGTATATAATATACTATAACATTTTCTGCTTCTGTGATTAGCAAAATGGTATAAAGCAACTCCGAGAAGAACGGGCAAGAAGTCCATTATTTTTATATGTAGGTATTTACTCTCTTACAATTTGTAAGTCTTATTGTAAAATTAGTCTTTAGTAGTTCTGTACCAGAGTTTGTTTAAAGGCAACTCGAGAAGAAGGAAAATGAAATCATAATACGTTTTTTCGTACTTATCTCGAGACTTCTCACGCAGTAAGTTTTTTATGACTTCTTGAGCTGCATTTCTTATTTCTGGTCATCATTATAAAATCGTCACGTTCACTATCACATGACATTTTGGAAAATTATTTAGATTGAATTTAGTAAAAGCGTACTACTAAGATATATAATCAAACAAACATAACATATTGCCGCGCTTTTTTTCTCGTATAGCAAAAAAAGGTTGCCAACCTCCTTTCATTGAAAATCGGGTACAAATAAAAATCACACCTCTTTTTTTCTAATTATTTGATATAAAACCTTTTTGAGATTGTATTTTTTTATGTTAGCATTATTATTATTAATTTATTGAAAATAATTAAAAGCGTTCTGTTAAAATATAAATTACATAAAAAACAAAATTTAACCAAACATAACAAATTGCCACGCTTTTTTTCTCGTTTCTCGTAAATGTACGGCGGGGAAAGTTATACGGATTTTCATTCCTTCACTCCGTAGCAGTGAAGGAATGTTGTATGAAAATCTAAAAAAATACTTAAACGAGAAAAATGCCTGGACAATTCCGCCTCTGCCAAGCTATCGCCTGTCACCTACGTAATTTAAACAAATATTGTAATAACTTTATTATATAGTATGTATGTAACACATTGTTAAAATACTTTTAAAAGAATGGCCCCGAGTTTCTTGCCCGTTCTTCTCGCAGTGGCTCTATACAATTTATTTGCTGAACGTGGCAGTACAATGTAGAATATTTCATTACTAAAATTGGTAATTGACCTTCATAAGAGCGTCGTAGACGCCTAAATTAAATAAATGATTTTGACTTTGACTTTGATTCTTAGTAACTACGTACGAAGACGGTGTGGCGGAAGCATATCGACCTAACATAACAACTGATGTTTGCCTTTATATTCACAAAGTCCTACCCACATTTAAAACACACCAGCCACTTAACCTACATTTTACTGTTTGCTACCGTGTCAGCTTAAACGATCTTATAGTCGTATATAACTTTATCGGCAGTCAGACGTTCCGGCCTAGTATCAGTAGTCCGATAATTTAGTTCGATGATCGGACTAATGTTACTATTTCGTCTCAGTAGTCCGGTGTTACAGACAATCGGACTACTGCGCTTTTAGTCCGATTTTAATAACAATTATAAGTAGTGTATTATTGGGCGTCCTACTCCACCTTCCGTTTCTGAGGCTCACTCCGTTCGCCTCATCCACTCTCGGTGGAGTAGGCCGTCCAATAATACTTCGAGATCGTGCAACATATGAGCTTACCTTGATTAAGATATCATCGAGTGTTTGGTCTGGCCGCTGTTCCACTGCACTACTTCACTACCTATCATCGACCGAAATTAGTATAAATAACTGTTTCACTGCACTACTTTACTACCTATCGCCGACCGAAATTATTACACTTTTAGGTTTAGCTGAAATATCATCACTAGAATGTATAAACTTGACTCTTTCACGTTTCTTCGTGAAGTGACATTGGAATTACGTTATTAAAAGCTACAAAGTAATAAAACTGCTGAGCTGCATAATGTACATTTCTAAGTATTGCACGGGTCGTATTAAAGTAACTACTCACATGTGTGTGCATGTGTGTGTCAAGGTTGTGGGAATACATTTATGATGATTCGAGCATTTTGCGGTCTATATTAAAACATTACTACGTAGCCTTTAAATGAAATCTTTCAATGTCCGAAATATGATTTAATCTATATAAATAAAGTATTATAGGTACATGTAGATAAAACAAAATTGTATTATTAACACATTTTTTTTTATTGTGTTCGGTATTTACCCGATTTTCGTTATTATAGTTAAGAGATCTCTTGTTTTTCTTTTCTTCGTTTAACTATGTATACCTACTATTATTTTATCTTTGGCTCAAAAACGTTTTGGTCGTAGACTGTAAGTTTTTGATGTTATGATTATAAATAAATAAAATAAATAAATAAATATACACAATTTACAACTGGAGAACGGTTGGATAGGTCCTTTATTTATTTGTATGATTCCTGTCCTCATCAAATAGGTAGGAAAAGACAAAAAAAAAAGACAAAAATAACTATAGTAAAAATGATACAATTTAATTGTAACTTTAACGCGTACGAAGTCGTGGACAAACACTAGTTCATATATTACGCTTAGGTAATTATGTTTTATGAACAAGTACACGGGTATCTATTTCAAAGAAGTTGCGGCGATTATTGGCGGCTTTGAATATACGAAAGTGTTATATTTCATTACTCAAAAAAGTCAATTTGACGGAATCGATGGGAAAGATTTAATTTAAATGGTCGTAACCGACAATAATTACTCACGATTCTTTAAAACAAAGAACTTTAAGTATATTTTCAAAGTAACATAGTTTTGCTGAATGGACGATTTCTCTATATAAAAACTCGATCAATTTGGTTTGATAAATTACTTTACTCCTTTGTCTTAACGTGACAACTACGGATCCTGGTTTCTGCCCGCTGCCACCGGCTGGATATACTTGCTGCTACGCGCTTAAAAACTGTTGAAAGCTACAACGAAAATGTAAGTAAGTGCTATCTATCTAAATAATCATGTTTGTGGTTTAATGAATAACAATCCTAATCATTAACTAAGTTATTAACAATACTTAGTGATTGTATCAATCTTTATTAACATTATAAGTGCAATGTTTGGATGTTTAAAAATATATTTGTACAGATTTTAATGAAACATATAGGTTATCTTTTCTCGTGATACCAGGATTAGGTCGCAGACAAAGTTGGTGTTTTATAAATTATTAATCTTTGTGTCTTATTTGCAGGTCTACCTCCGAAAGCGAATATTCTCACAATAGCCGTTCCGTAGTGGTTGAAGCACCGCCGCAAGCAAAGCAGCTGAAGAAAAGGGCGACGAAACGCAAAGTGACCGATTCACAAGCTACGAGTACATCCAACAGTGTCACCGTTTCCAAGCCTCACGAGTCAAAATTAAGGTAATTTACTTACATTTAATTTACTTACATTACTTACATTTCCAGTATTAGATATAGTCCGTTACAATTATACATATAAGTCTTCTACTCCGATTTAAAACACATAACAAATATTAAAGATTCTCTTTTTGTACAAAACTTTTAGTAGGTAATATAGTTATTTCAACGTTAAACCACTAAGGTTAATCATGGGTAAAACATTCAGTAAGGAGATAGTAATTGCTTAAAACGTCTCTGAGGACAAATGAACGATAAACCATGTGTGGAAGTAGCCAATGTCACGCGAAATCCACAACAGGTTGTATTTACGCTGTAATTTGAATTCATATGCAATATGTTAAAGTGGGAACCAAATATCTCAGTTATACGTAAGTTTATTTCATCGAGTATATTCTATTACTTGTGTTAACTTTGAAAATGTTTTGCTTTGTATTACCTACTTTATACGTAAATTAATATTATTTGTGTCCAGTGATGTAGTATACTAATAAATTTCATATTGGAAAAATGTTAAAGTCAATAAACTAAAGCGATTATAATTTTATGCTAAAACGAGTATATATATATATATATATATATTATAAGATGGTTATGAGTAACATAGATTAGTGAAAATACACATTTTCAAGAATTGTCTTAATTGAGTTACTGTTTCGTAGTGTATGGTACTTTTACCAGGTACGAAGTACAAGATATTAATAGAAACTACAATTTAACTGTGTTAGTTAGTACTTATAGCGTAGTAGATATAAACTTCAACCAGCAAGGTTGTAGGGTGACAACGATTTTTTATGGTAGTTTATAAGACTTAATTAAGACGTTACTATATAAAGTTTGTTGTAAAAAACTTATTTGAAAAAAGGAAGGGGTTGATGTAGGGACACACAGGCGAGTGGGCTAAATTGTTGATGTAGTAAATTGTACGTAGAGCTAGCACGTGACCGCGCTTCAACCCGATCTAAATTTAGAACGTAATTAATTTGTAATTTTTGGTTTTAATATTGAACAATAGTACTGTTCACCCTGATCCATGGACACATTACCTAGTACCTTAATTAAATAGTGTAACAAATAAACATTAAAACTTTAAATAAAATATACCTAGGTAATAACTGTCAATTAACTTAGTCCATTTCAATCTATTATTAAACATCTATAGATCTCAACCTAAGGCTCTTTCGCAATAGGTAGTAATTTATTATTTTTATTTACAGAAAAAACTCTGACAATGGAAATAAGCCCACTGATCTCTTCGGCCTAGAAGTGGATGTGGAGCGACCCCCTACTACACGCAGTGATCTCGGCTCGTCTCTCGTGGCCCGCGTCGATAACGGGAAGGTGAGAAGACAAGCGGTTTTGTCGGGAGAATTTTACGTAGACATCAAAGTTTACGCTAAGAGCGACGTGATCTCCATCCCTCGCGAAGATCGGTGGAGAAAGGCGTTAGTAGCGTTAAAAGTTCAATTAGACCGAGGCTCTGTGCAGTGGAATGCGCTCCAAAAATTCATGCAACGAGCACATGATTTATTTAATAACACAGAGCCTACGTACTTTAGCGATAATATTAATTTTAAATAGATTAGGTAATTTGTTCTTTTTGCGATATTATTAGATCAATTAGATCATCCTTTTTTTTTATTTAATTACACAGAGCCTACGTACTTTAGCGATAATATTGATTTTAATTAGATCATTCTTTTTTATTGTGTATCACTGTACTTTTATTGAGATACTTAATAAGTTATTCTAATCCCATTTTCGTCCATCTAAAATGCCTTTCTGTACTATCTGTAATACATCTGTTGAGCGCAAGCACTGGGTAGGTCACTTACGTAGTACTAATCACAAGAATAAAAGTATTTCTTATTTCTGTGATGGTGTTGAATTAATAAATTCTGCATTTCGAAACCGCATTGCGTCCTATAGAATTGTAAATCAATATGAAAACTGTTCTTTGATTTCATTTTTAAATACCATTCATGAAAAGATTAGGTCATTAATAACCTTGTCTCTTAAACAACATATATGCGTGAAAATTAACTTTGAATATTTTGCTTTGTTTTTAATGTTTAAAAATGACTCTCAAGAGATGAAATCCTTCTTTACAAAAAATTATACACTTCATCAAAACTATGAATACGAACCCTTAATATCTCAAGTTAAAAACATTTTAACAAAAAAGATTGAAGAATTTCGGGATCGCGATAGTGGTTGGACATTCTTAAGTAGCTCTCACTTAGAAGTAAATATTAACAAATATCAACCTTTGCATGGTTCAGGCTTTATAGAGTTACCGGCTACTATAAAATCTAAAAAAGCTTGTGTAAATATTCGAAATAAGGATGATTATTGCTTTTTATGGTCAGTCGTTGCAGCGTTATACCCAGCCAAAAGTCATCCTGAAAGAGTATCGTCTTACCCTGATTTTCGGGATGTGTTAAATATAGAAGGCATACAATTTCCATTAACTTTCTCAGATATTGCTAAGTTTGAAGTAAATAATCCTGAAATTTGTGTTTATATCTATGGGTTAAAAAAATATACTGTAGTAGGACCGCTTTATAAATCAAATAATTTAAAGAAAAATGTTATTCATTTACTTTATCTAGAAAGCAATGATTTGTCACATTACTGTCTAATTAAAGATTTACCGCGACTTGTTAAAAATCAAATCACAAAACATCACGGTAAATTGCATTTTTGTGATGTGTGTTTAATATTTTTTAATACATACGATGCCCTTGATTCACATAGTTGTGGAGGTGTCGCTACGGAACTACCCCCGAAGGGCTCATTTATACAATTTAAAAATTTTAGCAGAAAGCAAACTGTACCATTTGTTATATACGCAAATTTGAAACAATGCTAGAACGATTTCAGTCCTGTGACCCTGATCCGAGTAAATCGCATACGGTAACACGTCAACGACATGTGCCTATCGCTTTTGCTTATCATATTACGTGTGCGCTAGACAAACAATACAATAGGTACGTCTCTTACCGTGGTTTGGATTGCATATCAAAATTTGTAAATTCTATTTATAAAGATGCAAAAAAAATTTACAATATTTTTAAAAAACAAGTTCCTATGATTTACACCGATACTAATGCTCATGACTTTGATAACTCGGTTACTTGTAATATTTGTGAGAATTTATTGTTTGGTGATAAGGTCCGAGACCACTGTCATTTGACCGGTAAATATCGCGGCACGGCTCATAGTTATTGTAACTTGCAATATAAATTGCCTACATTTTTACCAGTGTTTTTTCATAATTTATCAGGTTATGACTGTCACCTTTTCATTAAAGAATTAGGCAAAGCTCCTGGGTCTTTAAAAGTAATACCTAAAACAAAAGAAAACTATATTTCGCTCACAAAGTTCATTCCTATTTCGAAAGAAGAAAGTATAAAGGTTCGCTTTGTAGATTCTTTCAAGTTTTTAGGGACTAGTTTAGAAAAATTAGTTAATACAATGAAAAAACAAGAGTTTAAATTACTCAAATCGTATTTTCCCGATACAAGACAATTTGAGCTCCTTACTCGAAAAGGAGTATATCCGTATGATTATATGTCACAATTGAACCGTTATGAAGATACGTGTTTGCCCAGCAAAACTAATTTTTATAACTCCTTGACAAATGAGCTTATCACTGATGACGACTATGCACACGCGCATTCCATTTGGTTAGAGTTTGATATAAAAAATATGGGTATGTACACAGATTTATATCTTAAAACCGATGTGTTATTGCTCGCAGACGTGTTTGAAAGTTTTAGAAAAACTTGCAAACGGTATTATAATCTTGATCCGGCATTTTACCTGACAGCACCAAGTCTATCGTTCGATGCAATGCTTTTGAAAACAAGCGTTAAATTAGACCTTATTAGCGATGTAGAAATTTTTAGAATGATACAAAAAGGTATTCGCGGAGGTATTTGTATGTGTTTCAAACGACACGTAAAAGCCAATCACAAATATTTAGACACTTACGATCAGACTCGTCAAAATTCATTCATCGTTTATTTAGACTGTAACAATTTATATGGACATAGCATGTGTCAATATTTGCCGTATTCAGATTTTAGATTTATGTCGAGCAATGAAATAGATAATTTACATTTGAACTTGACTGATATTAGTGATAACGCGGAATATGGATATATTCTCGAAGTTGATTTAACATACCCTGAGAATTTACACACTGAACACAATGACTTTCCATTTTGTCCAGAAAAGTGCTTGCCCCCTGGTGGTAAGAATAAAAAACTAATATCAAACTTGTATGATAAATACCACTATGTTATTCATTATACTCATTTAAAAACATGCATACGTCACGGTTTAATATTGAAAAAGATCCATCGCGCTATCGTTTTTAAGCAAAGTAATTTTTTAAAAAAATATATTGATCTTAACACTCATTTACGTCAAAAAGCCGAGTCACAGTTTGAACAAGATTTTTTTAAATTACTAAACAACAGTATTTTTGGTAAAACTCTAGAAAACAATGAGCATAAAATTGATTTAAAGTTAGTAAACAAATGGCATGATTTAAAAAATAAGACCAAGAAATCAACATGTGCTGAAAAACTAATCGCCAGCCCATATTTTCATAGTGCTTCAGTATTTTCAGATGATTTGGTAGCAATACAAATGAAACCTTCGCGTGTTATTCTTAATAAACCGATATACATAGGTTTCGCTGTGTTAGAATTATCAAAGAGTCATATGTACGATTTTCACTATTCTACTATAAAACCATTTTATGGCAATAATGTTGAATTATGCTATACTGACACTGATAGTCTTGTTTATAATGTAAATACGAATGACTTTGACAAAGATATTAAAAATTATTTTCTTAAATATTTTGATACTAGCAATTACAATTCTGATAACAAGTTTGGCCTGCCAATTATTAATAAAAAAGTACCTGGGCTCTTTAAGGACGAAATGGGAGGTAAAATAATTAAAGAATTTGTAGGACTGCGTTCAAAGCTATACTGTATAAAAACTTTAGACAAAACAATAAAGAAAGCAAAGGGAACAAAAAAAAGTGTAACGATAAAAATTTACTCTTTAGGTCAATCAAACATGAAATATTTACACAGAGTGTTAATAAAATAGCACTTTCTAGCAATGACGATAAACGTTTGCTATTACCTGTTAAAGTATCTACTTTAGCTTGGGGTAATGCATCTATATTAAAGTAATGTATCTATATATTTCTAAATTATTAGTTATAAATTAAATGTTTCTACTGTATACAGAGTAATAAATAGTTATAGAATACTATGTGCTAATGTAACGTAAATATTATTTAAAGATATTAAAAATAGCTGTGTAGTAAAATAAATTGTAAGTTTTATGTGAAAATAAATACATTTGTGTGAATATATAGACTCTTTTATTTTTATCCATTTAAGTAATACCTACCTACCACGTCTATGAATGTACTATACCAAATAGAAGCCAGTCGTACATTCAATAAAAAGGTACCCTGTTAAAACATAATGTTATTGTTTTCAGTAATTAACTGGCATTCATGTTCAAACCTGTTGATATTATTGTCTCTCAGTGTTTATCTGGTACCTATACAAAATATATAGAAAGAAGTTCAAACTTGTCGAAGGATTTACAAGCTTTAACCTGTTGACATACGATGATATTGTTAATCAGTAATTAACTGGTATAAAATAAGGTTATAAAGTTTTTGAAATATATCACTTACAAAGACAAGTTGAAACCTGTTGTATAATTTACAAACCTGTCAAAACATGATATAATTTTTCTCAGTAAGTAACTGCCATACAAAACATATAAAGTTTTGAAATATAATATTAGTCAGGTGTTTCCAACACTCATTGTGCTCGAGAAACAAGTTCAAACTTGTTGGAAGGAAACATCAAATTGTGTCATAAGTTTTATGTTACACTATGCATTCGCCGTACAATAATATTAGTTTATTAATCATTAAGCTGGTGCTTGTTGTGGTGATCACATCGATTTAATAAATCGTAAGTACCTATACATATTTCACGAATCTTATGATTATAGGATTACCTTTTATATGTACAAATAAATAATTTCTATTATTGTTTCAGATTATCAACAATAATGAATGATTCACCTGATATTTTCTCTCAGTATGGTCAAAGATTTCCGAGCCCAAATCCAAGCTGGCATATTCCTGAACCACAAGACGAACCGGTCAATAAAAAATCAAGGACGAGGCGAGAGCCTCAAAAACGGAAGCAACTTAATAGTTATCTGTCTTACGTGATCAATAATCAAAAGAAAAAAGGCTTAAGACTCCTTCAAATACAAGTGGTAGACCTCAGTGAAGATGATAATAATATACTGATCAGTGCGCAATACGTAGTGAGTGAATCAGTGGACAACATTATGGATGAGGCAGAAAGATTAGTGAACAAAATATCGAAAAAACTATGTGAAGACTCTAGTTATGTGTAAATATTAAAGGTGTGTTGGTATAAGAAATGTTACTATTTTAATTTCATTTACTGTAAATAATTAAGAATTTATATGTAATCAAAATGTTTAAATTTATGCAGTAAGTAGTTAAAGTATATAAGTATTTAATTTCTTGTTATTAAGTTTTATGATAATGAAATATGAACACTGTATGTTTAGTGTATAGGTATGATGATATAATAAATAAAACTGCTATTAGTTATAAATCAATTATGTTTTATTTTTTCTAAACAAATCAAACATATACGTGTGATTATCAAAACACCATTTTTTAATACATATAGCATTATTTAATGCACAGTTAATTTTATGATGCACACAGTTAAAGTCAGTTTTATTTTTTAAATTTTTTTTTTTAATGTTGGAAGATTAGTACATCCCTTTTCACCAATATCAATCACTTCACACTTTGTACACAATTCTTTAATCCACTGTATTTTTTCCAAACCCTTTGTCATTATTGTTTTTATTCTCGAGATATAATACTATAACACGTAGAAATTCTCTATAATCTATGTAACCCTCACTCCAGTAAATTCCTCGATTTCTTTCTAACCATCTTACTTGCTTCTTTTCTTCATCAGACAAATAATGAAACGAATATGGTGGTTTTACTAAGAATGTTTGTGTAAGCTCCTGACTTACAATGGCCACTTCCTTCACGATAAAATTATTTTGAATATCTTTAAATCCTTGGAGGTCAACTATGATGGTATCTACGTTCATGATATCTTCTTTACGATGCTACTTAATGGTTTGTATTCAACAATGCAGTCGTTCAGAATGAGACAATAAGCGGCTGTCTGATCTGGTAGTTCCGAATCACTCTCAATTTCTACTCTTACATCTACAACAGGACCCGTCTTTAGATTCTCTGCTTGTCTAGAGCAATCAACCACAAACAGCGGTGCTAAATCTTTAAACTGTTTCTCACTTAACAACGGTTGTGGACAACGTCCGTAATACGACTGTTGAAATCTGATATATTGCTCATATAATAAAGCAATCCTGTTATTAGCAAAATTCGCGTTAAGACTTTCATATGGAAAATAAGTTGAATTAAGGTACACTTTTACGTCACGAACATTGCAGTGATCGAATTGAGACATGTCAGAACTTGCACTATTTTTCCTATTTGTCTGTAAGCCTATAATGACGTATCTTGGTTTTTCGATTTGAGATGCAGTTTTGATAGACCATGTATGCTTTGTAGTTTTAGGTAAAGCTGGATATTCGTACAGATCCCAATTTCGGTAAATCATCTGAAGAGGTCGATCTTTTTCTAACAGTTTAAGCAAAGAAATTTTTACCTTGTCTGAAACTTTAACATGTGGTACACGCCATATGATTTTGTTGATGTGAATGTCATCCACTACTTCCCCAGGGTTAAGTTTTACAGCGTTTAAATTAGTGTTACTTCGTAACAGTACCAGTTCGTGTCTACTATTTATAACGACTTTTTTAAAATCTTCCGCAAAACCGAGGATATTGCGAAGTGGGATAGAAGCAGAAAAACTTCCTTAGTTAATATTTTTTACACCGTCGATATTCCAACCCCAGGCGTTAGACATCTTTGATTCACTCTCATTCATTGATATTAACGATTTCATGGTTGTAGTTATACCAGCATTTTTTATTTTATCTATCTCTACTCCATTTAGCTCATACCTAATATCTTGAAATAGGTAAAGTAGAGCATTGTTGGTGAATTGGACACTAGTAGCTTTGTCTTTCGGATCCTTTTTGCTGACTATAACGGTTCCTTCCAAATATAAAGTGCTAGCTGACGGTAATATGTACAGGTCCTATTGGTTGATAGGTATACGTATTTCATCATTTCTATTAAAACTTGTTACGTAGGGTTTGTAAGAATGAAATTCTATGCCTTCTATCGTGGTGTCGTAAGTCGGAGTGGATAAAACGTCTAAGATATTCATTCTAGTAATCCGATTGCTTTCAGGAATGCTTTATTGTCTTTGGTTAATTTTATTTTCTTCTTAGAGCGGGGTCTTGTATGGCGGATAGCTCGAGTAGAACTGATATTTTTTACTTGTTGAGGTACATATTTATTGTAGTCAATCATTTTTTCGTCTGAGATGCAAATACAGCTGCACTTCTTCACCACGTAAATTTATTAAGCGATTCCTTATATCTAATAGCTTAATATGAATACAGCTTATATTGTTTTGATTTATCGGAAAGTATATTGCGTTCTTCGGTATTTCTATGATCCTGTATCCAGGTGGCACGTTGAGTGCAAATTCGTGAATGATGTGACTTGGTTCGTTGTTTATAAACGACCCACTAACAATATCACATTCAACCCTGATCACGGTCGTAGGTAAAATGTTGACTGGGAACTGTGATACATGCCATTTATTACCTTTTAAAATCTGCTTATTAAATCCTAACAGTCTTCTGAAAGAGCCTTCTTTGTTAAAATCAATGTCTTTTGTACAGAAAATAGTAGTTTTTAACGTATTGTTATTGCACAGTAGTTTTATAGTTGCATCATTTATTTCAGTTTTTAAATAATCACTGATATCTTGCAATTCATAAGTGCCTTCCGGTATTTCAATAACTTCGTTAGAGCCATAATAAAACTTATTATTACTTTTGTCAACATTTGGAATTGAATTAAATGTTGAAAATTGCAATAAGGCACACTCATAAGCACCATCTAGTTGCAATGTATTTGGATAGTATGTAGATAACGTTGACGAATTTCCAGTTATTGACAATGTGAGTGACATTGTGATAATGCTTGAATTCAAAGAAAAACATACATTTTATAATTTTTTATTCCAAAAAGTTAGCAGGTACTCTAAACATAAGTGACCACAATTTACTGTATTGAATCTTTGATATCTTGTGTAGTTATAATAAACATTACAATTCTTAAAATATCGCATTAATTCTGCTGGAGGTTTTAAATCTCCATAGCTATCAAAATATTCACAATACTTGTATAATTTAACATAAGCTACCCAATGAGTTCCTTCGTTCTTAGAATCGTCTAAGTTTACGATAGCGCATTCAATTCTCTTCGGTTTTCTTGGTAACTGATCCTTCATGTAGATCCCTCGGAAATATGGGATGTCTCTTGCATACTTTTGAATATCTACATTAGTCAGAGGACGATCAGGTAGCAAACTTTCTAGTTTTTTGATGATTTTATAAACAATCCTTTACCATTTTTGTACGGTTTAATGTATAAACCCTTGCCCAGCACCGAACCTTCCATAGCCTTATTGTGTCGTTCTGTTTCTCGCAAATTTTGCTGAGCTGCTTTGTAATCGTTTACAGTTTTTGCAATACCAGCAGCACCACCAGCTAAAGCGCCTAAAGCTGATAAACCAGCGAAAATAGGGATTAAAGGCAGGACCCCTCCAGTTTTTGGCAAAGGTATTACTCGCGGTACTCGAATTCGATTAATTTCTGGAAACATTTTTTTAGCTGCTAAATAAGCAACTTTAATCAAAGTTTTACTATTCTTAGGCTTCAATTTTTTTATTTTTGCTCTTATTTTTGAAACCAAGCTTCTGAATGTTTTAACTCCGGAACCAGACTTCAGTTTTGCTTTCATAACCTTGCTCACTAGCCATGAGCTTAACTTTTCACCTTTTCCCGCATCTTTTGATTTAAGTCTTTGTTTGGCCATGTTGAGTAATTGTAAGTCAGCTTTGTGACGATGGGATAGATCTGTATGATTTGCGTAAGCAATGTCGTGGTGCATGCAAGCTTCATCTAGCTTATTTACACCTCGATCACCTCGTAATAAACGTTTTTGAAGTTTAGTTCCTGGTCCGCAATAATTGTATCCAGGCAAATGAACTTCAAACGGTAGATTATTGATTATGTTATTTACTAGTCCACCACCCTGCATTACTCGAAGTGTAATGATAGGAATGTTACATCAGCATTAGTTATATATCTTAACTCATTATTGCAGCTTTATCAAACCAACTGTTTTCTTCATCGTTTAGACCTAACCATTTGACGAACAGTTTACGTCCTTTTCTTTTTAAAACTTTTTCTATCAAATAAACATTAGGATGATTAGATTTTTGAAGTTCTTGCTCATAAAATGCTCCTACTATATCTTTCTTTCGTTGATCTTCTATGTGGTATGTTACTGGTATGGTTTTATTTATCTTCTTAATAGTAAATAGTTCAGTTGACCAATTGGGGGTGTAACCTTTTTCGAAATTGTGTTTGTATTTACTGATACGAACACAGTCACCAACTTTGAACTTAGGCAGTCGTTTGATGGATATATGTTTGTATGTTTTTTTAATATTTTCTTTTATTACTGATTCATTAGATTTATTCACATCAACCGGTTTACATCTAATAGTTCGATGGATTGTGTTGTTATATGTCTTCAGTATATCTTCTAATGTTGAACCTAACCATTTATAGTTTCCATTCAAACTAAAAGATTTATATAATTTATTTTTAACCGTTTTAATCAGTCGTTCTACGATCGAAGCTTTTTTTGTGGAAAACGATGAGTAATGATTAATGTTGTACGTCCTATTATAAAACTCTGTCCCCATATCAGTTTGTAAATTAACAGGATGCCGATGAGTGCTAAGCAGTATACGTTCAAATGCCCTACTAACCTCAAATTTATTTTTCGATTTTAATGGCTCTGTCCAGGCGTATTTTGAAAAACAGTCAATCACTACTAAAACGTAATTATGTCCTTTATTATACGTTCTCAAGTTTTGCATGTCCATAAGATCTGCTTGCCACAAGTCGTCAATTCCCTTAAGAATAACACAACGTCGAAGAAAATTTCTTCGTGCTGCTTTGTGTATTTCATTTACAATTTGCTGTTTTGACATTACGGAGTCTTTTTTATTAATTTATTTACATCTGCTTTAGTGTAAAACTTATCTTCCAATTGAATTAAAACCTCAGGTATCTTTGCTTTTAAAGTATCCTGAGCTATCTTGTGTACGTCTAATATGATTCGAGATCGTAATGAACCAATCAGTTTATCAAATTCTCTTATCTTTTTAGTATTCAATCGATCCACATAATCCTTATTAACAGCATCGTCTAATTCTACGGGAGGTTTAATTCCTCCCAATCTAGAATTTTTCAGATTGAAATTTCCATTTTCTGATTTTAGTAATGCGTTTTCGTTAAAGTCAAATATTTCTGATAAACGCATTCTTTTATGAATAAAATGACCGAACTTATCGACATTCATGATTAGGGTGTATTGTAATGAATGGTCAATGATAAAATGAACCATAAAAAAAATACTTTACTTATTTATTACTTTACTTTCACGTAATTCTTCAATAATAGATATTATCTCGTTGTTTAAACCTGTGTTACCAGCATCTCGAGATGCAATTAATAATTTTAGCCTTTCCACTAATTCGTTCGGATCATCCCAATACACAAAATCTACGTTTTTCTTCAATTTTTTTTGTCAGCGGTAGTCCTTTTCCTTTCGATTGGATACCCTGAACTGTATTTCGCAGTTTGAAAAGAGGTTTAATTACTTGCAAATATTTTTGTCTCTTATAACTTTTTATTGGCTTACTTGGATCAAAGCCTCGTCGATGTGCATTTGTTTCGATTAGCATCGATTTATAATGTTGCATATCACTATCTGTAACCAAGTTCAGGTCCACGTCTTTCTTTAACAGCAACTGCTTCAAACCAGGCGTATTACGGTATTTACGTCCTGCCACGATGATGTATTGATCATTGATAGTTATGCGAGCAGAACCTAACATTAGGTTCCCACGTTCTACACTAACACCAAACGGTATGTCTGTTAACGCATCTGAAGATACTGACCAGGATGACGTATCACCTACTGATTTATATGAAATGTCACTGTCGCTATCAGATTCGTATTCGTTTTCATCTTCCTTGCTGCTTTGATAGTCAGGTTCCTTGTGCAAAGTTTTATCAATAAATGGAACTTCGGTCTCTTCATCTTCCATAGCATGCACGAGAGGAGTTTGCTGACTGGCGCTAGCAATTAAATTGAGAGGTTCTGTTACAGGCTTGAAAACCGATTCCAGTGCTTGTTTATTGTTAATCTCATCATCTCTCATTTTTCGTACTTTTTTCTTCACAGCTTCTGCTGCATCAACAATTTGCCTTTTCAATGATTTATCCATATTTTTAAAATAGGTCACAATTGATTAGGGGTTGTCTGACGAATAATATTACCGCACAGGTAACGGTCTTATATATAACTCATGTTCCTAATCAAAGACTACGAAAGTGTCAAATTTATTTCTGTAACAACCTTTATTCTTGGGACAGTCTTTATTAATTACAACATAATTAAAGGGTTCCCTCCATATTTTAGAACACATTTCACGAAATTCAATCCATGTCATGTCTGTATTAACATGTTCATCATATACGTGCCTCATATTTATTTCATCTTGTTTAAAAAGTACGATTACATTTGCGTTGTCTCTTACTAACTGTTTCGGGATTTTAGTGTATGTTTGATTCACATAAATACAATCAATGTTCTTATGTCTCCCCATCGCAAAATAATCACGCATGTTATTTTGATTTTCACATGCAACATCATCAAATATGATAACAGAATACGGTTTTGCGTCTTGAACACTTAATACCTCTTCATTTTCACAATATTTCTGAAATGAAAGGCTTGGTACACGTTGCAAAACTCGTTCTAAAAAAATATACTTCGGTTGATGCAGGGTTTTTGAATAAACATACACATTTTGAAATCTTAAACCATTCTCATGTATTAGAAGACCAATCAGTAAATTAGTTTTTCCACAATTTGATGGTCCACAAATAATGCACCGAACCGAATTAGGCAATAATTCTCCATGACGTAAATCAGACTTTCCAGCCTCAACGCAGATTCTGTTTAAATCTAACGATTGTGATTGTTTTACAAATTTAATGGCCACCGGTTGAAATGGTTTGATTAATAATGAGTAGATTCATTTATTACATCGACATATATAAAATAATATAAATCCGGTTAGGTTTAAAAACTGGAAAAGTGGAATAGGGTTGAATTGTAAATCTTTGTTGATGTAGTGAAGTAGTGCAGTGGAACAGCGCCCAGACCAAACACTCGATGATATCTTAATCAAGGTAAGCTCATATGTTACACGATCTCGAAGTATTATTGGACGGCCTACTCCACCTTCCGTTTCTGAGGCTCACTCCGTTCGCCTCATCCACTCTCGGTGGAGTAGGACGCCCAATAATACACTACTATTATACTTCGATGATCGGACTTTTCGCCTCAGTAGTCCGATGTTACATATAATAGGACTGCTGAGCCTTTTAGTTTGATGTTACCAGGCATACAGAAATGAGTAAAAGGTTAAACATTAAAAAATCAGGTAATGAAATATCTCATTGAAATTGATGAAAGTACCAGGCGAACAAAATCTCATAAAAGGTGAAAGTTTTTTCTATATTTATATAAGGTACTGCAGTGGAAAAGTTAGCATTTGAAGAAATTCCAGAATAATAGTAAGTATTATTGAGTGCTGTTTCCTGCCCTGTGGGACGGGGCTAGGGGATTTGGTAGATATAGCTTTTTTTTGTATTGTATTCCAGTGTGTGTTTTTTATTTTATTAGTAAAAGTTAAGCAGGTAGTTAATGTTAACATCGAAAAAAAGGCTCAGCAGTCCTATTATAGGTCCAATGTAACATCGGACTACTGAGACGAAAAGTCCTATCATCGAACTGTAAATGTTATTATCATCGGACTAAAAAGCTCAGCAGTCCGATTGTCTGTAACACCGGACTACTGAGACGAAATCGTAACAATAGTCCGGTCATCGAACTAAATTATCGGACTACTTATACTAGGCCGGCCAACCGTAGATATGGAGCGTCCATGAAACTTTTCACCCATTTCTTCTGCCGAAGTGACCTTATGTCTGCGTGCATTTAAATAACAAATAGGTCTGCTAATATACATATGCTAGAGCTTATGCTAGTTTTGTGTCTACCGTGACGTGCACAAAAGTAGCATTACTTACTTCTTTTTTTTTCTTAATTTTTATTGCTGTCATGTAAGTCTTTGACCACAATCTCGCCTGATGGTAAGTGATGATGTGGTCGAAGGTGTTAACAGTCTCAACCTAGAATGATCGGCTCTCAAGGATGGCTGCCGGAATACACCGTTAGTTGCTTGGCGACAGATTTTCTACTTGAGGGTGGTCGCTAGCCAGGCGGGAATTCCCAAAATGCCTTTCCACCATGACGTGAAGCTCAAACCTTCAAACACAATTACGAGTAGGTAGGTATTTGATGTCCCTTGGGGTGTCGGGTTATGATTTTCACCCCCCATTTCTACCAGTGGGTGTCGTAAGAGGCGACTAAAGCCTGAAAAAAATGTATCCCGGAAGGTGGGCAGCAGCACCATATGAGGAACTGATATCTTATACTGCGATCCTCAAGACGCCTGCCAAGCGTGGGGATTATGGCAAACCTCCCCAAATGGGGGAGGCTGTGTTCAGTAGTTGACAATCCAGTTGATACAGTAGCTATTTTATATATTTTTAAAAGAATTTATTGAAGCTATGATGGCCGAGAGATAACAGCTATGGACTGTCATGCCGCAAGTCCATGGTTCCTTACCGCCAGCTTGAGTTTTACCACATATTGCAAGGGCTTTTTGCGCTACCAAGTAGAAAATCTATCACCAAGCACCTAACAGCGTGTTTCAGCATTAGCCCTTGAGAGCCAGTACCTAAATTATGGACATATGAGACTTAACAACTGTATATCTTAGGGTGACGGGCGCAGTGCAATTCATCTCTTGTGACGAAATGCATCTGTTATAGGCCGAGGTTAACGCTTAACACCAGGTAGGCCTCGTGCTTGTTATGTCACAATGACATAAAAAAACATATGGCAAAATACATGATTTTTGGAAGCATACGTAAGTTTATTGTCCATATTTTGATACAGAACTGTAAACGTGTTTAAAGATAAATATCTTAATACAACAATGTACATACGTTCACCGTATAGGCCCAACCACATTGGTAATTCTCTTTGTAGTTAGGTAGGAAGTAAGAGATTGTCCCTTAAAAGTTTCTTATATTTGATAACTAAGTTCTTTTTCAAAACCTATTGTTTTGAAAGTATCGTGAATGATAACTTGTATCAGCTTATACCTATTTTCGGGCTGAAAATGTGATTGCAAGAGTTTGTTCATTAAATAAATTTCAGCAAATTAATAATGAGAGGATTTAGCTTTCTAACAGCATTTCGAACTGCCATCATAGGTTATGAAATGAAATAGTAAAAAAAAATAATTATGAAATAGCTTGGATAATCACAGAGATATTGACGTTTTATACTATTTTTCTATTACTTTTCACTGTGTTACTAGCCTTCATGTTATCTCTTTGGACAAACTTTAACGATAATATCTAGTTTCGGTAACTAACCAGCCCAAGATCGCAGCACAAGTTTTATCAATGGCCAAAGTTATCACATTAACCGATCCCTACCAAATGACTACAAATTACAGAAACGTTTGAATCAATTAGTTACTTTGTAAAACCGATTTCCTTGTCCCGAATGTAGGGCAGCCTTGAATAGATTGGAAAAGTGAAGCCGGCACGGATTCTACTGAAATAGGCAGCGTGCCCAAACTTTAAACTTTTGGATTAGCTACAAGGCTTAGCTTGAAATACTTTTTACAATAAGTTTCTGTTTTTTTTCAAGATATTCAAATAGATTTTTGTTTGAAAGTGCCAAAACTAGGATTACTTATCGAAACTTATGGTTGTATACTGGCCGGTCAGTTCTCCATACAAACGCTGTAGGGTGATCACTCCCTTATTTGAGATTTTAGGTCCAGAATTAAGCATAATATCGATCTCAGACTCAGGGACTCAGACTCAGAGACACAGACTCAGAGACTCAGTCGGCGTCGGCGTCGGCGTTGGCGTCGGCGTCGGCGACAGCGTCGGCGTCAGCATCTGCGTCGGCCTCAGCGTCACATGTAATGTCATATAACATATGTCAGACTCAGAGACTCAGACTCAGTGACTCAGAAGGCGTCGGCGTCGGCGTCGTCGTCGGTGTCGGCGTCGGCATCGGCGTCAGCATCGGCGTTGGCGACAGCGTCATATATCATATGTCAGATTCAGAGACTCAGACTCAGAGACTCAGACTCAGAGACTCAGACTCAGAGACTCAGACTCAGAGACTCAGACTCAGAGACTCAGACTCAGACTCAGACTCAGACTCAGAGACCCAGACACAGAGACTTAGACTCAGAGACTCATACTCAGAGACTTAGACTCAGAGACTCAGACTCAGAGACTCAGACTCAAAGACTCAGACTCAGAGACTCAGACTCAGAGACTCAGACTCAGAGACTCAGACTCAGAGACTCAGACTCAGAGACTCAGACTCAGAGACTCAGACTCAGGACTCAGACGGCGTCGGCGTCGTCGTCGGTGTCGGCGTCGGCATCGGCGTCAGCATCGGCGTTGGCGACAGCGTCATAAATCATATGTCAGATTCAGAGACTCAGACTCAGAGACTCAGACTCAGAGACTCAGACTCAGAGACTCAGACTCAGAGACTCAGACTCAGAGACTCAGACTCAGACTCAGACTCAGAGACCCAGACACAGAGACTTAGACTCAGAGACTCATACTCAGAGACTTAGAGACTCAGACTCAGAGACTCAGACTCAGAGACTCAGACTCAGAGACTCAGACTCAGAGACTCAGACTCAGAGACTCAGACTCAGAGACTCAGACTCAGAGACTCAGACTCAGAGACTCAGACTCAGAGACTCAGACTCAGAGACTCAGACTCAGAGACTCAGACTCAGAGACTCAGACGGCGTCGTCGTCGGCGTTGGCGTCGGCACCGGCGTCAGCGTCGGCGTCAGCATCTGCGTCGGCCTCAGCGTCACATGTAATGTCATATAACATATGTCAGACTAAGAGACTCAGACGGCTTCAGCATCGGCGTTGGCGTCGGCGTTGGCGACAGCGTCATATATCATATGTCAGACTCAGAGACTCAGACTCAGAGACTCAGTCTCAGAGACTCAGACTCAGAGACTCAGTCTCAGAGACTCAGACTCAGAGACTCAGACTCAGAGACTCAGGACTCAGACGGCGTCGGCGTCGTCGTCGGTGTCGGCGTCGGCATCGGCGTCAGCATCGGCGTGTGCGACAGCGTCATAAATCATATGTCAGATTCAGAGACTCAGACTCAGAGATTCAGACTCAGAGACTCAGACTCAGACTCAGACTCAGAGACCCAGACTCAGAGACTTAGACTCAGAGACTCATACTCAGAGACTTAGACTCAGAGACTCAGACTCAGAGACTCAGACTCAGAGACTCAGACTCAGAGACTCAGACTCAGAGACTCAGACTCAGAGACTCAGACTCAGAGACTCAGACTCAGAGACTCAGACTCAGAGACACAGACTCAGAGACTCAGACGGCGTCGGCGTCAGCGTTGGCGTCGGCATCGGCGTCAGCGTCGGCGTCAGCATCTGCGTCGGCCTCAGCGTCACATGTAATGTCATATAACATATGTCAGACTAAGAGACTCAGACGGCTTCAGCATCGGCGTTGGCGTCGGCGTCGTCGTCGGCGTCAGCATCAGCCTCGGCGTCAGCGTCATATGTAATGTCATATGTCAGACTCAGAGACTCAGACTCAGAGACTCAGAAGGCGTCGGCGTCGGCGTCGTCGTCGGTGTCGGCGTCGGCATCGGCGTCAGCATCGGCGTTGGCGACAGCGTCATATATCATATGTCAGACTCAGAGACTCAGACTCAGAGACTCAGACTCAGAGACTCAGACTCAGAGACTCAGACGGCGTCGGCGTTGGCGTTGGCGTCGGCATCGGCGTCAGCGTCGGCGTCAGCATCTGCGTCGGCCTCAGCGTCACATGTAATGTCATATAACATATGTCAGACTAAGAGACTCAGACGGCTTCAGCATCGGCGTTGGCGTCGGCGTCGTCGTCGGCGTCAGCATCAGCCTCGGCGTCAGCGTCATATGTAATGTCATATGTCAGACTCAGAGACTCAGAAGGCGTCGGCGTCGGCGTCGTCGTCGGTGTCGGCGTCGGCATCGGCGTCAGCATCGGCGTTGGCGACAGCGTCATATATCATATGTCAGACTCAGAGACTCAGACTCAGAGACTCAGACTCAGAGACTCAGACTCAGAGACTCAGACTCAGAGACTCAGACTCAGACTCAGACTCAGACTCAGAGACCCAGACACAGAGACTTAGACTCAGAGACTCATACTCAGAGACTTAGACTCAGAGACTCAGACTCAGAGACTCAGACTCAAAGACTCAGACTCAGAGACTCAGACTCAGAGACTCAGACTCAGAGACTCAGACTCAGAGACTCAGACTCAGAGACTCAGACTCAGAGACTCAGACTCAGAGACTCAGACTCAGAGACTCATACTCAGAGACTCAGACTCAGAGACTCAGACTCAGAGACTCAGACTCAGAGACTCAGACTCAGAGACACAGACTCAGAGACTCAGACTCAGAGACTCAGACTCAGAGACTCAGACTCAGAGACTCAGACTCAGAGACTCAGACTCAGAGACTCAGACTCAGAGACTCAGACTCAGAGACTCAGACTCAGAGACTCAGACTCAGAGACTCAGACTCAGAGACTCAGACTCAGAGACTCAGACTCAGAGACTCAGACTCAGAGACTCAGACTCAGAGACTCAGACTCAGAGACTCAGACTCAGAGACTCAGACTCAGAGACTCAGACTCAGAGACTCAGACTCAGAGACTCAGACTCAGAGACTCAGACTCAGAGACTCAGACTCAGAGACTCAGACTCAGAGACTCAGACTCAGAGACTCAGACTCAGAGACTCAGACTCAGAGACTCAGACTCAGAGACTCAGACTCAGAGACTCAGACTCAGAGACTCAGACTCAGAGACTCAGACTCAGAGACTCAGACTCAGAGACTCAGACTCAGAGACTCAGACTCAGAGACTCAGACTCAGAGACTCAGACTCAGAGACTCAGACTCAGAGACTCAGACTCAGAGACTCAGACTCAGAGACTCAGACTCAGAGACTCAGACTCAGAGACTCAGACTCAGAGACTCAGACTCAGAGACTCAGACTCAGATACTCAGACTCAGAGACTCAGACTCAGACTCAGAGACTCAGACTCAGAGACTCAGACTCAGAGACTCAGACTCAGAGACTCAGACTCAGATACTCAGACTCAGAGACTCAGACTCAGATACTCAGACTCAGAGACTCAGACTCAGAGACTCAGACTCAGAGACTCAGACTCAGAGACTCAGACTCAGAGACTCAGACTCAGAGACTCAGACTCAGAGACTCAGACTCAGAGACTCAGACGGCGTCGGCGTCGGCGTCGGCGTTGGCGTCGGTATCGCCGTCGGCGTTAGCTTTGGCGTCAGCGTCAGCATCGGCGTCGGCGTCAGCGTCATATGTCATGTCATTAGTAAGATAACGTGTCACGTGTCACATGTCACATGTCACGTGTCACATGTTTTATGTCACGTGTCACATGTCACGTGTCACATGTAACATGTCACGTGTCACATGTAACATGTCACGTGTCATGTGTCACGTGTCACATGTCACGTGTCACGTGTCACGTGTCACATGTCACGTGTCACGTGTCACATGTCACATGTCACGTGTCAAATGTCACCTGTCAAATGTCACGTGTCACATGTAACGTGTGACATTGAACTCGTAATTATCTAGGTTTGTATCGTAACGAAATTTTAAAAAGATAACTAATTTGAAAGTTATGGGCCTTGAAAACTTTATATGAAAATGTTTCGAGGCTCATGACTCTGAACTTAATTATCTTTTAAAAATTTCGTTACGATACAAACCTAGATAATGACGAGTTCAATCGATATCATTCGTTGTTTTGGACTAAAATCCTCAAATAAGGGAGTGATCACCCTACGACGTTTGTATGGAGAACTGATCGGCCAGTTCACCCTTATGCTCCCACCCAAGACATGTAGACAGACCATATTCTACAATTAATTCACTATACCAGATATTATAAAGTAGATATGTCGGAGATTAAAAAGCTTCTCGACATTAGGTAAAGTGACAGAGCTCTCATAACGTGAGCGTAGGTATGGGTATCGTGCAAATGACAAGACACAAATACAAATAGGTTTATTCATAATCTCCATATTTATGCGGGGTGACCCCCGGAATGGCCTCCGCCTCCCCCGATAGTTAATTCTCGCCTTGCGGAACACTCTGTACAATCTCTCTCTGTTCATAACTCATCGTCACTGTGGGGTGTCTGCCATAACGTACCTATCACGTATTTCGTTATCAAAGTCTAATGCTGCAGGATCTGCTGTCAAAAGTGTGTAAATTCCAAACTGTCACAAGTTTAACTCCCAAGTCAAAGGGTGTTGTCTCTTCGGCGGCTGGTACAAGACTTACAAATCAACTGCAGTGTATAATAACGTAAGTACCACATAATCAAATGATTGTAGACTAGAAGCAATCCCAGACTATATAACGTCGATATATCGGTGTTGTCAGCCCTGTGGCAAATGTCAAAAGTTCTGAAGTTACCGCCTTCCACTTCGATTTAAAATAGCCGGATGAGACAAATATAATAAATAACATGCATATCATGTGCATTATCACTTCTTCGAAGTATTTTTATTATTTACTTACTACCTATCTGATGAAATATATAATTGAATTTCGTTGAATATTTTTATATATGACTAGGGCAAGGGATAGCGATAAAATCAAGTTATACCCAAGTCAACCTGCACGTGGTTCCGTTGCTGTACATGAGCCAACCGTAGGTGTATTTGAGCTGTATGGTTGATTTATCAAGGTAGCATTTGTATTATAGGTCTCGACATGCATCGAATTTCAAAGATCTGATATTAGAGTGTATCCCATCTGGCCCGGTGACTTGGCCCGGCGCCGGGCTACTTGGGAAAAAAAAGTTTTAACTGGCCCGGTGATATGTTTACCGGGCCAAATGACACAAATCAAGTGTCATCGTCCCCGGTAAGGTGAGAAAAGAGGATACGCCTCGTAATTTATGAAATACTAAACACATGCATCTGTGAAAGGGATTTAACTTGTAAATCAAACTGCTTAGTATACAATAATCAGTTTTTATTGTGAATGACGCGTATCAACTTGTGTCATAAATCTCAACCTGGAAATAGACTTCTTACAAATAGATCTTTTTAAACTTGAACATAATAACAATGTTTAAATGATCGAAGCCAAAATGCTATGAATCAAACAAAATTAAGTACTTATAACATACAAACAGTCTCTATATTGTACAAATTTTATATATACCTATATCCGTCGGAAGTTAAATCTGTACGTAAACAACTTAAACTAGATCCGATGTAAAATGAAAAAATAATTAATATAAAAATCTAAACATAACAGTACCTACCTCTGCGGGTTTCTTACTTTTTCACTAATCGAATATTGCGGACAAGTTTTGAAGTAAAACTAAAAATTCTAGCTTTGATTCCAGTATTTACGTTAGTCTACGAATTTATTCGTAGACGTTAGTTAATATCCGACTAAGGGCGCGGGCATGTCAGCCAAATAGTTTTCAGGTGTATGTACAGACCCACCAACATATCTGTTCAGGTGGCAGAAAAAAGAACTAAAACTTTCCCTCAAATTGTGACAGTCTGTAGTTGATTTCCATGACCAGTAGCGCCCTCGAAAACTGCACAGTTAAGTTGGTGGTCCTATAATAAGTCGTATCTCAGTTTAGCAAATTAATTATATTGGTTAAGTGCACAGATATCACTAAGTAATTTCCGTGTTCTTTTTCGTTACTTTATTATCTAACACCAATGTAAAAAGCTCTTGTCCAAAGGTTTGGTGTGGGCGCCCTTATTTTGCGGACTTCAACTTACCCATTAGGCATTTTATTACAGTATCTACAACACGTAAAACACTCGGCTTGTGTTTAACAACTAAACGGAGCGCATAGCCGCTGATCGTACTATATACGGTCAATTTGACCTCACTTGGCGCGCTCCCATATATACCATATCCGTGGTTGATTATTATTAAAATAAGTATACCTATGTCAAAAATGGTTTCAGGTTCCACTTTTGTTACTCGTATATAAAAATTATTAGTGCACCTGGGCTTGTATTTCTTTTTACATATATAATTGTAATATATCCCCATGGATGTGTTCCGGTTTGCAGGGTATGGGTGTCTGTGAAATTTTAGGCACATGAGACTTATCTATTACTTATATATTTAGCTGCTTTATGTAATGGGCGCAGTGTGATCTTCTGACGAGACAGGATTAGCATAAGTAATCCCACAACATCCTAGTAGGCTTGATGAGAAAGGGCGGGGGTCACAGAAACCCGGCGAAACGGCTGACCACTGGCCGTCCGCCAGTCAGTAGGAGACCCCAACTTGGACTAACCGAACAATAGGAGGCTGTCCCGCAAATTGGTGTACAATCTCGGAAAGCATTCTCGCTCAAACGCTCTCCGGGGAGGACCAGGGCCCTTCTTTGCCCCGCACTAGCTCATCACACAACCTGCAAGTATGAGTGACAAATGCATTCTCCGCTTTCTCTTCCTTTCGCTGATTCTGTTACACGTCCAGATTGAAATTTTTGCCGACTACCATCTGGCTCACGCTACAAAGGATAAAGCTGAACATTTGGGCAGTATCTTAGCATTTAATTCGACGCTTAACGACCGAGGAGCCACCCCACCTAAACTCCGCGGTGTGTGAGCATAATGAAAGAGGTCTGTACTATAAAGCGGTTCGTAGAGCTCTCGGCTCCCTCGATGTCAAAAAATCATCCGGGCCAGATATTATTCCTGCAATCATGCTGAATACATGTGCTCCTGAGCTGTCTCCAGTTCTATCCCGTCTCTTTAATCTCTCTTACAGTACTGGCTATGTCCCATCTCCATAGAAAGTTGCCCTTGTCCACCCTATCCTGAAAAAGGTGATAGGACAGACCCGACCAACTATAGGCCTATAGTGTTAACATCCTTACTTTCAAAGGATGGAGCGAATTATCAATAAGCAGCTTCTGTGTTACCTTGAGAATTCTTATCTTCTTAGCGACCGGCAATATGGCTTTTGCCATGGCTGTTCTACTGGGGATCTCTTGGTATACCTTATTAAATTGTTGTGAATATATATTTTTTTATCCCCTTCGTTTCTTACAACTCCCACAGAAACATTTGGAGGGTGCAATTCTAGCACGGCACACCAAAGTATCATAATTATTTGGTAATTTTATATTAGTATGGGTTGAGATCAAGTAAAACACGCAATGATTGAAAGGTGAAAATATAATTGGTACCTAAAATATTAGACCCCATACATCTGTTCCATTGTGACCGAGCGCTAAAGATTCAAGTTGAAAGACGCTCTGCAAGTTCGATCGTAAATTAAACGTTGGTCGCAGATGTCCGCAGTTAATAAGGACTTGATTAAAAAACTCCATTTTCACGTTTACAGTACTGAACGAATCTTCATCGGGTGTGTTGCTTGGAAAACCTTTTCTTTTAGCAATGTTTCATAGATCTTGGTCACCATTGCATACTTGCTGATGTCTAACTTGTGCCTGTAAACAAAACCATTATGAACATTTTTTACAGATGAAAGGGTCTTTTCTTTAACCATCATTTGACCGTTTAGTAGAATTACTGGATCGCCAGAACTGATGTCGGAATACGCTTTTAAGTGCTTGGTGTCTATTTTATACTTGAGAGTGGTAGCTACCCAGGCGATCACTGGCAAAATGCCCTTCCACCACGCTAATTAATAAGCAATAAATAACATAGAAGAAATATGTTGTGTCATATATTATATTATATCACATGTTTTAAGCCCCCGCGTCCTGACGGCAAAAGATGGCCCTTTGTCGGCATGCGTGATGCGTCTCTGCGTGACTGTGGCATCGTAGCACGAAATGTACGGAAATCAAACCTGCATCTCCTGGTTATGCACTCCAAGCCCCTTCCTTAGCTTTTTGGATGTCAAGACGATGGAAATACGTGCGAATTTTGCTAGCATTCATTAATCTTATGGCAAAAACCCCCTTTATAGGGGAGACTTGTGTTCAGCAGTGGACGATCCGGCTGATACAGTACCATATAGACGCTAGTCACTCCGAAGAAATAATAATAAGGGGCGTTATATTTTATTTTTTCTTTATATCAAACCTTGTCCTTAAAATTAAAAACGCTGTAAGTCGGTTTCGGATTCATTCACGCTCGACCTCGCTCTTTAAGCGTTCCATATTGTAATAGCCCGGTACGAGAAAATATTTTTTGTTGGATTTAGGCACAGCTTAAAAATTACATTACAATTGGTAATTTTCAGGATATTATATTTAACACCCATACCGAAATTTCAGATTCCTTACTTGTTTAATTTTTGAGATTGACTCCGTAACAGAAATAGTCCAATATCTACGAATATAATATGTTATTCGTTACTTAATTTCTATAATAATGTCCCTACCCTCTCAAGAATTGAAGCCCCCCTGAAATATAAATTTATTAAATTTCTAATAGTTTTTTTTTGGTTTGCGTTTGACTCCATCTCACCTGATGGTAAGCGACGATGAAGTCGAAGATGAATCACGCTGAATTGCCCAGAAGAAACCTATATACTCTTTTTTTGAAAACGCCAGGATTATACGCACCTGGAAAGACTGACGATGGGAAAGATATACCTTTGGGTCAACGTTCTACACAAAATATTTCGATTTCAGGTGTGTAAACCATCCTGTTTACGAGCTTGGTCTCTCTATACGGACGGACGACCGTATAGAGAGACAGACAGTAGAATCCGATTAATAGGGCCCCGTTTTGCAATTTGGGTTGGGTTTAAAGAACTTTATTCTAATAAGATATACATCACTTATAATGAGATACAAAGTAATAAAAAAAATTACAAATAATTAATATCTAGTACTCGTCTCAATGTGTAACTTTAAATTTTTCTTATTTTTTTTACATTTTCAATAGTTTTTACATCATTTGGTAATTTATTAAATAGCTGTGTTCCGCCAACCAATAATGTCTTCTTTCCGTAGTTTTTGAAGGAGTGATGGCTCAGTGGCATTGGCTATGGACTGCCGCGCAGCAGGTCCATGGTTCGAATCCCGCCCAGAGCTTGAGCTTCACCACATGGTGGAAGGGCATTTTGCGAATGCCCGCCTGGCTAGCTACCACCTTCAAGTAGAAAATCTGTCGCCAAGCAAACCGGAACCTAACGGCAAAATGAGACTTAACAGGTATGTCTCAAGGTGATAGGCGCAGTCCAGTTCGTCACTTGTGATGAAATGCATCTGTTATAGGCAGAAGATACCGCTTAACATCAGGTGGGCCTCGCGCTTGTTCCTTCACAATAACATAGTACACAAAAAAGAAGTTAGTCCTGGACGCGGCTATTAAAATTTTGTATTTGACTCGATTTTTTTTTTTTAATGTTAGTCGTATGTTTGATTTAATAGTCTTGGTAGTATTATTTTTTATTAAATGTTGTCAAACATTGATTATTTTAGTTTTTTCGTATAATTGTATGGTATTTATATTTTTATGGCTTTGAGTTTCAGCCAATAATTTCGATCAATGTTATTTAATATTGTGTTTTATTTCTGAAAGGCTAGCCTTTGAACATTATCTCACATGCTGGTTTAATATTGAAGACGTTAAACCTGTTTGAAGTGTTTATAAGGCTATCAGTCCTTAAAAACTTCAAACTTTCCTCAGAGGCTGGGTTGTAGAAAAAATAAACAAAATCTATCTTTTACGTAGTTTCCATAGGCGAGCCTATTGCTAACTACCTGGCATAGTTAATATTCCAAACTTCTATTGAGTACTCCTCGATAAAATTCAACGAAATAAAAAAAAAACTAATCTGGGAATCTTAAACAGGACAGTATAGTTTCAAGTGACGTTAATGTCTTTATAGCAACAACGAAAGAACTATAAAAGATTATGGTTGTAGACAGAATGCTTTAAGTTCGGAGTGGTACTCAAACTTATATAGGTCTGCGACTGGGTTAAGGCTTTTCATTTTATAGCAGATAAAGTGAACAAACCGCTTCAACATAAAAAAAAAAACTGTAAAATAAAGTATAGTCAAGAAGGAGTTCTCGATCGGCAAAACATTGTAAGGTTGTACTTGTCTTTGTTTTTTTTATGGGATAGGAAGGCAAACAAGCAGACTGCTCACCTGGTGGTAAGTGATCACCGTCGCCCACGAACATCCGCAACACTAGAGGTATCGAGGATGCGTTGCCGGCCTTGAGGAGTGAATATGCTCTCTTCTTGAAGGCCCCTAAGTCGTATCCGTTCGGAAATACTGCACCTGGCAGCTGGTTCCATATTGTGGCAGTGCGGGGTAGAAAATGCCGTGAAAATCGCAAAGTTGTGGACTTCCAGACGTCGACATGAAATTGATGTCTGCCAGCGAGGTTTATTCTCCACAAAAGATAGGCATCTAGCTGCCTTCCAGAACAGTTCTTCCTTTGTCTGCAATCCTCCGTAAGTGCAGTACTTTATGAAATTTTGCATCAAAGTTTCGAAATTTTGCATAAGGCCCAAGTATAGCAGACAAAGGGGAGAGGAGGGGGGAAGCTGGGACAGCGTAGCTTTTCACATAAATAAACCTGGGCTGAAAGCGCCTGGCACCTCCGAGATTCCTTTGCAACTTAATGGACCCAGCAACGGCACGACGGATCCATGGAATGCCAAATAAATCGTTTCAGTAAAAAATCATCGATTTTTTTGCTCCAGGGGTTATAGAAGCTTTGAAGCGCTCGTAGCGAAGCTTACTTAGCTGTTCTCAACCGATCACCAAAGTTAAGCCATCAGGCACGTTGAGCCATCGGTCCCGGTTGTTGTTTAAGGATCGCAGTCGTTATAGCATGGTGGTAGAGCCTTTAGCGAATGCCCGCCTGGGTAACTACCAAATCAAGTAGAAAATCTGTCGCCAAGCACCTATCGGTGTTTTCCGGCAGCTGTCCTTGAGAGCCAGTACTTCTAGGTTAGCCTGAACAACATCTTCGACCACATCATCATTTACCATCAGGTGAGATAGTGGTCAAAGGCTAACCTATCAGGCATAAAAAAAAAGATCCTGACTCTATTTTATTTAAGTTTAAATGTCATTTTCAAGTTTACGTACCATCAGACGCAGATTGTGCTTTTATACTAGAATAATAAGTATTGAATCTTAGATTTGTTAAATTAAGTACGCAAGTAATAGCATGTTTTTAACAGTCTAACATTAACATTAGGGTACTTAAATACAATTGAAACAATATCTTATGTCCGTGTTGCACGAGTATGAGTCGTGGTTGGGGACGATATTCTCGAAGTTCTTGACCTATGATGCGTCCGAATCATCAGTAAGTCGAAATTTCGTGTACTGACCTCCAGTTTCCAAGTGACACATCAGGCTACGTTTAAGGGATAGAGGGAAGAAAGCTCAGACAGTGAAGCTTTCGACTTGTATTGCTACTTGCTAGTTCCCTTCACCCGTGAGTTAGAATGTTATGTAACGAACCCGGCATTCTCGCAGTTAAACTAATTGTATATCTATACTCTGGTTTTTTATTCGAGATCTCAATCAAATGTAAACAAAGATGTTAACCGTGCAAAAAAATTACAAGTACTTGGTAATTTGCATTTAATATAATTAATATATTTAATGCTATAATTTATTGCATTATTATGAAAAAATAAAACACTTTTATATTTGCGTACATATTTACGCATATATTCAATCCTGAAAAAATTAGTGTAAGATTTTTTTGTTTTTAATAGCCACACTTAGAGAATATTCTTGAAGAAAAACTATTGAACACCCTGACCTATCAGTTTGACAATGACATATATTGACATTTCTTTGTTTACATTTTTGATCTCGAATTAAAAACCAGACTATAGGTATAGTACCACCAACTTAACTGTGCAGTTTTCGAGGGCGCTACTAGTCATGGAAATCAACTACAAACTGTCACAATTTCAAGGTATGTTGTAGTTCTTTTTTCTGCCGCCTGAACAGATAAGTTGGTGGGTCTGTACTATGCTGATTACTGTAATGTAATCCGCATAGCAGGCGTTATTGCAATCATAACAATATAAAAATTATAAGGTTGCGTCATCATTTACAAGTATAAAACCAATTGCAAAATTGGTCTTGTTTGTAGTACAACGTAAGTGGTACTATAGATGTCGCTCCATCCCAATATGATGGTTAATGAACGGTAGGAAAGATTCGAGCTATGACGTCATGTCATGTTAGATCAATTGGTTAGAGCATGCCCCGGCCAAAGGGGCGGATAGACGCGGGTTCGAATCCCGCACATGACTTAAATTTTTCCTATCGTATATTTGTAATTTTGTAATATGCTGATTACATTCACTTTTAAGATTACCTTGTCACAGCGTTATAGATTTGTGGCACAAAGCAGATGTCTGCCAGCGAGAGAGTATCGTCCACACAGTATCGTCCGGCTGTCTTCCCGAGCAGCTCCTCCAATGTCTGCAATCCACGATCAGCCCAGTACTTTGTGAACTTCGTGTACTGATCCTGAGTTTCGAAGTGACTCATCAAGCCTATGTTTTGTAGTGGTTGAATCCCGGCGACAATCGTCTAGAAAAGTATACAGAAGAAAATGTTCCTATAACCCCAGATTAATAAATTATATAGGAACTTATAAAATATTAAATTATGTGCCTATAACTGAAGCAAATTCGTTAAATATTAGGTCCTTACATATGAAATTGGCGTTTTTCGTACTGGCCACTTTAATCACGAATTTCTCCTCTTTGGTAAGGAATTCCAAATTCAAATTTGTACAGCTATAGACTCATGTATTTGTGCTTCGATGATCGTCATTCATTTGTTTTTTTTCTTCTGTTTTTTTCTGTTTGCGTCACTCATTTTACAAAATGGAAAACCTTAAATATCGCATTATTTACGAGTACGAGTTCCGCCGTGGCACTAGTGCTGCGGAAACAACTCGAAGGGTGAATGATGTGTATGGCGGTCGTGTTGCAAAAGAAAACACAGTTCGTTTTTGGTTCCAACGTTTTCGTTCTGGAAATTTCGACCTGCAGAACAAGCCCCGTGGACGGCCTGAGACTCAAGTTGATAATGAAGAGTTGAAGGCTATTTATTTATTTATTTATTTATTTCAATTGCTTGCGGCACTTACAGTTGGCACCAAAACATACCGCAAGCCAGTTAGTTTACACACACATACACATATCTAATACTAATAACACTTAAATTAACTAATTACATATTACTAAAAAATTCAATACATGAGCTTACAAAATTACACAAGGATGTAAAAAATACATCTATATCTAAGTTCTGAGCAATCAGGGCGTTTAACAGATTGATAGCTTGACATGTAGGAGCATATCGGAAAGTGCGCGTACGAGCGCCGAGCGCAGCGAACAGAGGCCTCACGCGTCGGCCCGACGCGGGTCGGTCTGGCGCGTACAACGAGCAACGAGCTAATGCTTGCGGATTGTCAATCCTGCTATTGAGTAGCAAGTAGTAATGTATCAACAATGCGCACTTACGTCTCAATTCAAGCGTGTTGATGCCCACCATACCGGCAACGAATAACGACGGATATAAGTATGGATAATATCCA
This sequence comes from Plagodis pulveraria, assembly GCA_963890685.1. Classification (NCBI taxonomy): domain Eukaryota; kingdom Metazoa; phylum Arthropoda; class Insecta; order Lepidoptera; family Geometridae; genus Plagodis; species Plagodis pulveraria. The sequence goes on along the minus strand of OY982950.1, from coordinate 26,568,524 downwards.
TACAATTTTTTATATAGATAACGGGCAAATTTTCTTTGAACACGTTCTAGCAATATGATATATTTCTCTTCGTGTGGGTCCCAAACTAGTGAGCTGTATTCTAATTTCTTTTGTGGAAGCGGATCCATCGCAAACCACGTCCGAGTTAGCTGCAGGCTGCAATGTTAGTGATAAAACTGTTTTAATTCACTTGAAGCAAATTGGGAAGATTAAAAAGCTTGAAAGGTGGGTACCTCACGAATTGACTGAAACAAACCGGCAAACGCGCGTCGACTGCTGCGTTACATTACTAAACCGGCACAATAATGAAGGTATTTTAAACCGAATCATTACCTGTGATGAAAAATGGGTTCTTTACGATAATCGGAAGCGCTCAGCGCAATGGTTAGATCCTGGCCAGCCAGCCAAATCCTGCCCCAAGCGAAAATTAACCCCAAAAAAGTTACTTGTAAGCGTTTGGTGGACTAGTGCCGGTATTGTTCATTACAGTTTTTTCAAATCTGGCCAGACTATTACGGCTGATGTCTATTGTCAGGAATTGCAAACCATGATGGAAAAGCTAGCGGCTAAACAACCTAGGCTGGTCAATCGCTCCACGCCACTGCTGCTTCACGACAACGCTAGACCACACACTGCGCTACAGACGGCTACTAAATTAGAAGAGCTTCAATTGGAAAGTCTAAGACATCCTCCGTACTCCCCGGACCTTGCTCCAACAGATTACCATTTTTTTCGAAATTTGGATAACTTCTTGCAAGGGAAAAAATTCAACTCCGATGGGGCAGTCCAAATCGCCTTCAAAGATTTTATTGATTCCCGTCCGACTGGTTTTTTTAGTAAAGGGATCAATGAACTACCTATGAGATGGCAAAAGTGCATAGAAAATAATGGTTCATACTTTGATTAATTAAATATATTATATTAAAAAATATTCGACTTTTTGTTCCTCCCATACAAAACGCCAATTTCATATGTAAGGACCTAATATATTATAAACTTTTAGTACATACAAAGTTACCTTATGATATAAACGGTCTTCAATGACTGTCAATCACTGAGCAAGTAATATTTTACTGTTAATGACAACATGTTTTTTTTCGTCTTATCCATAAAGCAACTTTATATATACAGAAAGTCTGATCATCGACATGGAATAGTCATGAAATAGTAAGTTTTCTTCATACTCGCATCGCAAATAAAGCATACAGTAACATTGTTTATGAAGCGACCAAAGAATATCAGTGTACCTAATCAAAACAAATGAAATACTGTAATTAGTTTTTCGAGGAATTCATAATTTGTCGCAATCCTTATAAAATCAAATATATTTATCTGCATCAAATAACTTTTGTGTTTTTTTTAACGCGGCTTTGAATAAAGAATATTCAAACTTTATTCAAAGCCGCGCCACGCCATCCAAACCACGTTTTAAAGTGTATTATGAAAACATGAGAAAAACACAGGTAAACACAAAGCAATAGAGAACTTTATAGTAAAATACGGTAACTTTGAAGTAAGGCAACCCTACCTTTCAGGTTCATTAATAGGCATAAGAATGTAGCAGTTAATTTTCTTGGCTGTATGTAGGAAGACTATTTACATAATATCTCACTTAGGGTTGTTATCTACACGAGCCAGTGGGCGGGAAAGAAATGAGGATGATGATGGAACCTCTTGACCTTTTCTTAAACGTTTCAGGGAAACTACGACGTGACTTTAGAAACGACTCGACTAATGCTGACTTGGGGTCGCCGAAAGTATTGAATAAATACTACAGGGTTTACATTTGTCTATAAATTTTGTTGAAGCAGATAGATGAGCTTTTGTATTAATCACCCTAATGATGGAAAGTGAACGAATTTTTTTGTTCAGGCTAACCTCGAACTGGCTCTCATGGACAGCTACCAGAACACACTATAAGTGCTTAACTACAAATTTTCAACTGGAGGGTGGTAGCTCGTCAGACGTGCATTCGATGTGCTGGAGATGCGTTAGTAATTCAGTTTATCTGCGTTAGTACCACAGTGTAGATACCGTGATAGGTACATTGTGAAATGTATAATTAAACTAATTACCGTATAATTTGTTGGATTCGGGCCGTTGTCGTTCTTGATTATATAAATGTCGTTGAGTGTCGCTTAGGAGGTAAGATGAGATAAAGTAGACCAGATTTTAAGTTGAGATTAAAGTTATAGATATCTCAACATATTAGTATAAATACAAATATATTTTGAAACCTATTATACTCAAAGTGCTTCATATGTTTACCTCCACAACAGCCTTGACCATCGATACAATCTGTCAGGCTTTTACTTTATACCAGTATCAATAGTGCATCCATCTCAAATCAAAAGGTCTGATGCATGAAGATAGTAAAAGACCGGATGGGATGACCCTTATTATTTAGAGTGGCCATTACAAGTAGCGTTATATTATTTATATTATTAATTGACAATTCATTCATTTGGTGTGGGTATGGAGAGTAGAGGCGATATTTCTAACAATATTTAGTCTTATATCTATATTGCTGGGTAGGCAGATCAACAGTAAACCCAATTAGTCTTTGACATTCGGCATATTCCACAAACAAAAATAAAAATGCTTGGTACAAGCATAGCATGGCATTTTGAAGCAGTGATGGCTCAGTGGCATTGGCTATGGACTGCCGTGCAGCAGGTCCATGGTTCGAATCCCGCCGCGGGCTTCAGCTTCACCGCATGGTGGAAGGGCATTTTGTGAATGCCCGCCTGGCTAGCGACCACCCTCAAGTAGAAAATCTGTCGCCAAGCACCTAACAGTGTGTTCCGGCAGCAGTCCTTGAGAGCCAGAAAAATTACAGGCTATAATGAGACCTAACAACTGGACGTCTCAGTGTGACGGGCCCAGTGCAATTCGTCGTTGACGAAATGCGTCTGTTAATAGGCAGAGGTTAGTCAACTTAACATCAGGGGGGCCTTGGGCTTGTTCCGTCACAATAATATTAAAAAATAAAAGCACATTAGATCCATGGGTACAAGTAATGATGACGTCATCTGTAAAAAGGGGCCCAACCCATTCAACGGGGCAATATTGCTAGCATGTTGGCCGCGCCCCCAGCAGATAGTGAGCTTTTTGAATAAAAACTGTCAATATGCCAGCAACCTCCGTTGGGTTGCTAATTGTAGTATTGTAGTTCGTAATAGGCTTTGCCAAAAAACTTAAGAAAAAAACAAACTTTAACGATATATTCATCCCACCCACGTGGACTTCAGTTATACCGCATTAAGCCGTAAACTAAGTACTTAACAATCTTAGAATTGACATGGGGATTAGTATAATTTTATTTCATATTGTGTGTTCCATACCTTTAACAACCTTTATAAGTATGTACTAATGGTTAAGACATTTGTTCAGTCGTTGCAGAAGATGGCACGAAAATAAAACAATAGAAAATTACCTCACAGATTTCCCTGGCTCGTGCACGCAGAACAGGGTTCTTTGGCATCAGCGAGGGTTCTGGCTTCGTGTCATCAAGGTACTGGATAATCGCCATTGATTCCACAAGAGTTACTCCATCTGGATAAAATCAAGAAAGGTTGGTAGTTATAGGTATAGGAAAAAATGATGACCTGCAATCTGTAGAAAGAATCAGACACATCCAAGGATGGAATTTTAAGATAGATACGTCCGCGGAACAGGTGATGTCTCATTTAAATAAAATAGTAAACGCAGAATATACTGTTAAAAGAAAAGATATAAAATCTAAGAGACATGCGTCATTCTTTCTTGGTTTGCCCGAAAGTATATACGACAAAGTAACGACGCCGGCTGCATGGCCTCAAGGAATAAAGTTCAAAGTTCAATATGTTATTTAGCTATATAGTCATCAATCAAAAAATCTGCTTTAAATAATGTAGGTTAATTACATGTTTTGTATTTTACCTATTGAAACGGGTTTATAAAAACCTAAACAAGTAAATAGCTATAGGGCAACATATCAGACGGTGAGCAGCAGCGTCTTCTGAAGAACTGACACTGCGATCTCAAAGAGGCCTACAAAGCTAGGGTATTATAGTAAACCTAATGGGGTGGCTGTTGATGATAATAAACCAACTTTTTTTGTTTTATTCCTGATAGGTTAGCCTTTGACCATTATCTCACCTGGTAAGTGCTGATGTGGTCGAAGATGTTGTTCAGGCTAACCCAGAAGTACTGGCTCTCAAGAACAGCAGCCGGAACACACCGTTAGGTGCTTGGCGACAGATTTTCTTTTCTACTTGAGGGTGGTAGCTAGCCAGGCGGACATTTCCAAAATGCCCTACCACCATGCTATAACGACTGCCATCCTTAGACAACAACCGGAACCGACGGCTTAACGTGCCCTCCGAAGCACGGAAGTGCTCAGTAAGTAATGTCACTAGCGGTCACCCATCCAACTCATGACCGACTCAAACCGCGGGCGACGTTGCTTAAGAGGAACGTGAAGAGAAGCTCATATAGAAAAATAGGTATTTTAACAAAGGGATGCTGTCTCGCCGCTAAACGCCCGAACAGAATAGTGCAAAAAGGACAATTGCAGCTTCTTCAAGTTTTGACTTAGAATTTGCGCATAATTTGCGTTCTGGGAGAAAACTATTCTTCTATAGTAAACATTAATCAAATCTAAAATTTTTGGTGTTTTTTTATAACTGACAGAATAAACTAGGTTAATAGGTTTTCCTTTTTCTTTATTTATAGTTCTTTTTTTACTATAATTAATTCACAAACTAGAGATACAAGTTTTGAGAAAATATCGGTTTTTAAATACCCATGAATTCAAATTCCTTTTATATAATGATAAAAATCAAAACTTATAAACCTGGATATTGATAACATCTATAACATATCCAAAAGTCATCAAAATCGGTGACTGTTTAGGGGGGTAGAAATGTTTTTTCTTTTTGTATGAAAATTCGAGACTTCCCTCCAGGCTTGACTATGCAGATCGGTTAAGAACATCTAAGTAAACTTCGCTACGCTTCGCGCTTCAAACTCTATCAATTTATCATCATTAATCAAATATCTTGATAAAAAGTATTGTGTATATACATGTATCAAACTTTACTCAATTAGGTAATTGAATTGGATCTCATGGTCTGAAACAAATATTACATAACACCAGTGACATAAGTCATTGTGATACAAACGTAGGCACACATTATGCAGAGTATTTAGAAAAATGATAACATGTCTTAGGGTTGACTTGTGCAGTCCTAACAAACATTAGAAAATTAATATTTATTTAATTTTTATCTTAAAAAAACACATCTCAAAATGATGGTTAGGACTAGCACAAGTCAACCATAAAGTTTAGTTAGCATTTTTCGAATAACCCTGTATACGTAGGTTCTTTATCTGACATTTTGAAGGAGTGATGGTTCAGTGGTATTGGCTATGGACTGCCGCGCAGCAGGTCCATGGTTCGAATCCCGCCGCGGGTGAGCTTCACTGCATGGTAGAAGGACATTTTGCGAATGCCCGCCTGGCTAGCGACCACCCTCAAGTAGAAAATCTGTCGCCAAGCACCTAACGGTGTGTTCCGGCAGCAGTCCTTGAGAGCCAGTGAAATTACAGGCACATGAAACTTAACAACTATGTCTCGAAATGCATCTGTTATGCAGATCTGTAGGCAGAGGTTAGTCCGCTTATCATCAGGTGGGCCTTGAGCTTGTTCCGTCACAGTAACATAAAAAAATCCTTTTTCTGTTTTCGTTAATACTTAATATATTAAAGGTAACATCTAAAAGATTTGCAAATTATTCTCAAACTTTATATTTTAAAAGCTATTAAATAAAATGCGTAACATTTAGGCAAGTACTTATCTACTAAATTGTAAGAAACATAACCGTTACTCTAATCTTTACACTTAATAAAACTTTAAATATTTCATTAAAATATACATTAGCCGGCTATCCAGTGAGAAATTCGTGTTTTATTACTGGAGATATGATAATGAGGTCCCATTTTAGCTGTGGATACTGTTATACGCTTTAGTGCAGATTAAAAGTCCTAGATAAATATCGTTTAACGGCTAAATTGACACCAATAGTTCGTAACCCTGTTTGTCATGTGTTTATATGAAAACTGAAGAATAATAATCGCGTCAAACGGTTAGAACAAAGTACTGAAATATAGCCCAGTGCGCGTTTGGCCTCGCAGTGAAAGGGTTCTTTGACCCGTTCACTTATAGTTCGCTTGGTTTGTCCAATATATGAACTACCGCAGCTGCAATCTACCCTGTATATAGAAGCCTGCTATAGCAGAACATCTGCTAGAGGCAGGACCTGATCACTGGATTGAGCTCCACGACCCGAAAGTCCTCTCAACGGAACGTCACTACCACTCCAGACTAGTACGAGAAGCTATTGAAATAAGGAAATATCGTAATTTCAATAGAGAGGATGGTTTTAAGTTAGCTGCATCCTGGAATCCAGTGATAAGGAAATGCACCAAACGCGTTTTACCTTCCTTAAGACCTGTGGATGTTGTCAGTGTTGTGTGTCGAGACGATACATTTTTAAGTCAAATGCGGGTAGTTGGAGAAAATACCCGCCTTTCAAGACGTTGACACCCGCCTCTTCAGTCCGCTCGTGACCACGACCAATGCAACTTGGTCGAAACGTCGAGGTAAATAAATAAATTTATAAATGTTTTTATCGCGATTAAGTCCCGTTTAATACTTATAAATATATGTAAACAATTACTATTTTTATTTTATGACATTTTATAATTTGTGTGAGAATAATACTGTACCCAATGTTAATAATAGAATGTTAGATGTTGTACTGATACGGAGGTGCACGGATGTTAATGTGATGGTCACAACAGCTCCAGATAAAATTGTAAAAATTAATTCTCATCATCCGCCTCTTGATGTTAATATTGACGTCGTCACTTCCCGCCAGTATGACCGTATGGAGCCCAGTAATATTAATTTAAGAAAAGACTGGAATTTTAAGAAATGTGACTTTCATTATGTTGTTCGGTATGCTGTCATATGTTCCGTGGCATGAGTTTTATGGGGTCAATGATGTTTGCTTAAGTACTCAACATTTTTATACTGCTGTTTATAACATTTTTGACGCGTGTATTCCTAAAAAGCGCCGCAACCGTTCTAAGGGATCGCGATACTCTGTGTGGTTTACGAATGATATAATTGACGACATAAAATTGAAACTAGAGCTTCATCGCAGCTGGAAGCAATCAAACTCTAGAGAAACCTAAGAATTATTCTCCAACATAAGGGCTGAGCTATAAACCCGTGTCTCGAAGGCTTATGACTCGTATGTGATACGTATCGAGCAAAACATTAAGAAAAATCCTCGAGAGTTCTGGCGTCACATATCAAGCTTGCACTCTAAGGGTGGGTTCGAAGCTATCGTTCTTTATAAAGGCTACAGCTTGAGTGGCAAAGAAGCTTCTTAAGCTTTTGCTGACATTTTTTCCAGCGTGTTTTTAACAGTAGTACCTGAATTAGACGCAGAAAGTACCTCGAACAGAGATTTGCCGTTATCAAGTAACAGTATAAATATAACTGAAATATTACCTTGGGAAGTAGCTGCTGCGATTCAAAATCTCAAGTCCAGCAGTTCCTGATAGCATGCCTCCATGGTTCCTTAAGGAAGGAAAAACAATCCTGACTTACCCCTTGTGTCACTTATTTAATCTTGCGCTAAAAATAGAATCTATCCACCTCAAAGGAAGCTTTCACGGTTCACCCCAATCCCAAAAGGGTACGACAAAACGTTGGTTCAAGAATATCGCCCAATGGCTGTATTACCCACTGTAGCTAACCGCTGTAGTTAATGTAAGTGGTGTTTGTAACCGTTCTAATTGAATAAATAAATAATTAAATTATAGGATTGCCTTAATTCCCGTAAAGGTTTTTATAAGGTATGATCAAGATTTTAAAGTTAAATCTAATTCGAAATTTGTTCAGGGTGTCCGAAATAAATACTTTAACTCCATCACTATCTGCCGACGTCGGAGTGAAAGTGACCAGTGACGGTGAAACAACGATAGATTTCAGTGAAAACAAAAGAAAGCTTTTAAAATAACTACTTAGTAGCAGTACGATCATAACTTATGAAAATATAAGATTCAACCAATTTTTACAGTTTATTAGTTACATGTTTACAAAGGTTTTTTGAAAATGTTAGAAAATTTTGACCGATGCATTTGGAATTATTTAGGTATTTGTAAAAAAACTACATAAAATCGTGAATATAAAATTAGAATTAAAAATTCTGATTGTATTTGACTTAGGACATTGTTATCTTGTGTTTATTAACTTATTAGAAATATTAGAGACTTGGAACTTAGGTAAACTAAAAATTTGAAACCCTGCTTTCAATAAAATATTAGAATGGCTGGAAATCAGTTTAATGATATTTTTATGTATATTGTAACATGCTGAAAAAAGATTAGAAAAATATACAATGTGCTTCCCGACTTATTTAGTTTTTCTTTAATAGCGTGAGTAATATAAAATTAGAGTCCAGAAGTAAATAGGCTACTGGATAATAATGATATACTCCATCTTTTTTTTCTAATCTTTTGTATGACTACAAAAGATTAGAAAAAAAAGTTTATGGTTTTGGAAAATAGAACAAAACTTCTAGCCTCAGTACTAAAATCCGCGCAGGAAAGCCGCGGGCGGCCCTGCGCCGCGCCCTAGTGGCGGCAGCGCCACGTGGTCGCTACGGAGCGCGGAGCGATGCGAATGCAAGTACGAACCTACTGCTATTTATCTGTGTCCCACCCAACACAGATATGCCAACTGCTCTTTGGGCGCGGGCAGTTTTATGCAGTTTGAAGTTTTAGATATTAGTTTGTTTTAGAAGCCTTATCATCGCGATTCAGTAGCACAGATGACAGACTACTTATCTTATCCTTCCACTGTTTTTTTAATCCTACCGACCTTGGTAGGATTTATCTTCCTCTAAAAAGGTGTTGGTAGATAAAGCCTATTTAGAGGAGTTGCTAACACGTAAACAATGTAGGTACCTACCTATATATAATACATTAATTCAACAAATCATTTCTCTATTTATTGCTTTAATATTCTATTTTGGGTTGTGTAATTGAATTATAAAAAAATACACATTTTTTTATGGAATATAAAAGACAAAAAAAAACTTTACAATTTTACGTCCTTTGATGCCAGTTTTCGTCAGGTCTAACTAGTTTTCGTCGAGTTAGAATTGTGATCTAAAATTGTTTTTACATTTAGGGTTATAAAACAGGATACTACCTATATTACTTTAAATAACTCCTCATCATCTTCCTAATTTTATTCCACGCTTGTGGGGTCGGTACAATAACATATTATAACACAAGTGACAAAACAAGAACATTTTAAGAAATATGTTTTCGCCCCTAGCACATAACGGTTAATGGACGTAATGAGGATCACTTAACATGATTTAAATGATTTCAAACAATTAAGAAATGACGAAGTTGTTAAAGTTTTCTTTTTAGTTCGGCTATTTCAAAACCTCCGCTCGGAGCATCGGTTGTATGATGACGTCAGGCATCGCGTCTCTCGCCCTCCGCCCCGCCCGTACAAAATCAATGGTTCGGTTCAGATAATTCAACGTTCCGCTCATGTCGCGGCGTGGAATGTTGTTTTTGTATGGTTTTTTATTATAATTATGTTGATGTTATGCGCTAAGTTATAATGACTGATATCTCATCAATAGGATTCGTTTTGCCGTTTATTCTCTGATTGTGATCTGCATGTCCTTTCATCCGTCCGTACGTCACGAGGCTCTAGCTCGTAAACTGAAAGAAATTACAAACCTGAAATTTTGGTGTATAACGTTGATCCATAAAAGTGAGAGGCTTGACTCGCAGTAGTTAAACCTACCTATTGTTACATCCTGCATTGTAACTACCTGCCTACTTAAACTGTGTACTTTGAAGAAGGAAATTTTGTGGACTATTTAAAACTTTCTGGATTAAATAATCTATGGATTGAACTTTTATATACCATTCAAATATAATTTTGATTAGATAAATATGTTCACTTGAATAGTCGGTAATAATTACTGCTTTTTGCCAGGCTAGTTAGTACCTACAAATATCTACTATGTAAATGTGTTATCGCAACACACTTATATAATTAGTGCGAAAGTATGAAAGAGCTTGATCGGTCGGCTCGACCTATTTCGGTAAAACATAAAATATAGATCATTTAAGTCCTGGATTAACACATAACTTTTTTATTATCATCATCACGTTATAATATTGCCCATATAACTATTAAATTATAAATCAAAGCTAGTTAGATAGTTACATATATAGCTGTAGCTCATTGTAATTTATAGTAAGTACTTTATTATTATGTACCCCTTTGTATGTTTCCATTGGAAAGAATTTAATTAAAAAGGCCCGGACCAATAAAGGAAGTCAACAGTATATAAACCACTTTGGCTTGAAAGAAGAGTTTTGTCATCTCTCCTCGTAACTTTATACCACTTTATTTTCTTATTTGTGCATATTTTGGCAATGTTTAAAACAGTTTAGTACAATGTAATATTTATCAGATTCATTATCACCACCAAAAAATATATAAAAGAAACATAATACGCAATGTTGTGAGGATTACGGCTTATTGAGCTGGCGCGCCGGCGCACAGTGGGCTGGGATTACAAGGTTGGGTCTTAAGAAGTAAAATGTATTTTTTTAGTATCTAGACATATATTTAAAAAGTTTTTACTCCATGACATTTTGTATTGGACTCGTACTTTCGGAGATATAGCCATATCAAATTTGTATAACGAGTCATGAAATTTTTGTTTAGCAATTTATTCCAATTAATTTGAAATTGAAAATGATGAACGGCCTGAAGTACTTCAATACTTACTTAATACTTTAAATAAAAAAACAATTTCGACATTTTCCACCACCATAGGTAATATAGGTAGGTATGGTGATTTCTGATCCTTCTGATTTCATTTCTGGCAGACCTGCACATGACAGCAGTCCGAGTACATGTGCACATGTTATATTATTTTAATATTTTTAATTTTAAGGTACTATTGTTTTTTTAATGTTTTAATTTATTTGATGTTGTTGTGTGCAGTTATGGCTGGAATAAATAAATTTTAATTTTTTCATTTTTCATTTTGTATGACGTAATTTGTTTTGACACTTATTTCCGGGAATCAAAGATAGGAATGCGCGACCGCAACATCAAATTATGACACGTGTCGTTACCTGATTGGTGCAACGATAATAGGGCACAAAATTTACTATTGCATTCAAACGTACTTCAGTGTTCTATTACCCACCATAATAGACGCACTACCCTAACATATTTATTACATAAACAAATAAGTGAAGTGAGTGTGAGTTATTTTGTGTTTGTGAAGATGTTTCAATATTTGGTGACCAACCTTGACCTTTTTATTATTTTAAAAAACAATGGCAGTATTGAAAACGACCAAATCGCAGAAAATAGGTGCTAAAATAGGACAAAAATACGTACTATACATACGTAAAGTTAATTCTTTGCAAAATTTGAGAATTTCTAGATTTCAAGATTTTTTGTTTTGATTCATACAAAAATTACTTTGGTTATTAATAACTCCGAAAATAGTCAAGTTATCTAAACAACCCTCATATAAATAATTACTTATAATCAATAGATAAATCCAACGCACTATTTAAAATTTCAGTTTTTTTTTTTTTTTTAAATGCTAAGTCCTCTACCGGCCCGTTTTAGCCCACTGTGCGGTGACTCGTCACTTTCGGGCAATTGGGGGTTTGTTGACGTCACAGCGTGTCACAACTTGTGCTAGTTTTGTAGATTATTTAATTACAATCTCCTGTCATTTTTGATCCGATTAAAATTACACAGTTCTCCCGAGTGATACATAGTGCTTTATACTACACCTACGAGGAAAATAAAATCATTGTACGTTTTCTCGTACTTATCTCGAGACTTCTCTGGCAATAAGTATAAGGACTTCTTGAGCTGCATTTCTTATTTCTGGTGGCGTCATCATTATAAAATCGTCACTTTCACCAGCAGATGACATTTTTGAAAATTATTAAAAGCGGCCTGTTAAAATATCAATTTAATAAAAAACAAAATTTAACCAAACATAACAAATTGTCGCGCTTCTTTTCTCGTAGTGCAAAAAAAGGTTGCCAACCTCTTTGCATTGAAAATCGAGTACAAATAAAAATCACACCTCTTTTTTCTATTTATTTGATATAAAACCTTTTTGAGATTTGAGAGAGAGTTTTTTTTATGTTAGCGGCTAAAAAACAAAAGAACGCTACCAGGGCAGGTATGGATTTTCATACAACATTCCTTCACTGCTACGGAGTGAAGGAATGAAAATTCATATAACTTTCCCCGCCGTACTTATTAGGCCGCGTTAGCCGCCGTACGCCGTATTAGGGAGAAATGACGAATTTTATAATTTGTTTTTGAACGAGTAATGAGACGCTTTCTGAGTGGGTGTGGTATAAACGTATATTTTATACTAACCCTTTTATTTTTATTACTTTCATTAACTAAAGTATGAATTTTACTAGTTTCGTCCTAGTGTAGTCGTTAACTCAACTTTCTAAATTTGCGATGAACAAATAAAATACGGAATTTGGATACCATATTCACTTTATAATAACTCTTCTTTTTTCTAGCATCACCACACTCATGTCTGGCTGGTACAATATATCTTCTCCTACACCACAAGAGCATAATTGTAAAAAGTTTTAACTTCGCTAAAAGCAAATCGGAAATTGGCTGGCCACCGGATTAATGCTAATCCCCTTTGGGAATACTTGAAGTTTCTCCGCTACCTTCAGGTAATCAGTGTTTTAAAAGGCTAAGTAGCGATTTTTAGCATCATCACGTGATTGAACATATTTTTATTATGTACATTCTGAAAAATATACATAATAATAATAAAACATCATACTAATACATATATATATATATATAAATTCTCGGATTTCGTCAGCGTTGAAAATCTTAAATAATTTTTTATTGCACATGATGTACTTAAGTTTAAAATATGTCAGTACTACCCAACGTAGGTTTTACAAATCTCGATAAATAGAAGTCAGTCCAAATATGGTATGCTTGTATCAGCCTACCTAATCCTACCTAACGGATGTTCAATTAAATTTAATCTAATAATAAAACTTTTAAATAGGTTCATACCACATATACAAATCTCTTTACGTTCGTTATTTACAAACAAGCTAGATAAGGTACCTACCTACAGAAAAGTGGTACTAAGTAAATTTAATACATATCATATACGTAATTAGAGTTAACTCTAGGCGTCAACTACATATTATAGGTATCTACTTATATTCATATAAGTAGGTAGGTACTAGCTAATCCAACAGACACCTAGTCCAGTTTATTGGCCTGGAGTTTTTATAGAATTGACATAAGTACCTACACATGTTTTATAGAAATTTCATCAGTTGATTGACCATTTCCATAGAAACCTTAGATTAATACACTATGTGTGTTAAGCTATGTAAAAGAAACTTGCCGCTGTATAATTCTGAATAATCAACAAAATATAAATGCTTTTGGAACACTAAAATCGTATAACAAGGCGCGGCGTATGCGGCCGCGACACGTTGTGATTGTGTTGGGACCCTTTGCGCAGCGTCTCACTCCTCGAGCTAATGCCGCGTAGGTACCTATATAGTTTATTCTATGGCCGCATTAACAAATCTTATGATATCTTAAAATACCATGAACTATTTTTTCTAATCTTTTGTATGTCGATGGAGTATATCATTATTATCCAGTAGCCTATTTACTTCTGGACTCTAATTTTATATTACTCACGCTATTAAAGAAAAACTAAATAAGTCGGGAAGCACATTGTATATTTTTCTAATCTTTTTTCAGCATGTTACAATATACATAAAAATATCATTAAACTGATTTCCAGCCATTCTAATATTTTATTGAAAGCAGGGTTTGAAATTTTTAGTTTACCTAAGTTCCAAGTCTCTAATATTTCTAATAAGTTAATAAACACAAGATAACAATGTCCTAAGTCATATACAATCAGAATTTTAATTCTAATTTTATATTCACGATTTTATGTAGGTTTTTTACAAATACCTAAATAATACGAAATGCATCGGTCAAAATTTTCTAACTTTTTGGAAAAAGCTTAGTAAACTTGTAACTAATCATCTGTGCAAAATTCGTTAAATCTTAAATTATTAAAAGTTAGCATGCAATTTTAACGTACTGCTACTGGACTAACTAGTTACTTTAATTGTAAATGAACTTTTCAGTCAGATATGGCTTACAATTTGATTTATATTTTTATATACATATTATACATATTTTATATTTAAACATATACTATAACAGCCGCTCGTCCACTGCTGAACACAGCCCCCCCTATCAAGGGGGTATTTGCCATAATCCCCACGCTTGGCAGGCGGCTTTGGGATGGCAGTTCTTTAGAAGGTGCTGCTACCCATCTTCCAGTATTTTTCCCTTAGTCGCCTCTTACGACACCCACGGGATGATATCGGGAGGCACAATTCTATTATTATATTGTTTTATGCAGACAAACACTCTACAATCCTCGAAGTGGCAGAAGCAGATGCAGAAAAATATTTGATAAAATTTATCAAAGTAAATATTTGTCATAGCAATAATAAATGCTTTATGTAAACAAAAGAGCATTCAAAGGTCTAAATTACTGAGCTTTGTCTTCTTCAGACAGATGTGGTCAAATAAACAGATATCCAAAAACGATTGTTTTTGTATACAGTGTTATTGGAAAAATGCTAACAACCTCTTACAGTTGACTTCTGTTAGTCCTAACAAAATTATGTGTTTTTGACGGAATAAGCACGAGGACCGATTACTTTGTGAAAAATATACATAATTCGAAACCGGCTTATATTTCCGTGATATTTTCCCGAAAGAATTCGTTCCGACCGTTTCAGATTGTTTACAAAATAGCCCATCGTCTGGGAGTTAGGGTAAGCGAAGCGATGTGTTTCTCCCTCAGCATGTCACTCAAATATTTGTTGTAGAAAGTTGATCAAACATAAAATGTTCCTTTAAAATTCTATTAAATTATTTTCCAGAGCTGAAGGGTCATTTGAGACCAATTTTGTTACATGTCTATTTGAATAGCTAGAACTAGGTAGGGATTTGAAATTACGGCTTATTTAGTACAACATCCTTAAGCCCTTGTTTTGTGAAGGAGCTGGCCAGAGATCGCGGCCGCGAGACCCAAAGGTAGCCGGCTGAAATTTTCACAGAATATGTGTTAGAATAACGGATTGACTAACAAGTAATAATAATAAAAGTTAAAATAAAACGGGGTCTCCATAGAAGTGCCGTGTTTATAAACGTTTTTTTCTTTTAATTATAGTTAATTTTCTACCGAACAATAAAATCTAGCCAAGTGCAGGTCCGACGCCTGCTAAGAATCTCGAAGTGCATAAAAAAATTACGATTTTTGGGAGGGTACATTCTGTGGTGTGTCGGGCTAGAATGTCACCATATCTCTACCCGTGGGTGTCGTAAGAGGGGACTAAGGATACCACACCAGAAGGTGGGCAGCAGCGCTTTCCGAGGAATTGTTATCTCACATTGCGATGCCCAAGACGCCTCCCAAACGTGGAGATTATGGTAAACCCTTCAGGGTGATACAATACAGAAAAAATAATAATAATATAGTAAATTCTATGTTGGTGTGGAATCTTCGGTGTGAGAGTCAAACTCGTACCAGACAACGGTCTGTTTTGTTTTGTTGAATTTTCCAAAGATATTAAAAGAGTCTGAAATGACGTCATGATAACGATCATGACGTCATTTCAGACTCTTAAAATCTTTGGAAAATCTAGAAACACATCTTGTAATTTTAACTCTGTGTTCGGTAAAAGCTTTCAATGCCTTTAAAATAGAACGGTCAATAACACTCGGCACACCAATTTAACAAATGTGTCCTAACGTTTTATCGTACATCGAAAAAAAGCAATAAACTAGATTGATTGAACTATTTGGGTCATTGAATCTGGCGAGGTGCAATGACACTTCCACTGATTGTTTAGTCAGAGACACTATTTTAGTTCTCGAAGACGACGGCGACGTTTGAAACTCAGGGCGTAAGCTGGACTTTAATAGTAGATTATGATACAAGTGAGCTAAGTTGCTCATTATACACGAGGCTGTGTGTTGCAGCCCGAGCCGTATGCGAGGGTGTAAATCAGCCATGTTGCTCACGAGTTTCATACGCACTTTTTCAACACCTGTGTATGCGGATGCGGGTGACTTATAAGTTTTATGTAAAATGCAATAACGGAGACAGAAACCTAGGGAATGAGCTAGTCCACATCAAATAAAAGAATGAAAAGCCAGGGGTAAATGCACTCACCAAAAGCCGGCAAAGATCCAATCCTGCTAGTCGTTCCTCCAGGTGCCCACGCGTGGGCTAACTTTCTCCAGCACTGTCTTTAATAACTACAATTTCTTGAAATTCACTTTTGAATGCGGGAACTATCAAATTATTATAATGCGATGCGTGCAAAGGTGCAACAAGAGAAGAATGACGCGGTGATAATATTAAAATGATCAAAATAATGAATGTCTTTCCTTCGTGGATGTTCGGCCAACTTCGGTGTTCCGGGCAGTTGTCATTGCAAGCCACCTTGCCGACGCAGCGTGCGATGTTCCGGATAATCATTGCACATACTTGCGTAGTTCATGCAATTCACCCTAGATGGCGAAGTCATACTAATATTAGATGTGAACAAAACGGCACAAACATCCTCCCCGGCTTGAAAGTCTATAAGATTTTCAACGGAAAAATAATGTGAAAATGTATATATAATGCGACAATAAATTAAAATGATCAAAATGGACGCGTTGTGAGTATAATAAATATTCAGATATAATTTTATATAGTATACAAATGAAGTAGGTAATATATATTTTATATTTATGCGGATATAAATTTATACATTATGCGGATGAAAAAGGTAATATTATATTAACTTATACAAATAAGGACAAAGAGAGTAAATTATTGAGATGGAAGGGGACATAACTTTACAACTGGACGCTTGAATATGCCCGTTGCAGTACGCACTAACGCGACACGAGTTATTCCGTCTTTACCAGGATATGTTTGTTCAATTATACCAGTAGGCCACCTGAGTGGCGGCGTATCATCTTGATGAATGAGAACAAGTGTACCTGGTTGAATGGGAACATCAGGAGTATTCCATTTCTGTCTCAATTGAAGTGTGTGTAAGTAATCTACGTGCCACCTTTTCCAATAGCTCTGGACTAAACTGTCCAAAAGCTTCTTTCTATTGTAAAGACTGACTGATTTATCAACTTCATATGCAGGTAACGATTGTAAAGGTGTTGTATTTAAGAAATGCGCGGGTGTTAAAATTGTGTGTGGCTCATCGGACAGCAAACACAATGGACGCGAATTTAATAGACATTCAATTTGGACTAAAACTGTTAAAAGTTCTTCATAGCACAATAATTGTTTGCCAATACAGCGGAATAGGTGAGATTTGACAGACTTAATGTTAGCTTCCCAAATACCTCCCCAGTGGGGTGCTCTAGGTGGTATCGTGACCCAATGGATCCTGCGATTGCTTAATTCAGCTTGGAATGCGGTGGAAGTGTCTTTAGAAGACAAGAAAGTGTATAGCTCATCCAATTGTCGTTTAGCACCAATAAAATTGGTTCCATTATCGGAATATATGCACGATACTGGTCCTCGTCTAGACAGAAAACGTTTAAGGGCATCTAAAAACGTTTCTGTACTGAGATCTGATGCAATTTCTAGGTGTAAGGCTTTCGTACTTAGGCAAATAAAAAGGCAAATATAAGCCTTTTGGCTTTTAACACCACGTTTGCGCGCGAGAGTAATATGTATTGGACCACCAAAATCAATACCAGTATTAGTAAAAGCTTTAGCTTCTTGCAAGCGTGCGGGAGGAAGGCTAGCCATTATAGGTGATGGATGCATAGGCGCAACTTTGAAGCAAAAATTGCACTGGCGTATTCGTTGGCGAATAATGTTACGAGCGGAGATGATCCAGTAACGTTGTCTTAATAAAGACATGAGCAGATGTGATCCAGTATGACAATTGGAGCGGTGACAATCGTCAATTATTAGATCAACTATATGATGTCGGCGGGGAAGCAGAATTGGATGGCGGTTTTCATATGGTATATTAGCATTAGTCAACCGGCCACCAATACGGATCAGTCCATGGCTATTATCTACAAATGGATTAAGTTTTCTTAAAGCAGGCGAAGGTAAGTTGCCCCTTTTTATATTTTTGATTTCATCAGCAAAGTATTTACTTTGTAAATAGCGAAGAATTACCATTTCTGCGGCCTGAATGTCAGATACTTCAATTGAAGGTGAGCGAGGCAGTTTACCTGCAAAGCGGAGAACGTAAACCGTAATGCGTAACAATTTTTTCCAGGAAGATACCCGGAGAGCAAGCTCTAGAAGCGGTGAGTTATCCACATTGGATATAGCGGTAAGAGTAACAGTGTTTTTTATTTCAGGTATAGAACCTTCAGAGCGAGAAGTATCAAATGGCACGATAGGCCATTCAGCGGTTGGAAGACGAGTCCATGATGGACCATGCCACCAAAGCGGGTGGTCATTCAATTGCGAGGGTAGTAAACCTCGTGATATGACATCACTAGGGTTATTTGTTCCTTCTATGTAGAAAAAGCGATCAGGAGGTAGAAGCTCCTGTATTTTACTAACGCGGTTGGCAACAAATGTCTGCCATCGATGCGGAGATGACTGAATCCAAGTCAGAGCAATCGTGGAGTCAGAAAATGCAAAAATATAATTTATGGGATAGCGATCATTTAATGCGATATGTACTTGTTTAACAAGTTTAGCGAGAAGTAGCGCAGCACATAATTCGAGCCTTGCTAGCGTAACTGTCTTGAGTGGAGCCACTTTCGACTTGGAGCATATCAAATGGACTGATATGTCGTGGTTTGGGTGTGTCACATGTAAATAGAGCACGCATCCGAGGGCTTTAAGACTTGCGTCTCCAAATGCCACAATGTTAATGACACAACCTGCTGAAATACCTAAATGACGAGGTATTTGCAGGTTCGAAAGCAGTGGTAATTCATTTTTAAATTGAATGAAACGTTGTACAATACTTTCAGGTGGTTCCTGATCCCACTCTACCTTTGCGAGCCAAAGCTCTTGCAATAAGAGTTTGGCATAAAGTATGACAGGCGCAGCGAATCCGAGCACGTCAAATAAACGAGCGATAGTCGACAGTATTGCACGTTTCGTGTTACCTACTGAAGCGTTAGATGTAGTGAACGAAAACGTATCACTAGTAGGTGTCCATTTAAGGCCTAAAACCTTCAATGTATCACTGTCGTCAGTGAACTCAATAGACGCGCGATATGATTCGGGTAGATGAGCGAGAAGTTCAGGTGAGTTGCTAGCCCATTTGGTAAGATTAAATCCACCGGCTTTGAATAATGCGACTAACTCGTCTGCTAAGCGAATGCCGTCATCAACAGATTGTACTGATGTTGTCAAATCATCCATGTACAGTTCTTGAGTGGCGACTTCTGCAGCAAGAGGAAAGCGTTCGCGTTCATCTTCAGCTAATTGGCGAACAGTTCGCATTGCCAAAAACGGACTAGATCGAAGACCGAAAGCGACTGAATTGAATTGTAGAATGCGTAAAGGTTCAGTCTCATTAAAGCGGTACAATATTTTCTGATATTTGCGGTCATTTTCTTTTAAATATATTCTCAAATACATTTGTTGCACATCAGCAGTTATGGCAACTTTGAAACAGCGAAATTTTAATAGTAGTGCAAATAAGTCAGCCTGTAGATTCTGACCTACGTGTAACAAATCGTTAAGCGATATGCCGGTGTTGGTTTTAGCACTAGCGTCTAAAACAATGCGCGTTTTTGTTGTTGCCTTGTCCGGACGAACAACGGCATGATGCGGTATAAAATAGCCTTCAGCTATAGCAGCTGAAGAATAGGGTATTTCCGTCAAATAACCCCTCTGTATGTAGTCAGAGATGACGTCATTGTATGCTTGACGAAGTGCGGGAAGCGCATTAAATTTACGTTCTAAAGCAGTGAATCGTCGTTGCGCGTGCGTGAAAGAATCACCCAAAGACATAGGGTCACCTTTAAAAGGGAGCGAAACAATATAACGCCCACAAGAACTTCTTGACTTTGTTAAGTTATACATTTGTTCACAATCATGATTTTCCGGACTTATAGACTTAACGGAAGGCACCTCTTCGAGCTCCCAGAATTTCACGATGTTATTATTTAGTTCATTCACCAAAGGACCGAAGGACCAGACTATATTATCAGAGTTGATAGCAGGTATCTCTCCCATGACAATATAGCCAAGCGTTGTTTCAAGAGCATAAGGTGCACAGCGAGCGGTATCCGAAGAATCAGCTGATCGAGTAAGCGAGGGTGGTATAATTTTACCGCCTAATAAAATAAATGCAAACATCTGAGCACCGAGAATAACGTCTATATCCCCGGGCGAGTTCCAACATTCATCAGCAAGTGGTAAGTCCCTAAAATAATCCACCATGGAAGCGTGGACCACGCGCGTAGGTAGTTGATCAGTAATATGATCAACGACTAGCAGCGTCAAATTATATTGAGAGTCAGAAACGCGCGATTGAATAGTGAGTGATACGTAACCTTTAATTGGTGCCGCTATCGACCCAACGGTTTTTAAAGAGGTATTTACAAGCGGATGAATATCTAAATTTAATTTATGGCAACATGCGAGCGTAATAATATTATTTTCAGATGCACTATCTGTCAAACATCGTATAACAATTCGTCTTCCATTAATAGGCACAAATACTTGCGCTGTAGGTAAAACAAATGTTTTATCTAGGGTTTGTTTATTAGGAATATTATTATTGCATGAATGCAAGGTAAGTGTGTCCGAGCGTTTATTATACGCAGCGTCAGAAACGCGTGGAGCGCTCGTATCTGGAATGTTAGTGTGCGCCGGTGGCATAGTGGCTGGCTGCGCGCACGAAGATAGCTTGCGGTCCGTACCGGAGCCGCGAGCCATTGCGTTTGCGACCGTCGCCGGCGATCCATTCTGAACCCCGTCACTACGGTACGATGTTAGCTGATCTTATCAAAATGCAATAATGAGTGATGTTTTTTATGACACTGTTTGCAAGTGTTATGCGAACCACAATTAATTGTTGTATGCTTTGTACTGAAACAATTAATACACAGTTTGTTGTTTTTAATGTAATTAAAACGTTCTTTTACGGGTAATTTGTGAAATGCTGTGCATTGATATAAATGAATATGATGCGAAGTGTTACAAAACATGCAAGCGGGTTTGTCTTTGTTATTTTCCGTAATAGCAAAAGTATGCGTAAATTTTGATGATGACGTTGGTTGGCGTGAGCGAGTTGCAGAATTCCCCTGCGGCTGGGATACATTCTGCCGTACAGCAGTCGTGCGTTCCAACACCTTTATATGATGACGAATAAAACTCACTAAATCACTACTTGTCGGTATATCTTTGTCGCGGACGGATAGCTCAAAACTTTGAACTAATTGAGTGTCTATCTTTTTAAGTGCGAGATGCGTAAGAATGAAATCAGTTAAATCAATAATTTCTAATTGTTTTAAAGCGGACATAGAAGAATTAACTCGTTCAATAAAGTTATTTAATTGCGTAGGTGAACTAGAAGTAGGTTTAATATCAAGTATGTTATTAAGGTACATTGATCCTAGTAACCTCTTATCTTGATATTTATCGACTAAAGAATTCCATATCGTGGTATAATTAGATTCATTAGGTATAATTCCTGCGAACACATTGAGGGCGTTTCCACTTAACTTTGCCACTAAATATTGTACTCTTTGTGCGTCAGTTAATGAAGCGTTATCATGAACATTGGTCTTAAAACTATGATAGAATAGCGGCCAAGATTCAGGATTACCAGAAAAATCTACCAAATCCAGTGGCGCCAAACGACAGTTGTTCGAGGTAGGCTTATCAGTTGCGGAGATAGCACGACGAGTTTCTATTAAACCCGGGCGAGTGTGTTGGATGAATGAAAATAATGTTTCAAATGCATTCCAATTACTAAAGTTAAGTTCATGTTTAGGGTTCACTTCTAATAACAATGTATTGTGTTGATCACATAAATCATTGAAATTGCTATATAATTTGTCAATATTCGACGAAGCGGCTAAAAAGTCCTGCTTACATCTAGTGTCAACATCAGCTGATGGCACTATTTTCTTAGCGGAATTATATAAAGTATTAATATGCGCGAATATTGCTTCTTTTTTAGCATGTACAATTTTTATTTTTGCCTCCGAAGACATTTCTAAAAGTTTTTAAATATAGTTGTATCACATGAATAGATAATGGTATGATTTCGACACGAACTTGGAATGTGGGTAGAATCGGCTTCGATATACGACGATTTATTTAATGAAAGCGTAATTTTATGTAATGTAATGTTTTAGGTGTAATTAATTAAACAAACATAAGCGTTAAAGACGTATAATTTATGGAACTTTTATACAACTAATAGATATAATGCGAAAAATAAGCGATATGCGTACCGTAATTTTTGCGTACTGCGAAGTTACGGTATTACTAAAAGGTACAGTAACGTGCTAATTAATATTCTAAAGGAATTTATACGAAATTGTAGCTTCTGTTATAATTTATATGGGTATATATGTGTATGATACTTATTGAAAGTTATGTTCCAACGATAATAAGTGAGCGTTAGCTGGTTATATCCGGTTCGTAACGGGCCAAAAAACTATGTGTATGCGGATGCGGGTGACTTATAAGTTTTATGTAAAATGCAATAACGGAGACAGAAACCTAGGGAATGAGCTAGTCCACATCAAATAAAAGAATGAAAAGCCAGGGGTAAATGCACTCACCAAAAGCCGGCAAAGATCCAATCCTGCTAGTCGTTCCTCCAGGTGCCCACGCGTGGGCTAACTTTCTCCAGCACTGTCTTTAATAACTACAATTTCTTGAAATTCACTTTTGAATGCGGGAACTATCAAATTATTATAATGCGATGCGTGCAAAGGTGCAACAAGAGAAGAATGACGCGGTGATAATGAATGTCTTTCCTTCGTGGATGTTCGGCCAACTTCGGTGTTCCGGGCAGTTGTCATTGCAAGCCACCTTGCCGACGCAGCGTGCGATGTTCCGGATAATCATTGCACATACTTGCGTAGTTCATGCAATTCACCCTAGATGGCGAAGTCATACTAATATTAGATGTGAACAAAACGGCACAAACAACACCCTTGCGAAATTATATTGCACACATACGATACAAACAACATACAAAAATTATGGAAAATAGCGCGCAAGTTTTTTTTTGCGCGCGGCAAATGTATGATGGTTGATTACATATAAACCTCTTTGATGTTACAAATCTGTATTACCCGGCTCTGTTTACTCGCATATAATTTGCAGTTAGGTACTAACTTAACTTTGTAGGGATAATTCTATTACGCACTAGTGTATAATATTATTATGCACGCGGGTGTTATAGTTCCGTTTATGGCCCTAAGAACGATATAATAAAGCTCACTTTACGAGCAAGGGTGTTGAAAACCATATTATATGTAAGAACGTGACGTATATAACAATTGACAGTTTTGGTACATTATCTTAACGTTGTTCTTGTGAACACGTTCTTCTGTATCTTTTGTGAGGATGAAAAGATTTTTGAAGCAAATAAATAAGACTGATGACATGTACAGATAGCAGTCACGACGCCTTTGCGCAAACGCACGAATTGTGAACGAAATTGTGAAAAGTTGCTGTAGTGATGGCGTCATTTTTGAACAGATATCTACAATTTAAGTCCAGTGCGAGCACCGTTTATTATATTTAGCAAAAAATCTATCAATTACAAAAAAAAATAGAATGAATAAGCAAGAAGACTTTCCTATCAATTCAAATCTTAAGGGATGGTTTGTAAATTTATCTGTTTTAACAATAGTAATGTATATTATTTAGCTATACATTTCCATTTACTCTTTTTCATAATAACTTTTAAAATAGAATCACCATATAAACCTCAGTGTGTTATAACTGCAGTTGTAAATTATACATTGTATTAGATAATTTAGACACAGACAGATTAATATGTAATAATAAATTGATCCTCACTATTGACGTTATTCATTTGCGTTTTTTCTGATATACAAAAAGTCAAAAAGTCAAAATCATTTATTCAATTTAGGCGTCTACGACGCGCTTATGAAGGTCAATTACAAATTTTGGTATTGAAATATTCTACATTGTACTGCCACATTCAGCAAATAAATTGTATAGAGCCACTGCGAGAAGAACGGGCAAGAAACTCGGGGCCATTCTTTTAAACATCTTTTAACAATGTGTTACATACTTACTATATAATAGAGTTATTACAATATTTGTTTAAATCTAATAAAAACAAATACTAGATACTGTACCCATAGTAGTCAATATACTAAACAATATCATAATCACTACAATTTTTTGAATCAAATGCCGTTGTTAGTATTGTTGCCCTTAACCTGTAAAGTTATCAAACAGCAATGCATAAATAAATCCATTATTATAAATACTTTCATTAATCAATATAATATATAATAACATTTTATATTTCAACATTTATCGAAACAAAAAATAAAGTTGAGATTGGTCGAGATGAAAAAGGTAGTGTTTTCAGTGTTCATAAGTTTGGCAAAAGCGTCCAATAACAATGAAACATTAAAATAAAGGAAATAAATTAACGATGTATAGTAAATATTGTAGCAGAATACTTAATTGATTAGGCATTGGTAGAACACAAATAGTTTTAAGATCTAACCACGATCTAACGCTATCAACCATACTGCATTTATGCTACTTTTCACTTCCTCGTCTATGTCATGTCAACTACATGCCAAGCATTGTAAGAGTGAACCGAGTGAGGTTTTTTTTGCCTGATAGGTTAGCCTTTGACCTCTATCTCACGTGATGATAAGTGATGATGTGGTCGAATATGTTGTTCAGGCTAACCTAGAAAACTGGCTCTCAAGGACAGCTGCCGGAACACACCGTTAAGAGATTGATAATTTGAGTATGGTAGAGCAGCACTATCGATATAATATAATAGTAAAGTTCGATGTGCCAAAACAGCAAAGCAGTTTTTCTTTTTTTATGTTATTGTGACTAGCGCGAGGCCCACCTGATGTTAAGCGGTATCCTCTGCCTACACAGATGCATTTCATCACAAGTGACGAACTGCACTGCGCCCATCACCTTGAGACATAGTTGTTAAGTCTCATTATGCCTGTAATTTCACTGGCTCTCAAGGACTGCTGCCGGAACACACCGCTAGGTGCTTGGCGACAGATTTTCTACTTGAGGGTGGTCGCTAGCCAGGCGGGCATTCGCAAAATGCCCTTCCACCATGTGGTGAAGCTCAAGCCCGTGGTGGGATTAGAACCATGGACCTGCTGCGCGGCAGTCCATAGCCAATGCCACTGAGCCATCACTGCTTCAAATGATGTTTCTTATACCTCTGATCCTTATTTTATAATCCAACTCGATGATGCGCTCGCAGCGAACTTTGCTTAGCTGTTCTTAACTGATCAGCAAAGTAAAGCGACGTCCGCCGCGGTCAAGAGTTGGTTGGGTGACCGCTAGTGACATTACTACTGAGCTCCATGCTCCGGAGGGTACGTTAAGCCGTCGTTCCTGGTTGTCGTCTTAGGATGGCAGTCGTGGGCAGCAGTGATGATGTGGCCGAAGATGTTGTTCAGGCTAACCTAGAAGTACTGGCTCTCAAGGACAGCTGCCGCAACACACCGTTGGGTACTTGGCGACAGGTTTTCTACTTGAGGGTGGTAGCTAGCCAGGCGAGCATTCGCAAAATGCCCTACCACCATGCTATAACGACTGCCATCCTTAGACAACAACCGGGACCGACGGCTTAACATGCCCTCCGAAGCACGGAAGCGCTCAGTAGTAATGTCACTAGCGGTCACCCATCTAACTCATGACCGCGGGCGACGTTGCTTAACTTTGCTGATCGGTTAGAAACTAAGTAAACTTCGCTACAAGCGCTTCAAAATGTTAACTAAATTATGTTTTTTTGAGAATAAAGGATTTTAAGTGTACTGTTTAATACAGAGAAAAATAACCACTTTGGAGTTTGGACGCAACATCGTCAAAATGGCGTATAGGTACGCTAATGAGTAAGCCAACTGTGAAAACTATGTCCACTCATATGGCGCTAAGTGTTTGTCACATAGAAAAGAAAAGAACACTGTGCATGGTGAAATCAGAATGTTTTACGAGTTTGCTACATTTTACAAACGAAGCTCTTCTGAGTAGCACTTGAATGTCGAGAACTACTTCTCGAAGTTTCTTTTGAATTTACAAATTCATGAGTAATCCTTAAAGAGCAGGTAATCACCTCAAGAAAGTTTGTTATCATTCAATAAAAGTTTCGTCTTGAGCCAATTCCCACTGTTAAACAAATGCCCGAATAGGTGGAGTATGCCACGCTTGTCAAGCGTCGTGGAGATAGCAGCCATTGCAGTTATTACAAACAACATTATATTCCAATATATAATTATAAAATTGGCTAAGTGCAGGTTGAACTCCCGCTTAAGATCTCAAACTGTATGAAAATATTAAAAAAATATACATTCTATAATGATCAACCTTGTTGTGCAAGTACAATTGGCGCTTTCCCGGTTGATTATTTTTGCAAAGCTACGATAGAAAATTAAGAAGATAGGCACCTTATCTATATAATCCCAAGTCCAAATAAAAGTAATTAAACGGTATTTACTGGTTGGCAGGGCAGCATAATATTTTTATTGTTCACTTCACAACGTTCTATATATTCATCAAGTCCGAGCGCTAAGTTATTTAGTCAGTAAATACCAACGTCTTGTAATATTATATCTAAGTTTCTGTAGTGGGTATATACCTACCTGCCTAGGTACAAAAGTTAATTATACTTTATCCTGTGCGGTGTTACAAAGATTATCTCTAGACATAGAGATTTTCTTGATAAATAGCAGCTTAGCTTACCAACTGATGAATCTCTCCATTTTGGCTTGTTTAAGAATAGTTAAATTAAGTTTCTTTACACCTGAGCCTGACACGTTAACGTGGACATTGCTGGTTACCTTGATAATATCACGATTCATAGGAAAATTAGTTCTAAGAGAAGTGTTTATAGCGATTTGCATGGTGGTAGGGCATTTTGCGAATGCCCGCCTGGCTAGCTACCAAGTAGAAAATCTGTCGCCAAGCACCTAACGGTGTGTTCCGGCAGCTGTCCTTGAGAGCCAGTATTTCTAGGTTAGCCTGAACAACATCTTCGACCACATCATCACTTACCATCAGGTGAGATAGTGGTCAAAGGCTAACCTATCAAGCAAAAAAAAAAAAAAGACAGAGATTTTCTTGATAAATAGCAGCTTAGCTTACCAATTGATGAATTCTCCATTTTCCCTTGTTTAAGAATAGTTAAATTAAGTTTCTTTACACCTGAGCCTGACACGCTAACGTGGACATTGCTGGTTACCTTGATCACGATTCATCGGCAAATAAGTTCTAAGAGAAGAGTTTATAGCGATTTCCATGCAAATGAGTTTTGTCATATCTGAAAGACAAAATGTTTAATCTCTCTGATATTTTGCATGCATATCTTTGAGGACAGGAGCCTAACATCTATATATGTTCCTGGTTGGCCACTTTTTTTTATAAAATATCCTATTTACAAAAAAAATCGTAACATTATTTTTGCATGAGAATTTTTATTTTGACAACTGACTTCAAAGATAAAATACGCATCATTAGGGATAACTTTCATATTTATTCGTAGGGATACCTACAAATACTACTCGTCAGATCTCAAGCAAATTTAACTTAAACCACATGACAAGCACTTATATATTTTTGCCTGTATTTTTTGTGTGTGTTACCCACATATCTCGAGTGTAACCTTAGGGTAATGAGGTAACAAACATTAAAAACACAGTCTAATTGAGAACCTCCTCCTTTTTTGAAACTGGCAAGCAAAAGGCATGCAAAATTTCAGCGACTTTTAACCGTAAAACTGACAACTGTCACAACTGTTTGTGTGAACACACAGATTAAAATTTAAACTACAGTTTTTTAACTGTAGTTTAAATGTTAATTTGTGTGTTCACAAATTGGTCCCAAATCAGCATAATGCTAGTTTAGCTTGAGCTGGTATGATATGATAATAAGTGAAAATCTACTGTAGAATTGAAGTAGTTAAAATTCCAAATGCACAGCGTAATACACTAACCAACTAGATATAAAGGAGAAAAAAAAATATGTTTATATATATATAAATATACAAGTACGGACTCACTTTAGCTATAAGATATGTTAACTAACACTAGGCTAACTTCCCATCAGGAAGAATATTGATGAGTTTGGAGAATGAACTCATGGTTTTAAAATTATTAAATGTAAAAAAAAAACAAGTTAAAATCTAATAAGAGTACGGACCACGAGTCTGTAGTGTGCAGCAGGTAATAAAAAAAAATCCAATGATTTGATTGTATTTTAAAAACTAAAAGAAACTATAGCTCCGATCGCGCTCAAATAAACGGGAAACGGTTGGGGATCGCGGCCCGCATGTGGTGATGCGTGCACATATATATATTTTAAATGAAATTTATATAACCAAAAATTACTAATTTATAAAAAAAAACAGCAATTAAATGTGTTAATGATGGAATGATCTTATCACTTATGTATTTGACGCAATTCTATTTTGTCACCTTTTGTAATTATCTATTGGGAGAATATGGAACAAACATTCAATTCAACGCCAATTGGCATTTCGGTCATTTTCAAGTAGCTTAAAATTTACTGAACGAATTGAGGACTTACCTTTTAATAAGTCAGTAGATGCACTTCCACTGGGTTATGATGTGGTAGCTGCCATAGTGACACTTGATGTCGTGGAACTTTGGGTTAATAACTTACAACTTACGTATATATATTGAATAAGAAATGACGGATTTAACTATTTAAATATATTACTACCCAACCTGGGCCAGTCACCCCTATAATCCTAAAGCGGGTTTGAATAGTTTGAATCCCGCACATGACTATAATTTTTCCAATGAATATATACATAAGTTACCCCTAAACCGTTCTGAAATTTAAATAATACGTTTCTCCGCACCTATTGAATCTATCTTATTAAGTACATTAGGTACCTCGTAAAATAAAAACTGTTTTTTTGTTTTTTTTTATGTAATTGTGAACAAGCGCGAGGCCCACCTGATGTTAAGCGGTATCCTCTGCCTATAACAGATGCATTTCATAACAAGTGACGAACTGCACTGCGCCCATCACCTTGAGACATAGGTACCTGTTAAGTCTCATTTTGCCTGTTATTTCACTGGCTCTCAAGGACTGCTGCCGGAACACACCGTTAGGTGCTTGGCGACAGATTTTCTACATGAGGGTGGTCGCTAGCCAGGCGGGCATTCGCAAAATGCCCTTCCATCAAGCAAACTTCTCTATAATATTCTCTGATCTTGTAAATTAAAAATTAAGCCCTAATTTAAAGTTGAACAAAGAACTTACCGGCAATGACGTTATACTTTTTGACTTAATATTGACCATAAACAAATTTAACAAACAAGCTTTTTTTAATATTAAACGTTTGATTGAACGAATGATTGCCACCATAGGTGAGATTTTACAACGAACGCAGCCGTAGCTTGGTGCGAGCTAGTGATTATTCAATCTCGTTAATTGTAGGAACCTTTCTCAGTCAAGTGTGTGTAACAAACAGGTGCGCTTTGATCAAAGACGATTAATATAGGTATGTAAGTAATTTAAATGAAAACCTACCATAAGTTAAAAGAAATTAAGTCGATTTCTTCTTGTAACTCAAGTTCACCCTGCAACGAGGATTTGCTAAACCTTTCTACCCCAAGCCCTTTGTATAGTTTCCTTAATTCAGCTCCAAATCAAATGAAGACGAATTGAGTGAATCAATGAAGGAGTGAATCATTTCTATGGTCGATATATTCACAAAAACAATCCTCTGAAGGGTCATTGAGTACTTATTCTGAAAGGGTTTCATTTAGACATAAGCAAGCAAATACATCGTACCTAACTGTTTGAAAGGTCAAGTCATAAGCAAACAGAAATGGGTATTATGTACCTTTATGATTAGGAGTTCAGCTGGCATGAGAAATAACATATGGAAATTACATAAGAATATCTTAGATATCCAAACAAATTTATTCGCAGCATGGAGGTAATTCTGATCATAGATTATCACCACAAATATCATACGGTGACGATGATCATATAAATGATTGTCTTACGTCCGTTTTAACTGTGTTGACGTTGATTTTAAAGTTTCAAAATCAGGCAAAAGTTTCTTTTAAATTTATCCGTAGAATTAATTACGGATTGACCTTAGCAAATAGCCAAAACAAATTTACAAACATGCGGTTTCCAATAGGCATGAGGGCTGTGATGTGGGCGACGACCCTAACTATCGCAGCACATTAGGTGGTAACTACGCAGCAAACTAGAAATATCAAACTCATTCAAATTTGTCGTAAATTTAAAGGTCGTCCATAACAATTTATGGACGGTGATTGAAACATCAATCAATACGCCAACCCTATTTCTTAGGGAGCGTACTAAGGCCTGTCAAAGCATGCATAGGCCTATGAATAAATAATAAGTAATATTATTGGGTAATTTTTATCCGTAATCAGGGAAAAGTTGGATATAAAAAAACGGAACCCTTATAGGATCACTTTGTTGTCCGTCTGTCTGTCAAAACCCTTATTTTCAGGAATGCGTTGAGGTATCAAGCTGAAAGTCATATCAAATAATCATGTCTATTGTCCCTAGTAGCTGTGAAAAAATAAAACTTTTAAGCCCACGCAATCAAAATGTACAGCCGTTTATGCCGCACATTTTCGACAATCGCAAGGAAATAAAAACCTACAGGGTACTTCCCGTGAACTCAGAATCTTGAAATTTGGTACGAAGCAACGTCTTATAGCACAGATAAAGTATAAATTGCAAAAAGCATACTTTTTAGTTACAGCATATAATAAAAAGTTACACATAGCTATAAAAATACCCTTACTTTTATACTAATATTAATTAAGTAATAATGTTCACTTACCATCAGGTTGTCCACTAGGACAAAGGCTGATCAATCAAGCATAAAAAATACTAACAGGTTAGCACTGAACCCTCGGAGCACAAGTCTGACTCGCACTTGGCCGGTTTTTTTTTATTAAGTGATACGGTTTAACCTGTTCTGGTACAATTAAAATGCCTAAAGGTACAATTTAACCGACCAGTTGACTAAATCGTACTGAGGGTACTCCTTTGCAAAATCTTTTTTACGACGTTAGGTCCTGTAGAACTGATTTTATAAATCATAGGTAGTCATCGCCAAACCCCCTTTAGTGGAGGAGGCTGTGTTTAGCAGTGGACCATCCGTCTGATAGAGTACAGGTCCGATATAAGTGGACATAACATTTATATATCACTACATCTTAGTTCAGTTGGGCAAACCATCCCCAGTTGTATAAAAATGATTTGTAGCCCCATGGCATCCGTCCTGGATTACAACACAAGTCCGTATTGGTTTCTATTCTGTGCAAGTAGTTCAATCTATGACGTGAATGGAAGCAGTGCCATCGACATAAATTGAAACATCGTGATCACTTTATCGCTTGTTTTGGCAAATTCGAATGCGATAACATTACAAGTGGCTGTTTGATTTCGCCTGATACATTTTTTTGGCCCTTTATAGGCGCCAATATTCATTTATAGTGTTCAATTTGGAAACTGCAATGAGTAGGTGCGGTACGTGTATACAATACGAACAAGTTCGAACAGTTTAAATCGCGTATACTTACCATTGACCTATATATACTAGACGCGACATCTCAAACGAGGATAGTCGACCAGTGTAAGTATGCCGCCTGGTATACTCTCCCCCACACGCAGCTGGACACTCATAGAGATTACACGCGCTTTACGTTCGAAAATTGTCTATTATCAATGTGTATTTTGAATACACAATTTTCGAACGTAAAGCACGTGTAATCTCTACGAGTGCCCAGTAGCGAGTGGGTGAGAAGATGCCGGCCGGCTTCTTTGCACTGTACAACTATCTTCGTTTGAGATGTCGCGTCTAGTATATATAGGTCAATGATACTTACTCAAAAATCTAATCGCGTATATATCTATGATGTCGCTTTTGTATCATGCTTGGGTCACGGCGGCGGGAGGTTGATATGAAACGTCGAGGGAAAAGTAATTTTAGACGTATGCAATAATACTTTGGGTAATAATCGCAAATTTAATAATAAGGGTAACAGATTTAACCACCCATTTGTTACAAAATCACAAATATACGATAATGTGCGGGATCCGCGTCCATCCACCCCTTGAGCCGGGGTATGCAATTGAGCTAACATGATATGACGTCATAACTCAAATCTTTCCTATCCTTCTTTAACCATCGTATTGGGATTGAGCCCGCACATGTCTTAAGTTTTTCCTATCGTATATTTGTGATTTTGTAATGAAATACGCATAGCAGGCGTTATTGCAAACCTAACAATATTAAAAATACCCATTTGTTTTTAAGAAATAAAATTCGAAGCGGTCGTAGTGTAGTTTCCTTAGCCGTTCTTAACCGATCAGCTAAGTTAAGTAACGTCCGCTGCGGTCAGTAGTTGGATGGGTGACCGCTAGTGGCATAACTACTGAGCGCTTCCTGCTTCGGAGGGCACATTAAGCCGTCGGTCCCGGTCGTTGTTTTAATTAGAATGGCAGTCGTTATGGCATGGTGGTAGGCCATTTTACAAATATCCGCTTGGCTAGCGACAACCCTCAACTAGAAAATCTATCGTCAAGCACCTAACAATGTCTTCCGGCAGCTGTCCTTGACAGCCAATATTCTAGGTGAGATAGTGGTCAAAGATTAGACTATCAGATATATAAAAATAAATAAGTTATATTGCAATTATGACAAAATGGTAGGTAGGTACAACAATATTTGATGATACTATTTAGTAATAATATTAAAAGCATAAATATTGGTAGGACTGTCCTTTGGGAAGGCAGGACGTGTTGGTTCAATAAACAGTAAACAGCTATAAGTTTCAAACGGAAAAGTGCGCCAAATGAGCAGCATGCCACTTCTCACGTGGATGTGAGTGGGTATTAGACGTATAACAGGGATGTGTAACATCTTAATGCCCTAATAGGGTTTCATACAATCAGTTCTTGTGCTCCTGTCTTAAATGTCGTTAGCGTAAACATATTATTCGTAATATGCTCTTACGTTTCGCCAGTGTTTTAGAGAAAAAAAACTGTATAACCGTGAATCTGTGCCCGTTTAATGACAATATGATCGCATCCTATTACATATGGGACCAGAACCCAATTGGCGAAACGTGGGTGTTTACACATCTCAGCCTACAGAATACAGGCGTGATTATATGTAAGTAATTTTTTTTTTAATGTTAATGTGATGGAACAAGCGCGAGGCCCACCTGATGTTAAGCGGTATCCTCTGCCTATAACAGATGCATTTCATCACAAGTGACGAACTGCACTGCGCCCATCACCTTGAGACATACCTGTTAAGCCTCATTTTCTCAAGGACTACTGCAACACACCGTTAGGTGCTTGGCGACAGATTTTCTACTTGAGGGTGGTCGCTAGCCAGGCGGGCATTCGCAAAATGCCCTTCAACCATGCGGTGAAGCTCAAGCTCTGGGCGGGATTTAAACCATGGACCTGCTGCGCGGCAGTCCATAGCCAATGCCACTGAGCCATCACTGCTTCACTTATGCCCGATGCGTGTAAATTATGCGCGATACTGACACTGTTATCTTCAACTTATTAATATGTTACATGTACTCGTACTTCCATGCTATACCCTTCAGGTGCACGCCGGAAGACCCAGATATCGGATGTAAGGGACGCCTGGGCGCTGTCGGGGTTTCGCCAATCTTAAAATAGTTGCAGTTTTCTAAGTTCTGATCTGATTTCTTTAATTTTAAAGTCAGGAACGAAAGGTTTGAAATTTATGGTTTTTTAATTCATTGCATTACATTTTTTTATTCTTATTTTGTTTGTGAGTGCTGGCACTGAAAATTTGGATAGATTTGATACCGAGGATCACAAAGCAATTTGCATTTTTGCGATTGGAGTTTTCGACATTAGGTTTTAGTGGAACCACTAAGAAATTTTCGGCTGAAAAACACACTCATGCAGACCAAGCTTAGAGGCGACTACGTCAATTGACGAATTGTCTGTACCATAGCTGGAAAGGGGCCAAATATCTCAAACACCTGACGTCTGGTTGTTTTGCAGAGATTGGTTGAGCGGTTCGTGAGATATTGGTATATGACTAAAATATATTTGAGGAAAAAACGGACGATTTACATGGCTATACTGCATTATTTTTAATTAGAATCCTTTGTGAAAAAAATTGCAGTGGGTCTGAAACGGTTATTTGGCTTATATGTGTAATGTAAACCTACATCATCTCTTTATATTTTTGGACATCATACAAAACCCAATTTAAATAATTTGGCTAATGATTTCTATTATAATTTTTGAACAGATCCATGCATGGCTTTCCGCAGTTATGGCGGAATGACATGATAATACTTTGACATGTATACTTGGCACTAAAGAAAATAATCTAGGTACGACTATAGAGAAGTCTCCCAGTTTCCCGAAGTAGTACAAGTTTAAATTATGTTCTGTTGAATACTGAAAAAAATGTACAACTGTACCTACTTAGGTACAGTCGCCTGCAATAATAAGTATACACATTGTAATTTTCAAAATAGTGGCAAAGAGTTCTGCTTTTCTCTATGTAATCAAAAGTATCTTAAAATCGAACAATAATTTGAATAGTTTTACTCATATTAGTATTAACTTCGATTATTAATAACTTAGCGCCTTCACACTATTTTGAAAATTACGAAGTTTATACTTATTATTGCAGGCGACTGTACGTGTTAACAGCAAAAGATATTTTCTGTCCATTTTAAGCTTCGATCAGGAAAGATTTGAAGGCTTTGACAGACATTCCCAAAACTGGGGGTCAGTCTGTTACCAACTTGGGGTAAAGTGTACTTCAACTGATTATCATAACTGCACTGAGAAAAATCTAAAGTCAAAAGCGCCCTAATGACGGCCAATTTATATCGTATAAGGCGAAAAACCGACCAAACGATTTACGTTTGGTCGGTTTTTCGCGTACGTACAAAAACGCCTTCCAGCTAGAAGGCGTTAAACGAGGTTAGTGAAGGCGAATGTTTCTTTCGTCTTCATTTAAGGTGTATTTTGTGGTCTGTCTTAAATATTGACTTTCGATGAGGCTGATTAAGTCGTACGTTATAGTGATAATCACCGTATATAAACCGCCGTAAAAGTAAGGTATATTTTATGGTCAATACTGCAATTATTATCGTATTAAAAAGTTCATTTCTGAAAATACTTTACGTAAGGTGTTTTTGACGGTTTTGTTTATTATAAACATGGTACATTTTTATTGATTGGTGAAAATCATCTTAAGAGTTGTGAATTCATCTTACGTATTTACAATTCAACGGTAAAAGGTTAAATTCGATTTAACTCTCTTCCCCCTCCCATTCGTAATACACACAGTAAATACAAATTTAGACTACAACTCAAAAACCATTTGTTCAATAAACAAAAAGCTGATGCTATGCAGGGACATTTCTAAGAAAAAGAAAACTTAAAAATAGACATATTAAGAATATCAATGATATAATTTTTTGTTTTTTATTCACTTCATGCCTTGTGGTAATCGTATCAGTTTTTGTTTTTCTTTCTGAGGCATTGTTTGGAATTTTTATAGTTTATAGCATTGTTTAGAAATTAATTAAATTCGTTCTTTACTAATTGTGTAATATGTTGGCATAAACGATTAATTACATACTGCAATGAAAATAGTACTTATTATCTAAACTCCTTACCTTCTACTTAGTATCTACTTTATTTTTTCTATTATTATGTATATATATATATATGTATAGATACTGTTGTATAAATATTTTTTACTTTATTTATTTATATTAAAGCATCTAATTGTTTAGCTACATAATTATTTTTCATATAAAATAAGTTTTTTTTCTACTTTGTATAATTTTTTTATTTGTTTGTCTGTGCGTCACTAAAGGTCAGAGCTGAAAATCAGCGCTGGGGATTAGTCCACAGCATTATGCTGAGCTCAGGCCTTTTCTGGCAGCACTGCATATTACAGCACCAGTGCTGTTTGTTCATGATGTTATGTTGATATTTTAAAATAACAAATAGTTCTTTTTATATATATTAACTAATCTATGTTTACAATGTTGTTGTATGCAGTTATGTCTAGAATAAACATATTTTCTTTCTTTCTTTCAGAAGAGTAGAATGAATCCCACTGAAAGTTGGGTCTTTTTTTATTGCTGAATGGTAAGCTTTGACCACAATCTCACCTGATGGTAAGTGATGATGTGGTAGAAGGTGTAACCAGGCTTAACTTAGAATTACTGGCTCTCAAGGACAGCTGCTGGAACGCATTGTTAGGTGCTTAGTGACAGATTTTCTATTTCAGGGGGTCGGTAGCGAGACGGGTATTCGCAAAATGCCATTTCACCATGAAGCTCAAGCCCATGGCAGGATTCAAACCATACACCTGCTGCGAGGCAGTCCATAGCCAATGCCACTGAGCCATCACTGCTTCAATTAGGGTAGGTATAGGCAGTAGAAGGATCAAAGTCGAATGATCCTTTCTAGTTTTGAGGATTACATGTGGTGGGAATGTGAAAAACACTGTAGAGCAGCGTGGTTAGAATTCAATGTGGAATATAGTGATGTTAATCTAGTTTGTATATGTAGAAAGAGTGAACGCAAAGATAGACAAAGCATGATAGACCAGGCGAGTCTAAACGGAAGAATTGGAAGGAGAAGATCTCGGCAAACGTACTCCGACCAGATTGGAAACATTTTAAAAAAGGCCAGGTTACTGAGAACTCTTAACAAACGGGTGTGCATAAAGAATGTGTATTTCAAGTTCCGTATTCTCTTATTTGAACTCACAAATCTGAACGGCTCTCATGCTGCGTCTGAATTAAAGTTTTTCCTAGTTCCCAGACTGGGTCAGTCGAGCCTGGTAAACATGTTGTGAAGTATATGTACGCCTCTAGTAATGGACAAAGGTCTGAAGAAGATTAGGTGAGAAGCCATCTTTCACTCTTCTTCAGATTCTTTTCACATATACACTAGTGTATACAATGCTAATGCATTGAATAACAAAAGAATGATATTGCGCTGATTTGTATAAACCAACAATTTTCCTGCCTTGCCTTGCCTGTTTCCTGTAAGTAGGTATATCGTTGTAAAATTACAACGAAGCGTGTTAAAGACATGCTATTAGCCACAAGTGTGCGCTCCATTCAAGTGGCATTGCGGCGTAGGCATGGCTTGGTGACATCAGCGATTATTGAACGAAATATGCACGACACAGTTTGATTATGCTTTGTAGAGTAGACGCGAGTTTGATTTGTGGGCTGTTGCTGGTTAACTTTGATATATTTTTTCATTGATGCAAAGGTTAATAGCAGTTATTTGTAGCATTCAATGGGAGAAGCTTTGCTCAACGGTGGACGTCTTTCAGCTGTTGATGGTGATGATGAGTTTAGTTGTTAATATTTATAAATCTGCATAATTTAGAAAAGAGGGTCGCTGCCTGTAACTCAGAATAAGAAGGACTAATAGGATCACTCCCCTAAGCCACTCCAATAAATAAGCGAATCACGAAATAAAAGTTTAAATTATGAGTGATCGAACATTGATAAATACAATAGAAAAACATTTTTTAACTTTCTGTCCATTTTAAGGCTTTAAAAGACATTCCAGAAGCCGGAGGAAAGTCTGTTACCAACTTGGGGTAACGTGTTCTTCAACTGATTACCTTAACTGTCTAACTCTAAACGACATGTTACTCATAGAGTAACTTTGAATACCTATATATATACCTGCAAGCTACCTTGTTTCGTCAGAGCTACAGGAGATGGTAAGGATTTCTTTTGTATGGAGAATTTGAGAGAAAAGGAATGAAAGTTAAAACAAAAGTAATGATTTATGTAATGAATGAACATATGACAGCTCGTACAGCAGCAGAATAAGAAGGATCAGAAGGATTACTCCCCTAAGCCACTCCAATAAATAAACGAATCTAGCTACAAAACAATAAAGTGCACTTCAGCTTGCAAACTACAAGGCGTATCTTTTTCTACGAGTATTTCCAAGCCAGGCACATCTATGATCCCTTCTGGGGCGGCATCTACCGTAGAATAATCCCGTCCGGACGGATACGCCGATGTAGCTTTGTAACACACTAGTAGGTGTTTGTTGACAGATTTTTTATTTGAGAATGGTAGTTATCAATAGGAGCCCTAGATGAAAATTTGCAAAATGAAATACCACGATCCGGTGAATCTCGAGCAAGGGCTCGATATTTATTTGTTTCTTTATTGTTTTGTCACCACAAAATACAATCGCGTATTGATTGAGCAATCTTGAACGTTCCCTAACCAGCTGAAAATTGAGGAAAACGAAAAGTAGGGTGCAGAAATAAGGGAAGAATGCC
This sequence comes from Plagodis pulveraria, assembly GCA_963890685.1. Lineage (NCBI taxonomy): Eukaryota > Metazoa > Arthropoda > Insecta > Lepidoptera > Geometridae > Plagodis > Plagodis pulveraria. The sequence goes on along the minus strand of OY982950.1, from coordinate 26,529,746 downwards.
ATATTTTTGTTTTTAACATTTGCACGTTTACATTAACGTAAAATGGCGGTGATTACAATTGCATAATAGGAGAGAAGCATGAAAATCCTTCTGCGAATTACATTACAAAATCACAAATATATGATAGGAAAAATTTAAGTCATGTAATGTAATCCGCATAGCAGGCGTTATTGCAAACCTAACAATATTAAAAATCCTTCTGCGAATTATATTGGAGCAAGAAATATAAAAGCTTGACACATAATAAACGTACACTACATTGTCCGAGTCATCTATGCATGTGATATATGCTAATAAAGACTGTAGACTAGTGTATTTACGTGCCTTCAAACAACGATGTTAACCGCTTAGCATAGGATAAAGACAAACCAAGATACATGGTTTTATATGACACAAGCTGTAACTGCGCGACGTCGTTCGTGATTGCCGTACCTGCAGACTTATTACATAGAACATATAATAATATGCTAATTATTCACATTTGAGCACTGTTTATCTCATATTAAGCAACGCTGTGGTCTGCAGTGAAGCACTCTTAGTAAACCATAACTCAGACAGGAGCTTTTTACTTTGGGTTTGAAAACTCCCAGGTTGTATTTTCCAGAAGACAGTAGTTAAGTAACTCTCGCGAGAGTTCTTTCGCGGTTTTTTTTTTATTTTATTGTGAAGGAACAAGCACGAGGCCCACCTGATGTGAAGCGGTATCCTCTGCCTATAACAGATGCATTTCATCACAAGTGACGAACTGCACTGCGCCCATCACCTTGAGACATAGTTGTTCATCATTTTGCCTGTTATTTCACTGGCTCTCAAGGACTGCTGCCGGAACACACCGTTAGGTGCTTGGCGATAGATTTTCTACCTGAGGGTGGTCGCTAGCCAGGCGGGCATCCGCAAAATGCCCTTCCACCATGCGGTGAAGCTCAAACTCTGGGCGGGATTCGAACCATGGACCTGCTGCGCGGCAGTCCATAGCCAATGCAACTGAGCCATCACTGCTTCAAAACAAAGTTTGCACAATAAATGTTGAAAACAGTAGGTACTTTGTGCGTTTCTTTGAAATTTCGATTTTAGTGGAGTCTTTTTGCCGAGATTCTTCTTGTTTGGCGGTAGAGGAACATAGATTGTGCAATTCCACTGCACAGTCTCCAAAATGTATCCGGCAAGAGATAGACAGTAAAAACAGGCTTATGTTTAACTTACCACCAGATAAAGTAGCATATAACAGACCAAAATAGTAAATGATTACCAAAATTAAACCCACATTTTAATTTAAACTTATAACCAAAGTTTTATAATCTCGCTATCCTATTTAAGCAAAATGACTCCAAATAAATCATTGTTAACCCAAAAGTAGTAAATGATCACTAAAATTAAAAAAGCATTTTCATGAAAAAAAATATAACCAAAGTTTTTACATCTTGCTATAACTCTTCTTGCATTGTTGTGGTCACAGTTAACCTAACGCTCCTCCTCGCTGCGCTCGTCGTCGCACCTAAATATGACTTTAATAAGCATTAACTACATTTGGTGTTCGATTACAATTTTTGGTTAAATAACTTTTTGAAGCGCTCGTAGCGAAGTTCTTAACCGATTAGCAAAGTTAAACAACGTCCGCCGCGGTTATGAGTTGCATGGGTGACCGCTAGTGACATTAGGTAACTGAGCGCTTCCGTGCTTTGGAGAGCAGGTTAAGCCTTCGGTCCCGGTTGTCGTCTTATGATGGCAGTCGTTATAGCATGGTGGTAGGGCATTTTGCGAATGCCCGCCTAGCTGGCTTCCACTCTCAAGTAGAAAACCTGTCGCCAAGCACCTAACGGAGTGTTCCGGCAGCTGTCCTTGAGAGGCAGTAATTCAAGCTTAACTTGAACAACATCTTCGACCACATCATCACTTAACATTAGGTGAGATAGTGGTCAAAGGCTAACCTATCAGGCATAAAAAAAAATATTGAACGTTTTATGGTGGTCATATTTAATCCATTAATAAACTGATTGTGGCGAATGTTCCAGATTCAAGAGCTTTATCTTAGCAAGCTTGCAAAACTAAATAAGGATGCCGAGCTGTCCGTGTGATGCCGGGCAGCCCTGAATTTCGAGATAAAAAGTATACAATAACCTTCTTCGTAGTATGAACTCAAATCGTGTTAAGTTTCATTGAATTCCATTCAGTAGTTTTGGAGTGATGCGCGGCCGGGATACAGACAGACAGACAGACAAAAAATTTAAAAAATACAGTTTTGGCATCAGTGTCAGCTACAGAATGCTCTATTTTTTTTTCAATATTGCTGCCATGTACAGAATTGGGTCTAGTACAATTTTATTGTAAGTATAGAAGATTGTTTTGTCACCACAAAAAACAATTGCGTATTTATTGAGCAATCTTGAACGTTCCCTAAACATATTAAATGACATTTTTAGCCGATTTAACTTACGGTTTTTTACGTCGAGAAGGCGTCTCGACCGGTTTCGCAACTTTCAGAGTCGCTTCATCACTGAGTGTGTTGCCTAAACAGGTGAAAATTGAGGAAAACGAAAAGTAGGTTGCGGAAAGTGCGAATAATGCCATATTATAGCTTTTAACAAACGCTGGTTTATATTATCGTACAATGGCAATTACAATGGCAATAGAAGCATGGAAATCCTCCTGCAAAGTATATTGGATCCTATCATAGGAAGCTTTAATATTTCTAGCATAGGATCCCTATGTCAGAAATATTAAAGCTTGGCACATAATAAATGTACATTAAATTGTTCAGGTCATCTATTCATGGGATTTATGCTAAAAAAGACCATAGGCTAGTGTATTTACGTGCCTTCGAACAACGACGTTGCCCTCTGAGTATCGGATAAATACAAACCAAGATACTTGGTTTTATATGACACGATTCATAGTACGTGTACCTTTTTATTATTATTATTATTATTTTTTTATGCCTGATAGGTTTAGCCTTTGACCACTATCTCACCTGATGGTAAGTGATGATGTGGTCAAAGATGTTGTTCAGGCTAACCTAGAAGTACTGGCTCTCAAGGACAGCTGCCGGAACACACCGTTAGGTGCTTGGCGACAGACTTTCTACTTGAGGGTGGTAGCTAGCCAGGCGGGCATCCGCAAAATGCCCTACCACCATGCTATAACGACTGCCATCCTAAGACGACAACCGGGACCGACGGCTTAACGTGCCCTCCGAAGCACGGAAACGCTCAGTAGTAATGTCACTAGCGGTCACCCATCCAACTCCTGACTGCGCGCGACGTTGCTTAACTTTGCTGATCGGTTGAGAACAGCTAAGTAAACTTCGCTACGAGCGCTTCGAAATATTTGAAGCTTCCTTGATTTTTATTTTGAATTTCAAATGATTTGTTTCATAATATTAGTACTCGTAAGTACTACGTTCGTACGTACTCATACGAGGCCGAATACTATTATTTAAATATTGTGGTTCAAGAATTTTGCCGCAGTCAAATGAAAAACGTGCGGGCTCCCAATTCGTGCGTATCGGATCAAAAGCCCGAATACTTTCGTCCTATTTCCTTTGGAGTAAATCGAAAGGATATTGGTGTATTAGGAGCTTTTATCAACGCGCGAATATGTAAAATGTTCCGGTATAATATCCTTATATCGTTCGATGCCGAATCATAGGTACGCAACCTAATGCCATCATCGAAATATCATTTTCAGGCGCACGATATTTATAATCATATTTTATACCGATATCTTTTTAGAAAGAAGCTTATTATTTTCTAAGCCTGAGGGAAATCATTTTTAGGCTCTTTTGGGATTTTGTGAGTACAATAAACCCACAGATGTATGAGTGAGTGTTGACAATCGATATTTAATAAAAGTAGGTAAGTTTTATTTTCGTGGCTATAAATGTTTGTTATTAAGAGTTTATATGGTTGTGAGCAAGTTTAGACGAGAATTTTTAATGAATAAATGTGACAATGATGCGACAATGACCCATAGACAATAGCAAAGGACTTCCGTGCCTCTGCACGCATAGATCCTCTGATAAAAGTCCCGCCACGGGCATGTGCTTCACTGCATGGTGTTATTATTGCGGAAGCTCGCTGGGCTCAAGTGGAAAATTTATTTCCAAGCACCTAACTGATGTGTTATTTGAGCAGTTTGGTGTAGAGACGTTGGGTCCGTGGGGACCGGGAGCTCATCGTATTTTCCAAAATTTATCAGTGTGCTTGGTCGATGCGACGCGTGATCAAAATGCTGGCACCTATTTGGCTCAAAGAATAAGCATTGCAATTCAACGGGGCAATGCTGCCAGTGGGCTAGAGCATTTGGACTGCCTATGAGTCCAAATGCTTTTATTGTAGTAGCTGTAGTGTTGTATATAGTTTGTAGTATTTGGTTAATAAAGGCATACCACCGGTTAAAAAAAAAACTGATGTGTTTTCGATAGTGGTGCTTGAGAGTTTGTTCCTGTTATAGGCAAACTAATTATTTATCACTTTTATGATATAAGCCTCTCAGAAAAAGCATATAGCCTATCAGAAAAAAAAACGAGTTTGCCTAGTGGGGAATGAATTCAGTCTCATGAAACTCGCCACCGCGTTTCCCTATATCTACATTGTTTTGTCTCACCGTTTGTATGCTGTTTCTTGAAACAAAGCATTGCTAGCAGTAACCACCATAATAAAAAAGTACATACATTCGCCTAATAACCAAAGTCACCTATATAATTTCAAAATTTGCAAGTTGAAGTGCAAAGGGTTAAGTTAAAATAAGGTCACATTCCTCGACGAATAACCGATGGCAAAGAAAGGTTCTCGAGCCGTATGAAAGGCGTTGATAGGCCCCTCTCTAGATGGACCGACGACATCGTAAGAGTCGTGGGAAGCCGATGGATAGGGCTAACAGCTGATCATTGTGGCGTTCTACAATTTACGTTCAGCAGTAGACGTCTTCCACCTGATGATGACGATGTCTTAGGTTACGAAATAAAAAAAGCTTTCTTTTGTTTCCCATTGCGATATAAATATCACATAATAATTCCACTGAACTAAGTTGAAGACGAATCGCTATATAATCATCTTTTAGAATTAACAAAACACATTCATCTCTTCATCGGAACACTAACCAACAAGCAATTTTGAAGCAATGATGGCCGAGCGGTAACAGCTATGGACTGCCGTGCCGCAGGTCTCTGGTTCGATCCCTACCATCGGTTTAAGCTTCACCGCATGGTCGAAGGGCATTTTGCAATTGCCGTCCTGGTTAGCTACCACCTTTAAGTAGAAAATTTGTCGCCAAGAACCTAACGGTGTGTTCCGGCAGCAGTCCTTGGGAGCCAGTGAAATTACCGGCAAATGAGACTTAACAACTATGTCGTAAAGTGACGGGCGCAGTGCAATTCGTGACTTGTGATGAAATGCATATGTTTATAGTCAGAGGTTAGTCCGCTTAACATCAGGTGGGCCTCGAGCTTGTTCCGTCACAATAACATAAAAAATAAATAAAAAACCTTTCTGGTCTGGCTTTATGGATGGTTCGAGCGGAGACCTGTTTCTTCATGTCCATTGATCGTTTTGCAAAAGGTAAGTGCAGTGCTGCGCGATGATGATGCTTAGGAGCTGTAAAAGACTTACCAATGAGCAACGCTGGTACTTTCTGCGCAGGATGGATCGAGCGGTAATGGTCGGAGAACTGTTTTTTCTCCGTCACGATGTCCACTAGCCGTTCTTCGAAGGGTATGTTCTTCAAGTGCAAAACTGCTCTCACTCGCCAGGTGCAAGATGATGCCCAAAACCCGTAGAGGATAGCTCGAGTTTCAACCTTTAGTTAATAAATATTTTTTATTTATGCATGATAGGTTAGCCTTTGACCACTATCTCACATGATGGTAAGTGATGATGTGGTCGAAGATGTTGTTCAGGCTAACCTAGAAATACTGGCTCTCAAGGACAGCTGGCGGAACACACCGTTAGGTACTTGGTGACAGATTTTCTTTGATTGAGTGGTAGCTAGCCAGGCGGGCATTCGCAAAATTTCCTACCAACATGCTATAACGACTGCCATCCTAAGACGACAACCGGGACCGACTGCTTAACGTGCTCTCCGAAGCACGGAAACGCTCAGTAGTAATGTCACTAGCGGTCACCCATCCAACTCATAACCGCGCGCGACGTTGCTTAACTTTTCTGATCGGTTAAGAACAGCTAAGTAAACTTCGCTACGAGCGCTTCTAATAGTTTTGTGGAATACAGTATACTATTATTAGTTACATGATACGAACCACTCCTTCATATATAGACATGCCAAGTTTAATCCGAACACATGTGAGGTATTAGGTACATAATTATTATAATTGGCTCTTATTGACATTGGTTTGTAATTTTGTAATTCCATGGCGTCAGAGTTTCCACTTGATTTTACACTTTCTTTACAACTGACGAACTGCACTGCGCATAACTGTTATACAAACGCAAAGACCACCAGTAAACTAAAGTTTCCGCGGGTAGATTAGAGCAGAATCGCTATATAGATTTTGGCGTATGTCCAGTACAAAAACATTGTGTGACTTTTGAATTAAGAACGTAAACAATTTAAATATTATTATTACTGACGGGATTTGTAACGTGGTGATTTTTATTTTTGAGCTCCCGATATTTCGACTACTACGTAAATAGATATGCCAACTGCGTCGAAATATCGAGGGCTCAAAAATAAAAATCACCACGGTAGAAATCCCGAAGGAAGAATAATATTTATCTATAGTAAACCGTGATACCTAGTTCAAAAATGTTTAAACAATTCAACCTGTAAAATGTACTAAGTATTTAAGATAATAAAGGATGTTTGTCGATTTTTGTGATATAGGTATGTTTATTTTAAGTCTGGTTTCGTGCCTTTTTTATCTGTCTCCACCTAACGAGCAGCAACACTAAAATCACGTCGACTTTAGTAGGTAGTATATTTACCTACGTAGTAGTAATATGTGTTTTAGAGTAATCATACTTGATATAATTATCTTCTTCTACTATCTTATCAGTTACTATCTTATTAGCAATTGTTAAGTCTCATGTTACTGTAATTTTATAATTACTTACTGGCTCTCAGTGTGATCCCCACCGCTGGATTGAGCTTTATTGCATGGTGCTTGGGCATTTTGCGAATGCTCGCCTACCACTCTTAAGTAAAAAATCTGTCGCCAAGCAGCTAACAGTGTGTTCCGGCAGCAGTCCTTGAGAGCCAGTAAATTAAAGGCACATTAGACTTAGCATTTGTATGTCTCAGCGTGATGGGCACAGTGCAGTTCCTCACTGGTGACGTCGACGACATACCTACATCTGTAAAGAGACCGCTTAATACCGTGAGGGATCCGTCGGTCCCATAAAAAAAAAATGAGAGTTTTTTTGGATCATGTAGTCATGCATCTTAGGGTCTTTGTAGGAAATATGGATCAGTTCCAGATCAAAACATTTATACTGAAGAAACTATGCTACCATATGCAGAAGACTTCCTTCATGTGATTTGGATGTTTCAACATGATAGCGACTCTAAGCACAAGGAATTCTGTTACTGAGCGTACTGCAACGTACTTGCCTCACAATTTAGTTTTACTATATTGGACTTTCAACCTAGCAGTCAGGATTTGAATCCAGTTTAATAATACAATACCTTTATATGCAAGGTGAAGAAAAGTGTGTCAAATAGACTATGTGGACTGTATATGAATAGGCAGTGTCTCTCTCTTACCACGCTGTCTATTTGACACACTTCTCAACTAACTTACGAATTAAAAGAATGAAACCCGGTTTCTCTTGAAAATGTATATAAGCTGATTAAATTGAATTAATGCCTCCATAAATTTTAGCAGTAATAAGTAACTACTAATCTGCATTTTCATTATTTCGTTTCTTGTTTAGATATAAATTTACCGACCACAAACTGTTTTCTGACTAAAATTTTAAGTACCTTAGGTATCGCTTTAATCGTTTGTCCAAATTAATTTCAATGTAAAAATATACTAATCAATTCTAAATAGTTCATATTTAGTAAAATTCTGAATGTGTATTACTTTTGTACTATATTATGACACATATTTCATATATTAATAACTTTGCGAAAAAACAAATCATTTTAGAAGGGAAGTATGTTTCGTTATAGAATATTTCATTAGCCATGAAAAGTTCTTAATTATATGGCCACCCAGTTGAACTATTCATAGTAAGCCGAAAGACGTCCAATTTTGAACAAAAATTAACAAACAATGCCCGCCTGGCTAGCTAGCACCCTCAAGTAGAAAATCTGTCGCCAAGCACCTAACGGTGTTTTCCGACAGCTGTTCTTGAGAGCAAGTAATTCTAGGTTAGCCTAAATAACATCTTCGATCACATAATCACTTACCATCAGCTGAGATAGCAAAGGCTAGCCTATCAGCTATAAATAATGACCCCCAAATAAGGGAAGTCTGTTATACGCCTTGCAGTCCCCATGCTTTGCAGTCCCCACGCTTTGCAGTCGTCTTTTGTGGATCACAGTGTAAGATGGCAGTTATTTAGAAGTTGTTCCTGCCCACCAACTGGCATTTTTCCCTTCGTCACCTCGTACAATATCCACTGACACCTCACGGGTATACTTATACTATATTTTAATGCAATAAACACCTATATTGCATAGTGTATAATTTCGGTTGGCGAGTCAATTCATTACATGCCATGAAGTGCCAACATTCCCTACTCGCGCTTCCCTATTGTAGCATGAACTAATTGTTACAGCTCCGTAACAGCGTAAGTTGTGGTGCATCGGAATACCACAAATATCTGATAGGGTAAGTACTTAGGAAGAGTAACTATGTTTGTCGTGGTCCTGAAGTTAGTAGATAGTTCTTGAATATATTATCCCTTCAACATTTGCGGAATGTGAGTGAAGATAGGAAGCGCATTGGATAGGTACAGTTTATTTGGGGGCTCCATAATGCTAAGGATTTTACTCCCCTCTTCATGTCGTAACAAGTTATTCATACGAAATTAGTTCAACTACCTAATACTTTGTTTTCAAATTTTCAAGAGAGTTCGTACTTATATTGTTATACACCTTTAACAAAATGGTTTAATTAATTAAATAATTATTTTAGTACTGTTAGGGTTCTCATGGTACTAAATCCAAACCTTCATGAAGAAGATTCGTCATGATAAAAAGGAAGGCATGGCCTTTTTAATAACCTTGCGCGCATGTCAAAGAGGATAAAAAGACCTTATTGAAAAAATAACATGTTTTTCTTAGTAAACTTATCTAGATAAACAAAAAAACTAATGTAGTTTAAATAAATCATACTTATCTAGTAACACACTTTTGTTTTGCCCTAATCTATGGCCATCTATCGGCACATTTTCAAACACTGAACTAACACAAGAAGAATATCACATGCAAGCTGTTGATAACAGCTGTTCACTGCTGAGCATTTACTTTTAATGGTTATTTGAGGTTAGGCACAGTGGTTTGCAAAGATAATTATCTAAAGCATACAGACCCGCCAACTTAGAACTACAACATTCCTTCAAATTGTGACAGTTTGTAGTTGATTTCCATGACCAGTAACGCCCTCGAAAACTGCACAGTTAAGTTGGTGGTACTATACTTATAACTTCAAAATTATAATGGAATAAGATTCATAGTTATGTCAATCACTTCATTGATCAACCAACAGTTTAATAGTAGCCTGAGTACTTAAGTTGCTAGCATGATTTACTAACTATTACCGAGGTAAGTATTTCCATTCTTTAACAAACCACTTCTATATGATTAATAAATAAACCAAATTTCAAAACTTACCATTGTGTATCTCTCGAATAACTATAATAATAAGTACTTTGTTGTTTATCACTATGATATCTTGGTTTGTTAAATATGTTCATAGATCAGAGTGACACCGGTTTGTTATGATATTGACATACTAGTGTGCCAGAACATATTATTGATAACGTTCAAGATCACGAACTGGTTCTCTGGCAGTTCTGGCACGATCCATGCTTTGTTCACAGTGAACTTAGTTCACCAGCAAAATCATAGATGGCATTAAACAACAAACAGGACTACAATTCTACTACGAATTCTTTAAATCCAGGAATAAATTTGTAATAAATATAATAAAAATAAAACATTGGAGCTGATATACTTGTTATTTATTTATTTACATATAGTTAAAATGACAATATTTTGTTATCATTAGTATGATAGTTATTTAATACCTATATATAATACTTTTAACGATACCATAGGCATGGAAGTATTCGAAATTTGCGATTCATTTTCCGAACATATTATAAATTATTGAGAAGCACTGATATTATATATTTCCTATTATCAAGTCATCTAATAATGGTTAATATAGTACTACTTATAATAAACTACATTCTAGAATTTTTTATGTAAATACAGTCAATATTTATATTACGCGTATAATTCATAATACTACGACTGAAAAAAACTAGGTATTGTTTGGTCAATTTATTGTACTTTTTTTAGCTCGTCATGATACATTTAGAAATTATTCCGAAATATCTCAAAGTTTACTACTTCATGTTGAAAATATATTACCTAATTTGATTATATTCACTACTCAATAATTACTTTTTTATTCAGTAGATACTTAAGCGTAGTTTAATTTATTGTATCAATTTCTTATAATTTGTTTTTTTTAGTGTAATTACTCAGAAAAATAACCGTATTTAGCTTTTTTTTTTTGTTGTTAGCGATATAAGAGGATAAGAATATAATTATTAGAATAATGCATTACGCGTTTGTCAACTGTCTCACTCAGTACCCGTTATGACCTGCATTGTTCGAAAATTAACTACATTTAGCTAAAATAATATCGATATACATTTTTGTAACATACATCTAGCACTTGTTTTAAAATATTCTCCTGTTTCGTTAGAGTTGACATAATATATCAAAGAGTGTTAACCGAGTCGCTCCAAAAAGACTCACTCTACCGAAAAGTTATTATTTCAGTTGCCTGGCTGCGTTTAATCGGCCGAAGGTCCTAGGGTCCTGTGGAACCCCTGGCAACGATACAAGAAAAGAGACGAGGTTACCTGTATAAAAATATACATTACAGATATAAACCTTGCAACGATCTATAATTCACATTGATTATTTCATTACATTACGATTGCAAATCCATTTTTAGAATATTTTTAGAGTATAAACTGTTTCTTCTTGGCTAGCTCATATTAAATACCAAAGCTTAAACAACTATTTTAGCCCCAACGTAGAGGGGAGCCTGGTGGCCGCATGAATGTTGCTCTGGTCTCTGCCGTCAGCACACCTGGTGGTGGACCTCCTCCTTCCGAATCCGGAGGACCATATAAAGCGTACATATGCCGTCGGTGATGCAACTGGTGACCTTTAGGGTTGAGGCTCTGCAGTCGACTCCAAAGAGAGAATATTCGTTTTTTCACGGACCGATTTTTGGAGGAATTTTCTGAAAGAACATGTTTATATAAATACTTGTTTAGATCGATATAAACGAAACAAAAAACAATTTGTAAATAATACGAAATGGGGTGGAGTATATTTAAGATAATATACTCCTAAACACGGTTGAGTATGAAATAGTTGTGACTAAAATACACACGTCTTTGAAAGTTGATATCTAAGTACGTATCGCACATCATTAATACAGTAAATATTTGAAGATTTAATGTAAACTATATGCTGAATATAGCTTAGGCTCACAAAGGTATTGCTGAATCCAGCTCATACTTACGATTACTTTCATTGTCTTCCAAATTTATTTTGTCTTCACGCTTGACCTTAACTATATTCGATTCGGGGATGAACTCGTTTGATAATATATTGTTTTTCTTATTTGTCTCTTGTAATTTATCATCATTATCTAACTCAATGCGTTCTAGTTGTTGAGGCTGAACATCTCCTAGATTTTTATCATAACATGCTAAATGAAACTTTAATATTAATAAGGGGTTAATAACAGCGGCAGCAACTTCGGCCTCTTCATTAATGTTACGTGTTCCAAATTTATTTTGTGTATTAAAGCCGTTGGATGTATCATCAAGACTTCTTTCTTGCCTGTCTACTGATTCATCTGAGTAAATGTTGCCGGGGTCGTCAGGATCCAAATTTCTTTTATCTGTACTGTGTTGCTCGTAAAAATATCTATTGAGACGATCTAACTGCCGTGGATAGTTATGCCATTGTTCTCTTCTAAATACTTTGACGTTATAATTGTCATCTTTATTGATGCTGTTAAAGTCTTCACCATTGTCTCGAACATATTCTTGAGATGTTTTTTCTATGTTAGAGTTCACGTCCACATTGAACAAGATAGCATTGAGTTGGTTTCTACTTTGGTGGTTATTATTATGTGTATTGTCGTTTTCTTGGTAGTCAGAATTGAGTGTTTCTGTATTGAGTTCATTCATGTACAGAACTGGTAGCACATTGCTCGAAGATAGTGCCACTACTGCAAGAACCAGCATAGGGACCAGAAGCTTCTGCATCTGAAACAATACAGAATAATTTTATCAAACGGATGATCGCCAGTAAGAAAGTCGCCAGCTTATTAATGGACATATAAATTAACCTTCCCATTTTACTTGGTTAAGAAAATGTATATGGTACAGCCGTGGTTTTTTGGTGGTGATTTTTAAAGCTCACATGCCAAATTCATGTAAGAATTCAAATGTTAAAAGTTAATGAATTTTCCTTGTTGTAAAAGTAAAAAATAACAAAGGAGAGCATTTGGTCATAGAGGAGAACTTGTAATCAGGTAAAATAATAATAAATGTATGTTGACGGGGTACTTATTGAATAATATTTTAGGGCTACGTTCTATAAAACCTGACCCTAATACTAATGTGGTATCTTTCGAACCGTAACGGGCAGACGATGTTACCGTCTTCAAATGACAAAATAAAAGGGGACCCACATACAAGAAACGTGGTTTTATAACGTTATTTTTTTCAGTCTCTAAATTCTGTATGTAATTGGTATGGTCCCAGGCTTTACCTAGAACAGGAACTGTCTCGCAAGGACATCTACCAGAACACTTCGTTAAGTATTTGGCTACAGATTTTATAGGTGTAACTTCAGGCCCATGTTACGAACACCACCAAGGGCCCATGATCCGTAGCTATGCACTAAAATTGATAGTAATAATTTCAGTACTGTTATGTTTGCAATAACGCCTGCTATGCGGATGACATTACAAAATTACAAATATACTATAGGAAAAATTTAAGTCATGTGCGGGATTCAAACCCGCGTCCACTCCAGTAATAATTTTATCCCAACATCGTCCAAAAACGACAACAACCGACCAACGTGGCAGTATAACGTGCCCTTTGATGCATAGAAGCGCTCAGTAGTAGATAAATGCCACTGACGGTCTCCCATCGAATTAATTTCCACATTTGATCGGCTAAGAATGCCTAGGCAATCTCATGGCATGTATTGGGCCATAAGATGCGAAGATATTTAAGTAATGTAGTTACTTAAATATCTTCCCATGAGTTGAGCTATAATGATAGGTACATGATATGATCGCAACGACCAACTATGTTCTATTGTCTGGAGTAGGTATTTGAATTAATTTATTAATAATTATATTAGTTCTTATTATAATCCAACTTTAAGACACCGTGAGGTGTGCGGAGTACCTGATGAATTTGCATATTCACCCTGCAAGCTTGAGATATCAAGTCAGGCACAAGATAGAAGCAACCCAAACTTTCGACATTTAATCCTTGCATTTGAACCAAGCCAAAGTTCCATGGCATTGTCACTCAAGCTGATATGATCAGGATCCAAGATCCAGAGCACGAAAATAATTGTGGATTTAATATATTTCTTACCTCTATGATTACAAGCAATATCGCGTGCTAAGCTAAAATCACTTTTACGAGTTATTGTAGTACAATTTTTTTGTCGCGGGCGGTAATTGAGCCCGCATCCTCTGATTTCGCGCTGGATGCCTATTCAATTTCACATTCCACTCGGCCACCGAAACGTACGCGTTCGAGCCGAAACTATGCTCCAATAATTTGTATATGTGATATTACTAACCTATCAAATTTTTTGTTCGTTTCAAATTTTGATCGTACTTGAAACAAAATACGTCGAGTTATAACAATAATTTACCTCGAAAATTTTTCACGAGACAGCTCCATAAAAAAGCCTTCCTGCAAATGATGACCGCTACCATAACCATTACATCGTTCTAACCTCAATACCAATGGGGTGAGTATTCTTTAGCATGTTTGAGTCTGTAATAAAGGCTTATTAATGGACTCTAGAACCGTCCGCAATTAACGAAGATCGATGGTTTGTCACCTACTTGAAATGAGACAGAAAATTCCACTCTGTTGAACGTCACGATACTCGACACGGTATATATTTAGAAACAAAGGTTGAAGAGATATAATATAATGATAAAACAAGAGATTTTAGATTTTCTTATACATTTTTATGCCAACAAATCTTTTTAATTTTGAGTTGTATATCTGTAAATTTTATCATGTTCAGACATAGAAGGATCATTTAGCATTTAGCACTGTCGGATATTAGTGAAAGTAAGAACATGGCATCACACCTGTTGAGGCTGTTGAGCTGAATGACGTCCATCATTGAACAAACGCCTCCCCTATAATAGGGGGCGGGCATAATTCCCATGCTTGGCAGATGTCTTTCAGAAGACGCTGCGCCTTCTTGTATTTTACCCTTGATCACCTCTCCACAGGACAATATGGAGACGTTCAATTCTAGCCCAACACCCCACGGTCTAGAGTTCCACCCAAATAGTAAAAACAACATCCACACATTTACGCTATATAATCTTTCGATAAAACGCATCATAGGAGCAGCGATAGTTTTAGGTTAGCTTTTCTGACACTTTATGTGACATCGAGACGGTTGGAGGTGTAAAAAAATATTACATCGAAGACATGTTACCAAGAAACTCATTAAATACATTATAAATAAGTATGTATGATTATACATATATATGTATATTACTGATAACCGATGGGGAAGAAAGGTTCTCGAGTGGTTACCACAATACACTGAAAGACGTAGAGTTGGTAGGCTCCCCACTAGGTGGACTGACGACATCGTTAAAGTCGCGGGTAGCCAATGGTTACAAGCGGCTAATAGTCGTTCTTTGTGGCGTTCTATGGGGGAGGCATTTGTTCAACAGTGGACGTCTTCCGGCTGATGATGATGATGATGATGATGTATGATTATGACAAACGATATACTTCTAGACACGTTAATTTATGTAAGTACCTGTGATAACTTATGCATGAGACAGACAACATACGGTACCTACACATTTCAATTTCAAAATAAGCCTAGTTATATATTTATTCTTCAAATGAAGAGTCATATTGCCGGTAAAATGAACGACGGGATTCTTGCGAATGACTTCGATGTACATTGTAACTTAATGAAATACTTCATCATACATACAGTATTACATATAGCAGTCATGATGTAATTATTTTGCAAGTTTGGGATGAAAGCTTGGAAACATTGAAATCACATATTTAGACGTAAGATGTTCAAAAGTTAAGCATGCTGGGCAAGCTGCCAACTGGAGTGTACAATGACTTGGGTGTGACGTGAAAAACATTTTGTGATTATTTAAACGACAGAAATGCTTGGACAATGCCGTCTGCCAAGATATCTCCTACATTATTTAAACAAATATTGGTATAATTTTATAATATATTTTGTAACAATTCGTTGTACTCTTAGACAGACTCTCTGATTTAAAAGTCTGTTTCTTGCCCGTTCTTCTCGCTGTGGCAAATATTTTTTTATTTTTAAGCAACGTCCGTCGCGGTCGTGACTTGGATGGGTGACCGCTAGTGACATTACTACTGAGTGCTTCCGAGGGCACGTTAAGCCATCGGTCCCGGTTGTTGTTTTAGGATTGCAGTCGTTATAGCATGGTGGTAGTGCCTTTTGCGAATGCCCGTCTGGTTAGCTACCACCCTCAAGTAGAAAATCTGTCGCCAAGCTCCTAACGGTGTGTTCCGGCAGCTGTTCTTGGAGCTAATCATTCTAGGTTAGCCTGAACAACATCTTCGACCACATCATCACTTACCATCAGGTGAGATAGTGGTCAAAGGCTAACCAATCAAGAAAAAAAAACTACCTTCTTTTTAATTCGGCTGTATGCCTTTATTAATAAAATACTACGAACTATATACAACACTACAGCTATTACAATGAAAGCATTTAGACTATCCATAGGCAGTTCAAATGCTCTCGCTTCACTACCAGTTGGCAGCGTGCCCAGTGAGCAGTTTTGCCCTTCGTGAATTGCAATGCTTATTCGTTGAGCTAAATAGGTGCCACCATTTTGATCACGCGTCGCATAGACCACTAACCTAACCCTAGTTAAAAACAAAATACTCTGAACATACCTTGTATGAAGCGCGCTATGTCGACACTTCCCTAATGGGTACCTACAATCTAAAAGTTACATAGAGTTTCCTACGATTTTTCTATTACCCCGAATAATATTTTCCATGAACGTATCATTATGTGACACAAAGAATCCAACTTTTCATGGTAACGTCATTTAGGAATCTATCATTATCATGTTATACCTTTCATGACTCACATAGCTTTTAACAAAAACTATTACGATTTCTAGTAAATCTATTGTGTTGCGACTTGCGAGTTTTATCGATAAAATAGCGCGTTACTCATTCTGGGGTTAAGTCAATTTGTGTCTCCCAGCAATTTTTACCGTCACTGGAATAATAATGTAACCTATGTTTTTTTTTTGGAACGGGGGTAAGTTACATTGCGGTGGAAACCATAGAGAAATATAATAATATTCTCTTTTCAGTGGTAGAAACTCAAGCATTCGCGCGGGAAATTAATTTTTTTCTAAATACCGCAGTTTTATAGCGCTTGCTAGTTTTGGTAACCATATACATGGTCATGGTATTATACTGCTCGTGTTATCATGAAGAGTTATTCAATACCTAGCACATGAGATACCTGCAATACTCAAAACTGCATTATGTTAACCGGTGAAAGACATGATTAAATCAATGACTAGGAATTAAAATATATATTAGATATCGTAAAAAAATCGTAGAATCTCGCGTATTATTGATCAAGCACAAATTATTTTTTTATTGGATTGCACTCGCACGATGTCCACCTGAAGGTTAGCGGTGACCTTTGCCTGTAAACAGTACTTAAGGGTGAACTGGCCGGCCCGTTCTCCATACAAACGCCGTAGGGTGATTACTCCCTTATTTGAGGATTTAGGTCCAAAACAAAGTATAATACCGAATGATCTTGTCATTGCCTAGGCTTGTATGATGCCAAAATTTTAATAAGTTAATTAACTTGAGAGTTATGAGCTTGGAAACATTTTCATATAACAATTTCGAGGCTCATAACTTTCAACAAATTTTTTTTTTTTAATTTCCGCATCATACAAGCCGAGATAATGACGAGATCAATCGGTATTATGCTTAAGTCTGGACCTAAAATCTCAAATAAGGGAGTGATCACCCTACGGCGTTTGTATGGAGAAGCGACCGGCCAGTTCAACCTTAACCATTCGTTTTCATAGGTAACGTAACTATAATGTTTTCTTCCCATACATTTTTGTACAGCCGATACTTGAATGAACTAAATACCGTAGTATGATAAAAAATTACAACGATAGGAAAAAATATAGTAATGTGCGGGATTCGAACTCTGTAGAATATAGTACAACGTAAGATGAATTATACGTGTCGCACCATCCCCATACGCAATCGTATGTCACCTACTGCCACTTGTGACGAACTGCATCTGTATTGTTATAAGCAGAGCTTAACCGCTTAACACCAGGTGTGCCTCCTGCAATTTCATCACGATAGAATGAAACAAAAAAAACTAACATAGCCAAACCTAGTAAAAACATATCACGAACCAAAACTGACTAATCAGAAGTCATAAAATGCCAACTATTTTATAAAAACCATCAAAATTCTTTAAATTATACACAATTCAAACGCGTTGTCAATTCGTTGGAACTGCTTGTGATTAGTTGACGCCTTGGCTACCGGTCTGCATATACAGATCATTTAATCTAGTGCCAGCGGCGGGAAATTTTAAAACTTTACCCGATTTGGATACTTGTTGTAGGCTTACTTAAAATTGTTAGGTTCCGTACATCAAAGTATAAAAACGGAACCCTTATAGGATCACTTTATTGTCTGTTTGTCTGTCTCTCAAGACATGATCCTTTCTCTCAAGAACGCGGGAGGTATCAAGCTGAAACTCATATAAAATGCTTAGGTCTACAGCAGCCCTTAGAGCTGTGAAAAAATAAAACTTCTAAGCCAATGCGATCAAAAGATACAGCCGTTTATGCCGCAAATTTTCGACACATCAAAATCTCCCATGAACTCAGAATCTTGAAATTTGGTACGGAGCAACGTTTTACACTACACATAAAGGAAACATTCCGTAAAGCATTTTGTAGTTACATCATATCATAAAAATATTTTTAATAATTTTAAAATGTTTTGGATTTCATTCAGCAATAAAATTATCGTATAACTTTTAATTATATACCTACAGGTTTATACGGAACTCTCGGCATAGAACATATCCCTCGGTGCGCAAGTCCGACACGCACTTGACCTTTTTTTTGTTAAAGTAAGATATAGAAGTGCATTTTTGGTAACTCCTAGGAGCACGGTGGTCCCGAAACAAGTTACTAAAAGAATGTGGTTAAATCAATAGGGTTTACTCCATTAATGAATTTCACTTATTTTTTGTATTTAACCTACAAACCAAATATGATTTAGCTGCTTTATGAGATGAAGAGCTTGCGAATAAAATGTGTTTTCTTTTATATCTCCGCTGTTGTAAAAAAATAATTTCCGAAACCGACTAAATATTTATATCAAACACATTTCATGAAATTAAGTTGAATCGGTTAAGAAATACGACCTGCAGAGGAGACTGGAACAACAACCGGAAATAACGATACCTATCCAAAAAGGTATATGAAAGCATTTTTGCCAAAGCTGAAACGTAGATGCTTCGGTCACTTTCGCTTCGTCAATTATTCGTAAGGTTCAACATATATAGTATTTTTTAATAATCAAAGTTTTTTAGTCAAAGTCATAATTACTTACTCAATTTATGCGTCTATGACGCTTTTAGAAAGTTCAATTACAAATTTTAATCTGCTCCGTTTAGCAAAAAAATATTATATAGAGCCACAGCAAGTAAAAGTGGCAAGAAACTCGGGGCTATTGTTACTAAACGTCTTTTAACAGTGTGTTACAATAGTAGATTATGATACAAGTGAGCTAAGTTGCTCATCATACACGATGTATAATGAGCATATATACAGCCGAGTGTATAATGAGCAAGTTGCTCACGAGTTTCATACGCACTTTTTCAACACCCTTGCAAGGAAAAAATAGATATATTGCACAGATGCGATACAAACAACTAACGAAAATTATGGAAAATAGCGCGCAAGTTTTTTTTTTCGCGCGGCAAATGTATGTTGGTTATTACATATAAACCTCTTTGATGGTACAAATATGTATTACCCGGTTAAATTGAAAATGCTCTGTTTACTCGCATATAATTTGCAATTAGGTACTAACTTAACTTTGTAGGGCTAAATTACCCGATTAAATTGAAAATCCTCTGTTTACTCGCAAATAATTTGTAATACCTTACATAAGTTAGTACCTAACTAAACTTTGTAGGGATAATTCTATTACGCACTAGTGTATAATATTATTATGCACGAGGGTGTTATAGTTCGGTTTATGGCCCTAAGAAAGATATAATAAAGCTCACTTTACGAGCAAGAGCGTTGAAAACTATATTATACAATTATATACCATATTTGTTTCAATTGCGTAGGCGGTAGATTGCAGAGGCGGAATTGTCCAAGCATTTTTGTCGTTTAAGTAATAACAAACTGTGAAGTAGGATAACTTAATCAAAATGTTTTTTAGGTGCAACTGGAATTTTCCTTCTGTGAGCGTTGTAATATGTCTGGGAACTTTATTATAAAACCGCACCCAATTACCTACAAATGACATTTTATTTGCCTTTGCTAATCCTTAACCTGGCACCGCTACTTAATCTTTACAATTATTTCTATTTTTTTTTCATATCAATATGTGATTAAAAAACTATTTGAATTACATTAACGTTGAAGTATATATACCTATTAATATTATGATTATGAATTCTCCACTATATAAGCAACTAAACTGTAAAGTGGAAAACTATTATAAGGTAATGAATTACAAATATTTCAATTACACAAATAATATAAAGTTTATTGTCATGTTTTTTCTAGTTTCATATGAATTTATGGTAATATAAATATAAGTAAAATATCCTATTCCAAATAAGTACCACTTTGCGGAGCTTTTGTGAAGAGATTCTTGAATAATATCCTCATACGAGATGATGATTTATGTATGAATACGCGAGCTTACGAATGTAAAGCTTTTATTGTATTTACAAGGAATGTGGGAAAAATATAAGAACAGAAAAAATTGTCTGCAAACTAGGTAGCATGTCTGTTTAGCTGGCGGGTACCGCCACTGTATCAGATATTCTGTCTCGAAGCAGTAGTAGGTAGTAGCAGTAGTAATAGCAGTAGTCTCGAAGCGATAAAGATATATAGAAACACTTTATTTGCATACCTTAAAAACATAACAATGTAATCTAACATGCAAGTTATGTATACAAAAGGCGGTCTTATTGCTTAAAGCAATTTCTTCCAGACAACCGAACAGAAAGGATTTACAAAATTTTGCCATGTTGGCAGTTTAATACGTAAACATTACCTAAACTTAAAAAAAGCTCGAAGCACTATTTAAATAAATACCTATTTTAAAATATATACCTATATTAATATATAAAACTTACATACATTATAGTATAAATACATACTTATCCAAATACTACTCACAAAAATATAATAAATAACAACCAAGAAAATAGATTAGTTCAGAGTGGGAATGTAAAATTCTTTGTGTCTATTTTTGAAAATGTGACTGAGATTTTCGAATCGATACTGGCAAACTGTTCCAAAGTCGAACAGCCTGCACTGAGAATGAATTATTATAGAAAGATGTACTGCGTGACGGTATTTTGAGTAGAAGATTTTTTGATGACCTCAATGACAAGGCATGAGCCGATTCAAGAAACTCAAAGCGTTCCTTGAGATAGCACAGAGAATAAGGATTAAATTAAACAATATATTGAAGAGCATTGTAGTTAATGAAACTACTAGGCGGAAGAGACAGTTGAAGCGCTTGTAGCGGATTTTGTAAACAAATATTAATTAATTGAAAAAGTAAAAAATCCGCCTGCAAATTATTTATTTTCGTTAAACGTTTTGCCGTTTCATTGTAATTAAAACTGCAAGTGATATTATATTTATGGAATCGTTATATAAAGCCATTTTGATAACCCACAAGATGGGTTTGGAACAAAAAAAAAGTCTTACTTTATGGCGTCTTAACCTGTCAGTTTTTTTTTTATTATTTGTGTCACTTGCGCTATATAGACGGATCTAACAGTATCTTATACATTAAAATCCGATAAGCCATTTAGAAGATCTGGTGAAATAAAGAAACTCAGAAACATACAAACATACATGAACCCTGAACACATAACCCTCCTTTTTTGGGCAGTGGTATAAAAATATAAATAATCTAATTAAATTATTACATTAAAACGGCAAATTCCGTACAACAGTATCATGAAAGTAAAAAATAACTCTTAAATATATTAGTATTCTACTCAAACAGTTCTAGACGATGAAACCCACATGCGAGGATGAAAAAACGTTCTATTTTTTGACATAATAATAGAGCCATACAAAAAAAATATGCCTTTATTAACAAAACATTACAAATCAAATGTCCCGTTGGATTGCAATGCTTATTCGTTGAGCCAAAGCCAACATTTAGACCAAGTTTTCATATACTCCTATCAATTTTACGGCCAGTGGTACGGGACGGAACCTTACAAATCGCAAATTCATAACACCGCACTACTATTCCTTCTGTCGTGTCCCTACGTCACATTAAGTGCATCATGACACCGCAAACGATATCAAAACTAGAGATATAATGTAATAAACCCGTCAGAGATAATCTAGGTTAAGTTAGAATTGCTAATCCGCTGTTGTTGTCACTTCTAATCTACTAAACGCTTAACTGTCTGTCTCCAGTGTAAAATGAGTTTGGTTCACAGTTCGTTCACACAAAGTGGCTCAGTATTTACAGGACCGTTTATCTCGACTGGGTGTGATGTACGCCTCCAACATTATCTTAAGGTTTCTTTTTATTGCTTTTAAGTAAACCTTTGTCCACAATCTTACCTGACGGCAGGTGATGATGTGGTGGAAAGTGTTTAACAGGCTTAACCTAGAATTACTGGCTCTCAAGGATAGCTGCCTGAATACACTGTTAGTTGCTTGACTACAGATTTTCTACCTGAGGGTGGTCGCGTGGTCGTGGTTCAGGCGGGCATTCGCAAAATTACTTTCCACCATGCGGTGAAGCTAAATTCCGCGTCAGGGTTCGAACCATGGAGCTGCTCCGCGGCAGTACATAGCCATTGCCACTGAGCCATGACTGCTTCAAAATTTGGTTGATTCTCGTGTTATTGTATTGATACGGTTATCGAAAGACATAAAATGCGACAGTTTTTAATTGACGACATTAAAAGGACTCCTAATGATTATTTTTAGGTTACTGTTAGAAGGCAATGACGATGTGGCGATGAGGATGGCGTTTGAACATATCTGTCTAGATCTCACACTCTGTAGTGAATTAAAGATTGGTTTTGTCATTGTTAAACAAAGACTCAAAAATAGTGTTCTACTTTTTTAAATGAAAATAAAGTTGAAGCAAAGGGCTTCGGGAATACCGTTTAAACACAATCACAGCTACGAGCAGTTTTTTAGGGCTCACTCTTAAACGAAGCGAATGAAGTCGCGAGCATTCACTAGTAAATTTATATGGAAAGAAACTGTCTCTGCACTGTTTAATATTTTTAACATAACGTACACTACGAATAACAATATTTATTCGTAGGGGGTACATTACCGATAATTTGTTGCATTTACTCGAGTTCGTAGTATATGCTACGTATTCGCTACGAAATTTCGTAGATGTTCTCAAGAAAGTTACAACTCATATAAGAAAATTATGTCTCAAAGTTATTTAAAAAACAAAAAGAATATTTTTATTCCTAACGCTTGGTGAATAGGTTGTATTTACTTCGGTGTTCGGAAAAACGGAAAGGAATTTGGTTTTCCCACTCTAGTGAAATCAACCTAGGAAAGTAATTAAAAATTAAACGAGGCTCCTTGACATAAAAACTATATTTTTCCCTTTAGCGGAAATAGAGAAGAAATATATTGTTATGAGTATAAATATGTTATGATATAAGGTTTTTTATTATTTGTTCATCATTTCATATTAACGAATATTTCATATACTTTTGGATTATTTGGATTGCATGTGAGTCTGCAATGACTTATAGGTTGTCTAAATGCTTTTATTGTAGTAACTGTAGTATTGTATATAGTACGTAGTATTTTGTGTTTTTTTTAAGAAAATATTTAAAAAAAAAACTTTAGAAAAATATTTTGTAAATATTAAAAATAATACAAGTGGCGATATTCCCTAATTTTTGCCGGCCAGGCTACGTAAGTATGGCTTATCAACATATTTGGGCGGAATTATGACCAGTATATTTTGATATTTTCAAATATTAATATAATATTTTAATGTATTGTTAAACTATTTTTTAATATTAATTATAGATTTCCGAAAAGTATCACCAGAAAAGTGTTATAATATTTTTATTGGTTTTATTTTAAAACAATCGACGACGACCACGCTATAATGTAAACGGCAAAAAAATTACACCCACAGTAAAATTTCCTCCCATAACCAAAGGCGAAATACATGTACTAGACACTAATATATATATTCTACTGACGTCTTTATACGAATGGTTTGACGACATGTTCAACAAATAATTGGTGATACATTGATGACCTTTCTCTAAAATGTTACCAGTCTTTTAAGTAAGTCGACTGTGATTTGATGACTTCATTTATTAACTTAGGGTGAACTATACCAATCTAATAATAAAAATAATCCTTATAAAATATGGTTTTGTAACGATTATTTTAATATTTACAATCAACAAAATAAATAGCATTTTTCACCATAGACATCCAATGGTGATGAAGTATTTTAAATTGGCCATTGTGTTGATATTAACCAAATGTGATGTCTGGCAAGCTGTTGCAAAGGATAAAATCATTAACAATGTAACCGTATACCGTTCAACTTGGCGGTGTAGCTCAATAAACAAAACACACATTTGGCCGTTTTGTTATAGTTGATAATACAAACTATTTCTACGTCCACAGCTGCTGTCACATGTCGTAAAAGTCAAACCAAATTTTGTAATCAAACCAAGGAGTTTTCTTCCTGCCACGACAAAAGTCTAATAAATTTAGAATCTACTAGTACGTATGACGTTCTATGATTGCAACGGCTTATCATATTTTAATGGTTTATATAAAAATTAAACCTCAAACGTCAAACTTTAACGTGTACATAATAGTAACATTTTGTTGGATGGTGAAAAAGTAAATCAGTCAGTGCAGATGTGAATGGAGACCAGCCGTACATCAGATCTCGCCAGAATTTGCGGGTAAACTACCAAAAAGGCTTTGCGTCAGGTAAGAGGCTGCGGTCACAGAGGCACAAGCCACAACCAGCATGGTGTCCGTCCGTCCGTAGTACAGGTCTATAGCTCGTAAACGGAATAAGCTACAAATATAAACATTTTATATTTTGTATAAAGCATAGAATATTTTGCAAGGACGACTGTTGGATTAAAAAATCAATTTAATTAGTTTTATAGGAGACTCCAATACATGTCAATGTAGTGGTAAAAAGATATTTCCACTTAGCATGAGGGATGTTCGTTTAGAGTTCATTGAGTATTTTCGTAGTCTTCAGTCATACATTTAGCCTATCCATCGGTTAAACCTAGAAAAGCGCTTTATGTTAACTGTCATTTTAATCATTTAGTTATTTTATGTTCTGGGTAGTATAACCGGAACTTACTCAAACATCCTGAAACAGGCCCTTAAGGCTTACTAAAATATTTAATATATATTTGTTATTATTAAATATGGATTTCCGCAAAGTAACGCCTGGATCTATTCATCAACAATATTTTTTCCGTACACGGACTGTTGTAATGTGTATAATAGAGTGAAGTCTTACTCGCTCTTGGTCAGTTTTATTAATTTCTTAATGTAAAGGCTTCAATATCGAAAGTACTTGACTTGGAATTTTTTGCAATCTGGGCGGTTAAAGCATATTTTCTGAGGAAAAATTCTCATACGCGGTAAGTATTTCCAAGTTTCAAATTAAATAATTTTGTCGTGTGTTACGTATTTTGCGCGACTTTTCTTTTACGTCTCGTGTTTAGAATTTCGAATTAAATTAATCATTTTTTTTCACTATTTTTATGCCAGTCTATTATTACTGCTATCATAGTTTTCCTACTCTGCTCCCACAAATGTTGGCTCGGTACAATATGTCTTCTCTACCAACTCAAAGGACAACACAAAAACTAATTAAAAAGTATGTTTTTACTAACAAGACAATTCATTTGTAAAAAATATTGGGTTTGTTTTTATTTTTTATTATTGCTGATAGGCATTGTCCTCAATCCCACCTGATGGTAAGTGATCAAGTGGGCTATGGAAAACTGACTGGACGTAAATAACTGGCTCTTAAAGACAGCTGACGGATCAGTCTGTTACCTGCTGGTGTAGGAGTCCCTAATTTAATTCTATTGAACTATAGCTGAAATGTTACACTATGCTTCCATCCTGTCTACACGGAATCCAAATATGCACAATCCCTATCATAATCTATGTTCAAAATCCTTATCACGGCCACCCAATATATAACTTACCTACTAACAGAAGTTTAAATCTAAGAGGTTGTTAGCATTTTGCAATAACCATGCTTATTATTATGCCTTCAGGAATAATAATTTTTCAACTATGCAGCGTATAATATGTATTAATTAATAGAGGTCACTAAACCATATTTGTCATGGTCAAGCAATTAACGGACGAAGGCACGATTATGTACCTTCTTATTAACCACGGATGTTCGTTAATTGAAAAAAAGTTTGAGAAAGAAAATTGTTGTATCGTAGTTGTGCAGCAAAACCCTATTCACATCAACGTGAGTGGTGGCATGCTGCTCATTAGGTGTGGTTCTCATTAGGCAAGTATGGAACTCTAATGAATAAATTCAGGCGTTACTTTGCGGAAATCCATATATAATAATAACAAATATTTTAAAAATGTCATAAGTAAATACTAAGTTCATATTTTAATTTATCACTTAATAAACAATAAGAACATCTAGTGACATTGGTCTTGATTCTTCGAGCACACAATCGAGACCTGATAAATTTTAATCCTGGTAAAAGCAATACTAACAACTTGTAACCACCTACCTTATTGTATTTTTTTTTTTTTTTAAATGCCTGATAGGTTAGCCTTTGACCACTATCTCACCTGATGGTAAGTGATGATGTGGTCGGAGATGTTGTTCAGGCTAACCTAGAAGTACTGGCTCTCAAGGACAGCTGCCGGAACACACCGTTAGGTGCTTGGCGACAGATTTTCTACTTGAGGGTGGTAGCTAGCCAGGCGGGCATTTGCAAAATGCCCTACCACCATGCTATAACGACTGCCATCCTAAGACAACAACCGGGACCGATGGCTTAACGTGCCCTCCGAAGCACGGAAACGCTCAGTAGTAATGTCACTAGCGGTCACCCATCCAACTCATGACCGCGGGCGACGCTGCTTAACTTTGCTGATCGGTTGAGAACAGCTAGGTAAACTTCGCTACGAGCGCTTAAAAAAAATGTATCAGCTGAATCGTCCACTGCTGAACACAGCCTCATAAAGGGGGATTTGCCATAATCCCCACGCTTGGCAGGTGGCTTGGGGATTGCGAATATTTCTGTTTTAATATTAACAAGCACTTATGTTATTACTTATGTATTAAGGTGTACTAAATTGTGAAAGCTCTATGATCGCGACAGGAAGAATAATTGGTTAGGCCTGGTACAGTATTACTTTGTACCTATTGTTTTGTCCTTTTGTGTAATTAGCGTAAAAATATGTTAAATTATGTTCTTGTGAAGTACTTTGTGTTATATTTTTAACTGGCGGTATGCCTAAACAAAACACTGCAAAATATATATTCGTACAACACTACAGTACAACGAAAGCGTTTAGGTAACCTTAGCTTGTGCAGGCAGTCCAAATGCTCTCACACTACAAAATGCCAGCGTGCCCAGCTTGCTGGTGTGCTTATTACAGCAACATTGACTATAAACTTCAAAGACTGGCAACGCATCGTCGCGACCTCTGGTGTTGCGGATGTTAGTGGGCGACGGAGATCACTTACCACCAGATGAGCCGCCTTCTCGTTTGCCACCCTATCCCGTAATAAAAAACACTCTGATACAAGATTTTTTGGAAACTATGATGAGCTTCCCACCGCCATGGAGCCAATGTCTCTACACTAAACAGATCAAATATATAACCACTAAAGAGATTAGCATATATGCATGCTTTCTTTGTGTTGTTTAAGGAACACCAAATAGGACCGATTCTACTTGTGTAGTATTATATCGGAAATGTACTTGCTAATTTTTATTTTTATTACCCTGACATCACTTTAATTTCTGACATTTGAAACCCAACTTTTTAAATTAATGTACCTATAGATTAATTAAATAAGGAAAAAAAATCCGACTGCTAATTATTTATTTACGTTAAAAGTTTTTAAAACTGCAAGGTATATATGTACTTAAAGGATTGTTTTTTGAAGCCCTTCATTTTGATAGCCCACTCGATTGTCTTAGAAGAAAATAAAATTGATTTTCTTACAAATTTCTTACAATATGGCGTCTTAATTTGCGTTATTTTTTTGTGTACCTAGTGTCACTTGCGCTATCACGACGAAACTTACGGTATCTCATACATTTAAATCGGTAAAGCCGTTTAGATGTTATGGTGAAATAAAGAAACTCACAAACATACATATACATTAACTTAGGAAACATAACACTCTCAATAACCTAGGATACTTTTCTGGGCAGTTTTTTTTTTATTTTTTCAAAGCGCTTTAATCCCACAGAGATATAGGTAAGTACTACAACATACTAAGAAGGGCTTCGAATTAATGTTGTGGAAATCAGTTAAAAAAGGTCGACGTACGTGGACAAAAGAGATTTGCATGAAAAATATATTTGTGAATTTCTTTGTCGTACGCCGTCTGGCACTGGTACCTTTTTATAATGTGCTGGTACCAAATGTGAAGAATTAAAGGCAGTTATTTATACATAATTGGGAGTAAGCCTACATGGTTGAAGGACGGGCTTGGTCCCCGGGTGGTAGCGACGTACCAAGTGTCCTGGTGCGTGAGGGGTGGCATCTCAGGAGGGATCCGGCAACGGATAACCGTGGTGGGTTCGTGTTTGAGTGCGTAAGTGAGCCCACGGTCGCGCCGAGATGCGGTAGAGGTGGAACACTGTGTTATTTAGTTGGTTGTTATTGGTGCACTTGCTGCTGGGAGTAGTTGGTGCCAAGTCCGAAATGTCCCAGCTATATCTCCTCCGTGAATGGACGAAACAAGGTCCCCATTGGAGGGATTTGCCATAATATCCACGCTTGTTAGGCATCTTGGGGATCGCAGTGTCATTTCTTCAGAGAGCGCTGCTTCCCACCTTCTGATATTATTCACTTAGTCGCCTCTTACGACACTAAGGGGAAGACATGAGAGGTGACATTCTAACCGGGCACTCCAAGGGGTGATAATAATACTAATACGTAATTAATATTATTCATTATCTCCTATAACTCTACGTCTGTTTTGTAAAATCACCCTACCATTTTATATAAGTCATTTTCATCATTTAATGAAAAATAGCACCCACACGAAACATATGAAAATTGAGGTCGCTTTTTCATGCTGCCTTGTACTAAAGATTAATATTTTGTAATTTGTCATAGTCGCTTAAGCTTCGATCAATCACGATTCACTTAATTCTTTTAGACGTTAAAATTAATTCTCTGTCACGAAAAAGAATTCCATTTTTATACGGACCACGCTAAAATGGCTCATGTCAAGACAAAACTTTTGGTACGCAAAACGGGATGGAACTTTCGTTTGTCTTTTACATTATTTCCATATTCGGTGAATGTAACGTTTCAAACGGGAGAAGAGTGAATACTTATCGATACACTTTTCTTTATCTTCCAAAATTGAAATATAATTTATCTACTACTTTTGTGACTTTTAATTCTATGATACAAGTAACACTTTAGAAAATATGATTACAAAGATTGAATTCTTGTTTACTTATTCCCAAATTATTTGAAACGGTTGCAATTTATAGAATAAGGTATCGTTTTTTATGATCTCTAATTAAGGTACGAACGATGATACTCGTCTTATAAATTAATTAATAGAGAAGTGAGGAATAATTAAGTATTTTATGGGTCCAATCTGTAATTATTAATGTTCATCTTATTTAGATTTTTTACCCAAAAGAAGTACCTAATTATATTGAAAAGGAAAACCTGCCATAATTACCTACGTAACTTTACACACTACGTTGAGTTCACTCTACGTCCGATGATGATCCCGGTGGGGCTAGAATTGCACTTCCATATCTGCCTGTGGAACCAGAAGGGCAGCAGTAACTTCTAGAGAAACTGCCATCTTACACTGCGATCCTTAAGGTGCCTGCCAAGCGCTGGTATTATGGTAAACCCATCTGATGAGGGAAGCCTTCGTGTGTAGTTGATGATGATGACATACGATGCCCTGACCTAACCATTACCTCTGTCATCTAACTAATAATAACCTAAAACATTTTTTTTATGCCTGATATGTTAGCCCACTATCTCACCTCATGGTAAGTGATGATGTGGTCGAAGATGTTGTTCAGGCTAACCTAGAAGTAAATAATAAATGTGGATAAATCCGGCTAAACACAGCGCGTGAGCTAAACTTATATACTTGCCTGAATATCTTAGAAATAGCTGATGAAATTAGTACCAACAAATTAAAGCCTGTTTTGTTTGCATATTCACCATTAAAATCTGCTGTTTTGGTGCTACGATAGCATGAGAGGAAGAAGACAAAGAACAATGACAAAGAGGGCCAGTAAGCAAACACATATATTTATAAAGGCTTCAAACTGTTTAAACCTTTTTTTGCCCGCAAGGTTTCAAATACGAGGGTAGTAAATATTGACAAGCGAGTGTGGACTCGAAACGATACTATAGTATCGAATACATCTCTAATCTTAAAGTGTTTTTCAAGTATTCCACATAACGGCACGATTTAATACGATGTGAGAACTGCCACTGTACTTAAAGCTCTTGACTCGTAGAACTCCATTTCCAAGTCTTTTAAAAGCTAAAAATAGCTGAGACTGCTTTCGATGTCAGTATAGTATGAACTGAAAGATCTGAAATCAAGTGGGTATGGTCGATAATAACTTTCAGGGAATCTTTTTGGGGTTAACACCCTATAACTGATTTTGTCTTTTTATAGCTTAAAGTCTAGCCTTTGTCCACTATTACAGCTACCTGAGTCCTGAATATACCGTTAGGTGCTTGGCGACAGATTTTTTACTTGAGCTTGCTAGGCGGGCACTCGCAAAATGCCTACCACCATGCTATAACGACTGTCATCTTAAGACTACATCTGCGAACAATGGTCTAAAGTGTCCAATGAAGCACAAAAGCGCTCAGCTAGTAGTAAATTGTACAAGCGGACAACCATTCCAGTTATGACCGAAGCGGACGTTGGTTAACCTAGTTAAACTGCTAAGAATGACTAAACCAGTTCCGTCATGAATTGTCTTCAAAGACAGGAGTGTAGTTAGGTTTTCTTTTGTAATAATAATAATCCTACTACTTATCCTACATCAGCAGCCAAACAGAAATGATAACTATCACTTTCTAATATAAAACGACAAATGGCAAAACGATATCATTAACGTTCAACCTTCTCTTTTATTGGCGAATCACCTGATAGTATGTGATAATGTGGTCTGAGATGCTAACAGGTTCCCTAGAAAGGGAACTGGCTCTCAATGACAACTGCCGGAACACACTGTTAGGCGCTTGGCGACAGATTTTCTTGAAGCTGGTAAATAGCTGGGCAAAATATCCTACCATGCAGTGAAGCGCAAACCCGTCCGCAGTAAGATTCAACCCATGGACTAGCAGCGTGGCAGTTCATAGCTATAATGACGCCAGCAACGCTTCGAAAACAAATATATCGATAACTTTGTTTATGTTATTGTGACGGAACAAACACGAGGCCCACTTGATGTTAAGCGGACTAACCTCTCCCTATAACAGATGCATTTCGTCTAAAGTCACGAATTGCCCTGCGCCCGTCACGTTAACACATAGTTGTTAAGGTCTATGTGCCTGTAATTTCACTACCCGGTTGTCTTAGGATGGCAGTCGTTATAGCATGGTGGTAGGGCATTTTGCGAATGCCCGCCTGGCTAGCTACCAAAGTAGAAAATTTGTCACCGAACACCTAACAGTGTGTTCCGGCAGCTGTCCTTGAGAGCCAGTACTTCTAGGTTAGCCTGAACAACATCTTCGATCACAACATCACTTACATAAAAAAACCTTTTGTTTTTTTATGTGTCAAATGCCCTACCACTGTGCTATAGCCACTGCCATCCTTAGACAACAATCAGGACCGTGTGCCCTCCGAAGTACGGAAGCGTTAACATAGTAGTAGTAATGGCAATGTGACCCATCCAAGTAATGACCGCAACAGACGCTGCTTAACTCGGTTGATCGGTTAAGAACGACTAAGCAAACTACCCTACGAGCGCTTCAACTTGTTAACCAAAACTTACAAAACCCAATAACTTCTTCAATCGGGAGATCGAACCAGGTTTTCAAAATTTCAAAGCGGCGCTTTGACATAATGACTAAAAGGCAGTCGTTTAAAAAGTACCTAATAAGACTAGTTTTTATATTCTGAATATAGGTGGCGGCGTGGTCAACGACGTCAACGGTGCCCGATTATTAGATCGAAGAAGATTCGTCGTCTCAGGTGTATATAGTATACCAGCCATCATGTAATATTGTGTCATCTCATCAGACAGCCGACGATCGGTCGCGGCCTCGATATGGCGACTTTCTACCGGCGCGGCGGCGCGGGCGCAAGCGACGCGACTCCGCCCGCTTGCCCGCGAGTCCCGCGACGATCTATGTGTTACGACATGCTAATCACTCGGCATACCTGACGATACTATTGGATCCTGGGTTCCGTGCCCAAAAGATAAACGGAGCCCTAAGAAAGGCAATATGCTGACGAGGAGTAGCAAACCTGATACTTATTTCTTGTGTAGAATCTGGACAAACCAACAATCAGTTAAATTATTTTCAGAACAGCTAACCTCACAGTATTAGTGTCTAGAGCTTATTGAGTTTTTCCTCTATAAACAATGGAATATGGTGCCTCACTTTCCAGTTAAAACCATTTTTATTACTGATCCCTATTAAAAATTTCCCTGAAATTTTGTCATATAACTATAATTATGTCAGATAACTCTTTGTATATCAGAAAAACTACAAACACCAATTGTTTTTATCACCAAGCTGTGATAAAAACAGTCTTACCTACATGTTTTTTTATCCCGGATTGATGCGACTAGTGCTTGGCGCAGAAGCTAGCCTATAAACGGGTTGTTCTAAGAAGTGTGTGGTGTGTGGTGCGGAAAACACTCAGCACATGAAACGGTATTTCTTTCGCGTACTAAGCGCTTGGCGACAATATTATATAAGCAAAGGATTGTGGCATTTAAATTAGTATAAGGTGTATAAAGAAAGAAGAAAGTTAATCAAGAAGTCTGAAGAAAATGAATTGAAGCCTTAGTGCAATAGTTAATTAATAGTATTTATATTTTTTCCTTTTGTCAGTTTTTTAAGACATTAATATTGGAGAGGATCCTGGTGAGGTGGAACAGTCTTGACTACTTCTGAATAGTTGACCCAACAGCCCCGCAGGACGAACGAGGCAGTCTTCATTTCATCTTGTATCCTTTCGTTTTTCGTCCGCATTTCCGGTTGTTCTCCTTTAGTGGTCGCATTTCATAAGATACTCGTGTAATTTTGTGAGCTGCAGTGCAAGTACCGTAGTATGGCTCGTTAAATTATCGAATCGCTATGATCGATAAATTTAACGAATCGTATTGCCCATTGCAAGTATGGAACTATTGTCGATAACTCTTATCGACGGCTTACGATCGTGAAATTGAAAACTGTATGTCGATTATTACGCAATGGCAACTTCGAAACTCGACTGCTTTTGCACAGATGATTAAAATCGTTCATTCAATGGGGAAATAAGTTTGTATGAAAATAATTATAATCAACGCATTTCTTTCTTGTACAACGGATAATTACAGTATGTGTTTGATGAATATAAAAAAAAATTGTGAAAACATTCAAAGAAACAATATAGTTATGGTCAATAGTTTTGGTCAGTACTTAGTTAAGTACCTGCCTATAATATGAGATTTATAGACATTTATAGGAATTAACCATAGGGCAAAACAATAATTATATTTAATAGATACTATACCTACTAAGGCATTTAGTAATTGTAATGTGGACGGGTAGGACCGTGAGATCACATCCTTCTAATGTCGTAATACCTTGCATGAGGGCGAGTACAATTTCATTCGATATTCGGAATAGATTCCTGAAACACTCTCCGAAAGTTTGATGTTAGCGTTTGTCAACCCTTCTCTGTAGCATTTGGCTATTTATAATAGCCCACCGCCCTTATTGCAATAATAAAAGGAGCCCAAAAGTCAATTTTTAATTTCGTCGCAGTTATATCGAGCTTCTTTTTAAACCTGACAAAATCATCGTTAAAATCTACAAAATAGACGATCTCAGTCGTCATTGTAAAGTTCCATGCTATCGTTAAAATTCGTTAAATTTTGTCGAATGTTTACCGAATTTAATAACCGATCGTTTAAGTAGGTTTCATAAAAACCTACTTAAACAATCGGTAAATAAATTTGGTAATACTACGGTACTTGCACTGCAGGTTCGGTATTTATATATATTTTATTGTCGATACAGTTTTTGTTTTTTTTTTCAAAACAGCGGAGATATGAGAGTGAAAATGTAAATAAACATATTTCCGTAGCAAGATTAAATCTCCCAGTGCCACTAGTATTCAATGTAAAAAGTAAATGCTAAATCCATATTTTATCGTATATGAGTTCGTGTAAAGTGAAGCCTATTCAACTAGAAAATACTTTCCACTAGGCTGGTTCTTTTAGCGTTGCGTCGCTTCTATGGCTTTATCTGAACAATGCAGCGGAGAAACAGGAGCATTGCTTTATCGATTAGTTTGCATTAATACAGCATTGAATTCTTAGTTCATGCAGGCATTTTTGCTCAGAAAACAGTTCAATATTGTACAACGTTTGAAATGTTTGTTAATGTGAATTTTGAATGTCCAATGACACAAAAGTATGAACATCGGGTCATCGCTCAAAAAAGTTTGTACTAAAAGAGCATGAAAACGAAAAGATGTGAATCACGTGTCAGTTTTCGTCACGTCTAACGTTATAGCTGTCCAAGTGCTCAGTAGCTTTACTTGAACAGATTTGTAGCAAAATGTATTAAGTTTGTAGCAGTAAGAAAATTATATGTTAATCTTGATCACATTATCCAAGGCCAAGAAAAGTCCAGAACACGTTTCTTTAAAATTATCTCGATAGAATAAAATTGTAAAGCTGACTGTAAATTACGCTTGTAATGTAAATATCTTAATTATTTGTTTGTATGAAAATATGTTAATAAAATAGCAAAACCTTATTAAGAGGTCAAGAAAAGTTACATTTTCAATTTACGTTACTAGTATTGTGTTATTAAGCTTTCTTTCGGATTTTACCTAAACTAATCGCGATTTTACCATCGCTGCCTATCTTTCACTCCTACGCAGTCCGGTAGTGACAAAATTTCAGCGTCTGACAGCATCTTAAAAATAGTAAAACAGATAGTAGTGTATCATATTATGTAAATATACTATTGTTTTACTAATCGAAATCAGAATATTGCAATAAATCAGAGTATGCACTTCAAAATATGATTGTTTGAAGGTCACGTGGGGGCTGGTCATCGGCTGCTAAAGGTTTGTCGCTATAAATAATGAGAGTACATGTTTTCATCGCGAATAAGTCCCAATGACTGCTGACAATTAAAATAACGAGAGTTTCTAGGAAAAAAATATCTGGGCTATGGCGGGAGGATTAACATTTAAGCTGATTTATAAATGTGTGTTCAAGTTGCGAAAATGTTGAGGTGACTTTCGTAATTGGTCTGATTATTTTTCTCTGGTGTTTAACCTTTGGTTTCATCACCAACAGATGGGGCCACACATTTAGCGATCACACTTTAACTGCTAAACTACCTAGATCACGACGAATGAACATTTGATTTTACTCAGACAATTAAACTTTATACATTTTATACCTAAGCATGCTGTACCTACTGTACTGTAAAATCTGTCCCGTCCACTGCTGAACACAGCCTCTCCTATTAAGGGGATATTTGCCATAATCCCCTCGCTTGGCAGGCGGCTTGGGTAACGCAGTGTAAGATGGCAGTTCTTTAGAAGATGCTGCTGCCCACCTTTTAGTATTTTTCCCTTAGCCACCTCTTACGACACCCACGGGATGATATGGGGAGATGCAATTCTAACCTGGCACCCCACGTGGGATAAGTATGCGCTAGTTTAAAATAATGTTATATTGAATAAACTACCAGTTGGTTGGTGGAGAGAGAAGAGACTCTGAACTGACCTCGCGACTGACATGATATTTTTTTATTGCAGTCTGACGATTTGGAAAATTTCCAAAAACTGACAAAAAGTTCCTTAAAATTATCAATTCTACTCACAACATTTTACAAGAATCGCTAGAGTAATCCAACCTGTAGAGGAGAACAACTGGACCTCTGGACAGACACACGAAAGCGAATTATTTTCAAGCTAAAACAGACACGCTTCTCTCGTGCATCGCGCTCGCTCGGTCAAAAGACCATATGCTTGCGCTATTGTGAAAGTTTTAATTAATCAGTGACCGTATAAACACAGTCACCGCATAAAAAAATGCGTTTGTAATCTCCTTAAAACAAATAATAAACAATTTCCAACCCGACAGACGATAATTAATTAACCAATGAATAAATAATTAAGCAAATAAGAATCTACCTTTCAATGAAACGACTTGTTTCATAAAGTTTTGACATTATTACGAAAATAAACATTCATGCCAGCCAACGTTTGAAATAATGTTTCCCATTGTGAGTATTTATTTTCTTATAAGGAAAATATTGGTGCAGGAGTGGGATGAAATAACAGTTTATACCTAACATCGTATTACTTTTTTTTTATGTTATTGTAACGGAACAAGCTCGAGGCCCACCTAATGTTAAGCGGACTAACCTCATGATGCATTTCGTCATAAGTCACGAATTGCACTGCGCTCGTCACCTTGAGACGTATTTGTTAAGTCTCATGTGCCTGTAATTTCACTGGCTCTCAAGGACTGCTGCCGGAACACACCGTTAGGTGCTTGGCGACAGATTTTCTACTTGAGGGTCGCTAGCCAGGCGGGCATTCGCGAAATGCCCTTCCACCATGCCGTAAAGCTCAAGCCCGCGGCGGGATTCGAACCATGGACCTGCGGCACGGCAGTCCATAGTCAATGCCACTGAGCCATCACTGCTTAAAAACTTCTTTCTTGTATTTGGTAAGAAAAGTAGAAAACCAATTTTCTACTGCTTATATTTAATTATTATTTTAAAAAATCTTTCTTATCTCATAGAATATAGGGTACCGAAGTAAGTTGTTGGTTGTGTTTCCACGTTGTTCTATTTGGATTCTTATGGCTTTCCTCAGAGAAGTACATATCTCTTGTGTATTGTGTTCGTTCGTGGTCTATATAATTGGATTATGGAAAAATTACCCTCCCCGTTTATCAGGGCCTGATCAACCCTTACCTAATTAGGTTGCAGACTAGGGCGCGAGGATCGTGGGGGCAATCGTGTCTTCGCATGCACTATTAATCGAGCATCATTCCATCTACCCTACATAAATTTTCAAACAATACGTCAGCAATGTTCGCTCATTAATTCGTTATATGTCAAGAAAGCACAAAGACATCAACCTAACGTTCATCTACATAGCAGATATATGGATATGTGTATTGTGGTAATAGTGTGTCAGATTTCCCGCACATATTTCCGTTCTATTTAGTGTAGGAGTGCTAGTAGGTAGTGGTCC
Organism: Plagodis pulveraria; assembly: GCA_963890685.1. NCBI lineage: Eukaryota > Metazoa > Arthropoda > Insecta > Lepidoptera > Geometridae > Plagodis > Plagodis pulveraria. The sequence continues at coordinate 26,492,256 of OY982950.1, read as the reverse complement.
GGCGCGTTATCTCTCCGTCACGGTGTGGCTATGTGACAACTCATCAATCATTCCAAATAGTTACACATTTTGTTCGCGGAAATCTCGACCCATTTTCTGAGACACGGGCGCGAATTCTGGGATAAGAAACAAACTCTATGTATTTTATAGTTGGGCTGTGGTATATGTTTATGACAAAGAATTATTCGTTGTGCTTTGATAACAATGCAATGTTCTAAACAGTAATTTACTGAAATTAAACAGTCATCTAATAGGCTAGGGCCTCTTCCATGAATTCCTTCCACCGTATGGTAGTCCTGCCAACTGGATATAAATAGTTCCTAATAGATATATCATGTAGATTGCGTTCTCATCAGTAAGATGTATCTAAATTGATAGATGGAAAAGTATGATGTTACTGGTGGGTGCTACTTAGGCTTGTATAGCTTTGGAGTAAAGCGTCAGGGCCAGATGCACCCACGGGTTCGAATCCCGCCGGAAACCAATTGACTACTAACAGAATTTTAATATATTCGTCCAGCATGAGTAAATGCTAATAAAAATAATTATATAAACCGCTATGCATCAACCGGAGTTGATATCATGCATTTATGAATGAAATTCTATGATGCGCATGGGTGTATTTATACAGAAACTGAGGAACAAATATACCAAACTTTAACAAATAACTTTGAGATATTTTGTAGGTGGTAACATACATTTAGATACACACCTATAGTCTCTCATATTTATCTATACTCTACATCTATACTGATATTATAATGAGGAAAGTTTTTAATAAAATAATATTGTGACGGTGCAAGCTCGAGGCCCACCAGATGTTATGCGGACTAACCTCTGCCTAGAACAGATGCATTTCATCACAAGTGACGAATTGCTCTGCGCCCGTCACCTTGAGACATACTTGTTAAGTCTCATGTGCCTGAAATTTCACTGGCTCTCAAGGACTGCTGCCAGAACACACCGTTATGTGCTTGGCGACAGATTTTCTACTTGAGAGTGGTAGCTAGCCAGACAAAAAAAAACGCTAATTACGACTTCTGTTTAATCCCAACAAATATCTTTAGTTGTACATTTATTATATTATTATTAATCCTTACAAAAATATCACTCGATTTAAATAGGCATAACATTATTCAAAAGGTTCTACGGCGGGCAGTGCACTACGGAGCTCGCGGAAAGCATAGTTGACCAAAAGAGTCAGACAGTACTAGAACAACTTGAATTTTATATTCTAAAAAACTAAAGTTGTATCACGGAATAATAAAAATTCCCAGAGTTGTGTTTTCTAAATGTTAAAAAAAGAAGCCCGTAAGTGGTTGTAAGCATTTTTCCAATAACCCTGGTAGTATTTACTTTATACCTAGTATTTTTCTTCTTTTGAATCAGTTACAGTTACTTACCGATATTTATATCGAAAAAGGGTCCCTTTTCTATATCGTCAATATAAGCGAGTACTTTGTAAAGGGCGATTAGTAGTAACTACTGCGTAATCTGTGGCGCAGGCCGGATCCTTTTAAGGGTCCGTAACTCAATAGTGTTTAAAATCCACTTAACCCTACGTTATTCAATGAAACATTTAGCTTACTCTTATCTCGTATAAGATATATTCAATATAGAGCCTCTTTGTAGCTTGAAAGTGTGAAGGGTTAAATCAGATTAAACAGTAGGTACTATATTAATTGGTGACTATTTGCGAGTATCGGACCGGTCACTGACTTTGGTTCTTTTACGAAGGTACATGATTTGTTGAAATTGCAGTACCTACTTAATTATTAAGGACTGAATGTTCATAAGTAGTTTGTAGTTATAGTGATTGTTTAAGAATCGATATAATATATTAACCGAGAAGAAGTTCTTCGAGAAACGACTTTTTAATAATAATAAACGATTATGTGATTAAATATTTAAAGTCTATTTATATGTAGGTACTGAAACTTGTAAAAAACAAATTGTATTGTAATAAATGGTCCAAGATTTAGATAATGTATTGCCGTTATTGCCGTTTCGATTTGCATGTTTATTGTATTCCATTTGGATGGAAAATATAATTGAGATAGGGAAGGGCTAGAAAAAAGAAAATATATTACAGATTATCACTTTATTTTTCCATTAAAATCACATCTAGCTGCAGAGATATTTATTTATTTATTTATTCCACATCGAACAAAAAGCAATTAATATGAAATAACATAACAATGTAATGTATCAGACCTGAATTACAGTTCAGATACCTGCGTGTTACATCAAATGTTTAAAGTAAACGTGTTTGAGTAATGATGAATGTTAATAAAATATAAAATATTCATCATCATAATATCATCATAATGATGATGATGAAGACAAAAGAATTAAGACGATGTAATTTAATATAAGATATAAGACTAAAATTATCTGCGATTAAGCGTGAATAAGCTTTAAACTAAATTAATTTCCCTTTGGTGACCAATTATTGTGTTAATTTCTAAGGACAAGGGTCGACGCGACGTGTATACCGAATTAGGTATGGTACATACTTATTTTTTACATTTCAGTCAGTACCTACCCAAAAAAATAAAAACGTCAACAAAAAGATAAAACAATGCTCAACGAAATTAGACTTGTAGTGAAGTGATAAAAATAAAAGAAGCGGCATTAAAAATTTCGTTGGACGTGCATCGTAAAAAATTCATGCGTCCTCCGCATTAGGGGTCGTTGGCGTTGGTGAAGAACCCTTCTGAGCATATCGCCCCCCAGCATGATATACCTCTCTCGATGGTTCGTCTGTCCAGTCAGCTTTTGTTTGCTAATGGGTTACATTTAATAATCGTTAACAAGTGGGGTTTGTTTCACGTATAGATGTGACCCGACGAGTAATAATTTTAGGTTTTTGTCTTACGTAATTCTCACTACAAGTAGGAAGTATCGCAATTAGAAATATAATGAAACTAACTTCTAACACTGAAGAATTTAAAATGCCTAGTCATCCTTTATAAGTTGGCATCGTCAGGACCACCACGTCCTAGTTATGAATGAAATTCTATTGTTATCAATATCGCCGATGCCAATGGATTAATGCGTTTTTTTTATTGATATCTTCAAACTTTATGTATTACATAAAGTTTTTGTATTGAAAATCTTTGAGGGCAATATCGTGTTCATGGTTGTATAGAAACATGGTTCAATAACAGCAATGATAGGTGAGCGATAATTGCTAACCGCTAACGTCCGGGCCGCAGGTCCATGATTCGATACCCACCGCTGGATTGAGCTTCACCGCATGATGGAAGGTCTATTTAAAGAATACTCACCTGGCTAGTACCCTCAAGTAGGAAATCTGTCATCAAGCACCTCTTAGATGTGTTCCGTCAGCAGTCCTTGAGAGCCAGTAATATCACAGGCACTCATGTGCCTAAGTTAAGGCCTAATTTCACCATGCTATGTTTGTTTACTCTAAATCAGGCATTAGCTAATGGGTCTTTAAAAGTAACAGAGCTGTTAAATCAGTTTACGTGCTATGAAGAAAAATTAGCGGACCGTTAGTAAATCCCATGTTACGGGGTAGTATATATTCTATTTGATCTATGACAGGAACGAAACATAAATCATTCACTTTCATTCTAATACGACCAAATCGAAGGGCCCATATTCTACAGGTCTCAGTATTCTGCGTGAACGTTATTTGAATTCGGTCGCTTTTTAAGCTACGCGGCCGAATTCAAATAACGTTCACGCAGTAGGAGTAGGAGTATAATGCAACCGGGCCACTTTTCATTTTACTGGTTGAAATGTTAAACTCCCGTTAATTTGAGTTTCAGAATTTTACGTTGTGCTTGTATTGTTTGATTTTTTAGTGTTGATAAAACAAGTTTTTATTTAATTCACGATGTTCAAGAAAATTCACGTGCTTATTTTTTTACAAATGAGAAGAAAATTATAGTTCAGGAGCTCGTTTTGGGTTCAGCACACCACACATATCATCTCAAAACGTCCTGAGACAACGTACCACGAGGAAAGATAAAGCAGCAACAAAGGAACAAATCCTTTTAACAGGTAGGGAACAACTATTATTTTCATACGTATCACCCAGTTATTCCATCCAGGTAACACGCTCATTGCTCAGGTTTTACTTTGCAGAAGGAGGCCTGACATTTTTACAGCATTAGACAGTCCATACGATTCTGATAGGTATCCAGTTTTTAGACCAACGAATATCAAAACTAATACTAATAATTTCAAAACTATAGAAGTTACTGAAACTCAAGTAAGTTTTGGCTTTAATATTTGCTAATATAATGCACTGTTGATGATCGTACTTCACGAACATCTCATACATTAAAATGTTTATATATCTCACAGTTAGCTTCATATTTCACTATTTTTGTGGTGATAAGCGTCTTTGCAGTGTCTGTCTTGGAAAGTGCCACATGCAATTATACAACTGCTAAGCAATAGGCATTGTGCAAACACTACTGTGTTCGAAGTCGGGATTGAAGGGCAATGTTTTCAATGAATTTACTGGGCATAAAGATATTTAACATCTATTATCTTCGGGTGATGGATGAGCGCAGTGCACTGTTGTGCAAGTTCTTAAATTGTAGATTTCCAAATTCAGAGTGACACTTGTTGCACGCAACTTGCTTTTCTCATTCCTAACTAATACAGTTTGTAATTGTGTGTTGATATGATACGCAGTAAATTTATTACTTTATTTATACCAGGATGACAACGCAGATGTTTATGATGCTGGACCATCGCAAATATATAAACCTGCAGATGAAATCATACCACTAGAAGGAGGTGGTGGCTATTCAGCTTTGTTTTTATTTATATACACAGGATTGTTGATGGCAGAAAAAATATCCAGAATGTTATTAAGTGTATTCACTTCTAAAAATCTTGCAATCATATCCCATTCAATTCACATCTCCGATAACAGCTGCATACAAAATGTATTGGTCCGTCTGCTTGTATAATATATTAATTTAATAATTCTTACTATTCTTGGTTTAACTTAAATTATAATTAAACCAAAAATAGTATGAATGGGATTTTAGTATATTGTAATAATTTTCATTTTTAACTAAAGATAGGACTATCTATATCTGTACATTGAAAGTATTTTAATTGATATTTATTTTTGTTTCAGAATGCAGAAAATAAATATTTGAAACGGTTGAACACCAGAAGCATTAAAAACTATAGCAGTCACTACACTTTCTGTTAATAGAGGAGACACATCCTGAAATAAGTTGTACTTATTGGAAATTATGAAAAGGAAATGCAGAAACCAATGGTAACATAAAAGAAAAGCAGTTAAATAAATCAAGAAATAATTAAAACTGCAAAATTACAAGAACAATTAAAAAATATGAAAAGTCCTACAATGAATAATTTTAGTATTTAATCTAGAAGTATTTGTTTTTAGTTAGGTATATATTTATAATATTTAGATGTGTGGTGCAATAAAACAAAAAATTGAATATATTTATTTTAATTTATCATTTCTAGCCTTACCTTAGTAATTTTTGTCTTAGTATTGAATTATGCCATAAATGTGTTTTAGGATTTTTGACTGGCACAGGTGAAAACTTTTAAAATAATTATTTATTAGCTATCTTTGCACATACACACATTTATGTTTCTTGTGATCGCATCTTCACTTCTTTGTTCTGTGATGTAGCCTTGATCTAATTATTCTTCCCATGGTGCTGGTAAGTCAAGTTAATGGTCATCTGTTGGTAAACCTTCCTTTGCTTTATTAAAAAGTTATTCAGTACTCCTGTGGTACTAACAGACAGTTATTTCATTTACATGCCCAACTCAAGCTCGGGGTATCAACGTTTCCATACAAGCGTTCAATAGGATTTATGTTCTTTATTTGAGATTCATAATAGAGTACCTCCACCAGTGTTCTTGGATTTTCCAGTGGCACCATGACTCACAGTCAGGTGCTTGGCGACAGATTTTCTACTTGTGGGTGGTAGCTAGAGGATTGACCCTATCTACTATCAGCCAATAAAACTGCATTACCATACCACCCACTATCAAACATAGCATTTCTGTAAAAGGCCTGGCTAGCTACCACCCTCAAGTAGAAAATCTGTCGCCAAGCACATGACGGTGAGTTCCGGCAGCTGTCCTTTAGAGCCAATAAATCTAGGTTAGCCTGAACAACATCTTCGACCACATCATCACTTACCATCAGGTGAGATAGTGGTCAAAGGCTAATCTATCAGGCAAAAATAAAACTGCACTGCCAATACTTGCACATTAATAGATAGTAAAAAGTAGAAAATCTGTCGCCAAGCAACTGACGGACATAACGCCCTTCCAATTTCTAAACTACTCTGCATTTTCCCCACCCGATAAACGAATATGCACATAAAATTATGTGCAGTCTCCTGGATTATTTATTTATTATTATTTATTAATTCCTGGATGTAGTACTATTCTGTCCATATTATCTAAATTTTATAAAATATCAGTTTCAAAAATAATCATCTTCCATTTTTGATCTACTTATGTTATGACAATAAATTCATATTTCACATCACTGACAGCCTGTTAACTATTTAACGGACCTCTAGGGCAGTGATTAGTTTTAACGCCTTGTTAAGAGAATTAATCATCCAGTAACGCTTGGTGGGACACTCAGTTTAGTTAACAGTCTGTTAAAAGGATTAACAAGGCGTTAAATAAATAACAGAGTATGGTGAAACCGGGTCTAAGTCTCATGACTTAACAACTGTATGTCTCAGGGTGACGAGCACAGTGCAGTTCGTCACATGTGATGAAATGCATCTGTTATAGACATACGTACCCCATAACGATAAACAAACGTACCCCATAATGGGAGACAGTTATACAGTTATTTCATGTACATAACCACCCTCATTTTTATAACTTCATATTATCTGCGTCTGTAGTTATCAGCAGTATATAGTAAGATATCGCTGTACCTACATATTTATTCGTAGCGCTCTACGAACTGAAAACAAAGCTCACTTTGAACATATTTACCTTACTAGCAAAACCAATTATCTGCACTTTTTGGAAAAAATTACTTAGGAATGCAGTTCTACATAATTTTTTTCCCACTATTGTTCCGTAAAACAGAATAAATGATTCGACCTGTGGTTGCCGAGACATTAAGCTGAAATAAATTATAAACTCACTAAAAATATAAAAATAAAACTAGGTAAACATCATAACTCATACTTATTGCCTGATTAGTAAAGATTAAGGTGGTACAGGTATATAAATATAAGCAGCTTTTTCGAGCTCTTAAGTTTAAATAAAGTCAAATCTTAGCTTTAACGCGATTTACTCGAATCGGCAACAGATGCATTTAATTGGTTTTCACAATAGGCCGACGATAACTTATTTTTTTTTATTCTATACCAGCTTCTATAACACCGCTTACTGTGGCACATTTCTGAGTTTTAATTTTATTGTAGATTAGGCAGTTTCCGCCCGTGTGGTTCCTTCGGGAACTACTCAATAAATTGGGACACGAAGTATCCCAAATTGACTATAAATAAAATTAGATCACAAAATGTCATACTTCTTGGCCAAGAGGTTAAAGCGTAAATATGATAAACCGGAAAACCGAGGTTTATAATTGAGGCGACGAACCACTCAACCCCCTTTGGTAAGCGTCCGGCCTGTTCATTACAGTTACACTGTTACTATCCTCATCCTGCAGAGCACTGCACTGCACTTCTCTCTCCGAGACGTTAGTTCTTATATCTGTTTGCCCAGTAACTTCACTTGCCTCAGTGCCATTCACTCCTAATCACTGTAGTGGTAACATACTACAGCTTTTGGGTAGTACATACGACACTGCGGTAGTACTAACCAAGACTCTTATTGGAGAGTCCCAGTCGGGATAGTTCCCAAGAGAGATAAAAGTTTAATGCTCCTAAAATTTGTAAATGTTATATTCTTAATATTATGTTTTTTCAGCGCTAAAGTTTGCTTCCGCCGCGGTCATGAGTTGGATGGGTGACCGCTAGTGACACTAGCTTTGGAGGGCATGTCAAAACGTCGATTCCGGTTGTTGTCTTAGGATGGCAGTCATTATAGAATGGTGGTAGAGCGTTATGCGAATGCTCGCCTGGTAATCTACCACCCTCAAGTAGAAAATCTGTTGCCAACCACTCAACGCAACGGTTGTGTTTCGGCAACTGTCTTTGAGAGCCAGTAATTCTAGGTTAGCCTGAACAACATCTTAGACCACATCATCACTTAACATTAGGTGAGATAGTGCTCAAAGGCTTACTTTATCGATACATTACGCGTATATTATTATTAAACAGAAACAATATTAGAAAAAAATACAAAAAAATACTTTCCATTTTCAACGGAACAACGAACGTCTTGGCCCTGTCAAGTATTAATGACCCGTTTGCAATTGACCTAGTAACATTTCGGTGGCGTCGAAACTGTTTCCATCCGATACTGCGGTAAGAATACAATGTACAAGAATACAAGGTGGAAGAAAATTTATGACGTGAGAAATTGGAAAACGTTTCCTGAGAATTTTTGTCGTAAAAATTCGTGTTCCATTTTAAGCTTAACATCCTTGATCTAATTTTGTACATTGAACGAGGTGTACAGAAGTTACTGACTAGAAATGATAGTGATTCGGAACCAATGACCTGGGGGCCAAGTCTGCTAATTACATGTTCATATTCAGCATAAATTCATTCAAAATTCATACAAGACAGAATCGGTAGTCTGCTGATCCCCTATGAATATATGCATCTATGATGAATCTAGGCTGGTTTGACGATACTGCCAACAAAAAATAAAAAGAGAAGAGTAAGGTAATTCAGAAAACAATTTCGTTGTTATTTATTATTTTGTTTCTTTTTCATATGAGACCGAGACTGAATACATTTTTTTTAATGTTATTATGACGGAACAATCTCGAGGCTCACCTGATGTAAAGCGTACTAAGCTCTGCATATAACAGATGCATTTCATCACAAGTCACGAATTGCACTGCGCCCGTCACCTTGAGTCATAGTTGTTAAGTCTTATGTGCCTGTAATTTCACTTCAGCGCAGTCTCAAGCAGAACGTGGACGGTTAAACTGCCACTGTACGACTGGGACGCTTTCCATCATAAAAAAACCTTAGGATACCAAATTACGAATCCATCAGGCTTGTGGAAGTTTCTCACGTCCCTTTATCAGCTAGAAAAGAGCAAGATGGTCTTAATCGGCTGCATAGATAGGATTTCGAATTATGGTTAAGAATATTCCATCAATTCACTTTAAAAACAAAAAAATATATCAAAATCGGTTCGTCTGTTTGGAAACTAGTTCTCTGTTTATTTGTGACCACAGACACAAATAAACAGAGAAAGCCAAAAAATATTATACGAACATTAATATAATGTGACTATTCCTTTACACTAAAAAGGCCTATTATATACATAATCTTACTTTTAATATTATTATGTTTGCAATAACGCCTGCTATGCGGGTTACATCACAAAATGACAAATATACGATAGGAAAAATTTAAGTCATGTGCAGGATTCGAACCCGCGTCCATCCACCCCTTTAGCCAGGGTATGCTCTAACCAATTGAGCTAACATGACATGACGTCATAACTCAAATCTTTCCTATCGTTCTTTAACCATCGCATTGAGATGGAGCGATATCTATAGTACAACTTACGTTGTACTACAAACAAGATTTTGCAATTGGTTTTTACTTGTAAATGATGACGTAAACTTTTAATTTAATATTGTTATGATTTGAGTTATGACGTCATGTCATGTTAGCTCAATTGGTTAGAGCATACCCCGGCTACAGGGGTGAATGGACGCGGGTTCGAATCCCGCACATGACTTAAATTTTTCCTATCGAATATTTGTAATTTTGTGATACATAATCATAATTTATATTTCACAACTTTTTTTAAAACTTAGAACAATGTCATGAAATTAAGTTTGTTAGGTACTTTAGTAATACAAGTATGAAAAATTAACAGATAAACACCTTTAACTTCTCAACACCTTTCTGTTTTCATTCTTACATGTATTCGTGATAAAAATCGATTAAACAGAAGTCAGTAAGCAACGTCTTCTGCAGAGCAGATATTACACACCTAATTATTATTTCGCATTATCTAATATTGTATGACTTTTGTAGTGTCATATTACGAGGAAGAGTTTTTTCTATATGTAGCGACAGAAACAAAACAGTTCTAGCATAGTGCCTTCAGATATATTAACGATATAATGATCACATTAACTGGAATGTCCGTTGAACAAAGTCATCCCACTGGGGGGGAATTGCCATAATCCCCACGCTTGGTAGGCTTGGGAATCACAGTAAAAGTGGTCAGTTCTTCAAAAGGCACTGCTTCCCACCTTGCGGTATTTTTCCCTTAGTCGCCTCTTACGACACCCACGGGAAGTAATGGGAGGGTGATATTCTAACCCGGCACCCCACGGGTAACGATATAATACTGTACTGTACTGTATCAGCCGGATCGTCCACTGCTGAACACAGCCTCCCCTATTAAGGGGGTATTTCCCATAATCCCCACGCTGGGCCGGTGGCTTGGGGATCGCAGTATAAGATGGCAGTTCTTTAGAAGGCGCTGTTGCCCACCTTCCAGTATTTTTCCCTTAGTCGCCTCCTACGACACCCACGGGTTAATATGGGGAGGTGCAATTCTAACCCGGCACCCCACGGGGAAACGATGTAATCATAATATATCTGTAGTATTATAACGATATTATACTATAGATAAATTGTTGATATAGCACTGAGGGAACACCTACTTACACCTACATAGAAAGAAACTATCAAAGGTAAGTACCACTGGGAATAAACGCCTATAACCTATTCCAGTAGTTTCGTAAATTCTTATTGTTTTGCAAAGAAAAGTGTTTGGGGCAATACATTAGTGTTATTTGCTTCTTATAAGTAAATTTAATGTACTCTTCTTGATAATTGGTTTCCTCGACCTTGGCTTGCCGTGTTTTGGTAACCAATAGTGTTGTTTATATAAATAATGGTGTTCCTTTCTACACGTTCGCAAAATATATAGTTTGTATCTAGGTTATTCGCATCTGGCATTGCATGCGATAATATTTTATGAGTATTTCACATCTATGAATGTCAGTATGTCGACTGTAGAAACGGAACGACGTACATAGCAATAAATAGGTATAGCTCTTGTTTTCGGTCTGCTGAAGCTGTTTAAGATATTGATGGATGAGCAATGAGAAAAAAATTATATTTTCGTTATTTTGTAACAACAGGACCGATTTGAAAAATTCTTTCACCATTAGAATCCTACATTATCCCTAATGAACATAGGCGATAGAATATTTAAAAAAAATGTGTTTTTTTTTGTTAAATAGGTACCCGTGCGTTGTGTGGGCCGCTAGTATATATACAGGGTTAAAATACTAACAACCTCTTAGGGTTGACGTTTTCCTTACAGATATTTTGAGATGATTTGTTGGGGATATGGTGGTAATAGATTCATGCGATTTGGAAGAAGGAATATAATATAAATAATGTTTACAATGTGAAAAGTACACGGAAGAGAATAATATAATTGATTGACAGCATATGTCAGAAAACTAGTTTATTCTTCCTCTTGTCTTTTGGTCTCCAGACCTCCTTAGAATTGTGGGATACTCACATGAATAATGATGTAGTTTTTTTTTCTGTGTGCTTTTTACCCGTATTTGACGGAATAAGCACGAGGACCACCTGCAGTTTTGATACTATACCTGTGCATCAAATAAATACGCCTAAAATGTATGAAGAATTACCGTCCCCAAAATTATCGCAGCATAATACATTTTTAATTATTATTTTATTGTTAATCGTATTCGTTGATTTGAAAATTCATCAACATCCATCTTTTTTTAAAAACAATCCATTCCAAATATATTAAATTGTTTTATCACATTTCACCAGTTCGATATCCTTTAGGTAGTGATTGTTGTGATTGATGATAAAGCTGCTACCATTGATATTTATGATTCATTATCTCGAACCGCGGCCTTTTTCCCGCAATGTATACTTAATACAATATTTACAATTCATATGTCTCCTCAGTGTCCCTCTACAGCTCGTTAAATAAAGTATTAACAAACTAAACACTAGCATAAAATAAACTTGCTTTATTAATTACTTCAGACGCTGTATTGATTACAATAAAAACATATTTTGAATCGTTCCTATGTAGACAAGTAATGATAGTTTTCCTCAAACTAAGGCCTCACGCCGCGGTCTGTATACAATTTTACACACTATGGAAAATTTTAATGAGGTCCAAAACATACGCAACCTTTTTTTAGTCCTTAAAAATAGCCAATATAGCGTACTTATAATCAAATTTTAAAATTACATAGATGAGTGTAGTATTTGAGGAAGTGCCTAAAACTTCCGCATAATTTCAAATCAAATCTAATCATTTATTTGTTAGAATACAATTCGACACAAGATCTTAAAATAATTTTCGTCCGTGTATTCAGCCTGCAAGCAAATACTATATTATAAAAAAAAGTTATATTATAAAATTAATTACACTGATAACATTACAATCGCATTACATTAAAATCACATTAAAATTACATTACATTAAAATAATTTAAAAATTCAGATATTCATAAACACTATAAAAACAATTGTCCAGCAACCAGTCTTTAAATTTTAACTTAAAATTGTAGCCTTGTAAAAGTTTGATATTTTGTGGTAATTTATTATAAATAATGTTGTAAACGTTTTTTTTATAAATCTGTCTATGGCAGTTTGGCTGGTAAATTTGATTATTAAATTTAACTCTTTTTTGCCTTACATAAATTTCGTTATACTATTGAAAATATTTGGGATGAGTTCTGACAAAAACGCACATACGTCCCTAATATACATACAAGGAAGTGGAAGTATATTATATTTCTTAAATAATGGCTTGCAACTATCTAAAAATCACGCCTTGTTCAAAACTCTGACACACCTTTTTTGAATCTTGAATACTCTCTCTGAGTCTACAGAGTTTCCCCACATTATTAGGCCGTAACTCAGAACAGATGACACGTAGCCGTGATATGCAGTTAGTGCATCTTCAGCAGAAACAGTTTGCCTCACTCTTTTTAATGCGACAACAAAACGACTCAGCTTCTGACAAACAGTATTTACGTGTATTGTTCATGAAAAGGAGTTTGAAAATGATCTTCAAACATAGGTATATACAAATAATCAGGCTTTCAACTTACCAAAGAGATCTCACTTAGGTCTGTCAGATAGCATTATTTGATCTATGATTAATCTTTTAATTATCCTAAAAACTTATGGCTTCTAATAAGTCATAATTTCTTCGCGCCAAGGCCCATAATTACTTAAGCTACGCATAACTCATTTGGAAGCTAATCAAGCCATTAGTAACTGGTGACTCAGACTGAGACGCCCATTCGTTATATAACCAGAGAACACCTGCGCTCTAGTATTGCACCTTAAGGTGAAACTTACCAACTCATTGGAGGGAAATTTAAACACTATATAGATTTGGTAACCTGAATGGCTACCTAATATAAGTACCTACTTACATATTAATGGAATACGTGGGTTAACAATAATATTGCTATTGTTATCCTGAAAAATTATAGATAACAAATCTTCATGATTACATCTAAAACCGCTAGAAATATTAAAAAGTACGTTTAAGTACCCGCGACGCATGGTAATCTAGTTTATTTGATCTAATATGGAATTACAAAGAGTACCTACTATAGTTCACGAGTTAATGTCCATAGGTGTTAAAAAGTATTTAAATTCTCATATAAAATGTTAATATAGTCTATCTTCTTTTTTACCGGCGGTATGCCATTATTAATAAAATACTACGAACTATATACAACACTACAGCTACTACAATAAAAGCATTTCGATCCCTATAAGTCATTGTAGACTCATAGGCAGTCCAAATGCCTAGCCCACTACCAGTCGGCAGCGTGCCCAGCATGCTGGCAGCATTGGCCCGTTGAATTGCAATGCTTATTCTTTGAGCCAAATAGGTGCCAGCATTTTGATCACGCGTCGCATCGACCAAGCGCTCTGATAAGTTTTGGAAAATACGATGAGCTCCCGGTCCCCATGGACCCAACGTCTCTACACCAAAACGCTCTCAAATATGTAACCCATACCGAGGTTAGCATACTTGCGCCGCTTGATTCGCTCCGCCGAAGTCTATATTATATCTTTTTTAATATGGAACTACAAAATGTACTAAAGTATTTTTAATATTGTTAGGTTTGCAATAACGCCTGCTATGCGGATTACATTACAAAATCACAAGTATACGATAGGATTTTTTTTATCCCGCACATGATTTAAATTTTTCCTATCGTATATTTGTGATTTTGTAATGTACTAAAGTACTCGAGTTTAAGTTTTTGCATAGATGTTAAATTTTTTTTAAATTTTCGTATATAAATTATTCTCCAAATCTCGCGTATTTCTTAATCAAATACTAGTTCGAAGATTAGCAAAAAATAAAATAAAATATTAAATTTACCGGCGTAGACGTGAGCGATCACCTTAAGGCAAAGATGTGTAATTAGTTTGGTCTTTTCTCCCTAGCTAATTTAAAATATTTTTTGTCCTGCATTTTTTTCAGTTGACAACTGTACTTAGTCTTAGGGTTTTTATATTTTCCATTAATCAAATACACTGGTCAGCAAATAAACTGAGCCACCCGCTACCTAGGAACTCTGATTCGATTTTCTCAAAAAGTATAAAACTTACAGCTATCAAAGTTATACCTACAAAAAGTGCGTTTCATGGTGATTAAAATGACTACAAATTAATTCGAAAGTACCGTCAACTCACATTGTAATCAAGCAACAAACACAATACTAACGATTTGCTCTGTTTTCACCAGAGTTTGAAATTAGCGTTCTTTTTCTCTACAATGAGGGTAGTCGGATATTTCTTATCATTTCTTTAGTTTTTGTCCATCGTTTGCTCAGACGCGTGTGTTTTTGCTACTTTTTTCGATTAATAATGGATACAACACCTCAGGAAGCAGCTCAAGCTGTAGCATTACTTCAAGCAGGCATTGCGCAACGTGAAGTCGCTCGAAGGCTTCGAATGGTGGTAGGGCATTTTGCGAATGCCCGCCTGGCTAGCTACCACCCTCAAGCAGAAAATCTGTCGCCAAGCACCTAACGGTGTGTTCCGGCAGCTGTCCTCGAGAGCCAGTAATTCTAGGTTAGGTTCTAGGAACAACATCTTCAACCACATCATCACTTACCATCAGGTGAGATAGTGGTCAAAGGCTAACCTATCAGGCATAAAAAAAAAAAAAAAAAAAGGAATCAGCAGATCTTCGGTGTAACGAGTTTACAGACGATACCTTGAGACAGGAGCATTCGATCGCCGTCCAGGTACGGGAAGACCTAGGGCTACATCAGCTGTTCTGCGAAATCGCCACCTCAACGCAGTTCAAGTCCAACAAAGTCTGCGTGATGAACGCCAAGTGATCATAAGTTCAGATACCGTCAGAAGGAGACTTGCTGAACGGAACCTGACCCCAAAAAGAGCTGCAACAGGCCCAGCATTAACGGTAGCACACCGTCAAGCACGACTTGAATTTGCTCGAGAGCATAGGGATTGGACAGCAGTGGAGTAATGTACTCGTCACTGATGAGACCAGGGTGAGTCTACATGGAAGTGATCGACGTCAGAGAGTATATCGTCGCCCTGGAGAACGTTATTCTCAGTGTTGCATCGAGGAAACTGTTGCTTATGGAGGAGGATCTGTAATGGTGGGTAGCGGGTGGCTCGGTTTATTTGCTGTCCAGTGTATAATATGTTATACAAGTTAAAGTATTAAAGAAGTTAGTCATGTAGAAGTCGTAGGGTAGCGTTTAGGTGAGAAAACAACTAGTAGGTACCATTTCTTGTTGTAGTTTTGGCAACATTAGTGCACGTTCACATACACTAAACCGTTTGGGTTCCGTACCCAAAGAGTAAAAACGGGACCCTCTGTAAAATCGGTTTTAAAATTGTTTAAATATCATTTTCTAGTTCAACAGTCTTCAGTTAGCCTTTGTCAGACAGACAGCGGAGTCAATAATAGGGTTTCGTTTCGTTCTTAGGGTACGGAACCCAAAAAACGATATTCCAACCAAAACTCCATTCTGTGTCTGATACGCATAAGATTTTTGTGATAACACCACCGTAACTTCCAACAGGTACACCGACTTTAATTATGTCAGAAACATCACGTAACTGAGCCGATACAACTTTTGTTCTCTCCGCCTCTTCGTAGGTTTTGATTTTCGGAGCGCTACAATTTAATCAATAAATATATTTTTAGATGCCCCTGGTTTTAGCAAAGTTATGCCTGAATCCATCCATATTATCCTTTTTGCTTTTGATCACATCTTCAAAACTACATAAAAAAAGCGTTTTCAATATTATATGATTATGTAGATAATATGGTACATAATTCACCGAAGTATGATTTTTTATTTATTTTAAATATCCTTTATTTAATAAAATTATATATATAACAATGTTCAGCATACACAATTTAGAAATGCAGTTAAACAAACATTAGGTTATAATATTTTGTACATGCTACGATTTACACCAATTTAAAACTTACCATAACTTTAACGTTAACTGAACCTTAAAACCGAAGTATGAGACAGTTCTTGAGATAGACCTCGTAACAAAAATTATCTAATATTGACTGACGCCTACTTCCTTTCTTCATTCATTTAATTTTTATGATAAAAAACATGAACCTGTTTATTTATATATGTGTTTGTGTAATGTACTCGATACGTTCTATGCGATGACACTCAGCATGCTAAACAAAAAGTTACTCAGTCTAACATAAGTATGAAAAAGTTAATAGTCAAACAAAATAATTTCGGCCATCTTCGGAGCCCCACTGAAAACTAACTTAATTGAATTTCTAGTCGAATATAAATTTTTGTGTCAACCTCTACATAGATATCAAAATTCAGGATATTTTACTATACATAAAAAATACTAAACTACTTTGAGATATGTAATCTACAACCTGCGTATCCAAGAGTAGGTATTTAAATATTGAATTTAACTATGTAAATATATATATGTGTATATAATATGAATATATTATCAGGTATATCTTTCTTCTAATATATAAAATTCTCGTGTCACAGTTTTCGTTGCCATACTCCTCCGAAACGGCTTGACCGATTTTGATGAAATTTTTGTGCTTATCCGGTATCTATGAGAATCGGCCAACATCTATTTTTCATCCCCCTAAATGTTAGGGGTAGTCCACCCCTAAATTTTTTATTTTATTTTTTAGACAAAATTTTTAATTTCTATTTTTTTATGATACAACATACAAAAATACATACAATCCTCATTTTTCACTCTTCTACGATCAACCCTTATATGGCAAAACAACGTTTGCCGGGTCAGCTAGTGTAATTATAATATGTATTGTAGGTATATTTAGTTTATTGTAAATTATGTTTAAGATTATAACGTCGCCTAATTTTCTCTCTCCTAATTTCTATCTTAATTTCTAACATATTTTTTTAAATCAAAATTGTATTATCAGTCAGTAAAGAATAATTGATTATTTAAATCCCCTACGAGCCTCCAGCCGAACTACTTTTCTGGTTTTACTATGCATATATATTCTGTTAAAAATTCAACAAGCCACATATCACGTTTCCGCGGTGCCCAAGGGTTGGGGAACATGCTGACGGACGAACAGCTGAGGGTAAATAAGTAGGTCTCGTTTTCTAGTACGAAACACTAAATACCGATTATGTTCTTAAATGAGGGTGGAACAAGACTGGCATACCCTCATATCATAGAAACAAGGGAGATTTGCTTTCAGTCATTAATCTTTCGTGTTACGATGTCTCCGAGGTTCTCCCACCTGTTTCTCTAAGACAAAAACAATAACAATAACTACCTATGGCACATTTCCTCAAATTTCTCACTCTCACCAATAAACCAACAAATAGCACACATGCAAAAAAGAGGCCTATGATCTGAAGACATACCTAATCTAAATATTTAATGTCATGTCTTTAAATTAATTACGCAAATTATTATAAACCTTAATTGCATTAATAAATACGTTCCTTTTACACATAACTAACTTGCATTTAGGTTGGTAGAGTTTAAATTTATTTCTCATCATTTATACTTGAGATACTATAATTCAAAGTCAATAATTAGGGGTTATGGTATGAAATTGATGATTTGTACTTTGTTTTTTTTTCTAATTTAACATGTTTCTTTTAACAAATTATGGGAGCACAATTTAAAAAAAAAGTAATCAAAATAATTAACATTATTATCTATATATTGCTGCCATCTATGTATACATTATACATGTAACCTATTTTCGTTTTCAAATAGGTATAGTATTAAAAGTTAAAACACAAAATATATTTAAGTCCGTAAAATTATACTGGTCATTAGCTTTATCTAAGAAAAGAAACAATAAAAATAATAAACAAGTGAACATCGCGTACGCGCGGTGTTGTTCTATGTTAAATAAGAATAACTGAGTAGCTAAAAGTTATTTGCAGTTAAAAGTTGTCTTAAATATTCCCTCGTCGGTATAGTACAAAGCATTAAGTACCTAGAAAGTGCGACTCCGAACACTGGTGTATTATGGCCCCCGGCTACGCCTCGGACCTCAAACTCTACCCTCGATTGGGATTTGCCACTTTCTTTCCTCAGTGAACAATATACTATTATTCGACTGTCAACTTTGAAGCGCTCGTAGCGAAGGTTGCTTAGCCGTTCTGAATCGATCAGCTATGTTAAGCAACATGCGCCGCGGTCAAGAGATGGATGGGTGACCACTAGTGACATTACTATTGAGCGTTTTCGTGCTTCGGAGGCCAGGTTAAGTTAGTATGAGGTAGGGCATTTTGCGATTGCCCGCCTAGCTACAATCCTCAAGTAAAAAAATCTGCCACCAAGCCCCTAACGGTGTGTTCCGGCAGCTATGCTTCAGAGCCAGTAATCGTAGGTTAGCCTGAACAACATCTTTGAACACATTATCACTTACTATCAGATGAGACAGTGGAAAATTGCTCGCTAGCCAGATAAAAAAAAAAGTTGTAGCTAAGTAACTGTATTCAATTTTTTGATCTTAAAATCAACACGAGTTTTGATAAATTAAATAACAATATTGTAGTTTTAAAGTGATTTTCTATAGAAATGATTCATCAGTCTAGCCAGTTTAGTATGTATTTGATTAACAAACTTGTTTAGTGTAAATATTTATATTCAATATAACTTCAATAGATATGTTTTCAGTCTTATTTATTGTGAAGTTGATTAACCTGTGAATTAACATTTCAAATGATATTCAAAGTTCATGTTTCATTCCAGATGTCGTTGAATAAACAAATAAATTCGAAATGACATAAGTTTAAGTTTATTCGTGAAATTATAGCATCAGCCATTAGATTTGCAGATACAAACCGGAGCAATGAGTGTTTTTCGTCTAATGTCGTCAAGCTCTACAGTAATTTGGATTCATATGCGAAGTAGACGACATATGTATCGTAGTTTCGTCCACTAACTTAATTCCCGAGTTCAAGGGCCAAGCTAAAATGGGACTGGTCATATAAGCCGCATGCATCCCGACTAGTGGACGAAGGATAACCTAGTTTCTAATTACGGCTGACGCTGCCGCCGAGGCCAGCCCAGATAGAGGTGGTGTGGCGAGCTGGACACGCACCTGAAGGATGCTCCGAGGTAGTGTAGTATAGGTAAGAATCTATAGAATTAGTGTGAGCAGAGCTTTAGGTACTCATTAGTGCGACACGATAGATTATATTACAAAATCACAAATAGCAGACGTTATTGCAAACCTAACAATATTAAAACGATAGATTATAATTTATTATGTAATATTAACTTATTATGTAATGATTATAATTTATACTACTATTATAATTTTTTGACATACTTTTTTATATTTTCCATGATATTTTTATATATAATCGAATTAGTAATACAGGTATTTTTAAATGACAACTAACTAAAGAGTAAGTTTGTTTGACATTGTTACTATTAAATTTTATTTCAGGTAACTTCATTATAATGTAATGATTTCGCATATTATGTTAATATCATATTAATTATCGATTATATTTGCTATAGTGTAATTGAATAAATAAATAAAAAAAACAATATTTACAACAAGTATATAAAAACGTAAGAAAACTTAATAACTAAATTAATTAAAAACGTAAGAAAACCAACTGCAAATTATTTATTTACGTTAAATGTTTTATCGGTCTATTGAAATTAAAACTGCAGGTTATGAGTATATACATATGGAATCGTTTTTTAAGGCCCTTCATTTTAAAGTCACACTTGATGGGTTTGGAAGAAAAACTTTTTTTATCTTATATTATGGCGTCTAAACTCCGCCAATTTTTTTTATGTGCCTAGTGTCAGTTGCATTATCAAGACGAATCTAACGATATCACATACATTAAAATCGGTTAAGCCGTTTAACACGAACAATGAAACTCACAAACATACTACTCACTCCGTTTTTGGGCAGTCGTGTAACAATTTAAGGTTATTTACTATCTTCAATCAGTTTTTATGATATACAGAATTTTATTTTACGCCTTACACCTTTCAATAATTTTCTTCAATATATTTTACTCCCAATATATTTTTGTGCTTGTCCTTTGAAGTATCTTTCAATAACGAAACGCTATTCAGATCCACTTTTCATTACAGTCACAATTCGGTCCAAAATCCCTTCATTTCTGTACTGGTTCAAAATGTAGGGCAAGCTTTGGCACACGTCGCACTCTGCATGTCAGTGAAATAACAAGTCAACAAGTTTTTACAAGGCAAATTATAAGGTTGCGTCATCATTTACAAGTATAAAACGAATTGTGAAATTGGTCTTGTTTGTAGTACAACGTAAGTGGTACTATAGATGTCGCTCCATCCCTAGACGATGGTTAAAGAATGATAGGAAAGATTTGAGTTATGACGTCATGTCATGTTAGCACAATTGGCAGCAGTAGAGCATACCCCGGCTAAAGGGGTGGATGGACGCGGGTACGAATCCCGCACAGGACTTAAATTTTTATTTGTGATTTTGTAAAGTTTTTACAATTTTACCAATTTGCTGGAAATGATTCATTATTGTGGGTATGTTAAAGTCAAACAATGCCAATAATTCTGTTGGTTTGACACGAATCGTTGCAATAACGCATGCACTGCGGATTAACACATAACATATGATATTCTACTTTCGGTCATTATTTTTACATTCAGCTTTTAACGTGAAGATAGATACTACGAAATCAAAGTAATATTCGTATACGAGTTCCGATGTGGGACGCACCAGAAACTGCTCATAATGTCAAGGTTGTGTTTGGAGAGGATACGGTTAATTTAGTTATTTGATTAACAGCTTGCGTAGTGGAAACTTCGACCTGAAGAGTGAACCACGAGGAAGACCAGCCACTAAGTAAATGACGATGAATATAAGGTGATGGTGATGGCTGCTTTTGCCCTTTTAGGAACTATAAACAGCACTACAGCTACTATAATGAGAGCATTTATTGAAGCAGTGATGACTGGCGCGCAGCAGGTCCATGGTTCGAATCCTGCCACGGGCTTGAGCTTCACCGCATGGTGGAAGGGCATTTTCCGAATACCCGCCTCGCTAGCGACCACCCTCAAGTAGAAAATCTGTCGCCAAGCACCTAACGGTGTATTCCGGCAGCAGTCCTGAAGTGAGAGTCAGTGAAATTACAGGCACATGAGACTTAACAACTATGTCTCAATGTGACGGGCGCAGTGTAATTCGTGACTTGTGACGAAATGCATCTGTTATAGGCGGAGGTTGGTCCGCTAAAACAGGTGGGCCTCGAGCTCCGTCAAAACAAAAAAAAAAACTACATGCAATTACAGACTTACATAGAGAGTCCAAGTGCTCCAGCCCTCTGTTATGAACAGTGTTGTTAGTTAGCCAGTAATGCGTGGCGATGGTGATGAATGGCACCACGGTTTCTTCGGCGAAGCAACTCAAGCTGCGCACGTATGCTAAACTCGGTATGGGTTACATATTTGACCCGTTTGGTGTAGAGACGTTGGGTCCGTGGAGACCGGGAGCTCATCGTATTTTCCAACATATCTGAGTGCTTGGTTGATGCCCCTAGTGATCAAAATGCTGGTACCTGTATGTCTCACTCAACGATATGCATTGCTTGCATTGGGACAATGCCACCAGCATGCTGGTAGCATTGTCCCGTTGGATCAGCACGCTGCGAACTGGTAGTGGGCTGGAGAATCTGGACTGCCTATGAGTCTGCAATGGCTTGTAGGATGACCGCATAGACTTAACTACTGATGTCTCAGGGTAATGGGCACAATGCAGTTCGTGACTTGTGACGAATTGCAATGTTATATTATAAGGCAGACGTTACAGAGGTACAGCTTAACAGGGGAGCCTCGCGCGGGTTCCGTTACAATCACATAAAAAGATACAAAGTACAAGTTCATTTAAATGAATCGCTCAATTTCAATAACATAACAACATATCTCTGAACGAACTGAAATAAACCTAATTGAAATATAACATAAAACAGAGCAATGAATTCAAATAAGATATCCTATGTCCAAGTGTCAAATCAACTTTTGACGTTGATGCGGGTCAACTTGGCTTAACATAACGTTTGCATTATGTACACATAATTTTGATGACAATATGTATGAATTGGAGCGGAATGTCTTATACCCTATATATGTGTAATAATTTAATGAAATGTCTATACTGGTAACATTTACTGAGCACTCTAGCTAACTCAGACGCTGTTATTCCAACTTTGGAGAACCCTTAGATAATCTAGACTCCCTAAGCTTCTCCGAATTCGGACCGATCTAATGACATATCTGTCCCCTGTCCCTTGTTACTTAGCTTAGGGTTCAATTTCAGAAAAGATAAGCATTGGATTTTAAGTCAGAAAAGATAAGCATTGGATTTTCTTACTGTCTGACAAATTCTCAGCAATAGTCACGATTATGGTCACAGACTTAATAAGAGTCACAACGTAAGTAAGCAGTAACCCATGCAAATACTCGTAATCGTAGCGGTATTACCAGAAATCGCCTATATATAGTCATTCATAACCGATCAGGTTGAGCAATATACCCTCCGGTCCTTTCTTGGATGGTTGATCGCTAGTGGCATTTACAGTTGAGCGCTTCCGTGCTTCCAAAAGCACGGTCGTCGGTCCCAATTGTTGTCCTATGTTTGTAGTTGTTAGGCTACATCTGAGGCTTTCGGGATGTCTGTAAACTCTAACACTCGGGATGGCCCCACTAGTTTATCCGCCAAGACAAACTGGGCCTGCCTGGTGTATCTATAGCCTATTATTTCTCTCTTTCTATGAAGAAATATCTCAGCAGTAGAATCATGCAGTTTGCTACGTCACTGCGTAAGTATTGATGTTGGCATGGAAATGGCTACTACATATAGTCAAAATGTGGTTGCTTAGACAGGCGGCAATATGGTATGACATTTTTCTAATCTCTTTAATGTACACAATCGCAGAGCACAAAAATAAATGAATCGGGAACGTGTTTAAATCAAAACCACATTAAGACATTTACATGCTTGAGTTATTCGCCAAGACGCATATTCAACGAAGTCTTTGTACTTAACTTAATCAAAGAATCTTTGAATGGGGCTCTTTGTCTAAACTGGCTAATTAGCGAACATTATGGGAACTGCCCGTTGGCACATGCCTTTGAAGTAAAGGTCCTTATTCAACAAAGTGTAAAAGCAAATAGTCCCTCACTAAAATGCGTCTCTATACAATTTAAATAGGTATGTCATTTGAGTTAAGGCTTTGCTAAATCGTTCCGAAACAGCCTATATATATTTGCTATTTTTACTACCTATTTGATTTACCGTGTGCTTAGGCCCTTTCCGTACCCAGATTTTCAAATAAAATGGTTTGTACAAGAACTGACTGAAAAGGTTACAATTTCATATAGAGTTAGCTCAGCTTGAGTATAGATACTGTCATACCGAGATCATAGGCACCGAGAGTTAAGTGTTTGAAAAAACACTTCTTTCGATCAGATGAAGTGTAGTAGTCTGGTTGATGGCCGCGCACTGTCCCGTATGACGGTTAAAGTAATACAATTGAGCACGAAATTTCGGCTAGAAATGCCGTGTTCAGGTGGCCGAGGAGGTCTAGGCATCCGACTCGATATCGGAGGACGTGGGTTCGATTCCCGCCTTGGGCATACATTTTTGTAATTTGTTAAATATATTTTCGCTTAGCACGCGATAGTGCTTATAATCATATTTAGAAATAAAGATACTGTTCCATATTCTGTGATGATCGTAAAACGCAACTAAGGGAGAAAATTAGCAGCATGCCAATACTTGACGCGACCGAGGCGCACACATTATGCCCATAACAGGACTCTATTTCACTAAAATACCCTCGCTAACCAAAAAGGTATACATACACACAACCGATAAGATAATGCCTAAAGAGTTTTGAAGTCGTCAGGAAAGCTAACCATAAAACCCTAGCTACATTTCCACTCCAAGATTTTTACATTGGCGCTCTGCATATGTTTATTTTTACCAGACGCAGCTACTCGAATAATACATTTTATATTGCTCTATTTTTAATGACAAGCGCTGATTTTTCTTCTGGGAAAGTGAAATAATGAAAACCCAAAAAAGGTCAATATTGTATATTTTCATGTATTGATATAATTTTGTTCAATGGTTTAGAGTGGAACAGGTCAGCAATTACATATTGGTTCTTATTATTTTTAGTAACTTAATGATTGGGACTATCAAGACTATAACAATAAATAACGGAACAATTGCCAGTAACATTAAAGCGAAGGATCCCGAATTGAATGAATAATAACAATTTAAAAAATAAGTAATATATTTTTCACTTCAGAATCTCGGAAAGATGATGTTCATTATTCGAAATCTGCGTCATCTTATTATTGGAATAGTGCTTTTTATCGGCTAACGTTGAAAAGGTTTTTGAAGTCCGATCCTCTATAGAAGTCCAGAAAATATATTTAATCTAAAGATTACTTATTTTAATTGAAGCTGTGATGGTTCAGTGGCATTGGCAATGAACTGCCGCGCAGTAGTTCCATCGTACGTATCCCGCCTGGCTAGCGACCATTATCATTCAAGTAGAAAATCTGTCGCCAAGCACCTAACGATGTGTTCCGGCAGCTATCCTTGAGAGCCAGTAGTTCTTGGTTAAGTCTGTTAACAACTTCGACCACATCATCACTTACCATCAGGTGACATTGTGTTCAAAGGTTTACCTATTACCAATAAAAAAAATAATGCTTTTATTAGTTTTCCTATAAATTTACTAAACTTTTTAGGCTGTTTTTCTTGCTACGTGCATTTTGAATTAGTTGAAAATTTGCGTGTTACCACAGAATAAAAAGGATGTTGCGCTCGACAGCAAAGTTATTTTGCGTCTCGCACCTTTGAAACCTTCGGTACACTGAGGATTCTACATTTTGACCCAAGAGTTAAAATTTACTTGCTCGATTTTTAGACTATTTCGGAGACTTAATGTTAATTTACAAATGTTATGTTTGCTTTACATGTGATAGTGCTTGCAATCATATAAAAACTAGCGGTCCGCCCCGGCTTCGCCGAGGCATTTTACATAAATTTCAATAATTATAAATTTAAATACATAAAAAAGTAGGTTTTGTGACATAACTGTGATAATTAAACAGTATTGCTGATTTTATAGATATTCATGTCTTCTATAAAATTTTCGTACATCTTTGCTCTATTTTCAATACCTTCCGCAGCGTACGCGATATAACGTTTTTTTTGGTATTTATTTCGCACTTATGGTTTCATCATCGAAGTTTTCATACGGATCCCTAACTTTTTTGAAAATCTTCTATAGCCTATGTTCATCAGGGATAATGTTGGATTCTCATGGTGAAAGAATTTTTCAAATCGGTTCCATAGTTTCAGAGTCTATTCAATACAAAAAAGAAACAATCAAATCTTTCCTCTTTATTAAATTAATAATATATATAATATAATAGTATATAGTTTAGATATAGTGTACATCGTTACGGTAACCAAGGTGTGCGAGTCCTATCTAAAGTGATTTCATTTTAATATTTATTTAAGTATAGTTGTATAAAGACAATTTATAAGTAGATTAGGTTTAATTGGAGACTGCGCAATGGAAGTACACAACCTAATATATATTCGTACTACCGCCAAACAAGGAGAACCTCGGCAAAAAGACACCGTTTAAAATCGAAGTCCAAAGAAACGCACTTGCTTCAACATTTATTGTGCGAACTGCGAAGGAACTCTCTGAGTAACTTAACTACTGTCTTCGGGAAAATAGAGTTTTCCAGCCTAAAGTAAAAAGCTCTTTTCTGAGGTATGCTTTACTAAGGGGCTTCACCGCACACTAAAGCGTTGCTTAATATGAGATAAACAGTGGTCAAACGTGAATAGTTAGTCTGCAGGTACGGCAATCGCGAACGAAGTCACAGGTACAGCTAGTTTTAGATAAGAATCTTACTGCGCAAACTTTTCAAAGTGCACTTTATGACCAGCAGATTGTTGAAGTGTCTACTAAGACGTTACTTTAAAAGTAACACAACATACAAAGCAGTAAAAACTAGTTTTACGACTATATCGGTCTATCGATCTTACTCCTTAGGGAGCTTTCACGCTATGTTACGAGCACGCTACGATCGCTTCGAGCCTTCGGGAACCCAATATATTGTCCTTATATTCGTGGTCTCACAAACTGTTACTATTACTTTGGAACCCTAAACTACTAGATTTTACGATTTGTCTCAGTGGATTGAAATATACGTAATCAAATATCTTTAAATATAAATACACCAATGTATATAGCTCCAACGATGAATGGCTTTGTTGTACGTTCTTATTTCAGGCAGTCCAAACCGTGTTTGCATGGAGGTAGTTTTGGGTATCGTCTACCTTTTTTTTTAAGGGGGGAAATGCCTTCTTCACGGGGGTGGTGAAAGGGGATGTGTGGGACTTGAACCCACTAAACCCCCCTCCCCTCCCGTGAAAAGTCCACCGTCAAGGTGGGGCAAGATAGGCATTCACCATCTTGCCCCAGCGGTAGGCCCGAACTCAATCGGGCCTGTGCACCTGTGGAGGGTCGACCTTACTCACCAAGGCCACTCCCCAAACGTTTGAGGCCTTTCAAGCTGGTGAGGAACAAAAATGGCGAACTGCCGCCTCCTCACACCCGTTCGTCCCAGACCCGCTCCGCGGCCTCCTGCTGTGCCATCACCGCTTCGCAGAAGGATACTACCGCCTTTTTTTTTTTTTTTTTGACTCGGGAAAATTCTTTATGGATACCACCCGGCTCCAGGGGGAAGAATCGAAGTCTCTCCGTCCTTTGCCATTAGTGCCTGTAATTTTACTAGGTTTCGAAGACTGCTGCCGGTACACACTGTTAGGTGCTTGGCGACTTTTGCTTTTCTACTTGAGGGCGGTAGCTAGCCATGCGAGAATTCGCAAAATGCCCTTCCCCATGCGGTGAAGGTTGCTTCAAAATTTAGGTTAACTCTAGTTATATCTTTCGTTTCGCTGTTAAAAATGTCAAACATTTCCTTAGTGCTTAATCTACTATTAATAATTCTACAATCTAATCTACAATTCATCACTATATAGTAAGTAGCGAGGGATAGGTATCCCTCCCTTTGAGTGAACACTTAATCACCTTATAAACAAGTAGGAGTCAATTTTTATAGAATTATGTCCAAAGAGCGTCAAGAAAAGTTCCAAATGGATTACAACATTTAATAATATACATAAATAAAAATCCGGAACGGTTTTCAGGTTTTGTTAGGTTTCAGATAGGCTATTTCATTGATCACTTCTTACTTGATGGTACGTGATGATGCGGTCGAAGGTGTTGTTCAGGCTAACCTAGTGTTATAGCTTATAATACACTGCCGGACTTAAACATAGCGTTAGGTGCTTGGCGACAGATTTTCTACTTCACAAAATACCCTACCACCATGCTGTTACAAATGCCATCCTAAGACAACAAGCGAGACCGATAGCTTAAACTGCCCTTCGGAGGGCAGTTTAAGCTAACATTGAAGCTCTTAGTAGTAAAAGCCACTAGCTGTCATCCAAGTCATGATGACCGCAGCGGACGCTACTTTAATCGGTTAAGAAAGTCTATCACTGAAAAAAATCCTGGTCTATAAAGTTAAAATCTAGCTTGATTAAAAAAAATATTATCATATCGTACAAAAAAGTATTCGAAAGAATAAATTGCCTATTGTTTGTATAATAAAGCTAACATTATTAAACACCATAATAAAGTAACAATTTTCAATAGTAACAAAATACTTTATTGAATTTTAAAACATTGTAATTCCGATCATTCAATAGTACCTTCTTTTATTGAATAAAGAGACGTGATTAAAGGTTCTGTTTAAAATGACACTTAACTGTTTACATTAAGTCGTTTTACCAATACGTACAAGGAAAATGTATCAATGTAAAGAAAAAGTATTAAATGTTAGCATTTGACCTTAATTCAAATAATAAAAGAGTTATTAGATTCCATGAATGCCGCTATTTACAATAATTAACAGCATATTACATTTGGGAAAGGTCTTTGTAATAATAACAAAGCACTTGTATGGATGAATAAAGATATGCGATTGGATCAATTAAGTAAAATTGTAACCGTCATTACTGTCAATTGTTATTTTCGGGTAGTGGGGATGAAACTTCCTTGTAGTGTTGCCAGTTTATCACACTTTACAGTATTTGATATAACTAGAATGGTTTTTTACAATTTTAAATCAATAAGTGTTTGTGTTCTTCTTTCATTTAATATTAAATGTGAAATTTCTAAACATGATTCCAAGTCACCCCGTGACTACGATCACTGCAAAGTGTTTGAAACGTCGGGACCAAAAATAATGATAAATATACGCGATTTAAACCGTTTAAAATTGTTTAATTACTATGATTCCATGCATTATCATACGCTAAGCAAATATCAAAATATACTCGTACTATTTTTTTAGAGTCAGGGAATTAAATCTCTTATTTCAATTAAACGGACCGTAAGAAATGCTGTTTTTTTTCTTCAAACTAATATGTATTTTAAAAGCACTTCTTTTGGTCTTGAGTTCTTCAGTTGACTCGATGATAATATCGTCCTCTATGGGAGTTAAAAATAATGATGCAGAACACAAAATTTGCATTAATCCACCATATTTGTGGCCAAGGAAGGTTAAGATGCAAGGTGCTCATAACCGAGAGACAGGTACGATTCCCTTTTGCATGATGAACGAACATTACCATTTGGCTTGGGAAGTCAAAAATGTTTGAAAATTATTTTTTATGTTGGATCAATTTTGTTTTACATTTTATTTTACAACAAGCGATGAGGTTAAATTAAACAGGCATTCTATTGCCATTGTTGGTACCAACCCGAGTTTAAATATTATGAGTATAGAATAAATGGCAAGACTTATAGGAAAATTTTATCAACGTACTTCAACAAACACGTAATTTTGTTGAAATTGTTTTGAATCTATACTTTTGAATTAAACCGATAATAGATATCTAATATTATATTTTATTTGTATTATTAGCTAAATAATGAAAAAAAAAGCTTAGAATGGAAACATTTAAAACACGAGCACGATTCAAACTCATGAGCAATCCGTCTGTTGGTTCTCAGATTGGTAATACATGTCGGCCATAAGTTTGGATCCTACTTGTGGATCTATTTGCCTTACATTGTGTTTTTTTTTATCTAAGACAATTAAATATTTAGCCATATAATTAAGTTGACCTATTGAAATATCGTTTACGAAATTTCTTTCAAAATAATCATTTACTATTTCAATCATGTAACATTTTTTATACTCTCATTTACCATTTGTGTAGAGCACAATGGCAACATTCAGAGCCACGCGAATCATTAAACGACTACAAGTTGAGACTTGTTTATCTGCTGATAGTTGGCGCTGCTTTGAGTAGCTATTTTACTGAATTTAGTTGAATTGATATTTTTGTGATTTAATTTGTTCTGTGGTAAAAGTCACAATATAAATTCATATATTACGC
Organism: Plagodis pulveraria; assembly: GCA_963890685.1. Classification (NCBI taxonomy): domain Eukaryota; kingdom Metazoa; phylum Arthropoda; class Insecta; order Lepidoptera; family Geometridae; genus Plagodis; species Plagodis pulveraria. The sequence goes on along the minus strand of OY982950.1, from coordinate 26,462,082 downwards.
AGTGAATACTCCAGTGTAAATAATGGATGTTGTGAATACGCGATGTAAAGTGTAACAATGGCTGCTTCTTGTCAAGCGTGACTTCGTTAGCTGAGTTCATATTTGAAAGTAAGTACTTACATACCCTATTAACTAAACATGTGTTGGAAAGTGTGGCGGTTGTATATTGCATGTTCCAGGGATAGTACTAATGAACCTGTAGCTAAATATTTGATTGAAGTTGAATAATTTCCTTATAATTTGATGTATATAACCTGATAAAAACTCAACATGTTAAAAACTCCTGTTGGCAACCAACAGTTATTTTTCACCGACAAAATGGAAAAACGGAGTCCTAATATTGAGATTTCGCTGTTTGTCTGTCCGTCAGAGTATGTCATGAGTTTCTAGCTCCTAATGTCTTATTGTATCTGATCTAGCCAAACAATGGTGTTACCTATGATATACATGTATATAAGATAATTGTTGGCCATCGGATCTCATAAATTGTGCAGTGTACAAAAATGCTTTAGTGCCACTTGCAGATACTGGTAAAAAGTTGGAGGATATAATCTTTATTTTCTATTTTAGGACTTTCCAGTTCAAATGAAATTGAGAACAAAATAGCGGAATAAATTCGGCAGAGCAAACACGGTATTATGGCAGTCTATTAGAACATCAAGTTTATGTACTTCATCAGAAGACCCAAAATAGACAGTATAATCATTGAAGATAACGTAAGTACTTTTTATTCATAAATTACACATATGTATCTACACTTTGTCGCACCTGTAGGCAGAAATTTTAAAAATCCATTTAAGCCATTACTCTCTTAATACTAACGCCAATAATTTTAAATACGCAAAAGGACCTCTTTAGATCATATAATCCATAATCATTTTTAAAGTTACAAATCCCAGCGTATGTAATGGTTATAGGTGTTTATACTTTAATAAAACCATACCACCCATGGTAAATGTATACTTTTATATACAAATATTGATTAAAAATATTCTACGGATAATGTTATGTTTTTTTTTTTTTAGCTTTTATTTATACGATGGTAAAATTATCTGTTATTATTGTTTGTTGCAGAATCCACAGCCCAGCGCTGACACCCGCACCAACTAGGTAGTACAGTTAAGGTTGATTTTTCCTGGTTGATGCTTAGGTTAATTTTATCAGCTTACACTAAACCTTACGCGTGTGACTCCTGCTCAATCAAAATATTTGTTACATATGCATATTGTTCGTAATTGATCTCCCTTATAAATAAATATATTGTTACATTTTATTACCTTTGTTTTATTTCTGTATGCTCTATTGTTTATTCCGAGTTATAATATATATATATTGTTCTGTATTTCATACATCTCATATCATATCTCTTATCTCATTCATATCTGTATCAGCCAGTTCCTCATATTAGTGGAGGAATATGGTGTAATTCCCACAGGAAAATATGGGACTAAGGGGGTGCAGTTCTAACCCATTTTAAACACGTTCTTTGTATTATTGTTTGTTGCAGAATCCACAGCCCAGCGCTGACACCCGCACCAACTAGGTAGTACAGTTAAGGTTGATTTTTCCTGGTTGATGCTTAGGTTAATTTTATCAGCTTACACTAAACCTTACGCGTGTGACTCCTGCTCAATCAAAATATTTGTTACATATGCATAATGTTCGTAATTGATCTCCCTTATAAATAAATATATTGTTACATTTTATTACCTTTGTTTTATTTCTGTATGCTCTATTGTTTATTCCGAGTTATAATATATATATATTGTTCTGTATTTCATACATCTCATATCATATCTCTTATCTCATTCATATCTGTATCAGCCAGTTCCTCATATTAGTGGAGGAATATGGTGTAATTCCCACAGGAAAATATGGGACTAAGGGGGTGCAGTTCTAACCCATTTTAAACACGTTCTTTGTCAAATATTATAATAATACTTTTTCATTTGAAACAGGCCCGTTTAACAGCTGAAAAATAGTCACTTATAAATACATTAATTGCTTTCTAAGATTAAACCATTAACTTTTTTAATGCAAAAACGTGCTTGTTATAATGGAATAATGATCTTTATTTCAATATTCAAACATTATCATTAAATGAAATGCTCACATTTTCATATTCAATATATAAATGTTCGAATGCAATTACAAACATTATTTTAATTATATAAAGTTAGTTGTATGAATGAATCAAGCACTTAGTTAAAAACATAATTTACTTTATAAACTCAATCACGTAACTTTTTATATACAAAAAAGTACATTTTCTATAAAATAATCGGGTTATTACATTATTCGTGCAATTTCATAGAAAATAATATGCGGTTTTTTAAATTTATTAAACATTTGTTCAACGCAATAAAAACACATAATAAACTCAATCAAGTAAGTTATATAAATTAATTATGTGCTTAATTAGCGGAATATTATGACTTGTATTATTTTAACAAGTGACATTATTATAACTCGCAAAGTACTTTATTAACCTTGCTAAGCTCTTTATAATATGGTTAAAGCAACAGTTTATGGTGACAATAAGAAGCCTTGATATAGATTATAAATACTTGTTTAGTGTATAAAGGCGCGCTTGTTTTATTTTTTAATAAAACCATCTTTATTCATAGAATCATGTTACTTTATATGCTCGTATATTAACAAGTTGCTTGACAATCTTTAACAAAATTTTGATAACTGCCATCAAGTTTTTTTCTCAATAGGCAAGCTTCGAGCGCTTCAAAAATCTATCACCGCGGTGTATATCCAAAGAAGTAAACGTTTTTCCAGTTATGTAATAATCCTATCTTATATAGGACGTGCCTATTGTCTACTGGGCACGGTTCTTTGCTCTGCTACGGAACATGACATTTAGAAAACCATACCTATAACGCAACTTGTGACCATCTGGACAAGCATTAACAAAATAACATAGCATTACGACTATATTCCCTGGAGAGGTAGGTATAACAGCCACGTGTCGTCAACTGACATTATTTCATCACATGCAGATAAAGTCGTGGTTTGGAAGAAAATGTTCATAATAGGTTTTGTGTAATATTTATTATCTAACTATGTCTCAGTGACGGGCGAAGTGCAATTCGTGTTTTTTTTAATTGCTGATAGGTAAGCCTTTCACCACAATCTCACCTGATGGGAAGTGATGATGTGGTCGAATGTGTTAACAGGCTTAACCTAGAACTAGTGGCTCTCAAGGACGGCTGCCGGAACACAGCGTTAGGTGCTTGGTGACAGATTTTCTACTTGAGGGTGGTCGCTAGCCAGGCGGATATTCCCAAAATACCCTACCACCATGAGGTGTAGCTAAAGCCCGTGGTGGGATTTGAACCATGGACTGCCGCGTGGCAGCGGCAGTCCATATCCAATGCCACTGTGCCATCACTGTTTCAAAACGACTTGTGACGAAATGCATCTGTTATAGGTAGAGGTTAGTCCGCTTACATTTGGTGGGCCTTGAGCTTGTTCCGTCACAATAACATAAAAAAACCGGCCAAGAGCGAGTGGGACTCGCGCACGAAGGTTTCCGTACCATTATCTCGTTTTCATTCATATTATTTTTAGCAAATAAAGGGCGAGAACCTCTATTATTGTATGGGAGCCCCTTATTTATTTATTTTAATTTTATTTAAAGATAACATAAAACTAAATATTCTGTGAATAGTAAAAGCGTCTACCTGTCACCGTTATTAGTATCGAGCATGAAAGGGTAAAAAAATTATGTTTGTTGTATGGGAGCCCTTAAATAATCATTTTATTATATTTTTAGTATTTGTTGTCATAGTGGCAAAAGAAATACATTATCTGTGAAAATTCTAACCATCCCTCCCTGGTGACAGACGGACGGACGGACAACCAAGTCTCAGTAATATGGTCCCGTTTTTACCCTTTGGGTACTGAACCCTAAAAAGGCTACATTCAAGCACGAAAAACCTAAGTGGAAGCGGTGAAACATTACTGGACGTAATGAAAATATATTTTTGCTTACTTAACCTTCAATAAAGTCTCGGCGCAGTATCATCTCAACAAATGCGGTTAAGAGCAATCTCGACTAAGTCAGTTTCTCGCAAATCTCGTCCGGCAATCTAGCTCATTTGTTGCGACGTCGTCATGTCTCCAGGGCCCATTTCGAACAATATCTGATTATATATTTACTTAGTCCTGGCTTAGTTTACCTACTGTCTGTTCAGAAGATCCATTTGTTATTTAATTTGTTGAGCATTTTCTTGGCTAGAGTTGGTTAAGATAAGATAAGATTCACTTATTGGTCTTATAACTGTGTTTGTTACACTGGGCACTTCAATATTGCACAATACTATAAACTCATAAATAAAACTTAAGACAGATGTAATTAAATGTAGAAAAAGTAAGTATATGAAAAATTTCGTTAATTATTTTATTGGACTTCCAAGTCACATAAATGGCAATATGTAAGTAATTTTTTAATTTTGTTTCGTGGTTCATTAATTCGAGAATGAACTTTCAGTCCTATAAGTTTGCAAGAATTTCTTTACTGAATAAAATGGAGCGTTCTAAGAACTGTTTTTTTTAATACTTTGGACGTAAGTTAATTAGCGACAGAATAGGGTAATTTTTAAAACATTTGTTTCACAAATTATCCCATTCTATCGCAATGAATGTTTTCATTTGTGTCGGCTAACCAGGCTCTAGAAATAAATGTTCAACTAGGTACTAATAGTGCATAGGTTCAATCATCTGAAGTTAGACAATGTGATACTAGATCATTTTATACGTTTTGAAGGTTACGGGATCAGAGGACTTTGCGCAGAGATAACTTCTAGTGAAGAAAAAACTACTACTAAACTACTAGACTAGTTTTACTTCTTTTTTCTTTTTTTAGAGAGGCAAATACTGCTTTGCTAAGATAAAAAACGCAGCTGGAGTTTATGTTTCAATAATGACTTGAAACTCGTATTTAACTCATACATGTCGGTATAAAGGCCTGTATCATATTTTTAATTTTTTGTATGAATAGAATTATACGTTATTAAAAGCCTATAAAGCGCAACTAACACCAATATCCGTGTAAATTAGGAAATTGAAGCTTTGATTTCGTTGCAAACAACTGTTATTTTTTTGCATAATAAAATATTTTGTTATATAAAAATAAAATTCTTCACCTTAGAAACAAAAGGTAAACTAAATATTGATACCATGTTGAATCAAAATTGCTTTATTTATAAAAATAATCAACTATAAAGTTGTAACTTTCATACTAAATCTTCCCAAACGGAGAAGATCTGCCAATTACATATCTACCGATTTACAAAAATCGGTTGATCTGTCATAATTATGATTTAGGATAAAATTATTATTATAAAAACTGCTTTGGGACAGTTTTGGGTATAATATATAGTATGCTTATGTGCTATGTTAGTACTTTCCAGGTATGAGAAATTGAAAATACTATACCAGAAAAACATGCAAGTGACGAATTACAATTGAAATGGTGTACAATTTCAGCTCCATAGGAGTACATATAATCTTTTACTGTACCTATACATACCTTTTCTTACTACTCGTATTTAAACGTTTTTGGTAAGGTCGTGCCCGTTTAAAATGCGCCGATATTGAATTTACCTTTATTAAGAAAGTCCTAACTCAATCTTTCGTAATCCGATTAGGTAGGTATATCTTAATGTTGAAATTGTTCTTCGCTTTTTATAATGGAAATTTGTACTCACTAATTTAAGGCTGGCATTTCAGCGTTATTTCCAGTCTCATTCTTAAATTATGAATTGTCTTTATAATTTTACTTTCATTTTAGTTTGCCTTAATAGTGATCGAATGTTACGTTGGCTCCCTATAGATTATTTAAGAAAGATATCGCTTTTTTGTTTATTTAATAAGGAATATAATGATTAAGTACATAAGCTTATCCAATAAAGTTTTATTGTAATATTTTTTAGTAATGCAAATAACGGTGCATTCCTGCAGCTGTCCTTGAGAGCCAGTAATTTCTAGGTTAGCCTGAACAACATCTTCGACCCCATCATCACTTACCATCAGGTGAGATTGTGGTCAAAGGCTAGCCTATCAGATATAAATAATAATAAAAAAAACCAGTTAGCTGACGTGGCGTCTCTGGACATCAACTCGGTGATCCTAACAAGTAGGTAATTTTGGTAGGATTCTATTTTTTTATTTATTTCAGCAGTAAATTTAGGTACATTTATTACTAAATATGTTTCTACCACTGTTAACATTTGTTATAACTATGGATTTGATCAGAAAAATAACAGCTGGATCTATTCATCAACCTTATAGCATCTAAAATAATAATTGAACGATGTAATTATCAAGATCCCCGAGAAGCATACATAAAGCAAAGATTTTATTGAAATTCATAAAATAATAAATACGGTTCACAATATAAAAAAACTTAAAACTCATGCATTAGCACCGTACTATTTAAGTAATACAATACATTTGACTTTACCTTCGTTTATGTTTATTCAAAACAGACTTCATTTTGAAACGAACTACAGTAAAAAAACTATCGTATAATGCTGTCTAAACATTTCATCATTACGTCGAAATTGTCACAAAAATGCTTGGTATACAAGAAGACAATGACAAAAGGACATAAACGAAACCCACATTCCATAAACTAGACTCATTTCTAAAACAAATGCATGCAGTAAGAAATGAAGGTCCAAATTGCGGGTAGCCAGTAATTATGTCAACGGAATGTTTTCATTATGATATGATGCTCAGCAAATATGGGCGAGTCAGGTAAGACACGGTTTATTTCATTTTTAATCCCTTATGTCGGAAACGTGTTCTGCTACTGGCTGGTCATTATGTCAGCAAATTTTAGTAAAAAATAATATACCTAGATAACGAATGACCGCACATAGCCGCGGTTCTTACTGAACTAATTGAACTCGTACTAGTTGTACTAGTAACTAGTTGAACTGATTATCAAGTTGATAGTCTTGCTAAGTGAGTTTGCAAATAATTCTGAACCTTGACTGATTCGGCAAGTAACAAAATTCCCACCACGCGGTTTCTTTTGTAGGAAGATGTGAACCAAGTCAATTTTGCTTAGGTAACAGTATTAATCTGCGGTCAGTTAATAACAACCTTATTTTTTTTTATATTGTAAAGTTTGCAATAACGCCTGCTATGCGGATTACATTACAAAATCAGAAATATAGTATAGGAAAAATTTAAGTCATGTGCGGGATTCGAACCCGCGTCCATCCACCCCTTTAGCCGGGGTATGCTTTAACCAATTGAGCTAACATGACATGACGTCATAACTCAAATATTTCCTATCGTTCTTTAACCATCGTATTGGGATGGAGCGACATCTATAGTACCATTCACGTTGTAATACAAAAAAAAACCTATTTGTGATTTTGTAATGTAATCCGCAAAGCAGGTGTTGTTGCATACCTTACAATATTTAAAAATTATAAGGTTGCGTCATTATTTACAAGTATAAAACCAATTGCAAAATTGGTCTTGTTTGTAGTACAACGTAAATGGTACTATAGATGTCGCTCCATCCCAATACGATGGTTAAAGAACGATAGGAAAGATTTGAGTTATGACGTCATGTCATGTTAGCTCAATTGGGTAGAGCATACCCCGGCTAAAGGGGTGTATGAACGCGGGTTCGAATCCCGCACATGACTTAAACTTTTCTTATACTATATTTGTGATTGAGTATAACAACCTTATTATTATTTTGCGATACGTATGTACATAACATAATATATTTTATGAGATCGGGAATATTGAAGATACTAATACTGGAGATAAACGGCGCTTGCTAACGTGATCAAAGGCGCGCGCGCGTCCTTCGGCGCGGCTCGCGCTAACACGCGCCGTTTACCACCACTGGCACGAGCCGAGACTCAAGCGAAGCAAGCAAAGTCTCAGAGCGCCCCACGGAATTTTACAATGACACCATCTACCACCTTGTTCTTCGTTTTATTTTTAAATTTAAATCACCTCTGAGCAAAATAACAGCTGCTGTTGCAGCAGCAACGCGTTTACGTTTATCTGGTGGCATTGTAGTGACTGACTGAACGAAAAGCGAGCGGCGCGGTGCGTAGCTCGTGTTGTCATACGGACGGCGCGGTCTGCGCTATCACGCGTCGTTTATCACCACAGGCTCGTGTCCGGGCTAAGACGAGCCGAGCCTACACGGATGGTGATACGTCGTCCAGCTCGCGCTAGCCCGCGCCGTTTATCTCCACCTTAAGCCACTCAACCTATAGACTTGAAAGGTATAGGTAGGTGTCCACGTCACACATCATGACTTCCGTGTCTCTTTTACCCATTTTTCCGATATAACGGGCATGTCGTAACTGCTGGCCCAGCTAGCGCCTACCCTCAACAAGAAAATCTGTCATCAAGCATCTAGCACCTATTCCGGATGCTTTCCTTGATTCCTTTCTAAGTAAAGCCTGTTTCTATCTTCGACCAGATCATCAGTTTTCAACGAACTTTGCCGAATTTTTGCATAAGACTTAAAATAATATTTATTGCATTCCAGACATCTACTGTAAAATAAATGCATGTAGAAAAACATAACTACACGTTTCTTGTCTTTCCGTGAAAAATATGCATGTGGAAAAAAATTATGGACAAACTTGCTTAAAAATTCAGACACAGCATGGTTTCGTTGTATTAGGCTCGTTGAATGCAAAAAATCTTTTGATTTTAACTAACTTACTTTGTCTCAACGTAGCAAAAGGTAATATTTTTACCTTGCGATAGGTAAGCACCACGTTCAGCGTTAGGTAGGAACAAACACCAGGTGCATTTCACCTACTTTAGGTCACTTATACTTAACCGCTAGGTAAATGAGCCGCTACCTAATTGTAATTGTACGTCGAACTAATCAAATTTGGTAAATTTTACACTCTAAAAATACACATGACTTAAAAACACCTAATATTACGTTGTGTTTAGGTAACGTAATAATTAGGTACATATAAACGAACATATTCAGTTGCTTTAAACTATTTTTTGGTCATATTAGCTTATTGATTGCGTAATATATACCCCTTACATTAACGATTCGCTTAGGTTATCGGAATTAAATCAAATACATTCAAATCAACCCTACTTATATGTTTTAACCACCATGCAAACGAGTAATATAGTCAAAACCTATTTTATTATATCAATGTTTAAAGCAAATCTAGGTAATAATAACACAATAATTTTTATAACTGTAAATACCTATCTGACCAATTCAAAATAGGTAGGTATACGTAATTGCTCGCAGGTTTAGAAAACATCGTAGCGTTTACAGTAATAATAACCATCTATTTAGTAGGTAGTATATAATGATAACATACATTCGCCAAAGAATGTACTTACTAAATACCTAACTTTGGTAGAATTTACCGTTCCTATTTACTGTAAATGTACCGAGTTTAGGTACTTGTTCTAAACAATCATTCATTTCCTTCTTAAACGTATTTATACATTAGGTAAAAGAAACGACCGTTACTAAAAAAATATAATATTTATTGTTCCACAGCACAAAAGATCTACACCTAACAATAAATGTGATTCAATTCAATTACCTACACTATATAAATAAATAACATAAATAATAAAATACCAACATGTGGTGACTTAAACCTATATACTCAATTTCTTTAAATTAATTTTATGTTTTCGAACCTAACATGACTATAATTAGCCTAACTACTGTGGCCACTACCACCTATCAAGGATATCAAGTAGTCGTTACTATTCTGATACGAACAAATCAAAACGGTGACTGCTACCTTCTCATATCATAGGTAGATAATTACCTAGGTACCTTAAAATACATTACACCAATAATAAGATTATTGGTGTAATGTATTATTAAATATATAATGTATTATTATTAAATATAAGTTGTCCGACAAAACCCTAATATTATGTTAAATATTAGGGTTGCGTTACCTATTTTTTCTCTCAGTGTAGATACATCACTCTACTATTTCACGGGTGTGAAATAGTAGATTGTACCACAAGTGCATAAAACAATCCATTTCAGTCGAGACGTTCAATATTATAAGGTAAATATAATATTGAATTGAATTATATGGTATTTACGTTGGGGCTAAAGTGGGTTTCATGCAAAAGCTTTATACTCAGATTTTCATTTCAATTGCGGAGACTTTAATCAAATTTGAAACTGATATTGGAACAATGTTTTATTTAGAGGATCACTGTTTTCAAACACACATATCTGTATCTTTAATAATACCCCTGCATAATCTATGGGTATCATTTAAAACTCAGGCAAACTTCTTAGATAAAGTATTTTCAAAACTTAACCTCTTTGAACAATTAAAAAATAAATAATTATTTCTTGGCAGCAGACTTTTATGCATTAGAGCATAAAAAGCTACTTTAGTCCGCTTATATTCTACAACGGGAATAAACGAGAAATTTACGAGCATGAGCAGAGAAAAAGTTGTTTTTTCGGCTAGCTTCTGTTGATTGGTACTATTTAGTCCACCAGCCACCTCAAAGACTCTACAACGCTGACGGCTTATTTTAAAATAATGATGTACACTGGATTAGGTAAACAAACAAAAAACCATTTTCGACGCTTGTTTTACAAATACTTTCTGCTTTAAATTTTCCAAGTGGAATTGGTCTAAATAACATTTTTATTTACCTACACTCTAAACCTCGAGTCAACACGAGATATAATAATTTGCTGACAAATAAAAGTAGAATTTCATCTGTTTGAGTGAAAATATAAGATTTATTTTTAAATATTTTTGCTTAAATAAAGACAGGTACCTACTAGGATTCCTAGGATGAAAGTTAGCTTAGGGAAGTTTTCCACTCTTGTATCAATCTAGAGGGTGGTTACAAGTTAGGGCATTTTGCGATCCCTTGTTAAAAAAACACTATTTTCAGTGATACATACTGCTTACAAGTTCATTCACTCGTCCATAATACTGATCATGATCGACAAGAGTTGCAAATTATGATTAAATCATCCAAGTAAACTCATTTTCAGTTAATTGACTATAACTTATCAAGTAGGTACTTATAAATTAATTTAAAAAGTCCCCGACTGCAAATTATTTCTTTTCGTTGAACGTTTTATCGTTCCATTGAAATTAAAAATGCAAATTATATATATTTATGGAATCGTTTTTTAAAGCTCTTCATTTTAATAACGCACTCGATGGGTTTGGAAGAAAATAAAAATTTTATCGCACAATATGGCGTCTAAAATCCGCTTATTTGTTTTCAACACCCTTGTAAAGTGAGCTTTATATATCATTCTTAGGGCCATAAACCGAACTATAACACCCTCGTGCATAATAATATTATACACTAGTGCGTAATAGAATTATCCCTACAAAGTTAAGTTAGTACCTAACTGCAAATTATATGCGAGTAAACAGAGCATTTTCAATTTAAGCGGGTTATAGAGATTTGTAACATCAAAGAGGTTTATATGTAATCAACCATCACACATTTGCGGATAGCAAAAAAATAACTTGCGCGCTATTTTCCATAATTTTCGTATGTTGTTTGAATCGCATTTGTGCAATATATATTTTTTTCCTCGCAAGGGTGTTGAAAAAGTGCGTGTGAAACTCGTGAGCAACTTAGCTCACGTGTATCATAATATGTATACTATTTTTATGTATCTAGTGTCACTTGTACTATCAAGACAAATCGAACGATATCATTAATATCGGTTCAGCCGTTTAGAAGTGACGTATAATGAATAAAGTTTGTAATAATGAAATTCACAAACACACATTAACCCTGAAAACATAACACTCCCTTTTTGGGCAATCGTGTAAATACAACATAAAGTCGAATTGATAACCTCCTCCTTTTTTGAATGTCGGTTACAAAGGCACCTGAATGTATTATAATGTTTTTTTTTTATACCTGATAGGTTAACCTTTTGACCTCTACCTATCTCACCTGATGGTAAGTGACGATGTGGTCGAAGATGTTGTTCAGGCTAACTTAGAAGTACTGGCTCTCAAGGACAGCTGCCGGAACACACCGTTAGGTGCTGGGCGACAGATTTTCTACTTGAGGGTGGTAGCTAGCCAGGCGGGCATTCGCAAAATGCCCTACCACCATGCTATAACGACTGCCATCCTAAGACGACAACCGGGACCGACGGCTTAACGTGCCCGCCGAAGCACGGAAACGCTCAATAGTAATGTCACTAGCGGTCACCCATCCAATTCATGACCGCGGGCGACGTTGCTTAACTTTGCTGATCGGTTGAGAACAGCTAAGTTAACTTCGCTACGAGCGCTTCGAAATGTATCTTACTATCCTTCATAATTATCCACAACACTGTTAAGACTTTGAACGTCAAAATTACTTACGCCATTAATCATAATGCCAGTTTCCTAGTTTAATATATCAATACACCACAATACAACTGACATTAGGATAATTTCGTATTGGAACTAGGTCATGGTATGTTTGTTCTAGGGGCTTAGCATAATACAAAACCAAAATATAATAGCGTCATTTGGAAGGGCTGTTTCTGCGGTTAGTGTCACCAGTAACGTGGCATTTAATTTGGAAATATTCTGTAATTTTATTACTTATATTTATATTTATAAAGGAAAATTATTTCTGGACCCTTTTATAATAATAATAATAAGTTTATTGTTCATAAAAACACACACACATAAATATAAAACATTACTTAAGAGGTTCAAGATAACATGATATGTTTTATTCACTAAATTATACATGACTTGCAAAGCCCTCACTAAGAAAAATCTTGAATCGAGGGCGTTTGCTTCCTTCGAGTTAACAATATTGGTAGTTACCGTGTAATGTATTTAGTGCAGTTTTACTTTAATATATCCAATTTATATAATAATCTATGAACTTATTCTATATTCTTATTATGAAATTAGTTGGTAGATACAGAGGTATGTTTATAATGATAATGTTTGTGAAGATGTAAGTATGTTCGTTTTGTGTGTGTTGTTATCTCTTAATTATGTAAGTGAATTCGTGTTTTAGTTCTTTACACCTTGATAGTTCTGGAAAATCTTTAAATCTGTTTATCTAGGACAGCTTACATATACCAAGGGCAATGTTCTTTCGGAATATTGAATTGCTGCAATTTAAAATATAGTTTTTCCCGGGTCAGGCATTGTATTTACAAAACACTAACCTTAACTTAATCTGATATTTTTGTATCTCATCAGCCGTTTTTTGAGGCCAATAACGACTCATGTAACTGGCTTAGTAAAGATACGAACTCGGGGACGAGTAATTTCGAGCAATTTACAATAGGAGGCCGTTCTACATCTTTCTAATATTCCATGGTTTCAATTACCTATCAATAACCCAACACGGTAGTCACGTATTCTCGAGTCACGTTCACGTTCTATTACTATACAATCGTCGAATTTATGTATGTATAATCTTAATAAAATACGCCAAAGACCTAAGTAAGGGAGCCACTGACTAGATACTTAGTTTTAGCTACAAAATATATATCCAGGTATAAACTTTCACAGTATATAAACTTAATAACGAGAGAGGCGTCAAGTGGAATACGGCCTTGAAGGGCGTGTATTTTCTCCAACTACGTTTGATCTACATATCATCTCGACACACAAAACTGACAAAAACCATCTAAAAATGTTTGTTAGGACCAGCAGAAGTCAACCTTAAGAGGTTGTTAGCATTTTTTCATTAACTCTCCATAGCCACTGACCAGCTACTTAGTTTCAGCTACCAAATGAGTATGTAGGTATATTAAACTGCTTTGCCACTTTCTCAGTAAATATACTCTTTTTATAGCTAAACATTTTAGATTCAAGTCTAAGTATACCTACACATTATTTTATCCGGGATTTTGTTGCATAAAAAGAAACCTGTATTCTTGCCCTCGTATTTCTCGTACCTCTGAAAATCACATTCGTAAAGTGCTTGAAGGAAGCTCACGCAATTTCAGTTAAAAGCCTATTTACTCACGTACTTAGTAGCAACTTAGCAAGTACAATTCATACAATAGAGTGTGCTTGAGAAAGTGACACATTGTGCACGATTTAATGCGATTACAAGATTTCTGACGCGTCCATTGTAGATATATGTCTATGTAGGTACTTATTCGGATATATCTACATGAAGATGTTAGCAAACATTGCTGCTGTTGAAACAGTGCTGCTTCAAGACAATTGCGTTATGTGAAGAAGGGGCTCACAAATCCAAATGTTGAATAATAAGCAAATAAATTCAGAACAATTCACATTAAAAACAGTGTGTGAGACCAGATGTATCTAGCACACAAACTGTTTTTAGATTATAAAAACTTGTACAATAATTAAATATAACGAAATAACCTACGCTTTTGTCACACGACCAATTAGAACGTAGGTATACAGGACTCATTTTGAGCATTTGATAAATTTATTACTATGTTATTTAGCCAAAAATTATCCTTATGATGAAGCCTTTTGATCGGTGTGATAAAGCTCCAGGTTGATTAATTTTTCCTTGAAACGGATTCGATTCCCGGTTGAACCATGTAATTCTTTAAATATCTATGAATACAGTTGGAACTGTTTTTTAAATTAAAATAATATCTTCTTTAAGTGCATATTATGCTTTTTTTTTGAGTATCATTTTAGGCTATGTTCTCATATTGATACTACTATCTTGGATAGTAGTATAACTGTCTATTATAGATACTTAGTTATATAGATTCTTAGATAATAGTCTATGTATGTTTAATATTCACTTTTTGAACAATTAAAATATTTGTTTATCAGTAAAAGGTTCCATCTACAATATTCAAGGTACTTTCCCTCCATGTGGCATATCCGTGGGACGCCCTGTACATATAACTTTATGGCAAATAAAAAAGATTAAGTTATTTCTTACAAGTTATGGTGTGCTTGAACATTTCCTACTTGAGGTGAGGGTGGTAGTAGCAAGCCAGGCGGGCATTCGCAAAATGCCCTACCAACATGCTATAACGACTACCATCCTATGACAACAACCATGTTGGACTGCTGAACGTGCCCTTCGAAACAATGAAAGGCTCAGTAGTGTGCACTATCCAGCCATAGAAGTTATGACCGCAGCGAAAGGAACGACTAAATAAGTACAACAAATATATTTTTAATATTGTTATGTTTGTAATAACGCCTGCTTGGAGAATTGCATTACAAAGTTACAAATTTACGAGAGACAAAATTATAGTCATTTGCGGGATTCGAACTCTCGTGGATAGCGCCGGGTTCGAATCCCGCACATGACTATAATTTTTATCTCGTAAATTTGTAATTTCACAACAAATATATACTCTACGAGCGCTTCAAAAAGCTCAGGTTGAGTATCTCTGACGATAAATATAGTTATTACGAAACATACAGCCTATATAGGATGCTTACCATTTGAAGTTAGATTCGCTAAAAACGCTAAAAACGATCACACTCCCAAAAAGTTGTTCCACATGGGTCTTGGCGTTATTTTCGCCATAAACGCTACATCTAATGTCAAAAGTGACAGAAGTGGCAAATTTTAGTGGCATTCTTAGCGTTCTTATCCTAAATGGAACAGGGGATGACAGTTACAAACGATCACAGTGATCACAACCATAGACGCAGAATGTGATCAAAATTATCGAAAATAACGTTCTTAGCGACAAATGGAATATACCCATAAACAAATTAAGAGTCAATTATTATCCAGTGATGAACATAATATTCAGCCGATAATCGAAACCAAAAACACTGTCTAAACATCGCCCTTTTAGAAGCACATACAAGTTTGTTATCATGATAAAATTTGGTCAGTAAAAGCCCTCGTGTCGCCATTGTATTGCTTTGTATTGTTTCAGGCAAGGATCCTCGAAAATGCGAGATAACTTCAACTGAGTTATGGCCATTCCAGATTCAGTGGCGTTCATTTTAACTTTCTGGGTTTGGATTTTTAATCTACTTATAATAAACTTGCTTGAACATTTTGACTAATACTAGTAATAACATAAGAATAAATTATAATCGATATTTTTCCTTATGCTAATAATAAGGATCAATATCTTACTGCCAGCATGCTGGGCACGCTGCCAACTGGTAGTGGGCTAGAGCATTTGGACTGCCTATGAGTCTGCAATGGCTTATCTAAATGCTTTTATTGTAGTAGCTGTAGTGTTGTATATAGTTCGTAGGTTTTTGTTAATAAAGGCATACCGCCGGCAAAAAATAAAAATATCTTACTATTAAAATAAAGAAAGAAGAAACTAATGGAAAGTAATTCTAACTCTAATTATAAAATCATAGAATAAAAGATAGCACGCCTAAGTACGTAGGTACGTTTTAATCAAGTTTCTGAAAATAGACACGACTGCGTTGTGCCAGCCGTGTTAGATTTATAGGTGATGCCACAGTTTAGTGCAAGTTTAAAATTACATTCAAACATCATAAATATATTTAGTATGGTCACAGCCTAAATACCATAGTATTAGAATTTCATTTCATAAGTTTTATGTCATGTATGGTAAAAAACAAATTGTTTGGTAAATATCCATATTCTTACACTGTGGTATAGTTATGTCCACACAGAGAAAATCTGTCGCCAAGCACGTAACGGTGTGTTCCGGCAGCAGTCCTTGAGAGCCAGTGAAATTACAGGCAAAATGAGACTGAATATGTATGTCTCAAGATGATGGGCGCAGTGCAGTTCTTGTGATGAAATGCATCTGTTATGGGCAGAGGATACCGCTTAACATCAGGTGGACCTCGTGCTCGTTCCGTCAAAATAAAAAAAAAACAAAAAATTTTGTAGTTACATAGGTGTCCATGTTTAATTTTAAAGATCATCATAAATATCGTTTGTATGGGAAATGTTATTTTGACATTTAGGGATATATTAATGACTAGCTGTAACTGCGACTTCGTTCGCGATTGCCATACCTGCAAACTAATTATTCACATTAGAGCACTGTTTATCTCATATTAAGCAACGCTGTGGTCTGCGGTGAAGCACTCCTAGTAAAGCATAGCTCAGAGAGGAGCTGTTTAATTTGGGTTTGAAAACTCCCGGGTTGTATTTTTCAGAATACAGTAGTTAAGTAACTCAAAGAGTTTCTTCGGTTCGCACAATAAATGTTGAAGCACCGAAAGGTGTGTTCCGGCAGTAGTCCTTGAGAGCCAGTACTTCTAGGTTAGCCTGAACAACATCTTCGACCACATCATCACTTACCATCAGGTGAGATAGTGGTCAAAGGCTAACCTATCAGGCATAAAAAAAAAAAAAAAAAAAAAAAAAAAAACATTATGACTTTTACTATCATTTAGAACATTTTGAACATAACTTTGTGATTTATGATAGATAGATGCAGAAGGATCTATGAATGAGAGTAATTAAAATGATGCCATCGTATAAAATTACGTCAGTCGCTTTCCATAAAAAGGTGAGGGAATTTTGAGTGGATCATTAATTAAACTTTTTCGTTAGGCAATTAGAGGGACCGTATAAAGCAATTAGTGAATGCCATACCTTCAATTTCAATCGAAGGTACTTCAACGTTTTTCATCGTGAAGCACAGATACAAGTATGAATGACGCTATATCGATTGTATGGATATGGCAACATTTTTTTTATAGAATCTCAATACTAGTTTTAATTATTATTGTTTGTGAATTTATAAACCATTTAAAACTATTACAGTTACAGAAAATGAATATATATAAAAAATGGTAGATAATAAAATTCATTCGCATAAAAACCGGCCTATTGTCACAATATTAGGATTTCCGTAGCTCTTGATAACTACATGTTATACGTATATAATCTTCCAGCTCAAAATTAATTTGCAATATTTTGGGCCAATCATAAACATATAAAAATGCTGACACCTATTTAAGGCTCAACGAATAAGTATTGTAATTCGACGGGGTAATGCTGCCAGCATGGTGGGCACGTTGCCAACTAGTGGTGGAGCATTTGGACTGCCTGTGAGTCTGCAATGACTTGTAGGCTCTAAATGCTTTCATGTTGTAACTGAAGTGTTGTATATAGTTAGTAGTATTTTGTTAATGAAGGCATAACAGCGGCTCTGCTTTATTGTATGATTTTATTTAAACCAACTTTTATCCTTCTCCGTATTATGTGTCTTATCTCTTTAAATTGCCCATTTTCAAGACCAGTCTCCGTCTTTCAAAAGAGACATTTATCTAGCCTTTAAATTATAAACATATATTTATATATGTCATGCTTTTTAAAAGGTAGATAACTATGACGTATATGCTTAGTCAGACAGGCAGAAGAGTGGCATTATTTTTGTCTTTTGGGCACGTTACCCTAAAAAGAGTTTACATACTAGCATCTATCTATATTTACGACAGATAACTTTGCTGGTGGCATAATTTAATTAAGGCCTGTTTCAGAATGTTCGAGTAAGTTCCGGTTATATACTATCTAGAACATATTCAAGAAATAAAACACTATCTTTGCGTTTCACAGTCATCGATTTAGCCTATCCATCGGTTAAAGCTTGAAACGCGCTGCATTTTAACTGTCATTTTTATCATTCAGATATTTTATGTTCTGGATTTTATGTATAACCGGAACTTACTCGAACATTCTGAAACAGGCCCTTAATGGCATTAAAGTATTCCTATGAGTATGTATAGTTTCTAGGAGCAGATGAAGTCTTTTCGAACGAGTTGCGAATACCTATTTCTACCGCCAAGCATTAATGTTCGCAGTTACTGTGTTCCGGTTTGAAGGTTGGGTTTCGGTGAAATTACTGGATCAAGGGACTTTATTTCTCGGGGTGATGGGCGTAGTGCAGTTTGCCACTTGTAACAAACTGCATCTGTTATAGGCAGAGAATAACGCTGATCACGATAGCATAAAAAATCCCAAGGAAAATAAATCATAAATGTAACGTTATGATGGGTAAATAGAGTTCGTATAAGTATTTGTTACGAACAAATAAACCAAACTCGTTTTACGTAAACAACCCCCAAAGCGTATAAATAATAACTCTAACATAGAAACCTAAAATTCCGGTGCCATGATTGCCAGAGGGATTTTTTTTTTGATTGTGTACTGATGACAGTTTTTTATTGCTCATTGGTAAACCTTTGACCACAATCTCACCTGATGGTAAGTTAGGATGCGGTCGAAGGTGTTAACAGGCTTAACCTAGAATAACTGGCTCTCAAGGACAGCTGCTGTAATACACCGTTAAGGTGATTGGCGACAGATTTTCTACTTGATGGTGGTCGCTAGCCAGGCGGGCATTCACAAAATGCCCTACCACCACGCAATGAAGCTCAAGACCGCGGGGGGATTCGAACCGTGGATCTGCTGCGCGGTCAGTCCATTGCCAATGCCACTGAGCCACCGCTGCTTCGATTTTTATAGTTCTGTCAGTATGTTCATATCACTAATAACTTTGGTGATTAGTGTAGGAGAAAGCACTGAATGTCGATGGATAAAGAAAGGCCAAAGAAGCTTTGGATGGAATGTGTAAAGTAGAGTTAGGGCGAAAAGTGAAAGTAGTCAAAAAACAGAACGGAGAAAACATTCTTGTGCCGACCCCACATAGTTCTAGGTTAGCCTGAACAACATCTTCGACCACATCATCACTTTCCATCTGGTGAAATAGTGGTCAAAGGATAACCTACCAGGCATAAAAAAAGAAAATAAAATAGCAGATTTTAAAGAAGGAAAGAAGAAAATGTGCAGGAAAATATACTGTTTCACCAAGAACTTTTTTTTTTACTGTAGTAGCTGTAGTTTTGTAGTAGCTGTAGTGTTGTATATAGTTTGTAGTATTTGTTTAATAAAGGCATACCGCCATAGAAAAAAAAAAAAAAAAAAAGAACTTTCAAAGCATTGTAGTTGAATACACAACGGATCATTGCTTTTCACAATACGTCACATATGTTGTCCCAATGTATGCTGATACAAATAATTTCAAACCTTACATTTTAATTTAGATTTAAAGAAGTTCATTCTCAAATAAGACAAAGTCACTTACACGAGAACATGGTTAAAATATTCAATAGACATTCATCGTCACAATTAATAGTATGTCATAAAACAATACAATGAAATAGTTATATTTTGTATATCACTAATCATTTTAGTCATCCATCACTTCTATAACGCATTCTTATGCTTATTGCTACTCAATAAAGTATAGTAGTTGCCTTTGAATGCTTTAAATGAGTTAATATTCCTTATATTTGAGGGTATCTTATAATAAAGTAAGCATTGAACAAATGCAATCATTAATTTAGAGAAGTAATGTAAAATGCATTAAAATCATACATGTCTATTCAAAATATGCTAAACGAACGTGCAAATACAAATATGACGTTATCTATGACGTCACATCCTCCTGCATATACCACTCAAAAGAAAAAGGTTACATTACCTTTTTCTGCGTGTGCAAAAACAACTAACTCTAATTTTGACAGATATGTAAGGACATTTTGGTTGGTGTGGTTAAATTTTTTTCGTAAGACAATCTATGTAGTTTAAAAATGCTTGTAGCATGTCGATAGTTAGAGTTAAAGATAATGAGAGAAAAGTGAGCGAAGAATTAAATAGACAGTTGACAGATGTCGTAAGCGTGGCTGCTCCTTGGTTCAAATTGTTTGTGTGTAAAAAGTTCATATTTCTATGATCTATGGCGCACATTCTCGTATTACAATAAGAACCGAGCGTTTGTTATGTATTCTGTAATGTATTTGCATGGTTTGAATCGCAGTCCATGTTGTGTTTAAGCATAAATATCAAAATGTATAACCGTAGACTGACGTAGGTACTTGAGATTCTCCGCAGTTATGGACAAATTAACGCCTGGTCTAAAAATATCTAACGATCGGCTTTATGGAGGTGAAAAGAACGTCGGGTAATGAACGAAAGGGATCAACGTAAAACGATCATTAGTCTACACTAATTGCTGGGCTTGGAATTTCCGGGCATTCCAGTAGATCTCATTTACAAGGTGACGGTCATACCTAATAGAGGCGGAACGCTATTAAAGAGTAAATTGCGAAAACTAATTTTCCGAGTCTGTATCTGCCACAGAATAGTTGGAATCCGCCCTATGTAAAGGTACTACTGCAGAAATATATATTACCGCTTCCGGAAAATAAAACTGTTTCAGAGGTACAGGTAATTCAGTAATTGGTTTCAGAAATGTATTGTTATGTACATACACATAGGCATCACTAGAGGGGAAAAGAATTTGAAACAGTATAAATGTTTTTTTTTTTGCATGTTTGTTACGCGATTCCTCCGCCAATTTAGAAACGATTTTGATGATTCTTTTTTTGTTAGGTAGAGCATACCTTCAAATTGGGCCCATTTTAATTTCAGCACAATCGATTGTTGAAAGATGTATTTTATTTATAGTTCTTGAAAAATGTATATTCAACTGGATGATTTAATGGAAACTTGTAATTAGCAAGTTTTATGTCAGTCCAAACCTAGGTTCAATTCTCTTTGCGTCCTATAGAATATTAAATATTTTATTCATATTTGTAAGGCATACAATTTTTCTAAAACATGCTCCAAATTGGTCTTTTCAAGACTACCTACTAATAACGGAAGTAAGATCTATTACATATTATAGAAATACTCTTTTAATCCTTCTGAAATAGGTATGTAAGTTTCGCCTTACCTCCGTTTCAACCATGACATTTTCAGTAACACGGAGTAAATTGATGCAATTTGTCAAATTGAGTCAAACGCTTCATAACTAACTAAACGGACCTGGAAATCATATTAGATATGCATTAACTATTTCAATTTTTTTTATAATAATTATAATTCATTTTAAAGTAGTTCTTTTTTATTTTAGACAGGTTAGCCTTAGACCACTCTATCTCACCTGATGGTAAGTGATAATGTGGTCGAAGATGAGTTCAGGCTAACTTAGAATTACTGACTCTCAAAGACAGCTGCCGGAACACACCGTTAGTTGCGTGGCGACAGATTTTCTACTTGAGAGTGGTAGCTAGCCAGGCGGGCATTCGCAAATTGCCCTAGCACCATGCCATAACGACTGTATAAGACAACAACCGGGACCGACGACGGTTTAACGGCCCTCCGAAGCACGGAAGCGCTCAGTAGTAATGTCACTTAACTGCTGGACGTTGCTTAGCTTTGCTGATCGGTTATGAACAGGTAAGCAAACTACGCTTCCAGCGCTTTAAAATTATCTGGTATTCGGAAACTGTGATCTGTCTGTCTTATTTAATAGGAAGCGAATTACGTGCGATATCTTTAGTCGCAAGTGCATTTGTGTAACAGATTATATCCCACTTTTAGGCCGTATTTTTTCTTAGGAAGATTACTTTATTACATTTTAATCTAATCTTAACATATTCACTGCTTTATATTTACATAATCAAGGCTGGGAGCGTGGAGTCGACGACATCTTTTAATCTACTTTCCTCGTCAACTGAGTTTGACTTCTAAATTTATCGTATGCGTAGGATAAGTCAACATGAAGGGCAAACATCAACACGACTTGATTTTTAAAGGATTACTTTTGATTAAGAGTAAAACGGTTGAAAATTATATATCCACAAATACAGAATGTTTAAAACTTACTGAATTCATGTTGTACGAACAGGGTCTCTATTCAGTTACCGTCGTAACATCGAATTCACAGGTGCAAAACATTTCTCAGATCATCAAGGCTTTCAAAATAATTTTATTATCAATTCTAATGATAGTAGTTATTGCGACAGACGAAGATTTATATATTTTTCATGATTTGGATTTGTGACCTCTAGTGGTACTTGCCCATGGGGTGCCGGGCTAGAAGCCCGTAGGGTGCCGGGCTAGAATGTGTCACCCCCCCATCCATACCTGTGGGTGTCGTAAGAGGCGCTAAGGGTAACACACCAGAAGGTGGGCAGCAGCGTTTTCTGAGGAACTGATATCTCACACTGCGATCCCCAAGACGCCTGCCAAGCGTGGTGATTACGGCAAATCCCCCCATAATTGGGGAGGCTGTATTCAGCAGTGAACAATCCGGCTGATACAGTACTGTACAGTATACAGTCGCACTTACTACTGAATGCTTCCGTGCTTTGGAGAATACGTCAAACCTTTCGGTGCGGGCCGATTCTTATTAAGAATTATGCTACATGGAGGCCAGAATCCAATACAAATTTAATGCTCGCTTAACATCATCCTAATCCCCCCCGTAAGCAAGATCGGTAAGCAAGCTACCGGACAGGGCGCGGTGGAGGTGCGAGCGTGGTCAATGCCCAAGCCGGTAAGCAAGAGGCACCCGCTACGTACTTACGCTATGCATCGCCGCATACAGTGCGATAACAACACGATCTGGTTGCCCCAGCGTCAATGTATTCACAACTATGTTGTAAATCGCGAGTGATTTTGCGATAAGTGATAATTTTTGCTTAGTGTGTCCCGATTAATATTAAAATGTTGGACACGAAAATTTTAAATTATAAATTTATTTGTCTGCTAAATATTTATAAATATAGTAATTATACGAGCATTTCTTTTTCCTCATAACCAAAGTACCCAACAGTGCTTTACAAATTAATTCTCGATCTTATCGCACGACCTCTCACGGAAGCTGCTGGTTTATTAAAATAATGAAATTGAATAAGATTTAAGAATTGGCCGAAACAGTTGGTAAGTGCAATGTAGCAACCAGGTTCCAATTCTACCTGGTAAGAATATTAATCGGCCCTGGAAATTAAGTCCACGCTAAACCGTCGTCGGTCCCGGTTGTTGTCTTAGCATTTTTTGTATGTCCACCGGTCCAGATAGCACCCTCCACTAGAAAATCTGTTGTCATACTTTGAGGGTTGTAGCTAATGAGGAGTGCATTCGAAAAATTACAAACTACCCAATGACAACAACAACCAGAACTGTCGTCGGCTTAATTTGCCCTGCGAAGCACGAAAGTGCTCAGTAGTAAATGTCACTATGATGATATGCGGTCATCCATCCAGGTCATGACAGCAGCGAACATTGCTTAACCTAGTAAATCGGTAAAGAATTAATCTATATTTTTTATTTTTCCAGTGAAGACATTACCAATAGTTACCACGCATTAGATGACAGTAATTGAGTGACTTAAACTAGCTAAATTCAGAATCTCTCAATCTGAATTAATAATAGCCATTGGACATATTGTTGCTAAAAACCTTACTAATTTGTAGCATAATTTGTATTTCAAAGAATTGCGTTTACGAGTTTAGTGAGCGCAGTTTTTTTTACTTCTCTTTGCTAATTCTACTTGCAAATGCACATATATAAATGCATATACTTAATATCTTTCTTCTATCTTTTTCATATTTCTGTTGTGTAGGTAATCTGTGTTTAAGTGCTTGTCAGTACTACTTCTCTATGTCAGTATTTTCACATTTTTTACATCTTCCATGCTAACAATAACAAATCTAACTTATGAGATTTCCTTTTTTTAAGTAATTATGCTAAAGTCCGCTGTGTAACATCTGGGCTTACATTATTCTACTACAAAAGTCTGACGCTACGTCTCTATGAATTAATTTGCTTAATTTTTATGCGTAAATAGGAATACAAAACTTTTAAAAAGAAAGCATTCAAGGGACAGAAACATTATTGCTACAAAATTTACAAGAACTGCAACATTTTTGCGCCAGCAGCTGGTGTTAGAATTATACTTACAAATCCAAATGATATTGAAGGGGTAATACATAATTTATTAATTATAAGGCGTAGTACTCGTATTTCGCTTGATGTAAGTATTTTTGAGGGCTGTATTTTGTCTAAAATTAGTTTGTGTCAAAATTTCACTTATAATGTTTAATTATTAAAATATACATTTGAAGCGCTCGTATTGTAGTTTGCTTAGTCGTTCTTTAAGGTGAAGCGAGTCCCAAAAAGGCTAATTTTATAACGTTTTGTAGAAAAATTGCACACCTGAATAATCAGAATAATCAATTTATTGGTAAGAATATGACAAGTCAGAAAATTATTATTAACAATAGATTTATAATTTCAATAATGATAAGGTATAAAAAATATATTAATTTAAATTAAATTAGGTAATTATAAATAAATAATTGCAATATTATTTTATGTTTTGCACATATTCGTCAAAGCCTGATAGATATTGGTATAAAAAATAGAATATTCTACAAAATTCTAGAGGTTATGACAATCCAAAAATAATATTCCATATATTTATCTTGAAAGAATAAAATCATTAACGACAGCTACATAATAATCTAGCTTTGTGTCGACTAAATGGTATCAATACAAATTTAATTACTAATTATTATCTAGCAAGCATGTGATATATTTTTTAATCGAAAAAATATTTCAGGGCTCCAGAAGAATTTTCCGATTTTAAAAAATTTGCTCGTGCTATTTAAACATATTGCGTAGTTTTGTTTCGCTCGCCCACATGCGAAACGAGGTCTCTGCGTCCTATGCCCTCGGTCTGACATTATTCAAAGACCACTTCATCTTACCCGATCAAGCAACGTCCATTGCGGTCATGATTTGGACCGCTGGTAGCATTACTACTGAGCGCTTCCGTACTTTGGAGGGCACGCTAAGCCATCGGCCCCAGTTATTCTTAAGATGGCAGTCATTATAGCATGGTGGTAGGGAATTTCGCACATGCCCACTTGGCTAGCTATCATGTTCATATAGAAAACTAAACCAGCAATTCTAGGTTAGCCTGAACAACATCTTCTAATACATCACCATGTCCGATCAGCTGAGATAATGGTCAAAGGGTATTCTATCAGCTTTAAATAAAAAGGGCTAATTATATACTAACGCCTACGACTGGACCGACGCGTGCGGGTAGCAAGTTCGGGTAAAATTCTCAATGAAGGCTTACGTTAAGACTAGAAATTGAATGCTATTCTAAATACTTATATTTTATTACTGGTCCGCGTTTGATCCACCGCCCGTAAACGGTACTCGGTAAGCAGCGGTGGCAAAAATCTGTGAAGTATAGGTACTTGTTAAATACATATTTTCATTCGACTACAGGCATATCTATACAATTCTAAGCTGCATAGATTCAATTACTATTGTACCAGCTTTATCATAAACTGTTATTAAAAACATAAGGCTTAGAAGATGTGAGAATTAATTCTGGACGATGAAAGCCGTGCAGTGCATTGAAGGTCATTTGAGGTAGATGCTGGTTCTGAATGAATTGATGGTGTTCTGAACTTTTAATTAGCATAGGAATACTTTTTATTCCTCAGGTTACCGTTAACGGCATTAAAAAGTCTTGCCCTATGTTGCGGCACGGTTATTTTAACTTCTGTAGTTAATAGTTACATATTTTAAACAATTTTAATAACCGTTCTTTATTACGGACGACCTTGCACCAAGCCTTTAATAATTGCACATATGTTTAACGATAATTTTATTTTACAATATTACAAATATACGATAGGAAAAATTTAAGTCATGTGCGGGATTAAATTTTTCCTATCATATATTTGTAATTTTGTAATGTAATCCGCATAGCAGGCGTTATTGCAATCATAACAATTAAAAAAAAAGATAATTTTATTGTTTTAACGAACTAATCAAGCACTTTTTAATATTACTATATAAAAATTAGTCGAAGGGAGATTTTATTCAGTCAGTGAATTCTTTAATTGTAAGGTATTGAAATAAATTTCATTACATGTACCTACGTGTATATTGTACACACAAATTGTACGTACTGACAAACTAACAGTGCCGTGGTATCCCATCAAAATAGACTTTTGCTAAAGAGTAATGTAATAATAATAATAAATAATAATCCCACATGGTTAAAAAGTTTGCTTTAACTTCGCAGTACAGGTGAGCTTTGTTAAACAGAAGTGTGGTTTTCTGGTTCCATACCAGTAAATTTTTTAGTTCAATTTACTGGAATTGTTCTCTTTCAAAAAATTGAAAGAGCGAGAGTGTTTGTACTTTATGGGGTAAGTAGTTCGTAAATAATATAGATAGTTTATTAATTGAACTGAAACTGTTTAAGGCGCACTGCCCATCCTATTACTCGAGTCCAGGGTTGACCTCACCAGCCGGGCTGCCAGTGATCTAGGCATACAGTATAACGACATCTTCAGAGTGCTACTTCGGCTGCCTCACTTCTACAGCGCATTACAGATGTTTGCTGAAGCGCACACGGATGACTTTCATTCGATTATTCTCAAGAAAGTCGCATCCCTACGGCAGCGTATACGAACCTGCAGAAAGCTTCAATGGTATCCTTCAGAAGTTTGTTGGCCGTTTTGACTGTCCTATTCAGCACAAATTGAGCTCAGTGCTCATCGGACAGGAGTTATAGTTTTGTAAAATGTGTCCATTACTCTGTTTTTGATACGTTGTTTGTTTGTAATTGTTATTATGATATAATTTATAAGTATATTGTATTATGGATTCATGCTATCTGAAATAAATAACAGTGTTATTATTATTATTTTTGTTTACACTTTTGTGTTGTCACTGCGTTCCAGGGGTATATTGGCAAAGGCCAAAGCCAAGTGCATTTACAAAAAATCCTAACGATTCTACATATTATTCCAAGTTCAAATTATTCAAAATTCAAAGTGTGGGATCCCGCACATGTCTATAACTATATTTTTTTCTCTTCAAAATTTGTAATTTTTTAATGTAATCCGCAGAGCAGGCGGTATTGGATACATAACAACATTAAAATTCTACATATGTTTAAAAAGACTGCTTTTTGAAGCAGTTTGTGCATACAAACTGCATCAAAATGGATGTATCTATGTCAAGTATACCAAGATTCGTGAGTAGGATTTTGGGTACGAACGTGTTACGTACACCTGTAGTACAAACTATAATATGGATTCTCCTTGTGCTATTTATTTGATATTATTATTGATAGTAAACTTTAATCTCTGTTCTCAAAGTTGGATCAGAATACATTTAACAAGCACGCACCGTCTATTATTGATTTGAAAACGGACAAACAAATCGTATCCCACGAGAATCACATGACTGATTGACATGAAAGTATCCAATCCCATAGCGGGCTTCATCGAGTTATCTTTGTGCCGACTTCGTCTAAATTAGCTCAGTTGATAAAGTTGGACACCTAAAGCTTTTCAAATGTAGTTTGTTATAACTACACTTCAAAACTTGCACTTTATCTAACCGGATATACAATCATGTTGGAAACATGTATTAACTTTAGATAATACGCGTCTTTTAATTAGGTACCGTACCTTTGTAAAATTATCTATCATACGAATCCATCGACTCCGCCCGATGAAGTTAGTTAACAGTATTAAACTTACAAATATAATTTAGTTAACTGAAGAACAATATTGTTATAGATAAACTGGGCACAAATTAGAGAAATAGATAGTATGCAAGAAAATCAACATGTTAACAAAGAAAAATAAATACGGTACAAAATACCCACTTATTACTTTAAAAAATGTAACCCCTCTAAAAACAGCAAATAGCTAAACGCATTATTTATAAATTATTTAAGTTCATGGTACGCAGATTCAAGGGCTACGTGCATGTACGTACATTTTATAGTTGAATGATATTTGTGATTTTTTTAACACCATAATTATAAGTATAATATATATTATACATAGCTAAAAAATAACTCACTAACATTCGGCAAAACAAAAGAAATAAAACCAGTTAAGTCAAGACGGACAGGAGATTCTGTAAGTTCATTTTAAAACACATATATTTTAGTATACAAGTATATGTAGGTATTTACCACACTTATATACATATCGTTATGGTAAAGTAGATAATATCTGTTAGGTTAGATAACAGTTACCTATGCCGATAAAATTCAGAAGGTTGTATAGAACAGGCTTAAGGCCTGTTCCAGAATGTTCTAGTAAGTTCTGGTTATACTACCCAGAACATATTTAATTAATAAAACACTATCTTTGCGTTTCACAGTCATCGACTTAGCCTATACATCGGTTAAAGCTTGAAACGCGCTGCATGTTAACTGTAATTTTTATCATTCAGTTATTTTATGTTCTGGGTAGTATAACCGGAACTTACTAGAACATTCTGAAACAGGCCCTTAGTAGTTGGTATAAGGATGTAATTTTTTTCTTACAGAAACATGAAGACCAAGCATCATTTCTATGAATATAACATAAGCAAAAACTGTTTGTCACTCATCACTCTGTCACTTTTTTTCGCCTTACGCTAATATAAATTAAACTAGGCACAAAGGTTATAACTCAGAAGAAGACGATAAGATATCTATACCGAATTATCATGTCATTTTCCCAGCCATCACGATAAAACACAGATCATCATCAAAGTTGCAGGCATTACAAAGTGGCAAACAAAACCGGCTAATGTTTTAAGGTCACCTTGACACACTTCCAGTAGCAAAATGGATCAAAACCAAGGTTTTGCGGTCAAACGACCATTTCTGGCTATACATGTTGCATATATTCGTATTTGATCGATTTGTGGTGATAACTCTATTTAAATAGGTAGCACTGTGATGATTGCCATAATAGCTTTGATATTTTGACTGCTCTATGGATATACATTTATAAAATCATATGCGGTCTCTCATTTTATTTGTTATATATCTATTTACAATTGATTCAAATTGTATTGTGGAAAAGGCTAGTGGCTCAAGATAATATCTTATTTTTGATATATTATGTAACTTAATTATTAAAAATAGTAATTAAATAATTTGTCAAATTGCATAATAAAGTGTATTATATCGTTAAAGACCTTATAGAACGCTGGACTCAATTTAAATTAATAATTTACGAGTATTAGTGTTATGTTAATTTATTTTATTTGCGAGTAAGCAGTTTCGCTTTTGTTAAATAAATAGCTTTTGATGGATAAAACGTTTATTTTAATGAGTAGTAGTTTTAGAGTAGGGCATAAGTAGAAAATATGTCGCCAAGCACTTAACAGTGTGTTCCAACAGCTGTCCTTGACGGTTATTAATTATATGTTAGCCTGAACAACATCGTCGATCACATCATCACTTACGCTCAGGTGAGATAGTGGTCAAAGACTAGCCTATCAACCATAAATAAATAATATAAAGGAGCTTGGTGACAGGCAAACATACTTTCTTATTGGGGGTCGAGCTAGGAAGGAGGGTATTCGCAAAATGTGCAGCCACCGTCTGAATATTTGAAGTTTTGTTAGGGAACGTATCTATTCAGAGTAACTTTTCATTACAATATTAAACATTATTTAAAGTTTCTTAGGTATAATTCAGAATAATTATGTTTAATATTCTTTAATTTTGGTTAAACCACTTTAAGTAAAATAAGTTCCATACAATTTGTAAATATCCAATTTATATATTATAATAATTTTTTTAACCTTTCTTAAAACAGCCCATCCATTTCGCCCAAATCTTGGTCCCCTTAATTAAAAATATATACTCGTGTTAATTTTATATTTTAATCGTTAAATTGCGGTCCATCAAATATGTCCAGTAAATATATGTCAAAACTAATAAATACTAAATGATACATAGAATTTGAAAAATAAATAAATTAATATTAATAAACGTATGTCTTAATTAAATAATAAAATAAACTTACCTTTAATACTGTTGATAACTACACGAACCATACAGCATTATAATACTAAGAGTCCAATAAATATACACATCGAAAAACTAAATGGTGTTACGACTTTATACTTTCTAAAACTACTTCAAAACTTTTTAATACTAGTGGCGATTATATAGGTATTGCTTTGCAGCCTCACGGTTGTTAAATATTTATTATTTATATAATATGTTAAGAATTAATTTTGTTTTGTGTATTCAAAGTTTATTTTGTGCGATCCCATAGTAGGTTCACATTTTTGGCTCACGTAGGTTCGGAGCGGTGGCGCGTAGCGTTCTGCCGTAAGTTGCCGCCCGCCCTAACTTTTCACGTAGCATCGTAGCAACGTCGTAGCCAGTTATAGCGTCGTAGCATATCGGGCAACTTTTGCTTAATGTATTTGATTCCACTAATAGTAAGATATGAATCGGCGATTTAAAATAAGAGTATTACTGTTTTAAGACCAGTTACATTCTAACTACAAGATTTATTGACTATAAAATCAGAGATGCAACAATCTAAAATCATTCTAAAATAACAATAATATCTTGTGTAATAAATGATCATCGTTTCAGCCTCAATTTTATTGTAATTTCTGAATTTAACAGCAACTCATGTCTGGTTATTTCTGTTTAACACTCCTAAGAAACATTTAAATAAATGTTTAACTACTTGTTATCTGAGAATCTAACTCACCTGTCAGTTACGTGTCAAATAAACGGTTTTCTTTCATTAAAATACTTAATGTTCTGTTATAATTAAAGTCAACTGTGTCTAAGAGTTGTTATTAATGAAGGTGCCATCTCTAATACATTTCTTTTGATTATTATTTTCGTATAATTTATCGGACGCAATTATTATAGAAATCATATCACTTATAAGAATATAAACAATCAAATACGTTTGGTTTATATATTTTGGGCCTGATTGTATTTATTTCAGTTGTCAAAGATGTTACCTAAATACCACGCTTGGCAGGCGACTTGGGGATCGCAGTGTAAGATAAACGTTCTTTAAAAGGCACTGCTACCCACTTTCTGGCACTTTTCCTTTGTCGCCTCCTACAATTCCCGCAGGAAAATGAAAAGGGTTGTTATTCTATCCCGTCACCCCAAGGGAAATAATAGAATAGAAATAATGACACATTATATGTCTTGCCTTTATATGCGCGGAGGGGTAGGCAGGGTTTTACCAGACATGTTTTAATTTGTTGTGTGTGAGCCTAATAAAATCACAGGGTATGAACCTAATAAAATGTACCGAGTACATACCCAGAATCTATCGTCTAGTACTGAAAATGTCTTTACCAGAAGACCTAATAACTACGCGACAAATCCATGTCCTTCATATACTGAAGCGAGTTTTTACGCCATACGATTAACGTTACATTAATTTGACTATTTCATCGTTGTCAATATCAAATTCACAATATATTACTTTAAAAAAATCTGATACATGATTCTATTGAAGAAACTAATAACATTTTACATAGTATGGATACATATCTTTGGGCGCGCTTAAACTACGTCTCCTTCTAAAAGTTGAGAACATTTGTAGTGCAAATGCGAATTCGTGAAGAAAAGTTTCGATAATCGGACAATTTTGCCAACATTTGTAGTACCGTGCTTCGTATTTTCAGCTAACGCGATAAACATAAAAACAATCGGCACCTTGTAAGCTTGTAATTTTACTGAAAAAACTGCAGTTTCAAATAAAATACGGTACAGCTTTTTTTTATTGCTGATAGTTTAGCATTTTCTAGGTAGACATGGATAGAAATTTATTTAGTTGCACACCTTTAAAATAACATTACAATGAAACATAACAAATAAACGTATACAAAGGACAGTATTATTCTTTAAAGCAATTTCTTCGAGACAACCGATCTGAAAAACTCGAAAAAATAGCCAGGTTGGGCGTTCACTAGTAATGTCACTAGTCATATAATAGTTACACATATACCTATTTAAATAAAAATACATACAATAATACATATACATTCTTACCTACATTTAATAATATCAAAATTAACGTATAAACATGCACTAAGTAAAAACATATCAATACACCTATATATTATTTATCTAGTTCTGAAGAAAATATGTTAAAATTTATATATAATTCATCGCCATTTTGAAAGTATGCTTTATGGATGGAAGACACAGTTATAATCACAATAGTGGGTTACCCCGTCATCTATTGCGGCGGTAACTATATGAATTTTTTTGTCAGATAAAAACACGAGTACCCCCAAAATATTACGGCTAATGTCACTCGAGTTCTAACGATATCCCTCAAATCCAACTCTGTTCAGGTGTTCAAGAGTCATGGTGCGACCTCATCTATATATGAAACTTAAAAACATTGCACTCCTTTTTACCGACTTCAAAAAAGGAGGTGCTCAATTCATCTATATTTTTTTTAGGTTTTTTACCTGAGAACTTCTGATATTTTTGTTATTTCAAATCTGATGCTTGCCGTGTGGTGCTATTTATATTATCAAAATCGGTTAAGCCGTTTAAGAGTTACACTACAATAACTGAAAAGTATTTCCCTATCTTGATGATATAGTCTTTGACAGTGAATGACAATCGATCCCATAAGTGGCAGGGGTCACTAAAAAAAAGAAAAAAAAAATGTTTACCAAAAAATGGAACCGACTTCAATACTCAAATGTGTGAAATAACTTGTCGAAGTCGGTACCATGCGCACAATATTGTGATAGTAGGTACCTTTGGACCATCATGGTACCGACTCTAACAAGTTATTTCACACATTTGAGTGTTGAAGTAGTTTTCATTATTTGGTAATTTTTTGTTGTAGTATAAAATCTACTAGAGATATTTCAGTCTTAAGCTGCGCTACTGTTCCAGCTGCGTTTTAACGTTTACGTGTTCACTTACAAACGGCATGCACATAATGTTAAACGCTAAGTGATATTCCGGTGTCAGTTTCTTTGACACATCAAAGGGTTTCAACACGAAGTTTAGTACACTAAGGGCCTCTTTCATGACCTTCCAGTTAATTGTCAATTATTTACTTCCTAGTTAAAGTTACTCGCCTAATAAAAGTAACAATTATGATTTAAATATTGTTATGTTTGCAATAACGCCTGCTCGGCGGATTACATTACAAAATGACAAATATACGAGAGGAAAAATATAAGTAATTATTCAAAGATTACGAAAGATACGTTTATACGTATTAAAACAACGTTTGTAAACGACACCCGTGCCGTCAATTGATGTATGTACTTGTATAGATAGATTATGTTTCGGAGATGCGCCGGAGTGCGACATAAAATCGGACATTCTATGTGAGCAACAGGGATAGCGCGCAACGATGTCGGAACTAAGATTATTATTTCTACAGATGCGATAGGACAAATTGAGTGATTCGGAGGATTAATGCATACTTATAATTTAATATTATTGTGTAAAATTTATTTAAAATTATCTATTTTTACCACCACAAGCAACATAATTATCGAATGTTAATAGTTTTTTAATCAGTTACTTAGTGAAAAGTTGATGGTTACATTTTTTTTGTATAAAAATATTAACAATTGCGCTTTGAAATTGATTATTCATTTTGTGTAATTTTTTTTAAATAATAATATGGATAAATCATACGGAATTAACGTCAGTAATAAAAAAACACAACTATCGTTTAAAATCATTATTTATATGCTATTTTTTTTTCTTTTTCTAAAGAATATGCTCTCTCTTACTGAATATTCATTTAGTAAAGTAGGAACTCAATCACAGATGCAATGTCACATCTACTCTATTCATCTATGACACGGAACATCGCGACCGATAACCGCGCTCTCCATCCTTGTCCTGCGCACTAGTGCATACGTTTTACTATTCTTTTCTATGATTTCAAGCACTCGTTTACAGAAATACATAAAAATATTGAAAATACTAAGAGAAAATGTCAATTTATACAGACTTATAGGTGATACATAATTCCTTTTGTTTTGTATACTGTCCTATAATTATTACCACAGCTCTGTACACGCGAAATGGCATTTATTTTAAATTATATGCGTCTCAAAGAGACGACCGTACGTTGGACTGTCTCTCGCTGAATGAGTGCGGTCAGATAGGAGACTGTCCCGGGGGTCGTTTAGATGGGGCCATTTCAGTGCGCCATATAACTTATCTTAAGTATAATATCATTGTAATTATTAAAATTAGTTTCGACGTATGAATGAGTGACGTTGTCTGTTTTCTATTGTGAAGCTTAAAAATTATAATTGTAAATTACAAATAAACGAGAGGAAAATTTAAGTCATGTGCGAGTTTCGAATTCGTATCCATCCACCCACGCGGGTCCAACAGACAATGTCACTCATTCATACGTCGAAAATAATTTTAATCAAGAAGTTTTCACCCAATATGGAGTTTGCAATACCAACCTTCTTTTCAAACCTGTATAAATGATAGATGAACCAAAATGTTAGTGGTCACTTTATCTGTAGGTTAGTACATTATGAAATTCATATACACGGATACTTATGACTTAAACCGGCAATTAGCCTACTCGAGACTTTAATTGAAGGTTACAGAAGCCCTAAGCGATATTAGCTATATTAAGGCCATCTCATCTACGGGGCGCACGCGCAGTTCAAAGGTGTACTTTGTTTTTTGGCATGAACTGCATTTTAACGACTATGGATACCGATTTAAACAAATACAAAAATCTGTAAAAACAAGAGCAGTTCATTTTTACTAAATTGCATATATGCATAGTACTTATGTAGTAGCTTATAGATAGCTAGATAACTCATTATTGAAAACACCATATCCACAACAACAATAAACTAGGTAGTAAAACGTAACTAAAAACCAAGTGTATCAATGAGTGGTCTTATCGCTCAGAGCGATCTTATTCACTCATTGCTGCAACCAGTGCTGCATCTGCTTCAACCCCCATTGTTGTGGAGGTTAACTCGTTACTGCCCAAGGTATTAACTCATTACAGTGGCGTGATGTAAATGTATCAACGTGATGTTATTGTGACGGACCAAGCACGAGGCCCGCCTGATGTTAAGCGGACTTACCTCTGCCTATAACAGAAACATTTCGTCACAAGTCACGAATTGCACTGCGCCCGTCACCTTGAGATATAGTTCTTAAGTCTCATGTGCCTGTAATTTCACTGGCTCTCAAGGACTGCTGCCGGAACACACCGTTAGGTGCTTGGCGACAGATTTTCTACTTGAGGGTGGTCGCTAGCCAGGCGGGCATTCGCAAAATGCCCTTCCACCATGCGGTGAAGCTCAAACCCGCGGCGGGATACGAACCATGGCACACCACCTGCGGCACGGCAGTCCATAGCCAATGCCACTGAGCCATTACTGCTTCAAAATGTATATGCCTTCATTAAGGCGTAGTTTGACATTAGCATTAACGTTAACACAGGTGAAGCGGCCGAATAAAAACGCAGACCCCTCCACAACACGTGATTATTAAAATGTTCAGTGATTTTACTATGAGCATGGACACGTCCACGCACTACGCACACACCACAAAGACTGATTAACCAATGGTATCTTATTGTCGAGGTGGCATGTATTGCGTCTACACATTATTTTGCGTATTAGGTAAAAATATTGGCGGGGCGTGCATTTTCATGCTGAAAGATCTCTAACACCGTCCAAACTGATGCGGAAGCTTAAGAAACTAACAAAACATTGGGATGATAAACTGATTACAAAATTACAAATTTACGAGAGAAAAAAATATAGTCATAATATGTGGGATTCGAACCCGCGTCCATCCACTTTTAATGTAATCCGCCGGGCAGGCGTTATTGCAAACAAAAGAATATTAAAATTATATGGTTGCGTCATCATTTACAAGTTTAAAACCAATTGCAAAGTGGTCTTGTTTGTAGTAGAACGCAAGTTGAACTATAGGTGTAGCTCCATCCCAATACGATTATTAAATAAAAAACGAGAGGAAAAATTGGAGATATGAGTCATTGTCATGTTAGCTCAAGCAGTCAGAGCATAGCCCGGCTATAGGGGTGGATAGACGCGGGTTCAAATCGCGCACATGACTATAATTTTGTTTTTCTCGTAAATTTGTAATTTCGTACGGTTATCCGCCGAGCAGGCGTTATTTCCAAAATAACAATATTAAAATGATAAACTGGTATTAAAATAAATTTAAATATTTGACAGTGACAATGCGTTTATTCTCAGGTTAGTTAAATTATAATCAGGTCGCAGGGATGTGAAAGCTAGGCTGTGGAACTGCGATACCATTTTCTGCATTAATGAATTAATTATCGCCACAATGGCTACCAATTTTGTAGCAGCAGTGATAACAGCTCTTAAAATATACATTGGCACGGTATGTGTCACTTATAACGTAATGTATCATATTATAACATACCCGATGTTTATCGTTCACTCTAGTAAGACTTCTTCTTGATGGGTACCACCCCAGTGTCAGATATGATTCGCCTCGAAGTAGTAGTTTGCAAACTCTGAAGCGCTCTTAGCGAAGTTTGATTAGCTGTTCTCAACCGATCAGCAAAGTTAAGCAACGTCCGCCGGGGTCATGAGTTGGATGGGTGACCGCTAGTGACATTACTACTGAGCGCTTCCGTGTTTCGGAGGGCACGCGGTACCGGTTGTTGTCCGCCATGCAAAACTAATTACTGGGACGTGAAAACTCACATCTCGAAGTGACAAGCGCAGTGCAATGCTAATCAGAAATAGAATGGTAATCTGCATTTATAATGGACAGGTGTGTCGATTACTATACGTTCAGGGCTAAAAGAGGGTCTTCCCTCGCCCAAAGTCCGGTGGAGTTGGTCGGCAGTGGTTGCCAACATCAATGTCTTCCCTAAAAAATTAGATTACCATAGGGCGGGCGACTGGTACCTCTCCTCACTATATCTTATAAAATCAAGTACGTTCATAACAAAATTACAAATAATCCGCATAGCAGGCGTTATTGCAAACATAACAATATTAAAATCAAGTACGTTCAGTTTATTTATGTTATTTATGACAGTTTGGTTTGGTTCGCCACTACATTAATGTTTTATTTATGTCTCATATGCTAGCCTTTTACCACTATCTCACCTGATGGTGTGATGATGTTGTCCAAGAGTTTGTTTAGGCTAAGCTTGAGTAACTGGCTCTCAATTTCATCTACCGGAACACACTATTAGGTGCTTGGCGACAGATTTTCTACTCGAAGGTAGTAGCTAGCCTACCCTACCACCATGCTTTAACTTGCTAAAACTGCCACCCTAAGAGAACAACTGGGACCGATGGCTTTACGTGCCCTCCGAAGCGCACATTACTATTACAATTCACTAGTGGTCACACGTCCTCGGCGGACGTTGATTAACATTAAGAAGGGCTAAGCAAACAACGTTTTTTTTTGTTTTTTATTTTATGGGATAGGAGGGCAAACTAGCTGGCGGCTAACCTGGTGTTAAGTGATCACCGTCGCCCGCGAACATCCGTAACACCAGAGGTATCGAGGATGCGTTGCCGGCCTTTGAGGAGGGAATATGCTCTCTTCTTGAAGGCCCCTAAGTCGTATCCGTTCGGAAATACTGCACCTGGCAGCTGGTTCCATATTGAGGCAGTGCAAGGTAGAAAATGCTGTGAAAATCGCAAGGTTGAGGACTTCCAGACGTCGACATGAAATTGATGAACCATTATGCTTTGTCGGGACGTCCGATGGCGAAATTGAGCTGCAGGTAGTAAATCGAAGAGTTCCTCAGCATCAGAATCCTCCTTTTGTTTTAATTAAAGTGGCTGCTTTAAAAAATATAGCTTACTAATCTTGGGTTTTGATCTCCAGGTCGGATTGTAAACGGATTTTCCTGACGAGTAAACTCTCAGTAGCGGTTCTTCTGGAACTGTATCCAGATTTTTTTATTTCTGTTATGAA
Organism: Plagodis pulveraria; assembly: GCA_963890685.1. NCBI lineage: Eukaryota > Metazoa > Arthropoda > Insecta > Lepidoptera > Geometridae > Plagodis > Plagodis pulveraria. The sequence goes on along the minus strand of OY982950.1, from coordinate 26,423,558 downwards.
GTGAGGAGACGATCAAAACACCCGCTTGATGATAAGCGTCACGTCTCTGCATTACAGTTGCAGTGTTGCATTATCCTCGTTCTATTTGACACTGCACTGCGTTCGTTACTCCGAGACTTTAGTTCTTATGTCTAGTTTGTTCAGTAATTTCACTTGTACCAGCGTCCTTCATGCCTAAACGCAAGCATATGGTAATAAGATTGCCTTCGTGTAATGTAAAAGTAACATATCTAACGTAACGTCGATAGTTTAAACGATTCTCTCGATTCTAGCGGGGATTTAAAAGTGTTATTTACTATATACTGTACTGTATTGCATCAACCGGATCGTGCACCACTGAGCACTTAAAAAAGGCTTTGTTGCCTTTCTGAAGTAAAAATCACCGTCTTACCCTACCTCTAATCCACTAATGTAAGGTACAATTATTTTTTTTGTAATAACACAAAGGACTGGATAAGAACATATTAAACCCCATGTTATCGCTAACAACACGCAATCCAACACAAGTTTATAAAAATTTTGGCTTCGATTTTATGTCTAGCCGCATACCTGACCCGACCTTCCTTGGGAGTTCTTCAGCATTACTCTCATCACTGCATGCTGCTCATTCAGTGCATTATTTTCCCTTAATCGTCTTACAGGACTTTTACAAGCAGTGCTATAACAAGCAATGCTTTTTAAATGAAACAAGGTGTCTCCGAGTTTTGATATTAGCTTTCATTTTATTTTCTTGACTCGAACCGTTATAATTATAGGTATTCGATAAAGAGTCAGCTACACGCGGGAAGCTCGAGTACCTACACGCGCCCTTCAGTATGATTACGACTCTTGAACGTGGAGCGAGTTCGATTTAACAAACACTCATCGAAGTGTGACAGGTTTTATAAATCGAATGCTGTGGAAGAGTCAGGGATGAATCCAGTCTCGAACACACATGGTGGCTACCAAAAATCTGCACCAACCAGCAATAACAAGAATAAGCCATGTCATATTTAACACTATTCCAAGAAGGAGGACGTAATCAATCATCCGTTTTTTTTTAAATGAAATAACTAGGCATACCTGCAGCTCACGTGGTGTTCACCGTCGCCCACGGACACACTAGAGGTCTCAATGACAGGCAACGCATCCTAATGTAAATACAACTGTGTACTATTTAAGACTATTATCAGATTTATAGACTGATTTTCTTAATTACGAGAAACAAGACACTAATACCACAGCTCCTATCTTAAAACTTAAGCTCTTCTTACATTATACTCACAACTTACGATACTTTGGAGTAAGATTGTTTTTGTAAGTTGCTACTCGTTTTCTGTACATTAAGCTTCTCAAAATAACACATCTTAGCAGATGCGTTAGAGATTAACGTTACTAGTGTTTCGAGTGGTACCACTGACGAAGAAACGCTGGCAGTCTATCTCTTTTATAAAAATAAAACATTTCTACAGAAAAAGTTAAAATACTGGATCCATCTCATCATCTACACAATGAAGAAGACTGTAGAGGTTTTTTGCTGCACGGGAAATGCCTTACCTCCTGCGAATAATATAAAATCGTATAAGCATTGTTGCTTTTTGATTTCACGGACAAATTTTATGGTTTTTTCCTACCTCTGAGCCATTTTGAAGAGACTCGTCTGATACGCGACGTTTGGGCGACCAGCAAGAGGTGTATCGTGAGATTATTTGCGAACACGTATGATATCTATAGCGTAGTGTGAAGAGACCATACACATGTGGGGGATACTCGGTGCCGACTAGTCTCCGAGACCAGCCCTGACTCACTCCGCGCTTTAGGTACAAAGCTACAGGTACATCAGCGTATCCATCCGGACGGGATTTTTCTACTATGCGTGCCGCGTCATAAGAGATAACAGCTACGTGTGGCTATGCGATAGAGAGAGAGACGTCTTGTAGGTGAGTATAAATATTAGGTACTCCGCGCTTTCCGAGCTGAAGTACACCTTATTGCTTCGTAGCTAGAGTCGCTTATTTATTTGAATGACTTGGCGGGGTGCTCCTTCTGGTCTTTTTATTCTGTGCCGAGACTCACATATGAAAGCATTCGTCGCCTGTGAGTATCATAATGTAAGGAGCTAACCCTCAGTAATCCTCCAGTCCGTTGGTGCTAGTGCTTACTGTATCTTTTGAACCGCGTTATTGTTGGAAGGATGAAATTTTTACGGAATAATTATTTGTTATGTTGGATTACCTAACAACCTTACAATAATAATATAAGAAAAAAGTTAAAATTTGGGTAGAAACTTGTTTTGTTTTACTTTTCGATTCGATCGATTTTGCTCGATTGTATAAAAGAAAATATACACAAGCAAAGTTTGGTATTATTTTACAAAATCTACAGTACGAGTAAAACAAAAACTAATAAAAGTAGCTTGAGGTTATATATATTTTTTATCAAATATTTCGAAATTAACTAACAGATTGAATTATATACAATATTTCGTAGGTATTCTTCATTAACGATGTGATAATATTTTTCCACTGATTTGCAAAACAGAGTCATTAGGTAAATATGGTGACGAATCGATTTTTTAAACTGGCAAGATAGGACACAAGTTTTTCAATACTTATACTGCATTAACCGAAAAAAATTATGGCTATATTTATAGGTCAGTATATATAGCACACACGTATTGAAAGTCTTTAGCATATTTGGCATCGATGAACTACAAAAAAAATCATTATGTTAGTAAAACTATTATTTGTTAAAACAATTTTATATCCGACCAGCTTTCCGGCCTTGGCACCGCCTGCGCGTATGTCGTTTATCGAGCAAAACCATTCACCTCTTTTTGTGCAGTCGGGTAAAAAACTATCCTATATCCTTCCCCGGGACTCAAACTATTTCCATACCAAATTTCATCGAAAAATATATTATGTTAAAACAATTTTATATCGCGCGCAAGGTAGAGTTCAGCCAACTTATGTGTGAAGCGGCAGAAATAGGAACAACGAAATCGCTTGCGAAAATTAGAAAAATAATGTGGTGTATCTCTACCGACAGCGCCCTCGTAGAATTCATACATAAGTATGTCGAACTGTACTAAGAGATTTTTGCGAACGGCTGATCCACTAGTTGCCCGTGTAAAGCTGGCAGTAAGCCTAGAAATGCGTTATTTTGACTTGGTCAGTACAGCGGGCAAACCTGCGAGTCAAAATCCCTCGAACCGCCAGAGCCTGTGCTCCCTTTCAATATCAGCATTTTCATTAAGGTCGTCAGTCCTAGGTATTTAAACTGATAAAACTGCTTTAGGTTTACGTCATTGAGGGTGATATTCGGAATTAATTCAGCACATTTACCGACGGCCTTAAAAACCATGAACTCACGTTTTTTATATTGTACACCAGTCCATGTGAAGCTGCGTAGGTTTCGCAGATTTTAAGGAGTGCACTAATGGCTCCCTCCTTCGGGCCCAACAGCACCATATCGTCCGCGCAGCTGAAGTTATTGACACTAACTCCACCCTATTGTCAGCCGATACGCATGCTGCTGAGCCCCATTATAAGATCATTGACATAGAGGTTGAAAAGCGTTGGAGATGATATCCCCCCTGCCTTACACCGCACTCCAACCTATACGACTCCGAGAGCTTATTCGACTACTTCACATGATTGGTATGGGTAGCTTAGCAGTATTGAAAAAATTACAGTATTGAAAAAAAGTTCTGCCGGTATACCTCTGTCTACCATCTTTCTCCAAAGCACGTCATATGATACTAGATCGAAGGCCTTGGAAAGAGCTTGAGACTAAGGATTGTGCTTTCCGTTTATAGTCCAGGCCGAAACCTAAACTGTGCATCCTGAAAATTAACATAAGGATCCAATCATGGTCCAAGCATGCTATCCAGCACCTTAGCTATTATAGTAGCGAGAGAAATCTGGCGGTAATTGTTCTTATCTGATGTATCTCCTGTCCTGTTTTTCACTATGGGCACTACCGTAGTTTTTAATAACGCGTCAGGTACACATGACTAATACACATACTGAAAAACATAGCCTTATTGAGATGTGACTCCACGTTTTTCAAGTGATCAATGCAGAGCCCATTGTTTCCTGGGGATTGGCCCTCCATTCATATCTTTGATCACTGCCTCGACCTGTTTAGCAGTACAACGTAACAGAGAGTCTTCTGCCTGTACAACGTACCCAGAAATGATCACCTCTGAAGGACCCCGTGGAGCCGGCACTTGAAAATGTTTCATAAACATGTTTATCATCTTTTAAGAGCCCTGTTGTGCACCCAATGTTCAACAACACACCATTCGCGTCGACGTGGCATGCTGCTAATAGTGTGTTTTTTTCCCTTAGTCGCTTTTTACTGCATCCAACGGAAGGATATAGAGCTTTCCTTCTATTTTTAAGGCAGTATTTTAAGTCTAACATATCAGCAATAAATAAAAAATAAAATAGTGACAACGCCAACTTCATAAACATTTTTGTCCAAACAATATTTGGTACCTATTGCACGTTTTTCCTGTACAATATCATACAAAGAGCGCTAACTTACAGCATCCGTCCCACGGAGAAAACACAAAGGACTTTCCTCATCTTCTGAATGACGTCATTCGACAGGCCTTGGTTGCTAGTGCAGCGCGATACTCGATCCGAGCAAACATACGCCAAAATGACAAAGCTATTTACGTAAGATCTATAACGATGTGCATTTTAGTATATAACAACATATTTTTAATATTGTTAGGTTTGCAATAACGCCTGCTATGCGGATTTCATTACAAAATCACAGTCTTGATAACAATCACAAATATACGATAGGAAAAATTTAAGTCATGTGCGGGATTCGAACCCACGTTCATCCACCCCTTGAGCCGGGGGTCTATCCCAATACGATGGTTAAAGAACGATAGGAAAGATTATTGAGTTATGACGTCATGTCATGTTAGCTCAATTGGTTAGAGCATACCCCGGCTCAAGGGGTGGATGGACGCGGGTTCGAATCCCGCACATGACTTAAATTTTTCCTATCGTATATTTGTGATTTTGTAACATATTTATAATACTTAATTTGTATTGACAACATTCCTTTACAAACATAAAAGAAGATTGATTTAGAATTTGACTGACCTTTTCCTCCATAATTCAAAGAAGTTGTAAAACTAATTAAAAATGTTTCCAACCAACGCCTATGTCCAAAGGTCATCTGAAATAATTAAGATTTTACCACAGAATACATAATTACCACCACGATTTCGCTTTCCTTTTGGGGACAATAAAGCACCCCGTATCCGACGCCAAAAACATTATAATCACAACCTATTCATCCACAGAGATTAGCGCAAATGGGATGAAAACATGTTTTTTACTGACGTTGCCCGTACGAAGAATTCGCGCCTTTCTCCCGAGAACCATTTCTAAGCTTTTGTGGCATGTAATAACAAACCCCGCTTATAATATATCAGCCATTACTGATCAGTACAGTATTTACATAACTATCTACATATACGACTATCCGCCAAAAATTTGGTGTTTATAATATATTATATATACACATAAATGAAGCAATGATAACCGAGCGGTAATAGCTATGGACTGCGGTACCGTAGGTCCATGGTTCGATCCCCGCCGCTGGCTTGAGCTAGCACCCACCTCAAGTAGAAAATTTGTCGCCAAACACCTAACAGTGTGTTCCAGCCCTTGAGAGCCAGTAAAATCACACATGCACATGATGTGACTTAACAACTATAATATGTCTCAAGGTGAAGGGCGCAGTGCAGTTCAACTTGTGAAATGCATCTATTATAGGCAGAGGATACCGCTGAACATCGGACGGGCCTCGTGATTGTTCCGTCACAATAAGAAAAAAATGTCTGTATACTTGCTAGATTTTCTTAATACGTAAAGAGCTTAGGCCTTGAGGTGCAGGCTTTGTACTTAGTTTGGGCCTTGCCATGGATTTAAGAAGACAAACGGATAACCGATGATCTGTTTATACCTGGATAGATCAATAGTATATTGATGCGCATTTGCACGGGTAGCGGGTATGCCTTATTTGTACACCATGCCTTAGTGTGCTTGAAAATGCTAATAATGATACCTTCATATAGTAAAACATTAAAATTTAAATTAAGGATCGCTTGGGTAGGCTGAAATAGTTGTAGTTTTGGGTGAGACTAAACATGAACGGTGAGTTCAAGGAAGGGTAGGAAAATTATAATAATATATAAATTTTAAATTTATAAATTCCATGCCAATTATTTTACTAGAAGTAGTTAAACCGAAAATGAAGGATATTATTTTACTTAAGTTTTAAAAAAATGCTAAAATTTAATACTGTCATTTTAAATTGCTCTGATTTGATTAGAATGCATTCAAATGGTGGCAGGGCCAAATGCCCTCCTGTCTAGCAACCACCCCCAATAAGAAAGTATGTCTGCCTGTTGCCAAGCACCTTTATTATTTGTCTAAGCTGATAGGCTAGCCTTTGGCCACTATCTCACCTGAGCGTAAGTGAAGATTTGGTCGAAGATGCTGTTCATACTAACCTAGAGGTACTGGCTCTGAAGTCGTGAGAGGAAAGATCGTGTTATACCAATTGACTTGGGATCAGCCTTTATGATTTGAAATCCATGAATCATAGTTGTACATTTCACGAAGGCGTCCTTTCCTTTCATTATGACAGCACAAATTATCTTCACACTTCAAAGTGTGAAAATAAGTGTCACACTTTCTTTCCTTGACCTACTTTTTGATTTAATTTGGACCTATCTTAATGCCAACATGAATTTTATTTCAGAGGTGTTACTCTGAAATAAAGTTCATGTTAGTAGGTGGGTAGGTACTAATACCTCAATTAAAATTAAGAACAAAAGCAACAACGGCTATAAGGTATTAATTTTGGCGTAAAACAGCAACCGCGGAGCATAAATTACAAGAATTGGTATTTTTGGGACCTCCGCAATTAAGACGACGTAAATCACTACTTAAAAACAGTAAGGGTATACAAGCACTGCTACAAATAAAACGACCGTCACTTCTGTATATTTCCGAAGAGGGACGCAGAAGTGCATTATTATATTATTTGTTATATTTTCTCTACTTGTGTCGGTATTTCATTAAAGCTTCGTCCCGTACCTAACCACACGAAAAAAAAACTATGTTCCATTAAGTAGGGTGACCTGTTCAATGTTAACCACCAACGTTTCAAACCGCAATGGCACATTCATTATTGGTTCAAAGTTTACCTTTACTGCAATTATGAAAAGTTAAGTTCATTGGCTACGTACCTGCATTTAAATTGCATTTAATTTATGCATAGTTTTTGAGGAAATTTGTATTTATATTAAAATTTTGACTAACTGTGTCCACCCCACGGTACACTAGATGATGATTAGAGTCAGGCGTTACTTTGCTGAAATCCAAATATTTTAAGAAAACTTCAATTAATATTTCAATAAAACACTTATAAAATATAGGTATCTAGTGACAATTCCGCCTAATTTTCCTGTTAAGGTGACTTGACGTCACAAACGCCACGCATCCAAACCGGAAGAGTCTTCGACGCTTTTCGCTTCTACACGAAGCATCCTCAGGAGGTCTTGACTCATCGAGCGCACGATTAAGAATGGTACCATATACTGTTACCCAGGTGGTGCTGCTACAATTAACCAGAGTTTTTACTTATGAAATTTAATCATTTAATTTATCCATTTAATCATTATGTATGAAAATTTGATTTATTGGAAATTAAGAGGATTAGTTGTTATTAAATCTGTATATTATTTAAAATCGATTTTGTTTATATTAAGTCATCGCCAGATTCATGTTCACTAAATAATTATTGAATTCCAAAGTCCAGACATCTATCCAATGGCTACATATTCTTCCTCCTGACGAATCATTATTTTCAAGTAAGGTTTATTTTTTCCCACTCTTGATTAATTTGGATATATTTTTTAAATACCGAGCTCTATCTTAGAAATTTCATCCAAAGCGACATGGAAGGATTTTACAATATTTTTCTTAGAAGAAGAGCAAGCTCAAGCAGTGAAGATGCATTGTTATTTTAGAAAAGGCCTCCTTAGCCTTGCTTCTGATATGACAGCCCAATGCAGTCTTTTCATTCCCTACGATGGTAGACCTAGCATTCGCACGGTAAATCATATAACCCCATATTATGGGTGCCCACTAAATAAGCGATACACAGTTAAATTGTCAATTATTGGACATAACATTTTGGTTAATTGTGGGCCATCCCTCTTTCGCTTGAGATTGGCTATTAGCATTTTTAATTTGCTTACACACAATATGTATGGTTAAAGAAGCATACCACTCATATATACATAGCCAACATACTAACATTATCAAAAATTAAAAGAGATAAAACGAATCTGATTTTTTTCGATTTTCCATAAATTTTTCGTAAATTGCATGCCACAGCTTTGCGTTTAGTGTTATCATGTCTTGACTTGGGAAAAGGGACTGGTAGCTCCTTCATTATCGAAATCACTAGCATGCATTGTTCAGTAACGTTATATTTATCAAATACAGCTGCTGTTGTCCGCATGCTGCAGAGCACGCTGCCCGAATGCTGCAGGGCACGCTGCCAGCATGTTGCAGGGCACGCTGATAATTGGTAGTGGGTTGGATCATTTTGACTGTCTGTTGGTCTGTAATTACCTTTAGTTTGACTAAATGCTTCATAGCTGTAGTGTTTATAGTTTAATTATGAACAAACAACTAAACTCAAATCATAAATATATCAAAAAAAGCAGAAACATGTCGCCAAGAACCTAACAGTGGGTTCCGGCAGCAGTCCTTGAGAGCCTGAAATATTACAGCCACATGAGACTTAACAACTGTATGTCTCAGTGGGACCGACGCAGTGAAATTCGTTCGGACGAAATGCATCTGTTATAGGCAGAGTTTACTCCGCTTAAAATCAGGTGGGCCTCGTGCTTGTTCCGTCACAATAACATAAAAGAAAAGAAAAAAAGAAACAGGGTACATACCAGATGACTACAGAAAAACAGAACAACCTATATTGTTACTTTGCTTTGAACGTTTCTTACTGAGTGTAACCTTATGTAAGCCACCATAACATTCTACTTAGAGAGGTCATAAAACACGTTGGTAGGTACGCAGGACCTTTAGAATGCATGATGACGAACAAATGTGGGTGAGCTTTGGCTTCTAATGAAAGACGTTAAACATTTAGAACAAAGCCTACGTCAGTAGGCAAGCGAGTTTTAGGTGTAAAGAAAATCTTATCTTACATTATATATAAATCTTATCTTATTGACATAGAAACAATGTTTCTTTTGTCTGTTCCTTTGTCAACCAGTTTATTTCCTCTGACGCATTAAATTCTTTATAAAGAATATTTATATAGAACGATTTGAAGGACTGAAAAAAATTACACCTATGTCGTTTTTATGTTATTTTATATGATATTTGTTGTGATTCGGAGAATATTTTGTACATTCTCTAATCAAGATTTTAATAATTATGTAGGCTCAGTTACTTATTTAACTCTGAATAGGTATGCTAGTTTTATAATATTATGACTAAAAATATAATAGAATATGAGTCACTTAGAAATCACTATATAAATATTTTCATCACACTTGTACGTAAACAGTATCTAAACATAGAGGTTAACTTGGCCCACTGAGCAAGTAATATGACTTCGCCGTAATGCCCCCTAAGAACTCTCGAACTTTCTTTTTGTCATGAAACCCAAGGTCAGTAAGTATTTTCTTTTATTTATTGCACAGCACACATGTCATGCAAGTTCAAGCAAGGAGTTTACACGCAATTGAAAAATTGACAATGTTATCTTAATAGTATAAGGAATATAATATAATAATAGGAATTTCATTGCAATCTCGCTTCATGTTACTTAAATACTCAACTAATGTTCTTAATAATCGATTTTAATCGTTTTTTTTATAAAAACGTCGAAATTATTTTTATTTTTTTACACTCCATCATGGCTATACCTATGTAAGTGTTTGCCCTTAACGTTTCTGAATGAAACATTTGTATAATCTGTGGTGTGGGCAAAAAGCCCGCCATCCGCTTAAAAAAAGTTTACGTTGTTTGTAATAAGCTGACTTGCGTATTTAAGCTATAATTCATATTTATTTATTCGCAAATGTGGTGAAAACATTGTATGTTTCACGGGCGGTACGGGAGTTACGAACCTCGACTCTTACGAAGCCTCAGTCTTCGATTTCGAGCTTCTACTAGAGCTTCGATCGTAAATTCCTTACTTACTGCCCTTAATACACAATATACTATTTCAACACACTAGCTCGTAACGGGCCTTTAAATGCACCGATTTTAGTGCCTGTAGTCTATTACGCACGCGTGTTTATTTTTTACTGTATAGCACTAGTGTTTTATATACCTTTAGAAAAAAAAACAACAATTCCACACTTCTCACCAAGGAGATTGGATTCATATAAAAACAAAATAAAGAGTTGTTTACCTACTGAAATAAATCTTTAGAATATTTCTTTATAAATTATTTATAAATCTTCTTAATCAGATTATTATTACTACCAAGAAGATAAAGTATTTTCGATTCGTTTTATATTGTATCTAGTGCTAGTTAGTTAGGTATATATCAACAAATTGACTATATGGATTCATTATTCAGTTAAATAAGATTAATGTGGTTCGGTGTTTTCGCTAGGGCCATTTTTACTAACTCAATCAGAGCGCGATTGTTATATAAATATTTTCTTATCGAAATTTTCGTATTTGTTCCTCGTGTGTTGAATTACGTCGTAAGACACGCGTGTAGGATGTTGATTATTACACACGAGGCAATGTAGTGATAAGGGAGCCGAGTGAGTAGATATGGGAGATCCCACACGTGGATCATAATGTACTATTACAATCTGGTGCATCTGAGATGATCTCATGTTGTTTGATATTCACGAGGGTTATTTATTGCAAGATTTCTTATCACAAACTACATTGTTTATTATTGATATAAGAAGGTTATCAGCTCATTCTGTTTACATCATATTAGGTATATAATGATAATGTATTTGATATGCGTTGCGTCTGAGTTATTTAGATATGAAGGTTACATATTATATATCATAATCAGCAACATATAGTATGGTGTTACGGTTAAAGGTAGGTGTAAACATAAACTTAAGATTACCCGGCCAAACTTAGGTTAATCTTCGAGAAGATTCTTCTATCATTAGCCGACTAAACTAAGTGTATCCGCAGGCTCTTAGCTAAAAAATGTAGAAGCAAAAGAAAGAGGAAACAATATAATGTTTACTATTTCGACACGTAAACTTTTATTGACAAAATATCAGATACTGAATATGTATTAAAATTACAAAAAGAAACTGCGTTGGTAATAACATAAAAATATAATTATAACAACATCTTGTCATTAAAATGAAACAATTAGGAACAATTTGTTCCTCATAGATACTTCTGTATTAAAATTACAATATAAAACTATTGCACTTTTAATTACATATTCATTTCTTAAACTTGCAACTATAAAAATTTGGTTCGTAATAAGAACCACACTGTAATCTATGACTCTAATATAATAAAGATATACGTAACCCAGTATAATAGTGTAAACATTTATTTCTTCTCTCACCGAACAGGTGCAATGAAAACCTTTTAAGTGAATCTGTCACATCGCTCGTAGGCATGAAGGGTCGAGGATTGACGAATAATGTCTCGGAGTGAAGAGCGCAGTGCAGTAACTAACTTAGTGGCAACGGTAATGGGCAGGCGTGTAGCTTACTCTCAAGCGACTTGTCAGGTGCGTACCTTTATGTCATAAAAATATATCTCCTGATTTATTTTAAATATGGTGAAGGGCTTCTTACCAAAGTCTACACATATTTCATAAGGATTAGAAAACGGAAATGACAGTGGGCTAGTTATATTTGCCACAACTATCCCTGCGCCTTTATTCTCTATGACCAGTCAAAACGTATAACGTGGCGCGTTACGTTATCTCCGTGGAAAGATTGTGAAATGCATGGAAGTAATAAGTACTGTACTGTAACAGCCGACTCGTCCACTGCTGAACTCAGCCTCCCCCTATTAAGGGGGTATTTGCCATAATCCCCACGCTTGGCAGGCGGCTTGGGGATCGTACTACGTCTAATTACTTCCTTGGTGAAATGGTATTCAACATGCCACCTTCAACTTGACGGCACGATAACTGTGTCTTTCAAACTGTCAAAATAACTCGTATACAGATACGTAGTTACAACTTCTTCAGTACAGCCTCTATGAAGTGAATGTAAGAGGTAACAAACAAAGTGCGTGAATTCACCTCACCATAGAGGATATGGTGAAGTGATGTTCGAATAGTCACGCCTCTCTCTCTCTCTCTCTCAATACTTGATGTATTTACTTTCACGACGATATATTAATAAGTTGGCATCGTCCTGGACCACTATGGCCTAGTTATGAATGAAATTCTATTGTTATCATTATCGCCGATACCAATGGGTTAGTGATAACAGGGATGGATACTGCCATTTGAACTGAAAATACTTTAGTGAGAGAGGCTTTCAAACGTAACGTGAAAACTTGGAATAAAATAATAAGCCATAGAGAAGTTCCCCATAGAGAACCTTGTGGCATACAGAATACAGTTTGGAGATTCCTTGTCTGGATTATAGTTTCCTGCACGTTATGACGTCACGCGTTATTTGCAAGGAATCTCTTATGTGATAGCGATTAAAGGCCCTGAATGGGTATCATAATATGTTTTTGAGTGAAGACCATAGCGGTAAATATATTGTTGAACGCCTTCTAGATAGGGTGCAGCAACGAACTTCGCAAAGCCTGGTTGATATAAGGATTGGCAGTACAGTGTAAAAAAAAGTATAATATACAGCAAATACAATTAATAGGTTCCCGAACTAGTGTTAAACTATATTTCAGGAACCAGTGTCTTGCCTCTTAGTAATTTAAATACAAAAACAAAACATTATGTGTTTTATTATGTCATTCAAGTGTTTGTTGATAAATATAATATTTAAAGAATTAAGATTACTTTCATTGACAAAATATAAGATACAGTAAATACAATGAACCCATATGTTCCCGAACTAGTGTTAAACTGCATTTCAGGAATCAGAGGAGTCTCCCAAAGTAATTGCATTTTTGCGTGGTGGTAGGGCATTTTGCGAATGCCCGCCTGGCTAGCTACCACCCTCAAGTAGAAAATCTGTCGCCAAGCACCTAACGGTGCGTTCCGGAAGCTGTCCTTGAGAGCCAGTACTTCTAGGTTAGCCTGAACAACATCTTCGATCACATCATCACTTACCATCAGGTGAGATAGTGGTCAAAGGCTAATCTATCAGGCAAAAAAAAAAAAAATTCAACACAAAAAAATTGACACGTAATTGTATGTTCATAATATTTAATTAATTAAAACTATGTTTGAAAACTGAATGAAAGTGAGTATTGTAATTGTTGTGTTGTGTTGTTAGTGTCTATTGAAGTGTTGTGAAAATGTGAAATGCTCAGTGGCGTGCTTTACGAGAGGCGTTTATCCAGCAGTGAAAATGGTGTAGTATTTTTATGTACATTATGTACATTTTGCAGGGTATCGCTCTCATATAAAAGTTTATAACCATCTTATCCATGTCCCGGCTCCAGAGACAGGTAGCGGGTCCGAATCACGCTCGTGTTTAAAATTTTTCATTTCATTGTAAGTTTTGTAAACTTATCTACAATTAAAGAAAATAGTTTTTTTGATACTAGTAGGTAAGCCCTTGACCATCTATCTCACCTGATGGCAAGTGATGATGGGGTTGAAGATGTTATTCAGGCTTACCTGAGTTTCTAGCTCTCAAGGACAGCTGCCAAAACACACCGTTAGGTGCTTGGTGACAGATTCTATTTGATAGTGGTAACTAGCCAATCGGGGATGCGGATAATGCACTACCATCATGCTATAACCACTGCCATCATAAGACAACAACCGGTTCCCTTGAAAGCCCGAAAGCGGTCATAAGTACCTACAACTAGCGGTCAAACTACAGAGGATGTTGCTTAACCTGGTTGATAGGTTAATAACAGCTAGGCAAGCACCGCTAATAACGCTTCCAATATGTTGGATTATCCACAGTCTGAGTCCATAATGAGCCTAGTTGGTCAGTGGTGGCCAGTGATGACACCTGGACTCTACTTGCCTTCTAAACTTTATATTGGCAGTATTATGACTTTAAAGCAATGATAGCCATGCGGTAATAGCTATAAACTGCCGTGGTGCAGGTCCATGGTTCGATCCCCACCGCCTGCTTGAGCTTTGCCGCATGGTGGAAGGTAATTTTGCGAATGCTCGCCTGGCTAGCTACCATCTCCAACTAGAAAATCTGCCGCCAAGCACCCAACAGTGTGTTCCGGCAGCAATCATTGAGAGCCAATAATTAATTATATGATTACAGGCACATGAAACTTAACAACTATATGTGTCAGGGTGATGGGCGCAGTGCAGTTCATCACTCAAAATTCATCTATTATAGTTAGAGGTTACCGCTTAACAACAGATGGGTCTCGTACAAGTAGAGTCAAATCCCATAAAAAAAAACTAAAGAAATATAAAAAGATATGTTAGTTATAATAATGTTTTATTATCTTTAGGTAAAATAGTAAGCTTAGGGTAAGTAAATATCTAGGTAATAGAAATAATAACATAAAAAATAATAACATTATAAAATCATAAATTCTAACTTTTGCAGTAGATTCGTGCAATATTAAAAAAACATTTTATGATCCTTTGAATCAGTTAAAAAAATGCGTATAATAAGACAGAGATATAATTTCATGACACGAAAAATAACGTAATGAATATATTTAATTAAAAAATATTCTGATATAAATAATTTAAATGCTTACACATACTTTTTATTTATATAAAACCTTATATCTGTAAATCATTTCAGAAGCACTTATAACGAAAGCTCCTAAAGAAATCAACAATATTATTTCCTTCGTTTAAAGGTTATATATATTAATGACACATAAAATTATAGTTCACCATAGCCAACTGGTAAGAATACAATACAATTTAACATGTACCACATGTTTATAAATGAACACATTAATTCAGTCGCTCCTTAATAATTTTCTTACGAACCTAGTGCATTAATTAGTTGCCATTACAACATATTATTATGAAAATGCAAGCTCTGCATAAAGCTTAGAGCGAAGCACGACGTGTACACGTTATAACCTGCATAGATGCCGCAGGTAACGCATCTCAGCCGTGAAATTACTTTATTGAGTAATTAGACGAACCAGTGACTACCCTAAGCGAGATCACAGATAGGGCAGAAGCATGCCCTTGTCCAGGAGTAGGAAATCAGTTTCGAGTAGGATCTGTATGTTATTTTTCCATCGGTTGCCAGTTAAAAAAATAACACTAACAATATATACCTACATAAAAAACAGTAAGGTGAAAAACAGTGATGAGCGTGATCGGTCTATATAAGGATCCGAAACTCTACACCTGTTTCTGAGGATAACGTTCGTTTGTGTTGATCAAAACTGCTCACTATATTAAGATGCGACGTTTTTAGTATTTAAATCTATATTTTTCTATAGAGTAGGTATACATATAATAAAATTATATAGATTTTAGACAAAAAAATGTTCCTATACTGAAAACTCCGACGGCGTATTTTTATGGGTAAAAAATGTACTTAGTGAGCTCCAGAGAATAACTTGTTAAATGCTATAACTTATTTTAATTTTTGAAGCCACCCCAAAAATATATTTTATAAAATCAATATTTTGTGTAAGGTCAACATATTACACAATTTATACATTCAGGTTCGAATCTCTGTTTACGAGCTAGAGGCCCGGGATATAAGGACGGATAAAGTTTGCGGAGTCTGGACCTGTGCCTGGTAGAAGGCAATAAGCTCGCTCCATGTTAATTAGATATATACATCTTAGATACCCATTTAAAGGTAGACACAGGCGTGATGTGGACATGGACTTTCACCATTTGCCGAGCCCTACCCAAGTCTTCTTCATAGACCTCACAAATGTTTCCGAATATCATGAACGAGTAAATTCTTCAAATAGTTATCATGATTCGCGAAACATTCGACGATATCAAAGTGGTCCATATTGTCCTTAATTTCCAAATACATATTCTGCATTAAGCAAGTATTGTGCAGGAGCTCATAGAACTCTCTAGATTGTTTTTTGAAGGCTGGACTGTCGTTTTGTCCAGCCAAGATGTAGATTCGTACTCTTCTCGCTTGCAGGTGTGTGAAGCAATCGAATTGGGGTGAGAGGGGGACGGCCCACTCTCTGGGTAGTTGGACAGCGTTGTTGACTGTAGTGTGGATGACTTCCCGAAGGTCGTACACTCCAGAGACTAGGAAGGCGCCTTGGAGACGGTGGGAGCCAGCGAGGCCGTCGAGGAAATCTGCATTGGCGAGCATTTTAGCAACCAAGTGCGCACCTGCCGAGTGGCCAGCGAAGTAAACCCCTCTGAAACAAAAAAGGTACTGTCACTTTCCGTAGTCAGTATATACTATATACGTATACTTTTTCACAACGGGGCCATCATTACCATTATTTATAGTGCCCATCTTAGGCATATGTTGCCTTTTTTAACAGAGGTAGGTTTTGACGTAAAATTGACGCGTATTTATTTGTATGTCCACGCATAAACTTTTACTGTATTATACAATCTTGATGGTATTTTTGGTTAGAGAATACTTTCAAGTTTGTCTCATTTTGTGAAAGACAAGATCGGTAGGGTTGTTTTTAAGTTACACTCAATAAACTGAAATGATGTTACGAGTATTTTCCGACCCTATTCTAGATGATATGGTAATTGCAGCTCTTGTTGATGTTGACTAGTATAACGTGGGCGAGTGACAATTAATCTTGTAAGTAGTATGGAAACAAGGCAGACATTTTTGAAAAAATAAATTAAACCGAGTTTCTTCACTGAAATGTATGAAATAACTTGAGGAAGTGGGACCTTGAAAATGTGATGTCAGAGTGTTTTGAATCATACATTTCATACTTTGGAGTGTTGGAAGATGATTCCATTTTTTTTTAATACCCACACCTTCATATATTATTGCTGATAGTCTACCCTTAAGATGATGTGGTCGAGAACAGTAAACGTGTTTAACTTAGTATTAGAACTGGCTTGTAAGGACTGCAGCCGGAACATACCGTTAGGTGCTTGGGAACAAATTGTTTACTTAAGGGGGTAAATCCCTGATTTTGGTCACTTTGAGGGTGAACTGCTCATCAAAGGACCACTGTTTGTATTCAGAAAATATATATTCTACAATGTACGGACATTTTGGTAACAACTCCTAGCTGAAGGTTTTTTCATAGCTGCTCGATTAATAGCTCTGCATCGCCCCATTCAGGGCGACATATAGCTAACCTGACGGGGATACGCAAAGTGCCCTACCGTCATGCAAAGTGTCAAAGTTTTGAAACCACCCGGAAGCCTTCGAAATAGCCAAATGACTGCGATCCTTAAATAAAAACCGGGACTGCTTTACGTGCCCTCCAAAGAGCTGAGGCGCTCAGTACTGACTGCATAGAACGTTGTTTACCCTAATTGAACGGTTAAAAATGAAATGTTCCGCTAAAATCGTCAAAATTCGTTCATTTTGAAGCAATGATGGCTGAGCGGTAATAGCTATGGACTGCCGTGCCGCAAGTCCCTGGTTCGATCCCCACCGCCGGCTTGAGCTTCACCGCAAGGTGGAAGGGCATTTTGCGATTGCCCGCCTGGCTAGCTACCACCCTCAAGTTGAAAATCTGTTGCCAAGCACCTAACGGTGTGATCCGGCAGAAGTCTTTGAGAGCCAGTGAAATTACAGGCACATGAGACTTAACAACCACGTCTCAAGGTAGTGCAATTTGTCACTTGTGATGAAATGCATCTGTTATAGGCAGACGTTAGTCCACTTAACATCAGGTAGCCTTCGAGCTTGTTCCGTCACAATGAAATTAAAAAAACACAGTCTGGTAACAACCAGAATCTCCAAGGAAATAAAATTAGGGCTAGCATTCTTTTTGTGTAATTAAAACCTTTTATACTCTGGTTTTTAATTCGAGATCAAAAATGTAAACAAAGAAATGTCAATATATGTCATTGTCAAACTGACAGGTCAGGGTGTTCCATAGTTTTTCTTCAAAAATATTCTCACAAGTGTGGCTATTAAAAACAAAAAAATCTTACACTAATTTTTTCAGGCTTGAATATATGCGTAAATATATACGCGCATATAAAAGTGTTTTATTGTTTTATAATAATGCAATAAATTATACCATGAAATATATTTTTTACATTAAATGCTCCATCCGTTCCCAAAATTAGAAAAATTACCAAGTAAGTGTAATTTTTTTGCACGGTTAACACCTTTGTTTACATTTTTGATCTCGAATTAAAAACCAGAGTATAGTTTGCTTGCTCCTCAAATTAAATCATATAACATTGAAGGAAAAACTTTAACATACGTCTGAGTATGGTTAAGTAAGAAAAACTTTGACAGCTACGGCGCAACCATCTCAACGCCAGTTACAGTCCCACCAACTTATCTGTTCAGGCGGCAAAAAAAAGAACTACAACAATCCTTCAAGTTGTGACAGTTTGTAGTTGATTTCCTTGACCAGTAGCGCCCTCGAAAACTGCACAGTTAAGTTGGTGGTACTATACGTGCTGAGGCCCGCGCTCGCCGCTGTGCACAATCGTGACTCCCAGACGAATAACTTCAAATAAGTTCGACACTGATCAGAGCAATATCCGGTAAATATTATGCGAGTCCTAGCCAGTTACCAAATAATAATTATGGACAAAACTCGCGACAGTGCTCAAGTAAGAAAAAAATGCATCGAAAAGTTTTAAGACTTGGGAAATATTCATTTTAAATTCTCAACTGGCAAAAAGCGGTTTGGGTTAGTCAGCTAAATGTTTTTTCTCTAGGACAATCTTACCTTATCAGTGGTATGAATATTGTGACCACTTCTAAGAGTCGATCCATCGACGTGATAATGTACGGCTGATACATTATCGCATCAGTTAGGACAGAGTTGAGAATCTAATAACTGTAATATTCATAACTACGTTAACACTGCCGTAACTCACGCAGGTTCTACTAACTACTACCAAAAGCACTAACGCGACCAACAACAAAACGAAACTGTTGTCGCCAACGTGTTGGAACGGGAACACAAAATTGGCTAACTGCTTCACCACAAATAATAGTATCCTTGGCAGTAGCCAATAATACGATTCTAGATATGATATGACATTGACCGCTGTCAATGACAGTTTATTTTATATAGGGTTATTGGTAAAATGCTAACAACCTCTTAGGGTTCACTTCTGCTAGTCCAAACAAATATGTTTCTATTTCGACGGAATAAGCACGAGGCCTGTAATTAAATATTTCATATTTTATTATTACTTAGCTCAATTTAAAAATTCAAAACTCTATTCAAAAGGAGCGCGGTCCAGTGTTGCCGCGGAGGGCGCTCTTGGATCGGAGAGACTCAAAATTTAAAACAATAAGTTTTTCTAGCAGTCTGACTCTTTTAAGTTCTGTGTCTCGTAGTAAAAGACAATGATACTATACTACACTTTACTACGATACTGTACTTTTTGAAGCCAAACGGTTATAGCTATGGACTGCGGTGCCGCAGGTCCATGGTTCGATCCCCGCCGCCGACGTGCGCTTCATCGCATGGTGGAATGGAAAGGCATTTTGCGAATTCCCGCCTGGCTAGCTACCACCTTCAAGTAGAAAATCTGTCACCAAACACCTAATAGTGTGTTCCGGCAGCAGTCCTTGAGAGCCAGTAAAGTTACATGTACATAATGAGACTTAACAACTGTATGTCTCAGGTTGACGGGCGCAGTGCAGTGCAGTTCGTCACTTGTGACAAAATGCATCTGTTATAGGCAGTGGATACCGCTTAACATCAGGTGGCCCTCGAACTTGTTCCATCACGATAACAATAAAAAAGAACAAAAAAAAGCCATCAAAACAAATAAAAGTACATCACAAAATGTTTGTTGGGACTAGCAGAAAGTCAAGCCTATAAGAGGTTGTTAGCATTTTACAAATAACCCTTTATATTATCATAGTAGCATTCATGGTTTCTGAGTTCATTACAGCTTAATTAACTGCTAATTATAGATTCCAGACGTGACAGCTGTCAAGTATTATTATTCCCTTTTGTTTTTCATATCATAGACAATAATTGATTCAAAAACTCTAATAATTAACAAGTATATAACCGAATATAGAAGCATGTTTCAAGTAGGCAAGTATCGAAAACAAAGAGCTCATTAGGTACGGTTACACGGAGTTTTGAGACACTCCTGAGACAAAGTAATATTATTAAAAATATGGCAATTTGGATCAATGACCGTTTGACTTAAGTAAAGACATAATGAGTATGTACATGTAATGTTTTGCTGATAAGTTGGTTCAATGTTAAAGCTATCGTAAGACCTCTATAGATTCGTTACATCATTTCAATAACAAGTATTTATTGTCAGTAGGTTATTTTGATGAACATAATAAGTGCAAACCGAACCTTTTATTGCACTTGGCATATCGGGTGTCGAGCCGACTTTGATATTTCCCAATCATTACTAATAATAATTATTATACACAATCTAACGAGGCAGTCACTTTGCATATAATTGTCTCAATCACACTTATGTATATTATCGATATTAAAGTTAGTGAGAAATGATGTCAGTGTGGGTGTTTGTTACGCTTTCACTCCGAAACGGAGGAAGCAATTTGGATTTTACAATATATATATGTTGGGAACTTACAATATACATAGTTTAGGATCTTAATTAACACACATAATACTTTTACTATCATAATCACTTTTCATCGTCTAAGGAGGTCAATACGCGGACAGCAGAGCAGCTGGTACAAATATATCCGTACTGTAAAAGCCGACTCGTCCACTGATGAACACAGCCTCCCCTATTAAGGGGGTATTTGCCATAATCCCCACGCTTGGCAGGCGGCTTGGGGATCGCAGTATAAGATGGCAGTTCTTTAGAAGGTGCTGCTGCCCACCTTCCAGTATGTTTTTCCCTTAGTCGCCTCTTACGACACCCACGGGATGATATGGGGAGGTGCAATTCTAACCCGGCACCCCACGGGGGCAATATATCTGTAAATAATTAAAAACATTCCTATACACTTTTAAAACATAAATCTCAATATATATATTTGTTTACCTTACTTGTTATGTCTATGTGCCTACTTATGTAATAAAAATCTTAAGGGGAACGCTGACGTGAAACATATACTTGGGATTTTCTCATTTTTTTGGTTTTGTTGCTAAGTCTTTTACATATTATATCGTGCGATAGATAATTTATGTCTCACCTCGATCCCATCTTCTCAGCGTATTCAAAGACAAATCTCGCTGCGTTCTGAATCTGATTGACGATCTCCGCAAGAGTGGCTGCAGGACAGAGGTCGTAGCCCACGACAATTGTCTTCACTCGTGACCTGTGCAGTGGCTCTGAAGGGTACCGGGATATCTCTCTTGACAACTCTTGCCAGTAGCCCCCATGGACATACACGAGGATTGGGGCATCTGAAACGGGATAACAATTGTTTGGGTGCCTTTGAAAGTAATAGATCAGCATTGATATAACACGAATTAAGGCAAACACTGGAATATATTGTATTTTTTATGTTATTGTGACAGAACAAACTCAAGGCCCACCTCATGTTCAGCGGACTAACCTCTGCCTATAACAGATGCATTTCGTCACAAGTCACGAATTGCACTACGCCCGTCATTTTGAGACAGTTGTTAAGTCTCATGTGCCTGTAATTTCACTGGCTCTCAAGGACTGTTACCGGAACATACCGTTAGGTGCTTGGCGACAGATTTTCTACTTGAGGGTGGTTGCTTGCGAGGCGGGCATTCGCATAATGCCCTTCCACCATGCGGTGAAGTTTAAGCCCGCGGCGGAATTCAAACCATGGGTCTGCAGCGCGGCAGTCCATAGGCATTGCCACTGAGCCATCACTGCTTCAAAAAAATACTTGAATGCAAAAGATTTAGCCTTACTTGAATTGTAAGTTATCTATCGGCACGGTTCTGTAATGATGAGTTAACTTATAGAGGCAATAATCAACGGCATTGGCTCCATAATTTGCTCTACAGTAGGTCTACGAAACTAGGTTTGTATGGAAAGCATATCGTAAAAGGCAATATAGATACCAAACCAAATAAACCCTCTACCCTCTTCCATTCCCATAATAAATCCTTCAACAAAACACTCTAATGAGGTCAATTTCTTACGGAACGTTTCAGGATGAGAATGTCTTTCATTTAGCTTCACACGTAAAGATGCTTTCGACATATTATCAAGAGTTATTTGGTGTGCCATGGAGCGGGAGAAAGCGGGGGAGGGGGAAAATTCGCGCCAATGTTAAATCGTGCGTGGAATGAGATCTTTACACGTGATTCTTTTCTTTATGATGTCGTAAGTACACATAATTCTCTGTGAAGCGGATTCAAACAATTTCATTGGAAACGCTATTTTAAAGATTACTTAGTAATTATAATCACTTGATAGTTTTCTTTATATTTTCTTGTTGTTTTAGTCACACACGTGTGCTTTTTTATCTTATCTAGAATGGACTTGGAAGTTATTTGCTGCGACAATAGAACTACTCCGGGTTTGCACACACGTGTGCCTGTAGTTTATACACTAAACTAGCTAGTAGAAGTTGCTAGCCAGGCGGGCTTTCGCAAAATGCTCTACTACCATGCTATAACGACCGCCATCCTAAGACAACAACCGGGACCGACGGCCCTCCGAAACACGGAAGTGCTCAGTAGTAATGTCACTAACAGTCACCCATACAAGTCATGATCGCGACGGACGTTGCTTAACTTTGCTGATCGTTTAAGAACAGCTAAGCAAACTTCGTTACGAGCGCTTCAAGTACGAGTAAAAACCCTATTACTAAGCCTCGGGAGTCCTTCCGTCCATCCGTCATTCCACCAGTCCAACCTTTAAAGAAACCTTTGGAACGGTATCGTAACGTAAACCGTACATTGTGTGTTGGTACGGAACTCTCGATGTGCGAATCCAATTCGTATTTGGCCGGTTTCTTAAAGCTATGGCTTTAAAACTGTATGCTACACTTATTACTTAAGAATCGGCGCTTTCAGTAGTATAAGATAAGATAAGATAAGATAAGATTCATTTATTGGCCTTATAACTGCGTTTGTTACACTGGGCAAGTCAATATTGTACAAAATTATAAATTAATTAAGATAGATATTAAATGTAAAAACTAAGCATATAACATAATAATTAAATGTAAAAACTAAGCATATATAAAAAATGTCATTATTAAATTTTATTACAAATCCAAGTCGCATAAAATTCCATATTAATATACAATTTCATCAATTCGAGAATGAAGATTCAGTCAAATTAGTTTGCAAGAATTCCTTTACTGAGTAAAATGGAGTGGCATAGAAGAACTGTTTAATTTTTTTCTTAAAATCATTTGCCTGTAAATTTGCTACAGAATGAGGTAATTTGTTAAACAAATGTATCTTAATCCATATCCCTTGTTTCTTCACTTTACTTAATCGTACTTTTGGTGTCATTAGTATATCGTTCAGTCTACTTCGCTCTCTGAGGTTGTATGCATGTTGCGGTTTTGTCATAAGATTTTCCTTCTCGTCATAGATTTCCAATAGGCAATTATAAATGAACATAGAAACTACTGTCATGATTTTGTGTTTCTGAAAATATTTTCGTGCAGAGGTACGTTTTCTTAATCCAAATATTATTCTTATGGCCTTTTTTTGGGTTCTTAGCACTTTTATCATATCCGCACCATTACCCCATACAGTAATCGCATATCGTATAATAGTGTGTAGATATGCGTAATACACTGACAGCATAGCTCGTTCATCTAATATAGGTTTTAATTTAACTAGCGCGTAGTTAGCACTTGCTAACTTCTTACATAGCTTATTTATGTGATTTGCATGATTAATCGTATGGTCAATAGTGTACCCTAAGAAGACATTTTCTTTTACTGCAGGATTCTTTACAATACCTTTGCGCGATTGATAATGCATAATGATGTTTTTTTCTTCATTTAGTGTAATCCCATTTGCATTGAACCATTGCTTAAGAATGTTTTGTGCTGCCAAAATTTTTATTTGTATTTTCTCAAATTCCTTGTCCTTTATTCCAACATGAGTGTCGTCGGCAAATAGGCTAACATTAGTCCAATCAGGCATGGCATGGACGAGATCATTAATATATATAAGGAATAAAACAGGCCCTAATATTGATCCCTGTGGTACCCCAATGTCTACAGTAGTGACTTTAGAATTAACTCCATTTAGTGAAACAATCTGACTACGATTTTCTAAGTATGTACGCAGCATATTTAGTTCAGTTCCATAAAAACCATAGTGCTGTAGTTTTAATAGTAATATATCATGTCTTAAACAATCGAATATATATTTATGCCAAGAGATTGTCATTAATATAAAAGGAATTCCAGATTCCAAACTAATTAAGATTTGAAGCAGTGATGGCTCAGTGGCATTGGCTATGGACTGCCGCGCAGCAGGTCCATCGCTCGAATCTCGCCGTATGCTTGAGCTTCATCGCATGGTGGTAGGCCATTTTGTGAATAACCGCCTGTCTAGCGACCACCCTCAAAATCTGTCGCCAAGCACAAACGGTTTGTTCCGGCAGCTGTCTTTGAGAGCCAGTAATTCTTAGTTAAGCTTGTTAACACTTTCGTCCACATCATCACTTACCTTCTGGTGAGATTGTGGTCAAAATCTTACCTATCAGCAATAAAAAAAACAAAATAATGTGATACATCCAAAACATGGAGTAAAATCAAACATGTTTTACCTTATACATATTTTAATGTAGTATGTTAAAAAAAAGTATGTAAGTACCTACTATAGAAAACCTCTATGATGGAAACTTAAAAATATTTGCTGTTGAATATAAAATTTTATTTCGGATTAGCACTGCTAATCCTAAATCAAATTTGCTTACTACTGATTGGCGGTAGACATTGGTATGATGGCAGTATTTCTTTTTTCTACTCCCACAAAGAGTTCTACTGCTACTAAAAGTAGAAGTCATAAACAAAACAAGCGATATTTTTCCTCATCCATAAATTAATTTTGTAAGAATCTCCGGCTAAGTAAATATGATAAATGCGAGTCTACGTTCCTGTTCTGGCCTATATTGTATATTGTAAAGGTTGAAATGGGCAAAATAACCTGTCATGCTAAAATGGATCCTTTTTCTTATTGTTTATCTTTACGACATCGTATCTTGGTAATGGCGGACGTTGCAAGGAGAATATATTTTCCCTTCTCAAAGGTTGCAAGCTTCTGAGATGTTATGTCTTCGGCCGTATTTGTATATTTTATGGACCAGCTATGAAACTTGTGATTAGTACATTCTGCTGAGGTCAAAATACTGTATTGTCAACTTAATATTACTGACTGTATTTACACCTGCATATTGGTAATGTCAGTTTAAAAAAATGGTATTCGTTATGAATACAAAATAACTAACAGATTCAGGCGGTACTTTGCGGAAATTTATCACACCGATCGCACGATCGAGTAATTTTAAAATTTTGAGGACTGCCTGAGGATGCTTCGCTTAGAAGCTTAACGCGTCGAAAATTCTCCCGGTTTGGTTACGTAGCGTTTATGACGTCACGTCCGCTTAGCAGGTACATTGGGCGGGTATATGTCACTAGCACACATTTTCTTAGTTTTTCAGATATGCTTTTAAAATATAGATATTAATTTGTTTTCTTAAAATATATACAAAATAAATTATACGTTTATAAAGAAATACCATTAAGAACAGATCGAATTAATCATTCATCAAATATAATTTAATTTACTAAGTAAATACATAGGTAACACGTCTATTTCCTATAGGGAATATATAGGGATAACGACAGAGACAGATTTATACTTAATTTTTATTTATGACTACCTTTTGACCACAATCTCACCTTATGGTAAGTGATGATGCGGTCGAAAATGTTGTTCCAGGCTTACCTAGAATTACTAGCTCCTGGAATATATGATGCTGGAACACATGATATTGGCTTGGCGACAAATCTACCTAAAGTTGGCATTCGTTAAATGCCCTCCCACCAGGCTATGGCGACTGTCATTCTAAGACATCAACCGGGACCAACGGCCAGACGTGTCCTCCAAAGCATAGAAGCACTCATTAGAAATGCCACTAGCGGGCACCCATCCAAGTAATGACCGCAGCGGATGGTGCTCGGTTATGAACGACTAAGCAAGCTACACTACGAGCGATTCTTATAGCTACGATTTCGGCATATCACTCTTATTTTCTTTACTCTCATTACGTTCTTTATAGCACGCTCGTCTGTTTAAGGTTTTCATATTTTTTTTTCTGAAATTAGAATAGGTTCGTCAAATGTTTCCGTTTCATTGACACTCAACGACTATACATCGGCTTTGGGAATCAGAGAACCTTGTCCGGAGTCCGACGCACCTAATTAATTTATAGGTATTAATTACTCTAGTACTACATATATACGAGAGGAAAAGCTTATGTCATGTGCGGGATTCGATCCCGCGTCCATTCCACCACTTTAGCCGGGGCATGCTCTAACCAATCATGACTTAAATTTATCCTCTCGTATATTTGTAATTTTGTAATGTAAACCGCTTAGCAGGCGTTATTGCAAACATAACAATATTAAAATTATAAGGTTGCGTCATCATTTACAAGTATAAAACCAATTATAAAATTGGTCCTGTTTGTAGTACAACGTCAGTGGTACTATAGATGTCGCTCCATCCCAATACGATGGATAAAAAATAATAGGATACCTTTATTATTTTTCTACCTATGTAATTTATTTTAAAGATATTATGATGGACATATATATCAAAGATGGACGAAAGGAGATTATCAAATAATGTATAGTTATAACATTATATGATAATCTCCTTTCGTCCATCTATGATATATATCCAAACCATCTCTGTATAACCTTACTCAACTAACGTGTAAGTATTTCCTTATCTTGTTTAATGACGCCCACTCTGTCTTCAAAGTTACATCACACACAACTCTCAAAGCAACTGAATTTATTAGATTTTGGTCCTTCTTCTACCATTCATAACTGTCACTGCCAAAAGTATCATCACAAAAAATGTAAAGGTTAATGAAGTTACGCGACAAGCCACGGAAACCTCAGGAAATGCCGACCGACTGTGCAGGAACTATTTTTCACTCGTAAATCATGAGAGGTTATTAATATGATCTCGAGGCAGTAGAAACATTTTTTTATTGCTAATCGGCTAGCCTTTGACCACTATCTAACCAAATGGTTACTGATGAGTAAGTTACAGTCAACGATCTTATTCAGGCTAACGTAGTATTACTGGCTCTCGAAGACAGTTGCCTGAACACCCCGCTAGATGATTATCGTCATATGTTCTACTCAAGGGTTTTAGCTATCCAGGCGGACATTCGCAAAATGCTCTAACACCAAGCTATAACGACTGCCATCCTAAGACTACTTAGTATGGCGGTAGTTATTTACCATAGGACGGGAAATATGACGTCATCTTTTTTATTACCTAAACATATTTTTTTTCTCTAACACCTATCGTGTAGGCTATCAAATGTATGAGTTTTTTTTATTATTTATAATACTATTACATTTCATCTACTTCTTTCGAATAATATATAAAAATAAAAAACAGTTTCAAAATATGCCATGTTTTGGTTATTTCAGGCACGAAAATACTGAATCATTTTTAGTTAGATATACCTCAATTGGTACATAATAATGATCCACATTACTAAACCCATGAAATTAATGTTTAAAATATTTACGTGCAATTTATTCATATTTTTCATGACAATGCTATGTAAGATATAGATAATTCCAGGAAAAATCATATTTCAAAAGAAAATTAATAGTTATTATCGCCAAGTGTCACATATCGCACTGGAGCATGAAAGTAAAATAATTCGTGTGAAATTTCACACGAATTATATCTCTCATTAAATTAGTATGTTAAATTGTGCACTATTGTTATTGCTGATGAAAATTCATTTTCAAAAGGAACCAAAACGGATCTCGTTATCTAAAGCCGTGAAAGCGAAGTTTCTATAGCTCGGAAACAAGGATTACCGTCACAATGTCAAGACGAAGACTTCAAATAGGATACCTCTACAGCCAATAGAATGCAAGTATTGCTTTTGTTTAGTACATACTAACATAAAGTGTCTGCTGCGTTTCCAATCAGTTGTTTGCAACACGAGAATACATTAAGATATGAGACATCAAAAAGCTTGTTTATCACAGATGACAAAATACCAGCCTATATTTTGCAAAACAACTGTATAAGGACTGTTCACTGAACTGTGGCTATACTGATTAGTATGTCCCATTGTTCTATGAAATCTATATGTCCATGGTTTGTCCGCAAAACAGAAGACGTTGCTCGTTCCGCTATCACCGGTAAGGTACAGATCTATGCAATCACGAAGTCACGCCCATCCATGCACAGTAAATTATTGATGGGTATTTGTACGTACTAGGCATAGTAAGAGGCGTACCCCCTCGTTTGTACACCACCTTTTTGTGTGGATGTAAATGATAATAGTACACACAGTCAGAAAATTTAAAATATGATCACTAGAGTACGCAGAAGTACATTCAGTCAAAAAAGTATCGGAAATTGATGATTTGTCTATGGTTCTAAATTCAATATTTTTTTATTTGTTGTTGTTAGATTAACACAACTGTCTTGTGATTAGCAAACTTTCTGTGTATCACGAGTCGATCCGTACCATTTTAAATAATAAGGTATGAAACATGTTGCCGCTCGGATAGACCTAAAAGACCTGAATTTTCTCCAAAAACTCAATCCCATAAGAGTCGCTGAGGACATCCTGGAATAAGTCAATACCGAACCAACATTCATGAAGTACATTGTTACTGTTAAAGAGAAGTTTACGAGATTGACATGGAAACTATAGTCAACAAGCTACGGAGTGGCACTTTTGAACTGAACCGAAACCGAAAAAACCACGCCGAATTCGATTAAAAGTGAATGTCATGTTGACTGTTTTGACTGCGCCGAGTTGCCGTACCGAGTACGCAACATCGCGATTAGTGTGCACACGGATTGCCAGAAGGTCAAATGGAATTTTATTTGAGCTTTGCGGCGAGAAAAAAACAGACGATAAATGTCAAATTTTTGGAAAAAAAAACTTCGATTTACACCACGATAATGCGCCTTCGCACAAGGCCATAGTAGTGCAAGATATTTGACCATAAACTCAACAAATATACCATCCTAACAACCAGCTTATTCACTAGATATGGCTCCAGCCGACTAAAAATTAGAAGGGGCCTTCGTAAATGCAAAAGTCTGTACAAAGTTTGCACTAAAAATTACTTACAATTGCAAATTCAAAATATAATGCCCTATTCTAATCCTTACTTGCCGATATACTCTGTCACATAAACAAAATCCTGCGCTTCATCGACAATAAATAAATGATAATATAAATATTTCTTACCGTCTGGTAGGTCGGTGCCTAGAATGTCCAGTTTTTGTCCGGGCGTGGACCCATACTCGATCTCCAATTTGTGAGGTATGTTATTCGTCGCCATTTCGCTAGCTGGAATGAAGGCATGCGTTAGTAGGAATTCATATCATTCTGAGAAGATCGAAGTAATAGAGAGAATTTACGCATTGTATAGGCTTTATAACAAAAATAGTCTTTGGTATGTATAAGTACTTAGATGCCTTTGTTTTGAAGGTACCTCATCTATGCTTCGGTACATAAATGATGTTGTTATGATAAGGCTTTGTTCTGACTTCATTGTTCAATTACGTCAGAACAAAATGCACGTTATCTTATCTTTATAATTTTTGTAAGAAACTCGACGTGAAGAGTGGCGTGCCGGTAATTGTTTAGAAGGTTCAGAGACATTGGAATAATAACAAACTTTTAGAATTGCCTTCGTTTTTTAATTTTCTAAGAGCTACATTTGCAGCCTGCCTACAACAATTGCAAATATAAGACTTAAAACTAGCCAAATGGACGTCGGACTTGCATGCCGAGTGCCACAAACAGAAAAATAAAATAATAAATTTCAATAACTTTGATATCCACAAACAATATTATTTCTTAAAACATGAAGGTAGCAAAAATTACGTAATGTTTCGTTTAGCTCTCGATCATTAATGTTTTCTTTGGTATAGGTAGAATATCACGTCAAAACGAAATAAAACTCCGCTATGATTTGCGTTTCTAAAAATAAACAATAATTTATGAAATTATGTGTTTGAGCTTTACTCACTTAAAAATCTCTTAGATGAAAAACGAGGAAAATACATTTCGAAGAAAAAATCGCGGTAAGCTTAAAAGCATTTGCGTTTAACAGTTTTTCATTTGCATTCATTAGGTTTTGCGGCTCGGACGAATTTATAAAATAGCCGATTTCTACCCTGACCTTATTTAAGAATTTATCTTAATTTTCTGTAGATAAAAGTATTTTTAGGATAAAGGAGCAGGCTACCAGTCTGACAGACAGTCTTAAAAGCTTTAGAGTAAATAATTAATAGATTCAGGCGTTACTTTGCGATAAGATGGGTCTTGATCGTGCGGTGGTAGAGTCAAGACCTCATGAGGTAGCTTCGTGTAGAATCGAAACGCGTCGGAAATTCTTCCAGTTTGACTGCGTGGCGTTTGTGACGTCACGTTGGCTCAACAGGAAAGTTAGGCGGAATTGTCTCTATATATATGTTTATATATTTTAAGTGTTTTACAATATTGATTTAGTTCTTTCATAGAATACTTTTAAAATATTTGTTATTATTTTAGAGTAAAATTTATTTTGATATAACATGAATTACGAAAAATAACATAATAAAACATCATTATCTAAGATTATCGAATAGATATAATGGAGGTGAAAGAGGGCATAGAGATAACGTTAATGTTTACCTACGTACGAGTATTATAATGAGGTTTGGCTTTTGTTGCTGGGTTTGATAGCATTCCAATAGCGTATGCAATTATATGCATATTAGTATAACGGAAAGTCATAAGAGATAAAAAAGCTAAATAATAATGAAAAACCAGCCTCAGTGTGCGAATTGCACATTGAGGATTCCTTACTAATACAAAATACACCAAATCTTTTTATTTTTTCACATACTTATATCAAGATTTTTATCGGGGACAGACATGCACCTAGCCGTTTTACACGACTGCCTAAAAAAGGAGTGTTATGTTTTCAGGGTTCATGTATGTATGTTTGCGAGTATCTTTATTTCATGATAACTTCTAAACGGCTTAACCGATTTTAATGTATGATATATCATAAGATTTGTCTTGTTAGCGCAGGTGACACTAGGTACATAAAAAAGTTAAAAAAAAACAATCTGGAGGATTTTAGACTCCATATTATAAGTATTTTTTTTTTCTTTCTCCTAAAAACTCTAGTAGGGGTGAATGAAGGGCTTTAAATAACGATTCCATAAATATATATAACTTGTAGTAATTTCAGTGGAATGATGAAACGCTTAACAAAACAAATAATTTGCAGTCGGGTATTTTATTTTTTTAAAATAAATTTATACTTGTTTGGTATTATTTATTTTAGATTAAAACCACACCAAATTTGACGGTTGTATACTTTACCGTTTTTACTATAGAGCAAAAAGAAATAATGTAAAAGAAAATCTCGTTTCTAGTATTAGGGAGGTGCCGGGTTAGAATTGCACCATATCATCCCGTGGGTGTCGTAAGAGGCGCTAAGGGAAGGGAGGCGAATTCTGGAAGGTGGGCAGCAGCACCTTCTAAGGAACTGCTATCTTACACTGCGATCACCAAGCCACCTGCCACGCGTGGGGATTATGGCAAATACCCCCTTGATAGGGGAGGCTGTGTTCAGCAGTGGACGAGTCGGCTGCTACAGTACAGTATAAGGGACTTTTTATGATTATTATTTTTTAGGCAATCCGCCATTAACTTATTTGTCAAATGTTACTTGTTTATATTTCTACGGAAGAAGATGATTATATTAACTATACTAATAAAATGCAACTATAAAATTTCTAGGAAACAAAATTATAATAAGATGCGATGGTAAACTATGTTGGACAATTTATATTTGCAAAAACATTTTTCTATGTCAGTATTTCTAATTTAATTCTTTCAACTCTTGTAATTTCTTTTAAAACTCTTAACCTAGAGAAAATATACATATATTTCAACGAAAAAATTACAATATAATGGTTACATTATGAGAATAATTTTCTCGATGCAAAAAGAACACAAATTTGTCAGGTGTGGGGTTCGAACCCACGCTCCCTCTCGGGAACCAGAACTTAAACCTGGCGCCTTAGACCACTCGGCCAACCTGACATGAAATGTGCTTTCGAATATTTGAACCGGCGCGACTCCCTATTGCGACTCCAAAGGGATGGATGGACAGTAGAGGCTTAGTAATAGGGGCTATTTTATCTTAACAACTATGATCACATACATTCTGAAATCAGTAAACAGGCTCGTATATCGCGCATATTAAAAAAAGGTACTTATTTCAAAGTTGTGGTTGATCTAGAAATGCAATTTTGATGTTTTATGTATGGAAGATCTGTCAAAAATTGCATCTTAAGATCGGAATCTATCTAAACTTTGCAACTCATTTATGAATTACAAGCCTTACTAAGGTAAGATAGTTATCAAAGAAAAGGCAAGCAATAAAAAACATTGTTTATCTTAGATCAATGAATACGAAGTACGAGGATTTTACAAATGATTGCTGGTAGCAAACAAAAATTGAAAACTATCGCGAGTTTTATCCATAATAACTTTATATATATATAACACGGGTCCTATCCTGTTCGTATATGTTAAAAAAAATTTGGTTCTAAAATTAAATTAGAATAGTTTTCAAATGTATACTGAAAAAAACATACTTTTTTTTTAAATTTTAATCTACGTATAGATAAATAAGAAAAGGCCCTATTTGAATGGAGTCGTCTATGATATCTTGGTAAATAGGTATATCTATGGGTGATTAAGGGTCGTTTATGAACGTAGTGGAATAAACCGAACGCTTAATCACATTTGGGAATTAAAAAATCTATGTGAGCATCTTCGTACCAAATTATATAAAGATTAGATAGACTTCTAAAAGTAATCGTTATATACATATTTACATACGTAACATATATATTCACATTAAAATGTTAATGGGACCTGAAATTTGTATTAGGTACTGTATGTCCCCCGTGGGGTGCCCGGTTAGAATTGCACCTCCCCATATCATCCCGTGGGTGTCGTGAGAGGCGACTAAGGGAAAAGTAATGGAAGGTGGGCAGCAGCATCTTCTTAAGAACTGCCATCTTACACTGCGATCCCCAAGCCGTCTGTCAAGCGTGGGGATTATGGCAAATACCCCCTTTTTTTCATAGGGGAGGCTGTGTTCAGCAGTGGACGAGTCGGCTGTTACAGTACAGTACAGTACTGTATGTTTGTATACACTATGTGTTTTATTGACACAAATGCCACGTTTCGCTCTATAACAAATCTAATAATTACTTATAGTCTGATTTTTAATTCGAGATCAAAAATGTAAACAAAAAAATGTCAATATATGTCATTGTCAAACTGATAGGTCAGGGTGTTCAATAGTTTTTCTTCAAAAATATTGTCACAAGTGTGGCTATTAAAAACAAAAAAATCTTACACTAATTTTTTCAGGCTTGAATATATGCGTAAATATGTACGCGCATATAAAAGTGTTTTATTGTTTCATAATAATGCTATAAATTATAGCATTAAATATATTTTTAACATTAAATGCTCCATCCGTTCCCAAAATTTGAAAAATTACCAAATACTTGTAATTTTTTTGTTTATTTACATTTTTGATCTCGAATTAAAAACCAGAGTATAGATATTTATCTCCCTTTTATAGATTATGGCACATCTTAACTATAAACTAGCAACATATTGTAGATATGTATATATCGCGCTATGTCGACAATATAATCTTATATTATATAGAAAGATTGCTCAAACTCTACGTCGTTTTGTTCTCGTAAAGAGTATCAACAAACTATAACTATCTACGTGCTATCGCTAACCAGACAGTTAAAACAGTGGAGTGCCACTCGGTCAAAATTCGTCTCGTGAACCTCTCGTTCAATGTCTGATTTAGAGTTTGACAGTAGTTGCCTAACTTTGAATATGCGCCACCTGTCGGCCGCCTTGATTATACTTCTACATTTTTATATTTTACTAGCTTTCCACCCAGTGGTTTCGCAAATTTTCCCGTAAGGGTGAGGTACGTGCAGGATACATGCAGTCAGTATATCTCTTTGCCTCATGTAAATCTATTATGTAGGCATAAAAAGATTAGACAGTCAGACAGGCTGAGTTCTTTCGCGTTTAAGTATATAATATTATTGTGTACACATATAGTTTTTTTTATATTTATTCACTTAGTAGATAAAATAATATTTTTTTGTAATAGCTGTAGTATTGTTTTTATATTTCGTAGAGAGGCTTATAAAGGTGTGCCTTCTACTCGTATTATCATTAATATAGTACGAGTACTTGGTAGAGTAATATACTAAATAAATTAGATGTTATGTAGAGAACTTGTAAAATCTTTGAATCAGTCAATCAACTAAAGACGAAAGGCGCCAAATGGCTCAAACTGTTATATAATAGATATATTTTATACCCTATAGGTTAGCCTTTGGCCACTATCTCACCTGATGGTAAGTGATGATGTGGTCGAAAATGTTGTTCAGACTAACCTAGAATGACTGGCTCTCAAGGACAGCTGCCGGAACACACCGTTAAGTATTTGGTGACAGATTTTCAACTTGACAGTGGTAGCTAGCCACACCAGGCGGGCATTCGCAATATGCCCAACCACCATGCTATAACGACTGCCTTCCTAAGAAAACAACCGGGTCCGTTGGCTTAACGTGCCCTCCAAAGCATGGAAAAGCTCGCAGTAGTAATGTCACTAGCGGTCACCCATCCAATTCATGACAGCGGCGGACGTAGCTTAACTTCGCTGATTGGTTAAGAACGGCTAAGTAAACATCGCTACGAGCGCTTCGATAACCTGCGTAGTTTGCGAGTGCATTTTCAACGAACCAAATTTTATACTGCTATATAATTGTAAAATACGTGGTATTTGAAAAGGTGAGCTCAGCGCCCCCTCGGACCCTCGGTACTTGCACCCTAGGCACTCGCTTAATTATCAGACTTTGAAGTTTGAACCTTTGTGTCAAATTGATAGTTTTATTTTTGAAAACGGTGAATTTTGCCAGGAACGGGTGTCAGCATGCTCAAGTACTGCCAGTTACTTCAGTTGATGAAGAATAGTCCGTTTCTGCTTGTAAAAGGATTTGAAGCGATCGAAGATCTATCAAACATTTGGAACAGTATGATAGTTTATCTTAACAATGGTACCAAATTGTAAAATAATTTGTAAAGTATACTTTTATCTGATATAATAATACTTACATAAAAAACTGATTGTGTTAATTGTGAAATAAAATAGCAAATTAATTTATTAAGTACTATGTTTTTAGGGTTCCCGGAGCCGTATTAGGGAGACTCATCTGTCTGTTTGTCTGTCTGTTATGGGTCTGTTTCTCGTAAAAAGAATAAGTTACTGGTAATTTTGGTATTTTGTGTAAAGCTTATTGGACTAAAAATTAATTTAAATTATTTTTCGGGGGGCTCCAAATATATGAGTATAATGTATTTTTGTTATGGGCTTAATGTTATGGGGTATCCTTTTCTGGAGTTCAATGCGGAGAGTACCTTAAATAAGATTTACATTAAAAATATATCCTCAAGATAGTAGTCAATTTTAGATATTTTTTGTTACGGAGTCTATCTCAAAAACAAAACTAAACTGAAACAAAAATTTTGGCATCAATGCTGTGATCAAAACCAACATTTTTTTTTCCATATAATCTAATCCTAGGCAGATTCCAAAAGAACGAGGGTCCACTCGCACGTGGCCAATTTTGCTTGATGTTGCATATTTTACGCCTTTTCAGCGTATTTCTAAACGTATTCAATGATTACTTTAAACATTTATAATGCATGTTGATGAACTTGGATAT
Source organism: Plagodis pulveraria (assembly GCA_963890685.1). Taxonomy (NCBI): domain Eukaryota; kingdom Metazoa; phylum Arthropoda; class Insecta; order Lepidoptera; family Geometridae; genus Plagodis; species Plagodis pulveraria. Next base: position 26,387,316 of record OY982950.1, on the reverse strand, counting down.
CTAATTTACTCTTGTTACCGAATAAAACCATATTGCAAACCTCTTTTCAACTTCGCAATTGCAACCCTTGGAACATTGCGAGACGAATCTAATATAATAGTAAAAGTACAAAGTCAAAATCATTTATTAAATTATGGCTTCTACGACGCTCTTATGAAGTTCTTATCTCTTTATTAGTTAAAAAAAACTTTTTAAAGGTCGTATTCTGTATTGCGCTATCAATGAATATGTAAGGATGTAGCTATACTCACATGAAAACTGTACCAACTAAACATACTAATTAATTTACAACGCAAGTAGGTTAACCCAATAACAACTTCATGTTTAAGGGCCTTAAGAATTTATATAAAAATACTACTCTTCGTTCGTCATCATTAAGATTCCGTTTTAATTTTATGTTGTGGCGATTCATTAGACTTCCTTCCTATTCATAAAATATTCATAATTACTTACAAAGAAAAATGCTCCGAGCTCTTTTTCTTTCATTTCATAGACTGTTGTTCACAGCGACATTCAAATGTAAACATGCAAACATTTTCAGAGAGCAAAACAGAAATTAAGTAATGACACTGGTTGTGTTGAGAACTATTTTATTCTAGATAGCTAAATATACCCTCAATCTTTTCTGTTTTTCTGGATAGAATAGGCAATAGTTAGTACTTTGTACGTTCGCGTTGCACAATGTTTGTAATACTGCATTAGGTGGCTACCACCTTCAAGCAGAAGATCTGTACCTAAGAACCTATTTGGTGTGTTCCGGTGGCTGTCCTTGAGAGCCAGGGTCTCACATTTTAGGTTATGCATGTTTACCATATTCTAGCACATCACACACCATCAAAGAATATTGATGTCAAAGCTAGCTGTTCTAATCACTACATACTCGTAGTATAAAACTAGATCGCCTCCCGCTGTCTGTCCCTATGTATGCTTAGTTTTTTTTTTTTTTGCTTTTTTTTTTAATAGAAAGAGGTATTCAAGAGGAAGGTTTATATGTAAAATACAAGCATAATATACAGAAAATCCCCGATAATTTTAGAGGTTCCTAATGTGATTTTCAAGAGTAACCTTTAATCTTTTAAGAGTAACCTCTAAACAAAACATGTTTATATTATCTAATGACAAAAAAGCTATGAACGTTGAGTAAAAAGACGTTCTGTAGCATATTTAGTATCAGCATTGCACTCCTGTGAAGCCGGGGCGGGTCACTAGTCAAATTATGAATACATATGAGAAACTTTTGAACGATAAAACTCCAACATAGTTTTAGAAAATTAGAACTCGCATAGTATTTTGTAATATATTGTTTACAAATTACTTAGTATTTTGAAGCAGTGATGGCTCAGTGGCATTGGCTATGGACTGCCGCGCAGCAGGTCCATGGTTCGAATCCCGCCCAGAGCTTGAGCTTCACCGCATGGTGGAAGGGCATTTTGCGAATGCCCGCCTGGCTAGGGACCACCCTCAAGTAGAAAGTCTGTCGCCAAGCACCGAAAGGTGTGTTCCGGCAGTAGTCCTTGAGAGCCAGTGAAATTACAGGCACAATGAGACTTAACAACTATGTCTCAATGTGACGGGCGCAGAGCAATTCATGAGTTGTCATGAATTGCAACTGTTATAGGCAGAGGTTAGTCCACTTAACATCAGGTGGGCCTCGAGCTTGATCGGCCACAATAACATTAAAAAAAAACTACTTTTGTTTTTTTGATCGGTATTTAATCTACCTTGTTGACTGTAGAGTGGCAAAACGTATAATGTTTATTTAGGGTTCAATACTAGAAAACGGGACCCTTAGACTCTATAACTATATGCCTCAGTTGTACATCCATCTATCATTCTTATAAAAATAGCGTTGTCTTTAAAACCGTGATAAATATTCCATGGGAATTTTCACAGTACGTTATGTAATTATGTCGGATTGCCAATAAATATATAATTATATTTTATAAAGATGGAACCGATTTCTACACTGAAAATTATGAAATAACTTATGGATGTTGGTATCGTGCTGCTTCAAAATAAATCTGTTCTCACATAATTAAAGTCCGAATTTCACAAGTAATCTCATATACAATTACCATTAAATCATCCAGGTATGCACATAAGTTATTAACTGACTGGGACATAAAAACCACTCGACCGATGTTGACGTAATTTAAACGGGACTACATGGAGTAGGATACTCCGCCCAACAAAAAATAATTATCAAAATCAATTCATAATTGGCGATACAAACAAGCAGTCGATTTGAGAATCTCCTAATTATTGGAAATCGGTCCAAATTGCTAAAAATCAGTGAAAGAAGAAAGATACATTAAACGTGGTTTTGAAATCTTTTTTGTATTATACCCTTAAAACTTAAGTAATATACAAACGTCATACATAATGTGATGTTAGAATAATACAGACTATAAGAAAATAGCATTAATATAAACCACCCCAGTGTGAGTGGACTGCGCGGTAAAGACCCCGAACTGATAAAAAAAAGTCTTTTAGATAAATTTATCCGACAAATACGGAAACCTCGATGTGCGAGCCTGAATCATATTAAGGCAGTTTAATCTTATTTGAACCTCCAGAAGAGTTATTATAGTCCTATTTTTTTTTTATTATTTTATTGTAACGGATCTAGCTCGAGGCCCACCTGAGGTTAAGCTGACTAACCTCTGCCTAGAACGGATGCATCACAAGTGACGAATTGAACTGCGCCCGTCCCCTTGAGATATAGTTGTTAAGTCTCATGTGCCTGTAATTTCACTGGTTCTCAAGGACTGCTGTCGGAACACACCGTTAGGTGCTTGGCAACAGATTTTCTACTTGAGGGTGATCGCTAGCCAGGCGGCCAATCGCATAATACCTTTCCACTATGCCGTGAAGCTCAAGCCAGCGGTGGGGATCGAACCAGGGTCCTGCGGCACGGCAGTCCATATTACCGCACGGACATCATTGCTTCATATTTATTATGGGCTCATAGACAGAATAAATACTGAGACCAAGATATTAAATGGCATTAAAAAATCAAAAATAGATACGCATCGAAATGAGGCCTTTGTCTTGTTTCCAAACTTGTTACGAAAATTCTTCAAGCCATTATGCTAATGTACTTTAGTCGCGTAGGCTTAAAAATTCTAGTACATCAAAGCAGTGGAAGTTTTACATCAAAAAGTCGTTATGTAAGAATTTTTTTAGTATAAAAACCATTAAGCGTGTTTTAAAGATGAGGTTAGGATGGATTATAGAAGTGAACTCTGTTTTAGGCTGTAAAATTCGAGTAATGGGCATGATAAATAGCATCCCACCACTTAGGTAAGTCGTGATTGGGTTGTTTCTTCAAATTAGGCGCACAACAGGGCTCCATCTTAACACCCTGATTATCTAATAAGTAGCGGATATGCCACCAACAAGAACACTCCCAAGGAGATTTGGCATCTGGAAGGTGGTCGGCCATAAACTGAAGCCAATAGTTAATGTTCTTCTGCTGTCTTTCAAATAGTAGAGTGTAAGACATATTGACTAGACTCTATCTTCATGAGTGGGATAAGAATAGAAATATGATGCTTTAGAAGACTGCAATAAATATCTATCTTCTAGCCACATTATGTATAACCCTACTTGGGTTATTCTTTTATGCCCAATTTTACATAGGTTAACCTTTGACCACTATCTCACCTAGTAGGTGATGATGTGGTCGAAGATGTTGTTCAGGCTAACCTAGAATTACTGGCTCTCAAGGACAGCTGCTGGAACACACCGTTCGGTACTTGGCGACAGATTTCTACTTGAAGGTGGTAGCTAGCCAGGCTGGCATTCGCAAAATGCCCTACCACCATGCTATAACGACTGCCATCCTAAGACAACAACCGGGACCGACGGCTTAACGTGCCCTCCGAAGCACGGAAACGCTCAGTAGTAATGTCACTAGCGGTCACCCATCCAACTCTTGACCGCGGCGGACGTTGCTTAACTTTGCTGATTGGATAAGAAAGCGCAGAAAACTTCGCTACGAGCTGTAGCGCTCGTAGCGAAGTTTGATTAACTGTTCTAAAGTTGACTATATATGAAGCAGAAATGGCGCAGTGGCAATTGTCAGTAGGGCACAATACTGCAGCGAAGGAGGTATCATGGGTTGAATTCAGCCGCTCCATCTAGCCACCATCTTCAAGTAGAAAATCTGTTGTCATTAACCTATAGCTTCTATACCGGTCTTTAAGAACCAGTTGCCAAACTAGGTTAAACCAGTTTATAATCTTCGAGCACATTATCACTTACTATAAGGTGAGGTTGTGGTCAAAGCACTACGCTCTTAAGTATTATTATAAAACTATTATCCTACTTCGAAGTTACTTATAATGAGAAAAGCTTCCATCTGTATCAACACTAATACTATAAAGAGGAAAGATATCTATTTATGAATGCAATGGATAAACTTAAAAACTACTAGACTGATTTGGGTAAAATTTGGTATGGAAATAGTTTGAGACACGGGGAAGGACATTAGACAGTTTTTATTCAACTGCGCAAAAAAAGGTAAATAGTTTGGCGCGATAACCGAAATACACGTGGCCGGAGCCGCGGCCGGAAAGCTGGTAACTTATAAAACATTTAATACGACAATAAATAAATATGCTACTAAAATAAAAATAAAAAAAATCTCAAAACAATTACCTGTGGTGACAAATTGTGCATGATGCTGCAACACTTCCTTAGATGTTTGGAATCGCTTGGACCACATGCTGGGCGAGTACTCCCGCTCGAGGTCCATTCCTTCCATGATAACTGACATGTTGGCTGATTTGCTGGACGACTCGTTTGTCGGATAGTCTGGTTTGACCTGAAAATATGACGTGGACTGACTTAAATTTATTACCTTTCCCTTTGAACACAGATCAGAAAAATTACGCGCAGAGGTCCGTGCTCGTGTAATTTTGAAACGAAGTGATTCGAAATATACCACAGTATACGTTTAGAAACAATATCTTCATACCTAAATAGACAAATATTCGCATAAGATAAATAAGAGATGGCGTTGTATGTATATGTATCGTAGAAATAATTATTGATACCTAAAATACTACTAAGGTAGGTACCTTAAAGATTAGATAAATACGATACGGTCGATAAACATGTTTGTTTGTTTATCGATATATAATTTATTGTTTAGTAATAAATTCATCTCATCTCTCAAATGATCTAAAACATGCATATGAGGAAAATTGGAGTATTGGCAATGTTCTTGAATTTAAAACTGCTTATTTGGAATGCAGGATTGAACAAAATATTGCACAAAAGAGGAAGGCAGTACAGCCGGCCATTGTGCACATTACATTCTAAGATTATTTTCTATGCACCTTATTTACAATACCTACAGATTTTCTCATTTGATGTCACATAGGTGCTTCTTTTAATCTTTTTCTTTTTTCGTTTATATATTATTAGCAATGATTTGCTATTCATGACTCATGTTATACATAGACCATATATAATTAATTCTACTAAAAATTAACAATTGGTAACAATGGGTAGGCTATCCTATTAGACGAATATGCACGAGGAAACACCCTATTACTCGATGGGATAGCTGGCTGTGGACAGGGTCGCAGTAAATATACTATAGCACAATATGTGTACAGTGATAGGGTGATTGAAATTTGCAGTTTGAGAATAGGGGAATGATGCCTGTTAAACATGAAAAGGGTGGATTCAAGATTCTTCTTCGATCTACATAACTGGATGTTGAGCCTAGAACGTTTTATTTAAATAAAAGAGATAACGAAAATAATTGAAAAAGTTCAAGCCACATTCCTTTACTTCAAGTCATTGTTTGCATATATCCAGTGTTGTCTATAATCTTCTTGACTCCAATAAAATATTATAAGTACACTAAATTGTTATGTTAAAGCCTACATATAAATAATATTTTGCACAACTGAAACGTAAGAAAGCTATCTTAATCTTTATCATGAGAAGTACGAACAAACTGGCGCGGAGATGTATCTATCATAAGTGATTATTGTGATTTTACAATTTATATATTTATTTATTTATAGCTGATAGGCTAGCCTTTGATCACTAACTTACCTGATCGTAAGTGACGATGTCAAAGTCAAAGTCAAAATCATTTATTCAATTTAGTAGTCTACCACGTTCTTATGAAGGAATTACAAAGTTTAATATTGAAATATTCTACATTGTAATGCAACGTTCAGCAAAAAAAATGTGTAGAGCCACTGCGAAAGAACGGGCAAGAAACTCGGGGCCATTCTTTTAAATTACTTTTTTTTTCTTTTATTGATGTTTTACATACTATGTAATAAAATTATTACAATATGTGTTTAAATTACGTAGGTGACAGGCGATAGCTTGGCAGAGGCGGAATGGCCCAAGCATTTTTGTCGTTTAAGTAATCAGAAACTGTGTGATAGGATTTCTTAATCAAAATATTTTTAGCGTGCAACTTGAATTTTCCTTTTGTCAGCGTTGTAAAATGTTTGGGAACTTTATTATAAAACCGCACACAGTTACCTAAGAAAGGCCTTTTATTTGTCTTTGCTAATTTAAATCCTGGCACCGCTATTTTATCTTTATTCCTTGTGTTTTAATGTGGTCAAAGATGTTTTTCAGGCTTACCTAGAATCACTGGCTCCTAAGGACAGCTGAAACACACACCGTTTGATGCTTAGCAACAGATTTGCTTGAGGGTGGTAGCTAGCCAGGCGGGCATACACAAAATGCCCTACCACTATGCTGTAACGACTGTCATCTTAAGACAACAACCGGGACAGACGGCTTAACTTGCCCACCGCTCAGTAGTACTATATCACTAGCGGTCAACCATCCAAGTCATGACCGCGGCGGACGTTGATTAACTTAGCTGGGGGCCAAGTCTGCTAATTACATGTTCATATTCAGCACAGATTCATTCAAGATTCATACAAGACAGAATCGGTAGTCTGCTGATCCCATAAGAATATATGAATCTATGATAAATCTAGGCTGGTTTGACGATATTGCCAAAGCAAAAATTAAAAAGAGAAGAGTAAGGTAATTCAGAAAACAGTTTCGTTATTATTTATTATTGTTTTATTATTTCATTTTGTTTTCATATGAAATCGAGATTGAATCAATATTGACCCAATATGAACGATATGAAGTTAGTAGACTACCAAAACTATCAAAATTGACCCGCCCGAGTCCATTACAGATTCATATTGATTAGCAGACTTGACGCCCTGATCGGCTAAGCACACTTCGCTACGAGCTCTTCAAATTTCGAAAGACAAATCAAAAGACTACCAACGATCACAGTTGACAACTTATCGGTAATTAGAGTAATGAGCTGGTTCTTGAAACTAACAATTCTATTGTTTACCTTGTTTCTAAATGGAGCTGTAATGTAGCAGGCGATCAATTTCACATTAGAAAGATACCTGAAATGACGTCAATAAGGTAGCAAGCCATGGGAAATCTATTTCAATTGTTTTATAATAAGTGAAGACTGGCATTGCCAAAGATATTAACTAATCTTCCAGAGAACGGATTCGCCGTTATCTTCACAAATGGTAGGGTGGCATTTAGTGAAATTATTACGTTCGTACAAATCCGGGCTGGACTAGAAGTACTATAGGATGTCGTAAAGATGGCTAATAAGAATGAGTCCATTTGATGATAACGAATTGAGCAGCATGCCACTACTCACGTTGAGTGTGGTGTTGCTGAAGATTGCGCTTGTGCCATCACATACAACGCTTTCGTAGACTATGCTTATTTTTTGATGGAACATGACTTTACGGTTACCATGGAGAGGAAAATTAATACGATCGTTAAACTTATTGAGATAAGTAATATAGTAATATGAAAAATTGATCGTAAATATATTATAGAATATATATACGATCAATTTTTTCATGAATTGTTACTATATTCACCTTTGTAAATTTTATTGTACAAATAGACCATAAGGTTTTCCCTCGTCTCCTACTCCGTGTAAATAGTACATAGTTGATTATACAAGGTGACCATCGGTCACCCATAATTGATGACCCCGACTTCATATGAACACGCAACCTTCTGATCATATCAGGGATCCTTGACATCCATTTACCCAAAAGGTATCGGGGGAACTACCAACGAGAACATTCCCAAGGAGGGTTAGCATCAGGCTGACCATAAAACCATAACCATATGTATATACAACATTTACAAATTATTGGAGCATTTTTTTTTTGTTGCTGACGGCAATTGAACCCTCATCCTCCGATTTTGCTCCGAATGCCTATTCATCTCAGCCACCAGGACGTTACGTTACAAGTTTATTACTTTAACCGTCATATGGACGGTGCGCGGTTATCAACCAGACTACTTCACTTCATGTGATGGAAAGAAGTTCGCAATGATGTCGCTACCCTTTTATATTTCTAAATATGATTACAAGCCTTGTCGCTTATGTGTTGTTACAGGAAACGTATTTTTTTCAATAATATGGGTGTAAATAAAAGTTTTCGCACAGGCCACTTCGAAAGAAATAATCTTGCACCTAAGAATATATATTAAACATGCACAGACTCTAAGTGAAACTTATTTCAAATGAAAACTATAATACCTATTCTAAATTTGAAACTCATTCATATATATTTAGACGTTAGAGTTTATTTTGTTTTTATATATTTTAACGTAAAGATGGATACTGCAGAATTATCATTTTTTTCATGTTATTGTGACGGAACAAGCTCGAGGGCCACCTGATTTAAGCGGACTAACCTCTGCCTAGAACAGATTCATTTCATCACAAGTCTCGAATCGCACTGCTTCCGTCACTTTTGAGACATAGTTGTTAAGTCTCATGTGCCTGTAATTTCACTGGCTCTCAAGGACAGCTGCCGGATACCGTTAGGTACCGTTATACACACCGTTAGGTGCTTGGCGACAGATTTTCTACTTGAGGGAGGTCGCTAGCAAGGCGGGCATTCACAAAATGCCCTTCCACCATGCGGTGAAACTCAAGCCCGCAGCGGGATTTGAACCATGGACCTGCTGCGCGGCAGTCCACAGCCAATGCCACTGAGCCATCACTGCTTCAAAAATTAATGTCTCTATAGTTGCATCGAGAAAGGGTTCGTTTCTCAAAGACGAGTTCTGATGTGGGACTAACGCAGCAGACACTGCTCGTAATCCCAATTCTGTATTGGAGAGGATATGACTAACGAACGCGCCGTACTTTATTTGTTTGACCGTTTTCATTGTGACTTCGACCTGAATAATGAGCCATGAGGAAGACTAGCCACTAGGTAAACAACTATGAAAAATTGAAGGCGGTGCGCTGGTGGAAGTCGATCAGTGTCAAATTATCAAAGAATTCACGGCATAGTTTGACGTTAGCATACCCACTGTATTAAATTATTTGCAGCACCTCAGTAAAATTAAAAAAAACTAGAAACATAGGCGTCTCATGGTTTGACTGATATGAAGAGAGCAACGCGCGTTGAAGGTTGCCTTACGTTGTGAAACTTGTATAGAAATTAAGGAATTTTGGACCTAATTGAGACAAGTCACAAAAACTGAATCTGCGTATAGATGACGAACCACTTTTTCCGCGTTTGTACAATTTTTTCCACGTAAAAAAATCAGTTATTAGTAAATTGCCTTCACACAGTTTGTGAGTCCAGGACCCAAGTATGTGGAGGTTACTGCAATTAGTTTTCTATATTAATATAAAGGTTGACACAAGAAAATATTTATGTATGTTTTAGCTTCAATGTTATGACTCCGCCTTCATGACAGCCACTTTCCTTGGAAATGCAATTGGTGGTATTATATACAGCTACCCCTCGGGTAATGAGGGCATTAATATGAGTGAAGAGGAGCCGTTGTGTGCCTACTGCCTACCATATAAAACAGGTTCACATATTTTCCAAAACAGTAAGCAGCATAGCACTTATAATCGTTCCAGATCATTAAAAATAATACTCCGGCAATATCCACTTATCTCTAATCTATTATTCATGTACATATGTGAAGAGAAGCCGTTGTGTGCCTACTGCCTACCATATAAAACAGGTTCACATATTTTCCAAAACAGTAAGCAGCATAGCACTTATAATCGTTCCAGATCGTTAAAAATAAAACTCCGGCAATATCCACTTATCTCTAATTTATAATTCATGTACATATATACGTCTGCACTGTGCGAGAGATTAGTCTAGACTGCTATGTTCCCAAGTATAATCTAGAATAAATCGGAAATAGATGTGGACTCGTGTCAATAGACTACCACGTCAACTCAGTGATGCGCCGTGCAAGTCAAATAAATTATAACGGAAATAGCTATAGACTTGGGAAGATATAAACAAATAATAAATTACATTAACAAATTGGAGGATAAATTATAAAATAATACTTAATGATATAGTTATTAACTAAATCAGAATAGCTAACACACTTGACTTTAAGGCCACCGTAGTTGCAGATTGCACGCTCAGCAAATTCTTTCGGTTAGTTTTAGCCTTTTAAAGGTATCTAACACGAGGATCTAGAGCAGTAATATAAATATCACTTTATATACTAATGCTTACCTTTTTGGTCTTTTTAATTTTTTTTACGAAACGCACTATATATTTTTTTATAAATTTCTTGAAGACTGATTTCACTGTGAACATTTTGTGACGATTTTATTCATATCAATATTAATTTCATCAACAATTTGATTACCATTAAATTCAAAAACTCTAAGTTTATATAATTTTTAGTACGTATTAACTAATTATTGTCTGAAAAGAGGGAAAGGAGGACTTTTCCCAGCAGCAGGGCACTATTGGATATTAATAATTAATAATAATATTGTTTATACTACTATAGCAAACTCGGTTAAGCATTGTGCTGTTTTTATTTTACTCTATTATGCATAAAAATATTGCAAATGAATTGTATTTTTTTAAAACAAAACTGATCTTTATCACTTGTTTATGAACACGATGCCGTACAAAAATACGTTGGATATATTATCTATGTTGTCATCTTATTTTGCTTATCGTAATACACTTCACAGATGTTCTGACAATTGCACAGCCGAACTATCTAATCTCTGCCCTATTTACTCGTATTTGCTTTATATAAACACATTTTCTAAACGCTTTGAGATAATAATTGATTGTGAAAGAATAACAGAAACAAGCGCAACTGGCCACGGTTCAATTATCAAATGAACGCGAACGATTGGCATCTGACGTTTCTTTGTATCGAATTAAACTTGATTAATCAGCCCTTAAGAGCCATTTCACAAAATCACGCTACTGAAGTTTAGGTACATGCCAGCGCATCGCATACCTACACAAGCGAAAGAAGTGACGACGGAATAGCGTGACTGTGAATAACATATTTTGATACTAGCACTCATTAATAAAGAAATGTAAGTTGCGAATTTAAAAATCGTGTGATTGGCATGAGTAAATAATCAATTTCTTGTCGATTACTTGCTAATGTTATAGAAAATAAGTAGGCATGTACATTAAATAGTCAACCTACATCGTGAATCGTATATTTACATTTCATCCTTGATGAATAAAAAATAGATATGTTTGAATCATTTATTGTAACAATAAACTTAAATAATTATACGGCTTAAAATTATATAAATATTTGACGTAACGGCATTGATTAAAAGCTGCAGACTAAAAGCTCTTTCTTTAAAATTTTCCAAAAATTTCTATTTTCCTCGTTCACACTCTACACAGTATCTATATCCAGTCGTTAACACTGTCTGCCATAATGACCATGCATAGGATTGAGGTTTATTTTTCTGTGCATCCGGAAAACAACTCAGTAACAAACACAAACGTCCCATGACGTTTTTGGTTTTCCATTACTTAAACATGTCACCCTCATATTCCCATACCACAATATATCACCTATACCTTTAAAAAAATAACAATTTCATCCATTTAGTTTGAGTAGACCAAACAGCGATATGTAAATATATATTTACACATTTTGAGGATTTTTTGTTTTTAAATCGAATATCTTTGATGCAATCTATAATCAACATATATACTTCTTGATACCAATGCAATCCTCACTATATACTCTTATGCTCACTATTTCCTCTATGGAAAATAAATGATAATACACCTCTTTATAGAAAAAAATACTGGAAATGGGGTTTGAACACACGACAAAAATGGTGGGAAATAGTAATTTAATTGCTATTTTTATTTTTTCGTAACTAGACTCACCTAGAACTTCGATTCTTCTTTTAATATGATAATTTACTATTGTTCTTTAGCCATGAATTGTTACAGATTTTTACGCCAAATATTTTAAAGTAACAAGATTAAAACAACCCAATTGTTTTAAGAACTTTGGCGGGAAAACTGTATTGGAGAGCAATATTTTTTTCTGAAAAACTATACTAACTACGGCTTTGGTCCTTCTTTGATATTTTTATTTACATACATATAATTTATAGACTTGTATAATTTCAGATTTTTTGGTTTAGAAGTTTAAAATTAGTTACGAGATTATTTAATACGCAAATTTGCATCGGTAAGTGTTTGCGTTGCAAAACGTATCGAGCGAAAAATGACTTATACATATGCAAAATTGCGTTTTTCTAGGTTTATAACTGTTGACGTAGTTACGAGATTAATATGAAATGACGTAATATTTTGGGGCCAAAATGTAATTTGTGCTGGTTTCAGATTTCATCAAAATATTCAAAATACTTCCGTTATCTCAGAAAAGTATGGATTCAAGCAAGGCAAGGATGCATCCTTTTGAAAACCATTTGGATTATGAAAGTTGGACTTTTTATTTATTTATATTATTATGTCAATGTGATGGAACAAGCGCGAGGCCCACCTGATGTTAAGCGGTATCCTCTGCCTATAACAGATGCATTTCATCACAAGTGACGAACTGCACTGTGCCCATCACCTTGAGACATACCTGTTAAGTCTCATTTTTGCCTGTTATTTCACTGGCTCTCAAGGAACTCACCGTTAGGTGCTTGGCGACAGATTTTCTACTAGAGGGTGGTCGCTAGCCAGGCGGGCATTCGCAAAATGCCCTTCCACCATGCTGTGAAGCTCAAGCTCTGGGCGGGATTCGAACCATGGACCTGCTGCGCGGCAGTCCATAGCCAATGCCACTGAGCCATCACTGCTTCAAAACTTAAACTTACGCAGAAAACACTTACGCAGATTTTATGGTAAATTTGTAAATACGACTATCGACCGCTAACTGGTATCCCGGTTTGTACAAATGATGGAAAAGCCGGGAGGCCGTTTTGTACAAATTAGGAAGGTAGTTTAATTTCCTGCTGAAGTTATCGCTGTGTTCACTTATAGACATTAACTGAATCCAAAAATATTGGAAATCAATTATTCGCCTGTCATCTTATCCTTGTAAAACAAAAGTTATAGTGAGTTACTAATTTAAACTAGAATAATATAAAAACTAGCAGACCAAAAAGAAGAAGTCAACCTTCTGAGGTTGTTAGCATTTTTCCAATAACGCTGTATAAGGCTGCATAATTGTGACGTTTCCTTTTTTTAACACAATGGATGAACAGAAACTAAAGATGTAGTTACTTAACAAGACAACAATAATTATATTATGGACAACAAAAATAAAGTATAGTTTGTTACTTAAAAAATAAAGACATGATCAAAACTCTGTGGTCGCACTATAAACTTGGATCTAAGCGTTCCGCGTACGAGACGTCAGAGCAAGGCAAAACGAACGCAGGTCCTACCTCGATGAGCGCTCGCGCGGTACTGATCGCCTCGCGCTTGTACATTTCAATTTATGAGCATTTCGAGTTATGTTAAATATTTTTTCTTGTCTAACAAAACAGAGTTAATAGCACAATTTATTAAAGATCAGATTAATTAAAGAATGAACTTTCTTTTCATATAATATCTGTTTGGAATTATACTTTATTAAACGCAATATATCGTGGTAAACTGCTGATATAATTCGTGGAAATTGGCGCAAGATCTTTATTTTTTTTTCTACAATGCCGATTAATTATCGATATTCTAGTACACTATGTGTCAACAAGATTATATGCCTGATGCACAGTTGTTTTTTTTAGTTAATTTGATGAATCTTTATACAAGAGATAGAACTCTGAAGTTGGCTATGTGTACTTTAATTCGTAAAACAAGGTGCGGGAGATTGGTCACTACAAAATAATTAATGTTATGTTTGTAAATCTGGTACATTAACTGAAAAGAGAACAGATTATTCTATTTTTATCAATTATTAAACAACTTGTAGATATTTCCTATGATAGTAAATTAGGCGCTTAAAATCTTCGTATACCGCATTAAAATGTGAAATGCCTCTTAATATGCATACTGGTTCTTTTGCGTCATCTATGTGTACAAAATTAATGTCATACATGTAGAAACGGTTATTTGCGTAATATGTGGTCTAAAAATATAGGATTGGTATAATAAGGTTAAATCTTAATCAAAAACGATGGTTGTGTACCAATTTATTGGCGTTAATTATGATGAAATAGGAAGATCTAGAAGAAATAATCTGTCACGCATTACTGGACTGTTGTATGAAACCCGTTAGCTACCGTTAATTAACCATTTTTTTATAATTATTCGACTGTGACATATAAATTGGTACTTACTGGTATTTGAGTAATTTTAAGAACCTAATTTAACGTAAACGTAAAAAAATATCGTAACTAAAATATTTATAAGTCATATTATTACTCTAACAAACATTAATAACTTTATTACTTACATAACCGTCTACGCATGTATTTTTGAATTAACTACGTATTATGTTATACCTATTATAATAAATGAGTATTTACTTCATTTGAATAAAATGCTACGTTTGTAGTACTAACTACATTTATTTTACTGTCTCGTAAAAAGTGCCAAAATAGAGCATATAGGAAAAAACTTAAAAGATTTCCGATAAATGTTGTTGTTTTTTTTTGTTATTGTGACGGATCAAGAACGAGGCCCACCTGATGCGAACTGACCTCTGCCTATAACAGATGCATTTCGTCACAAGTCACGAATTGCACTACGCCCGTCACCTTGAGACATAGTTGTTAAGTCTCATGTGCCTGTAATTTTACTGGCTCTCAAGGACTGCTGCCGGAACACACCGTTAGGTGCTTGGCGACAGATTTTCTACTTGAGGGTGGTCGCTAGCCAGGCGGGCATTCGCAAAATGCCCTACCATACCATGCGGTGAACGCGCGGCGGGATTCGAACCATGGACCTGCAGCACGGCAGTCCATAGTCAATGCCACTGAGCCATCACTGCTTCAACGATTTATTTAGTTATTTTTTATTATTATTTAGAATTGATTAAGCTTAATTGAATAATTAATTACCCTACACAGATGATAATAATAATAATAATAATAAAAATGCATTGCTCTACTGGGACCGCTCTATCATCACGGACAGGACTATTGTTTGCAATAAGCCTGATATCGTGGTGGTCGACCGATCCCAGCGCCGGGCAGTGCTCGTAGATATCACCATCCCACATGACGAGAATCTCGTTAAGGCCGAAAAGGATAAAGTCAGCAAGTACCTTGACTTGGCTCACGAGGTAACCGCCATGTGGGATGTTGACTCGACGATCATTGTCCCGATAGTCGTTTCGGCGAACGGCCTTATAGCGAAGAGCCTCGACCAACACCTTAAGAAGCTCTCGCTAGATGGTTGGATCAAGGGTCTGATGCAGAAGGCAGTGATACTGGACACAACACGCATTGTCCGGAGGTTCCTCTCTCTGCAGCCCTAACCACTGGTAGCTTGGGCTCTGCCCCGCTACAAGCGGTACCCTAGTTTTAAGTTTTTTATAATATTTATTTTTGTAATAATGTTGTAAAAAATTTAAAATTATGTTGGAAAATAAATAAAGTGAATAATAATAATAATAATGTTTATTGAACCAAATAGAACATGTTACAAAACTCAATGTAGCACTGTCTCTCATACTAGGAGTTTAACCTGTATAATGAGAGACAATACCTTTCCACAATGATGTCATATAAATTAAGTTAACTGTACTTGTAAACAAAAATAAAAACATTATTTAAAAGTTTTTACATAATGTGATAGGCGAGGCTATAAACCAATTTGGCTGTCTGGCAATTTGATTGTAGCGCAAGTATGGGATGATGATGTATTCGTGTGTGTCAGTGTGTGTGCGTGCGGTTGTGTGTGTATGTATGTGTGTGTGTGTGTGTATGCGTAGAGAGCGTGTTTGTGAGTATGTGATTTCTAGCTTAAAGGCTTATTATTAATTAAATTAATATTTAAACTATAATATTTAATTGTAATATGTTAATTATAACTGTAACTATACAACAGGAATGAGCAATTCCTCGGTTTCATGATAATCAAAATTAGATAGCCAATCTAGAATGGCTCTTTTCATTAAATAATTGTTAGCTTTTTTAGACTCATCATTGGCATTTTTAGGACATTTAAAGAATTTTCTATATAAAAAGGGGGCAAGGTAGATAAAATGGCGCTTAGCAAACGTACTGTGTATGCGTGGGACTGGAAAGTTATCTCGTCTTTTTCCTATCAACGTACCTACAGTTAATGTCCGTCACTCTGTGATGACTTTGCAAACACTGGTAAATGAAGAGTTTTCGAACTGAGAGAACTCCCGTTTTCAAATAGACATCGGTAGTAGGGTGACGATATGGAATTTCAATGAGACTTTTAGCACCGCTCTTTGTGCACGTTCTAACTGTAACATGAGATACGTGGCTGCGCCACCCCATGATTTGATACAATAGTTAATAATAGATTCACATAAGATATTTAATTTGTTCTTTTTTTTGTGATATGCCTCAAGTCGGAGAATAATATAGTACATCATCATCATCAGACGGAAGACACTGGAACAATGAAAACTGTCTGTTTGTATGAAACTGACTAGTTTGAGAATCTAACCAATAAGGAAACTGACCAGTGATAACACCACACAAAAATCAACTCGCCTAAACAAAGCTGTCTTTGTTTTAGACGAGAGTCGAGTTTGAATCTCTTCACTCAGATTCCAGCCCGTGGCATGAAATCAATGATGGCTCAGTAGCATTGGCTATGGACTGCCGCGCATCAGGTCCATAGTAGTCAAATCCCACCGGGGGCTTGAGCTTCACCACATGGTGGAAGGGCATTTTGCGAATGCCCGCCTGGCTAGCGACCTCTCTCAAGTAGAAAATCTGTAGTCAAGCACCTAACGGTGCGTTCCGGCAGCTGTCCTTGAGAGCCAGTAACTCTATGTTAAGCCTGTTAGCACCTTCGACCTCATCATCACTTAACATCAGGTGAGCTTGTGGTCAAAGGAATACTTATCAGCAAAAAAAAAATATTGATCCCCGGATGATGATGATGGCGTGCCCGCTCAGTAGCGCATGGCGATTTCACGGTTTTCAGTTTAGATGAGGCGACAGACAGACAGACCCCAGAGTAGAAGGCAATGTCAAAAATGAATAATTTTTGTTATTTTATTCATCGAACAAAATTTAACCAATCAAAAAACTGTCTTGGCCCTTTTGTACATTATGAAATGAAATAAATATATCTACAAGTATATGAATCCCAGCTATAATATTTGAAAAGCAGTAAGAGCTCAAAAATCTCGGTAATGTTGTTATTTACGAGAGAACAGCCTTAAGACTCTAGGCCTAAACCGCACTGAGTAGCTTTCTTTGAATCGATGAGTAGGTACAACTGATTGAGCGTACCCAGGTTGTAGGCTGTATTGAGATCAGTGTTTTTTGATGATAATATTAGAACTTGGATATTGCTAATACTATTTTTCACCCCACAAGCTTAGAAAAGCGTTTTTTTATCATTCCAATCAGCAGGGTAAAGTGTTTTTATCGCCACAACCGTTAAAAAGGATTTAAAATTCAAACCTTTAAATATATATTCTATAATATATATTTAAAGGTATATGTAATGTATAATTAATAATTGTATTAATTTCACTTTTATTACAAAATTACAAAAGGAGAGTAAAAATTATAGTCATTATATAATAAAATTTCAACAAAATTTATTTACCGTGCTAAATAAGCTGTTTTTCTTGCACCTAACATTTTCCTCGCTGTAGTTACGCGAAAAATTCTGTATTTCGCTCCGCGGCAAAGTTAGTTTGAGTCTCCTTTCTTTGAAACGTCCGCTTCGCTCAATATTCTTTTTTCTATAAATCTTAGAATCCTTCGCTTCCTCAGGTTTCTACAAAAGTCCTCGCGCCACATAAGAACTTTGCAACCTTGCATAGCTATTAACTACATGTTCAAACTTTTTTAAATTTTTATTTTTGTGATAACGCATGCTCTGCGGATTACATTACAAAATTACAAATTTACGAGAGGAAAAATTACAGTCATGTGCGGGATTCGAACACTTGTCATCCACCCCTATAGCCAGGGTATGCTCTGACCGACTGAGCTTACATGACAATGGCTCATAACTCTAATGTTTCTTCTCGTTCTTTAACCATCGTATGGGGATGAAGCGACACCTATAGTTCAACTTACGTTATACTACAAACAACATTAATATTCCAATTAGCTTTAAAATTATTTGGCTCAAAGAATAAGCATTGCAATTCAACGGGGTAATGCTGCCAGCATGCTGGGCACGCTTCCAACTGGTAGTGGGCTGGAGCTTCGACTGCCTGTGAGTCTGCAATTACTTATGGGTATCTAAATGCTTTTATTGTAGTAGCTGTAATGTAGTATAATAGTGCGTAGTATTTTGTTAATAAAGGCATACAACAGGTAAAAAAAAATAATGATGACAACCCTTTATATCTTTAAATATTTCAGTAAACACATAACTCATATCTGTAACTCCTAGGTATATTGGTTTGTATTTATCTTTGCCTTATGACACGTAAAACATATCTTGTATTTAGTTGTCCACGGGACAGATTTATCGCTCGTTATGTAGGTTTAAATGGCCGTTATTTTGGTTAAATATCTAGTTGAAAATTGACCATAAAAATCTATAAACCTTACCTTCAAAATACCAATAAATAATAGTTCACTCAAACAGTCACTGACTGACTAAACACGAAATCATGAAAACTATTTGATCGTTAAACTAAATTAAACTTAGTTAACTGAAATTTGGCAGGTAGGTTTATAGGCAACAGAAAGCATTAAAGTTAGTATTCAATTTAATAACCTAAAATAAAGTACTTTCTAAGATTTTTACGACGGGGCGATACAGACAAAATCTGACATATATGGCGAGAAACTCAAATTTTGTTTTGTTTTTTTGCTCTGCTCTCTATTTGTACTTGATCACGTAATACGCACAATTCGAAAACTGTTTTTTACAATATTTAATTTAACAGATTTAACATTAAGATGTATGGAAATGATAGGTTATTCCTAGACTTCAAAAGCTAATAGTTCTCGAAAAATATATTTGTTCTCAAGAATTCCACAAGAAAATATATATATTCATTCCCACACCTTCCATACTTTCTATATAAATGGTAAGCAATTCAAGAGAGAATTTGAAACTATATATTTTCAAGTGAATGGGATTATTGAACTACGTTAGTAAGTATACATTCACTCATGTTATAACATTATTGACTGCTACAAAATAATCAAACTCTCACATCAATCGCAATCCAGCAAAAAACAGAAACTCAAACTTTTTTTTATACTTCTTTGCCTAGCCTTTCTCTACTATCTCACCTGGTGGTAAATGTTTTTGTTGTCGAAGGTGTTGGCAGGCTAACCTAGAATTACTTGCTCTCAAGGACAGCTGCCGGAACACACGGCTAGGTGCTTGGCGACAGATTTTCTACTTGAGGGTGGTAGCTAGCCAGGCGGGCATTCGCAAAATGCCCTATCCTCCACGCTATCACGACTGCCATCCTAAGACAACAACAGGGACCGACGGCTTAAAACAGTTTATCAAATATCGTGATGTTATACCGCCAGCCAAATTTATCGACATACATTATGTTGTCCATCAGCGACAGAGTTGGATTCATTGTTTTGTTGATCAAGATGCAACCTCCCCCATCAAGGGGGAGGCTTGCCGTAATCTCCACGCTTGGTAGATGACTTGGAGATCACAGGTTTAGATATCAGTTCCTCATTAGTTGCTACTGCCCACATTCCGGTATTTCGAATGATAAAGAACACCTTTTTCTTTAACGTGTTATAGGTGAAGAAATATTGGTACTGAGGATATTCTGTGTTTTTACTAAACTGTGCTACTTAAACTAAAGACACAATTTTGACTCATCAAAGGCTAGCACAAAATAACTGTGTTACAACTATTTTATGTATATCGTGCACCTAGGTCACGATCACCGATAATCTTGAAAAGAATGAGATAAGCCAACTAAATTGGATTGTATAATTTTACTTTTAAATCGTTTAATTATGCATTGTTAGCGATCGAAGTCGGAGAAGCGAACGGATTGCTTACAAATTAGGTAGACTTGATTTGCCGATGTGATCCAGTGTCTATAGTTTCAAACCTGATAATTGGATAAAAAATCTAACTTGCGTGATTCCGTACTATTAAATCATCTATATTTGTTTGCATGGTGGTAGGGCATTTTGCGAAAGCCCGCCTGGCTAGCGACCACCCTCAAGTCGAAAATCTGTCGCCATGCACCTAACAGTGTGTTCCGGCAGCTGTCTTTGAGAGCCAGTAATGTTAGTTAGTAAGCCTGTTAACACCTTCGGCCACATCATCACTTACCATCAGGTGAGATTGTGGACAAAGGCTTACCTATCAGCATTTAAAATTATTGAAGGAAAATGCTTTAAGAAACAACTATGGCTGCTGTTCAAATGTTTTTACAGTTTTAAGGAGTATCTTAGTTATAATTATAGAAATAATGTTTAGTAATTTCTTAATACGGAGTACCTCAATTAAATATCTTGTAGTTTTTAAAGGCCATACGCCTGCCTGCAGGCTGAATGCTGTACTTGACTTATCGATCTTAATAATTGTACCGTATTCTTGCATATAAACAAAGATGATAATGATAAAAAAAAGAAAAAAAGAATGGTTTATATTATTAAAATACCTTATATATTCAGTTGTGATTAGGCATGAGCACCATCTAGTGTAAAGCGGTAATCTCTGCCTAACAGATGCATTTAGTCACAAGCGACGTACTGTACTGCACCCATCACCCTACGATAACTTCACCGGCACATTCAAACAGGAACACTGTAATTGCTGCTCGGCTGTAGAAATAGATCCTTATGGTGGCAGTCCTTCCCGGAACACAAAGAGTTCTTTTAGAGAGTTACTACTACTAGGTACCTGGTAGGAAAAACAAGGTCTTAATTAGTTTATTTACGCTAAACGACCTAGACTAAGTTACCTTACTCTACATAATTACAATCTTGAGAAACAAAGGGCGCGCCTATGACAAACAGACAGTCACGCGAGTAATTCTTTTTTTTTTATGCCTGATAGGTTAGCCTATGACCACTATCTCACCTGATGGTATGTGATGATGTGGTCGAAGATGTTGTTCAGGCTAACCTAGAAGAACTGGCTCTCAAGGACAGCTGCCGGAACACACCGTTAAGTGCTTGGCGACAGATTTTCTACTTGAGGGTGGTAGCTAGCCAGGCGGGCATTCGCAAAATGCCCTACCACCATGCTATAACGACTGCCATCCTAAGACGCCAACCGGGACCGACGGCTTAACGTGCCCTCCGAAGCACGGAAACGCTCAGTACTAATGTCACTAGCGGCCACCCATCCAAATCATGACCGCGAGCGACGTTGCTTAACTTTGCTGATCGGTTGAGAACAGCTAAGTAAACTTCGCTACGAGCGCTTGATATATTATCATATTTTATTTATTAATTCTGTTTTTTAACAGATGTTCGAAATCCACGAAATGAAATTAATTTTACGTGTAGTTCTGTGAGCTGAGCACTTTGTGACTTATGTATGTTTTTCTAACCACCTTCAAAATAGGATGAGGTTCCCGATTCAACTGTATTTTTTTTGTGTTACCTCATAACGCTTTGCAGGGAGTACAGTATTGTTTTATTTTTTTGTAATTGGAAGTCATGCGGTCCAATTTAAATTTGAGTGAGATCTGACGAGTAGTATTTTAGTTATCCCTTATAATAACACTTTATTATAAGGGATAACTAAAATACTACGCATAGTATTTTAGTAGGTAATATGAAGTTTCCCAATATATTTTGCTAATGTAATATAATGAGAATGAGGGGTATTTATTATTTCACAAATTACGAGGCGTATCCTCTTTCTCACCTTACCGGGGACGATGGCACTTGATTTGTGTCATTTGGCCCGGTAAACATATCACCGGGCCAGTTAAAACTTTTTTCCCATGTGGCCCGGCGCCGGGCCAAGTCACCGGGCCAGATGGGATACACTCGTTTTGAAAACTAAACAAAATTATAATTCCATATTATTATGAAATCAACTCACAAAATTTCGTAAGAATGGGTTGAAAAATGTGTCCTGTAGAGTAGAGCATCCGCTGGACAAACATACGAAAGCATTTTGCCCAATAGTAGAAAAGGAAACGCTTTGCGCTCGCTCGGTCATTCATATGACTGTGAATGACCGCTTCATATGAATGAAGCGCTCGTAGCGAAGTTTACTTAGCTGTTCTCAACCGATCAGCAAATTCAAGCAACGTTGCCCGCAGTCATGAGTTGGATGGGCGACCGCTAGTGACATTACTACTGAGCGTTTCCATGCTTCGGAAGGCACGTTAAGCCGTCGGTCCTGGTTGTTGTCTTAGGATGGCAGTCGTTATAGCATGGTGGTAGGGCATTTTGCGAATGCCCGCCTGGCTAGCTACCAAGTAGAAAATCTGTCACCAAGCACCCTACTGGTGTGTTCCGCCAGCTGTCCTTGAGAGCCAGTACTTCTAGGTTAGCCTGAACAACATCTTCTACCACTTCATCACTTTCCATCAGGTGAGATAGTGGTCAAAGGCTAACCTATCAGGCATAAAAAAAATTATATATCAGTGTCATCACTTTTTTACCGACTTGAAAAAAAAGGAGGAGATACTCTATACGTCTGTTTTTTGTTTTTTATCTCAGAACTTTTGTGTGAGAGAACCGATTTTAATGGCAACTTTTAACTTAAAAGCTTGCCGTGTCACATTTAAATTTCATCAAAATCGTACAAGCCGTTTTTGAGTTACATTCCAATAACTAAAAAGTATTTTCCTTTCTTGATGATATAGTAATTACACCCTCAAGTAGAAAATCTGTCGCCAAGCACCTAACGGTGTGTTCCGGCAGCTGTCCTTGAGAGCCAGTACTTCTAGGTTAGCCTGAACAACATCTTCGACCACTTCATCACTTTCAATCAGGTGAGATAGTGGTCAAAGGCTAACCTATCAGGCATAAAAAAAAATTATATATCAGTGTCATCACTTTTTTACCGA
Organism: Plagodis pulveraria; assembly: GCA_963890685.1. Lineage (NCBI taxonomy): Eukaryota > Metazoa > Arthropoda > Insecta > Lepidoptera > Geometridae > Plagodis > Plagodis pulveraria. The sequence continues at coordinate 26,363,871 of OY982950.1, read as the reverse complement.
CTTGAAAAAAAAGGAGGAGATACTCTATACGTATGTTTTTTGTTTTTTATCTCAGAACTTTTGTGTGAGAGAACCGATTTTAATGGCAACTTTTAACTTAAAAGCTTGCCGTGTCACATTTAAATTTCATCAAAATCGTACAAGCCGTTTTTGAGTTACATTCCAATAACTAAAAAGTATTTTCCTTTCTTGATGATATAGTAATTACACCCTCAAGTAGAAAATCTGTCGCCAAGCACCTAACGGTGTGTTCCGGCAGCTGTCCTTGAGAGCCAGTACTTCTAGGTTAGCCTGAACAACATCTTCGACCACTTCATCACTTTCAATCAGGTGAGATAGTGGTCAAAGGCTAACTTATCAGGCATAAAAAAAATTATATATCAGTGTCATCACTTTTTTACCGACTTCAAAAAAAAGGAGGAGGTACTCTATACGTCTGTTTTTTGTTTTTTATCTCAGAACTTTTGTGTGAGAGAACCGATTTTAATGGCAACTTTTAATTTAAAAGCTTGCCGTGTCACATTTAAATTTCATCAAAATCTTTTTCTTTTTACTATAATTACAACTATAGTCGCTTAATAATTTGTTCCAGCAACTGTCCTTGAGAGCAGTAGTTAATTCTAAGTTAACTAGAACAACATCTTCGAAGACCAGATGCTACCCTACCAGCAAAAAAAAAATATGGGCAGGAAATCTGTCGCGAAAAAGCACGTATAACGCTCCGCAGCTGTCCTTGAGAGACATCATTTCCAGTCTAGGTGCAGCCTAGTAGATAATACTTCGCCCACATCATTAATAGCAACAACCAAGGTGAAACAGTGGTCAGATTAACCTATGTACTATAAAAAACATTCAAGACACCTGCGATTCGCTAGGTAAATTATATACTGAATGTAATATAGAAATTCAACACCTTGTTGTCAGGTAACAATGTTGTCGGGTGGTTACTTGCAAGGCAGTTGCTTATTAGGTACATACTGGTTTCTGGTTTCCTAGTCAGCTGTGATTGTAATTATGTAACAGTGTTATCGATCTCATAATATGTAATCGATATTAAGTTGCTACAAATTAGAAAGTCATTACCAGTTACCAGCCGAATAGGAGAGCATTTTTTGTCAATTCGTTGAGTTGAGTTATTTTGGCCGAAAATATTTCGAAATAGTTATTTGTTTTGCTAGATTGCAAATATATTATTTGGTCCAAGAACATGTATTGAAAATTGCTAGGATTAATCTTCAAAAGGATCAAAATACAGAACCCTGAGCGTACCGAAGGCTTTAAACGCAAAATAACTTTGCCGTCGTAAATTTTGATTAATTTATAGTAAAAATGAAAGTAAAATGAAGTATAAAGTAAAATTGGAATTAAAGTAATTTTTACCATACTCCATGTCGCACATTTGGATTAATTTAGAGTAAAAAAATTAAATTAAAATTAAGTATAAAGTAAAATTGGAATTAAAGATGCATATGATTTCATATTTACTACGATAACATATTTTGCTTTTCAATAGTAACTCGTATGATAGCACACAGCACGCAGACGTAAATAACATTATACTTACTTACGTGACGGGGATACATGTATAATAATTGATTATATATATTTTTCTTCCTTATGCAATAGACTGAGCATAATAAGCCCAACATAATTGGTACTGTGATTATTTTTATGAAGCAACACAGTTGAAGGCTAAGACTAACTCAACTCAAGATAACGATGCAAGTAGGCTAATATAATAGTTATTCGGTAATCTGGATCAACTATTGTGGTTACACGATGAAGCAATGATGGCCGAGCGGTAATACTGCCGTGCCTCAGGTCCATGGTTCGATCCCCACCACCGCGCGCCATCTTGATTTTCACCACATGGTGGAAGGGCATTGCGAATGCCCGCCTGGCTAGCGACCACCCTCAAGTAGAAAATCTGTCGCCTAGCACCTAACGGTGTGTTCTGGCAGCAGTTGTGCTGTTTGTTCGGCAGGCAGCCGATTAATAAAATGGCTGTTGTATTAAACAGTTGATTTTACTAGTTGGCTGTGAAATGTATATTAATAAAAGTAAACGGGTTCAACAACTTATTATCATGAAGGTTATTAAGCAATATGTAAATATCTAGAAACTTTTTTTTTGTGGATCATACTAATAGTATTTACATTATAAGTACCAACTTAGATTAGGGTTTCTTTAAGGTTAAACGCTTTCGTTTATGGAGGGATACTTTTTTTTTGTTTTGCTGATACGTCGTCATTGTACTTGATCAAGTAATACGCGTGATCCGCAGAATATAAGTGACAATATTTTATATATTTCTTAAATTGATTGAATCCATTACATTTATCAGTACGACTAAACGTAATTTTTAATATCATTGACGATTTTGGGGGCAATTTTTGGCATCAGGTGCATTGGTTTCCAGAACTCTCCGAGATAATACGAGCAATTAAATTTTAAACTCGTGTATAACATAATTATGTGGAATGGCTACCAAACTAAGTCATAAGCGCTATGAAAATGTTTATATTTCGAAATTCCCGCCATATGCGTCAGTTTAAACATTAAGGAATTAATATTTATTAGCTCTGTTGCGGAATATGTGCACAAACAAGGCTATATAATTAGGTACAATATAATATTCATATTGTGTCTGTATTTAATCGGTATATCTTCATCCATACCCACATTATATTGTGGTTTGTTATTACTGCTGTGACAATAGCGATATGCATCATAAAAAGAAAATGCAGGTGTTATTCACATTGTTTTAGGTGCAGATTACAGAAAACAAATGATGTTTTTAACACACTTTCAATAGTTTCGCCTGTACGACATACTTACGTACTTCTTATCTATGGAACTGAATTACACGCAGTTCTTTCTTTTGTACATAAGTATTATCATAAAAGATGGCAATTGTATGTACCTAGTCCTCGTGACGAATACTACGTACGGAATCAACGGATTGGTGTAGTGATGGATACGACAAGTAGCCACTAGAACTCCATAACGGTACAACGTATCGTTTTTTGGAGTTCCCACAGGATAGTCGGACTACTTTCACAGTCTAGAATTTAACAATAGTTGTTTGTTATGCAAGAATGCAAAGTTGTGATTTGGCACGAGTACTTTTATTGAAGCCTAAGAAAGCCCAGGCCCTAGGATTGAACCATGAGCGAAGCGAGTAGTTCAAAATATAGAATCAGAACCAATATAGATAGTTTCTTCCTATAATCGGCAACTAATCAATCGGCACATCTCTACGAAGCTATCTGAGGGTTTTACATGAATAAGTAATGTATTTTAAATAATATTTTTTGAAGCACACTGACCGCGGTCATCGGGATTCTTTTTAAATCTGAGCATATTAATCTAGAAAAAAAAACACTTTTATAAATAACAAAAGGATGAATATCTATTATGAGCACTAGTTGCCCAATTAGAAACATCCCAAATTAAGTTATTAAGAAATATTTTATGTAAAATTGTATAGTTATAGATTACCATTATAATATGATAGATGAAGAAAACACATTATTAACAAGTTACAAAAATCAAAACGATACAATAATTTACAAGGGTTCCACCCGACCTTCGCAAAGGTGATACCTAAACTCGTCACGAATGCATTGCGCGATATACATATTATTATTCCTACTATACCTATATTATATACTTAATACAATAACCTATACTGCAGTTTATAGATTGTAAGTCTACATAACCTTTCAAAATATTTTTGACTTGTCCCACAAATTGTTAAATATAGAAGATATGGAAGAATTTAGAGAAATTCGTCTTAAAGTACCTTCATCCAGTAACATAAATGAAATTCTATTGTTATAATTATCGCAGATGCCAATGGGTTAATATATTTTTCAGGACATAGGATCCTTACAGGATACTGGATACTGCGATAGTTATGGAAATCTGGTCTATATGAAACACACATTAATAATATATATGAGACAATAGACATACTAAGTCAGCCGGAACGAAAAAATCGAGTCAGTTATTAAACTCCAATGACGGCCTCGACTTGGATTGAATCATAGGCATAAAAAAACTTCAAGGTAAGTAAATGAAATGTAAGTAAACTACAATACGAGTTGTAAGTAGTAAATACAAATAGTTATTCGGTGTTTTTATGAGTCCATAGTTACACTACACAGAAATAGACACTAGGCTTTTTGTGTATTATGCTTAGTTTTTAGTCTTCTTAGATCTTTTTATATCCTTTGACAAAGATGTACCTCTATGTAGTGTAGGTACGCATACTGTTACTTTATGGGTTATAAGAACGATTACTAATCGTGAGTCAATATTTTAGGAATTATATATAGGTAAGTGTAAAATAATTCATAATTTTAAATGTCAATCACTTCATCCTAAAGTATGTAACTTGAAGTATTTGTACCTTCAGTGAGTATTATAATGTACATTCACAAAAATATAGTTGGTATATGTATAAACATATATTAGAACTCTGATAAATAGTTTATGAAGCAATGATGGCCGAGCGGTAGTATACCTATGGACTGCCGTGCCGCAGGTCCCTGGTTCGATCCCCAACGCCGGCTTGCGCTTCAGCGCATGGTGGAAGGGCATTTTGCGATTGCTCGCCAGCTGCTACAATTCTCAAGTAGAAAATTTGTCGCCAAGCACCTAACAGTGTTTTGCGGCAGCAGTCCTTGGAAGCCAGTGAAATTACAAGCACATGAGACTTAGTAACTATGTCTCAAGGTGACGGGCGCAGTGCAATTCGTTACTTGTGATGAAATGCATCTGTTATAGGCAGAGGTTAGTCCACTTAACATCGGGTGGACCTTGTGCTTGTTCTGTGGGTATAGAATTCCCTATGACATTATGGCATCAGAATAATAGGAAAAGTTATATCTCTTCTTTAATAAAACAGTTTTAATATAAATTCTTATAAGTTATACTTTTCTCAGCTTTTATATAAAAGCTGGTAAACTCTATATTATTATTATAAGCTATTTTAACCGTGACCTTGCCCACCAGTATTCTCTATAGGGAGGGAAGAATTTTCTATAGCACTACTGATAGTGCCAAGTAGTAGTGTCACTGCTCGGATAAAATGGGAATTCAACATTATGACAATTTCACATTTTAGGAATTTAATTACAATGAAACATTCTTTACAATCCTAATGTGTATTAGTTTCTTAATACCGCCTTACACGTCCCCCAAAGCAGCGAAACAGATCGTTAGGTTCTGGATTAACATAATCAATACATTTAATCCCGAATGACCACTAGAGGGCGATTTAATAAATAATTCAGACGGACAAAGCCATGTTCGGTGGCTAGGTTACTAAGTATATTGCTTCATTTGTCTGTCCCTAGATCAATTTATTTAAATTTTAAATGGAAACAATATTTTCTTACAAACATTATAGTCATGTGCGGGATTCGAACGCGCTCTATCCACATCTATAGCTGGGGTATATGCTTTAACGGCTAAGCCAACATGACATATGGCTTTAATTTGTCCTCTCATTCTTAATCATTTTATGGGGAGCATGCATCTTTGCAAAAATAACATATTAAAAAAAGTCTTTTTGATTTGGCATAGTCAAAAACCGGTTTATCCCTTCACACATTAGAACAAAGTACACTCGAGAGCAATGAATCCGGGTCACTTAAAGAATGTTAAAAATCTCGGAAACTAAAAATGATACGTTAATGCAATAAATTGTATTTAATAGACAATGTAATACTCCTTAAATGAAAGTAAAAAAAATATGAGTCACCATACATTTTATTAACACAAAATTACATAAAGAAAAAAACTGCTGATCTCTCCTTAAAACAAAAATAGGAAACATGAAATTTTTGAACTTTATTACGATTTTCTTGAATTTTAATACTTCGTATTGCCTCCTCGTGCTTCCATTACTGCGTTTACGCGGTTTGGCATGCTGTACACCAAGTTCCTTATACGATTTTGGGGAATATTCTCCCATTCCTCTGTGAGAGCAATTTTGAGCTCACGAAGCGTGATTGGGGGAGGGTTTCGTTGTTTTACGCATCTGCCTAGCTCGTCCCAAGCATGCTCGATCGGGTTGATATCCGGGCTGCGCGCTGGCCACTCCATACGAGTAATGTTCATCTCTTGAAGGTAGTCATTCACAATCCTATCTGTATGAGGTCGGGCATTGTCATGCATAAATATAGCATCCTCACCTAAATTGACCATAAATGGACCAACGTGATCATTGAGGATTTCTTCCACATATCTTACGCTAGTTAAAGAGCCGTTTTCTATGATCACCAGCTCTGTGCGACTTTCAGAAGAAATTCCGGCCCACACAAGTACAGACCCACCACCGTAGGCTACTTTTTCTTCGATGCATGCTTGCTTGAATCTTTCCCCTGGTCTTCGATACACTCTGTGTCTTCCATCGTGCTTGTAGAGCATAAATTTTGATTCGTCGGAGAACATAACTTTTGACCAATCTTCAATACTCCAATTTACGTGGCTCTGGGCATATCTTAGTCTCGAAATACGATGCCCACGCTCCAGTTTAGGGCCGTTTGCAGGTCTAAGGGGTTTTAAGTTAGATTCAGCAAGCCGACGTCTTACTGTCCATGCACTTGGGTTAATTCCTCCGAGGCGTCGAAACTGATTGGTGAGTTCAGTTCCTGTGAGAAAGCGATTTCGAAGCATGGTGTTCACCAAGTATCGGTCTTCTCGTGCTGTGGTACACCTGGTTCTGCCCGTTCCTGGTCTGCGTAGGTTAGAACCAGTTTCTTCGTAACGTCGGAGAACTCTTTGTACTGTTGACAGCGACACACCGACAGTCCTGGCTGTATCGCGCTGACTCCGGCCGGTTTCCAGCATTGTAAGTATTCTGGTGCATTCTTCAGGCGTAAGCGACATAATTTCAGCTTGAATAATGAATATAGAGCACTATCAACATGGTTTATGTACCCACATAAATGACAGATTACAAACAAAAGCAAAACCAAATGCTGTAATTTCGTAGTTCCATCTTCGAAAGTGGCCCTTTTTCAAATTTGATTTTTTTATGATATAACTTTACAATAACTAAGAAGTTTTAATACCTTCATTTAAGGAGTATTACATTGTCTATTAAATACAATTTATTGCATTAACCTAGCATTTTTAGTTTCCGAGATTTTTAGGATTCTTTAAGTGACCCGGATTCATTGCTCTCGAGTGTATTTATCTGACGATACTCTGAGACGAATTTAAGAAATTCGTATCTGAGTTTTCATAACCAAATCATTCTCAGTTATAATATCATATTTTTATATATCCGACCTAGTTTATGTTGGAATACTAAAACTATTTAAAATACGGAACCGACTTCCAACACTGAAAAGTATGAAATAACTTGTAGCAGTCAGTACCACGATGATTCAAAACACCTCACATTATCATAGTCCGAATTTCACAAGTTGTTTCTTAATTTTCAGTATTGGTAGTCGTTACCGTTTTTTTTTAAATAGTTCTAGTAATCCAATATAAACTAGGTAAGGTCAATAAAAATATTATATGATAACTGAGAATATATTTTTAAGCAAATGGATAGAGCTAGGTAACCCTCAATGCGTAGGCGAGCGACGCATGATAGGGAGTAGGTGACTAAATACACACAGTAACTAATACAGGTACTAGCGTACTATAACGCTGCGTACGGCAGCAGTCGGAGCAGACAAAGATAGGTATATAAAACGGAACAGCCAAATTTTCCGATGGTTGATAAACAAACAACAATTTGACTCATTGTACCTCATCAGTAATGACCTCTCGTAGAGGCCTATTGCCAGGTCATTATGTTTTATACAACTGATAACCATTTAATATTTATTTATAAAAAAATATGTTAATGTAATTTAGTTTACCGTCCTAATTTGTTATAAAATAATTTGAGCATCAAGTAGTGTTAGGCATAAAAATATTTTTTGCTTAACTTAATTATGTCATTATTTTACATTATTATACTGCATTCGATATAATTAGATACCTGTTTAACAAGTTATAATATATCACGTTTAATATCATTGTTTAGAACTCGTACCTATTGATGTTATAGTTTTGGAATTTCTATTTACCTAATTAATAATCGAAAAGATGACGGCTAAACACTAGGATCATATATTCCATTATGAAAGTTTTATGTAAGTACTTACCTACTATCACATATTATAACTAATTATAAAATAAAATAACAATAAGTGTTTCATAGTTCATAAAACTACCTTGTTTATTAAGCGAAGATCCGGTGTTTTCAATTTATAGCTTGCGCCTACGCAGTATTTTAAAATCTATGTAAACAACATAACAATTTAGACATTGTTCACTCGTGATAAAAATTAACCTGGTTACTTTTTGAAAGCAACTAGGCAAGAATATCATAAACCTAAAAAAATATAAACCCATTCGCCGCAAAAGACAAAGCAACAGAAAGGTCGGTTGTTGCACATTTTTTTACTCCCAGCTCCCAAGTGCAGGTTTGTTACAAATGTTACAATACCCGGCATATTTAATCGGTTAATGCCGTCCGCTCACGCAACAATAAAAATTAGCTAGTATTTATAAACATAGTAAGTTCTAGCTCCAACTTACCCCCAAATCCAAGAGCTATCTGTTAAATAACGAACTTGTGAATTGTTTGTAAACAAAGGCTTTCCAATCTGATACACGCCGCGCCGCACGCGTCACTACTACGCCTCTGCTTGCACGATTCGGTATGTGGGTTACCCGTTCTGCGCCCGCGGCCCCGCGCACCGACTGACGGCTCCGAGTGAGAAACTGGTCTAATAATAAACTTGCATGATTCCACTCGTGTGATAAACAGTGTTATCTACAACGGGTTTGTATTGCAGTGTTTTTCTTGGATCATCATTGCGCGTGTTGCATGCTGCAGCTGCAGTAGATATAGAACTATGTACAGTTTATATAGATTTACTCCATGCTTTTAGTTTTGGACGAGCTTCGGAAAGGGACTAAATTACATCAAAATTATAGCTATTTCATTAGGTTATTTACTACCACTAGGAAGGAGGAATTCGGATGATTTTTTTAAATTGCTCCTAGAAATATTTAGCACATATCAGCAGTTAAGTACGTATAGGTACCAACTTCAATAGTTCTAGAACTATTAAGGTATTTCCCAGCATCCATAAATTAATCGTACACCTTTCATAGTTATTGTTGTCTAAGTCAGATGTTTGTCACACCATTCGCCACCGGGCCTAGGTATCTTGTTGTTGAGATGAGACGGAAATACGGAATGGAAGACAAACTGTAGTAAAGACTTGTTAAAAATGTACCTGGATATAACACCTACCTAAAGTAATGTACATTCTGTTATAATAAGTACGAATAGTATTTATTATCACAGAATGTAAGTGTATCGATTCTTCGACCGTCGATCGTTTCATCGCCTCTATATATATTATTATATTTTATACCACACTCACTCAAAAAGTCTCTCATTTCTCGTTCATATTCATAAACGAGTTATAAAGTTCGTCATTTCTCCCTTGAAAATGAGGGGCAGGAAAAGTTTTATGGAATTTCATGCCTACCCTCCGTATCAGTGCAGGAATGTTGTATGAAAATCCATTCCTGCCCTGCTAGCGTTATTTTATGTTTTAGCAGCGAACATACAAAAATACAAATGTAAAATCTAAAAAAGGTCTCTCAAAAATCGCAAAATGATCTTCCACCATGCAAAAGTTTTATATCAAATAATTTTAAAAACAATCTGCTTTGTTAAATTGATAATGTAACAGTATTACGCTTTTAATTATTCTAAATAATTTTATCAAAATGTCATCTGATAGTAATAGTGACGATTTTATAATGATAACGCCACCAGAAATAAAAAATACAGCTCAAGAGATCTTATACTATGTATCTCTCGGGCGAAAGTTCTATTTCTGTTCTCGAGTTTCCTTTAAGCCTTTATATAGTACAATTTCTCCCTCGGTGTACAATATACTATTTTGTTACGAAATATGACTTTGAAGGACCAAACACGACGTATGAGCTCACCTTCACTGCCCGGTAGCTATTATTTCTGATCAGTGCTGCACAGGCTCCGTTATTTTTACCTACTTACAAAAATTTGGTAAGATCCCCCAGCTTGATATGAAGCCTTAGATACTAGAAAGAGAAATATCATAGACATATATAATGTACAAATTACAACGAAAGGAAAAATTTGAACTACGAGCAGTATTCGAACGACCCTATAGCATCGTCCCTATAGCCGGGACATGTTCTTACAATCAACCTATCGTAGTCAGTGTGTTTAAGCTCAAATTTATCCTTTCATTACTTGTTTAACCATCCGTATTTAAGCTACGACTTACTCACCGCGATAGCTAAATTGGAAGAGCATATGCCGGCTATAGGGACGGATCATCGCGGGCTCAAATCACGCTCGTAGTTAAAAAACCTTTCGTTGTAATAAAAATTTGTAAGCTTATTAAGCCGGCATTAATGCAAGAAATATAATGTTACAATACATAAAACATCCTAATAAGTAGGTACTTAAATAACTTATAACTGGCCTGGATTTTTGAAAAGGTTCTGGAATAAATATTTTACTGGATACAGCTATATGTTCTTCTAAAAATGCTATCACCCAGAAATACCTATTGACATTTATATAAATAGGACCTCCTTTGTATGACAAGTAAAATGACAACAAATTACGAATAGGTAATCAATGTTATTTACAAATAATGTAGCAGTATCTAACAGTAATAATATATTTAGTTTATTGCCATGCTTTAGTATTATTCTATGATGCAAAGACAAACGAAACTCTCATTTGAATTTGAACAAGCCATCGCTAGAAGGTAAGCAGTGATACGTCACGATTGACATAATGTTTGTGTTTTTTGATAGAATGCTTCTTTGAAAGTGAGACGATTGCTTTTTGCAAATTAATTAAATGCTCCTAGGCAGCAATGAGGATACAAGACTAGCCAGTAGCCACTGAGCAAGTAATCCTAGAGATTTGACAATCAATTGACAATTTGTACTTTACGTAAAATCTTTGTCTTTGGACAATGTGCCACTTTTTTCAAGAAGTTTCCGTTCATTGTTACCTCCTTTTGTTACATAAATCACACTGAAAGTTTTCTACTCCGCTCCACATATAGATAATTACGAATTTAGAAAAGTAAGTATGATTTGAAAAACTTTTTACATTTGATTTTATACCAATGGAAATAGACGCGTTCCGCTACAAGAATTTAACGAATGAATTTAGATTTTTTGATTTTTGAGTAATGACTAATGATGCTCTAAATTTATATTTCTGCATAAGACTGCAACGGTCACCTTCCATTTGGAAAGAAAGCATCACCAATAAGTCATTGGTACGCAGAATTAAATCATGTTAAGGTATTTCCCCGTGGGGTGCCGGGTTAGAATTGCACCTCCCCATATCATCCCGTCGGTGTCGTAAGAGGCGACTAAGGGAAAAAACTCGAAAGTGGGCAGCAGCGCTTTTGATTTGCCATCTTACACTGCGATCCCCAAGACGCCTGCCAAGCGTGGGGATTATGGCAAATACCCCCAAAATAGGGGAGGCTGTGTTCAGCAGTGGACGATCCGGCTGATACAGTAAGGTATTTCTCCTGTATGTGATTCAGCGTCTCATTAAAGGAATTCAGCGAACTACGTATATACCTATAAGGAAAATCGATGGCAATTAAAATATTTTGATGGACCGTATTTCTAGGCAGGAAACTTTACAGCCGGTAGATATCTCGCAGTTTAACTTCAGTCCCAGCACCTAACGGTGTTTTCCGGCAGCAGTCCTTTTAATTACAGGCATATGAGACTAAACAACTGTCTCAAGGTGATGGGCGCAGTGCAATTCGTGACTTGTGACGAAAAGCATCTGTTATAGGCAGAAGTTAGCTTGTTCCGTCAGAATAATATAAAAAAGAAAGTCCAGAACAATGAAGTGTTGATTGGTGCTAAGCTAAGATTTGTTGCTAAAGCCACATACCTATGTTTAAATAAATGTTCATAAAGTAGATCTTACCTATCAGAATCACAACAAGAATACTTGCCTTGAACTTAGCGTAGTAAGTATGTGTTGAATCATGATGTAAGGTGGAACATCCATTTCTTGACACGGGTTATTATGTTCTTAATAATTGATGAGATGGACAAGACGCTCGCCAGATAGTAAGTAATTTGAAGCGCTCGTAGCGAAGTTTACTTAGCTGTTCTCAACCGATCAGCAAAGTTAAGCAACGTCGTACGCGGCCATGAGTTGGATAGGTGACCGCTAGTGATATTACTACTGAGCACTTCCGTGCTTCGGAGGGCACGTTAAGCCGTCGGTCCCAGTTCTTGTCTTAGGATGGCAGTCGTTATAGCATGGTGGAAGAGCATTTTGCGAATGCTCGCCTGGCTAGTGACCACCCTCAAGTAGAAAATCTTATCAAGTGGGCCTCGGGCTTGTTTCGTCACAATAACATAAAAAAAACCCAACCTTCCAACTCCTTCTTCCATGTCCCTTCCTATGTCTCTTTTCTTATTTCTCACTGTGTTTTTCCCTGACGCCGACATTGTCCCATATAGAAAAAAGTTAGGGCATCGGATCGTGGGATTTTTACAGTTCACGTTTAGAGAATGGAAACTTCCCTCACAATGGGAACTTTTTTAATTCCATGATATTTGAACGATTCCTTTTTAGTTGCTCCGTGTTATTTAAAGGTACATTCGATGATTCCATAAATAGCGTCAGTGGCAAGAGACCTTTAATAATACCCAGTCACAGACTCCCAATTTGTAAACACTGCCTTGCCTGCTGCATTGATTCTATTCCAAACGCCGAGCTACTTCGAGACTGTGACATATTCAGAGAGTGTGTTTAAGATTCCAGATTGCCTAGGCAGGTATGGTAAGCAGAGTCTTCCACCTGGACAACCTGTTTTTGAATCCTAAACTGCCCGCGATACGCGGGGCTGAAATGACGTAATACTGTCAACGACTTACAAATTTTTCCGGTCTTACTTCGACGACCCCACCCTAGCGCTTCCCTAATTAATGAATAATTGGCCAACAATGCATTAAATAAGTACTTACGGCTTGGGGGAGCTGACGAGGGATCCTGGTCCAGTTCTTGAGACTCTCCAACGTTTCCAACACAATACAATTTGGTAGTTCAAACAAAATGACAAACACGCGCGGGGGTTCAAAACGGCGGTGTCCCCAAAACAAAAATTAAAGTTATACAAAAAAAAACATTTGGTGAATTATATCACTTTGTTTGCCACCGGTAGGGCGGTACATTTGAGATGATTTGCATACGCGATCACATTGAAGGGGAGAAGTGATTACACTAACGCATGACGGATGCCTTGTTTTATTCTATCTTTATGGGAAATCTCTATAGAGATTGGTGTTAGCAGAGTAAAAAATGTACTCAATACTTCATTGTTTTCTGTAGTGAATACAAAGACGTTTAAAATAAGTAAAAGTTCATTACAGACCCTGTTTGGCACACAATTACGAGAGAGGAGGATTATTAACACTGTTATTTTAATTCGTCCAAATATAATCATAATTAAATTGTTATTAATGAAAGTCATCATAGGAAAGAAAGAGAAAATTATTTATTTAATAGGAGCATATTCCATCGCTTTTTAAATCTAAATAAATAACAATATAATAAACAATAAAAAATATGCAATAATTAACATAAATGTAGAAATTTATATGGGTATTTATACATAATTATTATTTATTCATTTTCATCGTTAAAATATTCGTCTACTGTGTAATAAGTCTCCTTAATTTAATTAATTAATAACAAAAGTTAAAACAATTAATTAATAATTGTTTTAACTTTTGTATGAAATGTTTGTCGTGTAGGTAATAATGTAACCTTCGAGCATATTACGTTGAACTACCTACTCAGTTGAACTATTGGGAAGAACCCAGTTCACCAAGGGCTTAAAAAATATGTTACATCCGAAGTTTATTAATTATGACGTATTTAATTATATCTAATGCTAAATAATCATCTTTTCTTTTTAGCAATAGCAGCAATGCCAAAAAAACTTACGTTCTTTTAGCTGTGAATATTTTGGGAGTCATCGGTTGCTTATTCGTCACAATAATGATCTGCATGTGGGCTGTTGGTAAGTAATACCAAGGATATCAATTATAATATCCAAAGCTATAGATACACCGAGATGTTTTATCTAGGTAAGGACCTAGTGAGGACCATATCAATAAAAGAAAGGAGGATGAATTGACCGAAGAGAAAGAAATTATGACCTAGGTGAATTTTATTCATCATCTTATAGCTGCATTGACAACAGCTAAGTAAGACCTAAGGCTAACCGCCTGCACAGCTTGTAGATAGAGACAACTAAACTGTATTATTACGGTAAACCGTGCAGTGAGGTAAACATACAACCTGTATGGTCATCATGTTTTTTTATACAAGGTTATTGGTAAAATGCTTACAACCTCTTAGGGTTGAGTTCTGCTAGTCCTAACAAACATTTTGTGTTTGTTTATGTGTATTTGACGGAATAAGCACGAGGAACACCTGGTGTTAAAAGTCTCCTGGGCCTGTAATTTAATATTTCATATTTTATATTACTTAGCTCGATGTAACAAGTCAAAACTCTTTTCAAAGGGAGCGCGGCGAGGTCCAGGTGTGCCGTGGCGGGCGCTCTTAGCTCGGAGTAGGCATTGTCTTTTACTACGAAACACAGAAATTAAAAGTGTCAGACGTACTAGAAAAACTTATTGTTTTAAGTTTTGTCTGTCCAAGCCAATAGCGCGGCCACGGCAACACTGGACCGCGCCGCGCTCCCTTTGAATAGAGTTCTGAATATTTACATCGAGGTAAATAATAAAAAATATGAGATATTAAATTACAAGGCACAAGAGACTTTTAACATCAGGTGGTCATCGTGCTTATTCCATCAAATACACAATACAAACTAAAATAAATAAAAAACACATTTCATCTCAAAATGTTTGTTAGGACTAGCAGAAGTCAACCCTAAGAGGTTGTTAGCATTTTACCAATAACCCTGTATATAGCTGATAGGTTAGCTTTTGACCACTATCTCATCTAAAGGTAAGTGATGTTGCGGTCGAAGATGTTTTTCAGGCTAACCTAGAGTTACTGGCTCTCGTGGACAGCTACCGGACTACACCGTTAGATTTACAACTTGAGGTTGTAACTTTGTTCGTAACAATTTCCGACTGAAATCGTCATTTTACAAACTAGTCAGCTACCGAATCCAACTGCAATGGAAAGCGCAGCACTCGACACGATTGAAGCCAAAAATTAAAGCAAAATTGTTCGACAAACAATAACAAATATAAGAATAACAAATTTAGTCCGGGAATTAGATAGACCTCGCCTTGTCTTACGAATTGATTTAAGCAAGGATAGTAGGTACTTTCTAAATAACAAAAAAAATGCCTTCATGAATAATAATAATTTTACAAATGCAAGTCGAGCGTACGGGTATTAGAAGAGGTCAGTGACCCGAAACTATTTTTTAAATTTTAATGTGATGTATTCATCAATGTCATAGTACCTACTTGCCTTGCTAAACCGGTTTGTGTTATGGCTGCGGAGCATTAAAAAGATAGTACAGTCCCACCAACTTATCTGTTCAGGCGGCAAAAAAAAGAACTACAACATTCCTTCAAATTGTGACAATTTGTAGTTGATTTCCTTGACCAGTAGCGCCCTCGAAAACTGCACAGTTAAGTTGGTGGTACTATAGGTATGTACAGTACTCCTTCTATACAGTAGAAAGGTATAGGTAGGTACTACCTTCCTTATTGAAGTTTTTATAAGATATTATATATTCCATTAATGTTGGATTACCAGGTTACTGCAGGCCACCTCTTTTCCAAATGTCATTTTAATCGACATATAGGTAGTTGAGGCATGAAGCAATTAGTTACAGACGACAAAAGCAGTAGGATTCTTTCAGTTGTAAAATAAATTAAAGGATAACTTAAGAATAACTCTTGTACACTGTTTTGTTGCAGGTCTAATATTTCCCGAACCAGACACAGCTCTTGTAGTTATCAAATTCATAAAATATCAAAAGATAATTAACGAAAATAAAATTACAAGAATGGGACCCAGCACGTTTTTTATGCAGGATTGGCAAAGGGATCCCTATATGGAATATCGATTGAAAAGTCGCGAAGCCTGATCTTCCAATTTTTAAAGGATTTATCTACCTACCCATCCCTTACCCATCCCTACCTACCCAGCAAATTAACTTTGTACTGTTGTGTGATTAATGTGGAGTTACATTTTAATGCAGTGACAGCCCATTTGTGTTTTACTTATAGTAGCTCAATAATTTAGTATCATGTTCCGCCGTTACGATCTGTTGCCTCTAGCCTGTTAATTTACCCGCGCAAACTTTAGAAAAACTTAAAGTTTTTTTAAATCTCAAATCATAGTTTGCCCGTCGGGTGCCGGGCTAGAATGTCGCCCTCCGATCTCTACCCGTGGGTGTCGTAAGAGGCGACTAAGGGTAACACACCAGAAGGTCGGCAACAGCGCTTTCTGAGGAACTGATCTCACAGTGCGATCCCCAAGATGCCTGCCAAGCGTGGGTATTATAGTAAACCCCCCCATGATGGGAGAGTCTGTGTTCAGCAGTGGACAATGCGGCTGATACAGTACTACAGTACAGACTGATATTATATGTTCAAATGCGAACTAAAAACAATGTGTCTTGTATAATCTAGTAGGTACTTAGCTTGATAATCTTGTGATGGCTTGGGGGCAATGACTACGAACTGCTACGCATATTCATGGTTCGAATACTGCCACTGTCTTTTCAGCTTTCATAAGTTACCCTCATATAGGAAATTTGTGGCCAGGCACTTAATGGTAGGTTCCGAGCTGTCCTTGAGAGCCAGTTACCATACCTAACCATTTGTTTTTCATTTACCAATGGATAAGATTGTGATCAAAGCGAGCTTTTCAGTAATTAATAAGTATTTTTAATGTAGTTCGATAACATTGTGTCAGGTGTAAAATGCACGAAATGAAGGCAAAATTATTCTATTTACAAAATCAATCACTTTCCTATTTCCTTACCCATTAAATTCCATAATGTTCTTGTCATTAACAATAACAAATGAAAGGCAAATATAAACATTAATGTTTTAATTAACTGATAAAATGATAATAATACAATGTTTGCATGTTATTCTTCGAGACATGATACTCGTACAAAATGGTTGTAATTATTTCATAAGATAATACTTACAATGTAAACGCCTACCCTAAAATATTCAGCGGTGCCTATGTGGGAATTAATGACAGGATTTATCAGGCGATAGATTGTTAAATACTATCTATCGCCTGATACAGTCCCACCAACTTATCTGTTCAGGCGGCAAAAAAAAGAACTACGACATTCCTTCAAATTGTGACAGTTTATAATTGATTTCCTTGACCAGTAGCGCCCTCGAGAACTGCACAGTTAAGTTGGTGGTACTATACCTATTTTTTTAGAATTAAAAGTCATGTGAACTAGCAAAACGCTGAGCTTTGTGAGGGCTCGCGTTTATTTTACAACCGGATTCTAGTGGTGTCATCAAGTATTAAGTCGATTAACAACAATGTATTCAAGTATTAATTTTAGTTCTGCGACAATGATATTAACTCTTTGGTTTTCTAATAGATGGCGTTAGTAATTCAGTGACGTTCTATCCAATGAATACAAAAATGTTAATTTAATATTTTAATGGTTATATATTTTTTTACAGATAACATATCTTTGTGAAGTTGGAGTTAAATTACTATGTTAAATCACAAATCTATATGCTTGATAGTTTTTCAGAAAAGGGGCCACAAAATGTTCAACTTGTGGGATAGTGATATAGATAATAATAATAATTATTATCTATTTCACTATATACTATATTATATTATAGAGTACGGTCTCAAAGGGTAGAAATCGGTGCTTTCCATGTGTGAAGCGTTTTCTGCAATCTTGTAACCCCATAGACTCATAGCTTCTTTGCACGACTCCTAAAATTATAAACAATCCTTTATACTTTTGTTTCCCTTTTCATCGACAACTTAAGAAATCTATACCATTATCCAAGAGTAAGAAAAAGCGTGAGTGTTTCACCAAATCAAGGCACAAATAAAGTGACATGTCCATGTACTGACCTGTATATCTTCAACGTAATCAAAATCCAAAACTTTCGTCCACTTGAAAGGGACGCCACGGGTGACCCTGAATGTGGATTGCTTCTCAGTGGCTTCTACATTAGTGTGTGATAAAAGAAACTCTTCTATTTGTTGGGTAGCGCCGAGGCGTAGAAACTTTAGCATCTGAAGCGTTGTTGCATTAAGATTGAATGCCAAATCCTCAAAGCGAAGCACCCTATAAAAAAATATAGACATGTTGCCACAAGTTTACCGAATCAATACCGAAAAGCGCAAGCACCAAAGTACTACCTTGCGTTAATCATCAGTTGCGTGTCATTGCTATTATAGCCTCTAAATTCTTACTCACGACACCTAATTACTTGCGAACCAAATTTCATCATTATCTGTTATAGTATAAGTAATATGTAGGTAAGTGATATAAAACACACATGCATAAGTAAATCTTTGATCTCTAAAACCCATTATTTGAGTAAAAGTGGCACAGCCTACACACACGGATCCTACAAGCAGCGCCTGTAATACATGAAAAAAATATTAATAATAAATACAAATTAATAGTTACGTCAACGGGTGGTTTGTTTGAGTAAGTAGGTTTGTGATGAAAAAATACAAGAGAGGATAAAGTATATTTTATTCTACCCCACGTGTCTTCGTCAACCGGCATTAGGTACATACATCAAGCCGTGTGTATAATAGGTACTGAACGGGAAGGCGTGATGGATATAGAATTACGTAGTAGTATTTTCGGGACCCATATAAATAAACCTTGACTGAAGGATATACGATCGAAGCCATAATTAGTAGTAATGACTTTTGATATGTTTTAGATAAGTAAGGGTATCCAACATTAACTTGCGTAGTAAAAAGGTTTCTATGAATCTTCAGCATGGACCAGATTCAGGTTCCAGGTTTTTGATATTTTTTCGCTTAGCAAATGCAAAAATTACGATTTGATTTTGGAAATAGTTCATTCAATCATAACTCGTCAACAATTTTCAAGTTAGAAGACATCTATTCAACGTCAGTGACACAATTATCAAAATATATCTACTTAGGTGTATCGGGATAGTTTTACCTCTGCTGTACCTACATAGGTACTTATTGTAGAATTAGAATGTATCTACGTGTAAACCAACCAATTTGTCCCTATAACATAACCTAAGCCAAACATTGCTTCGTATCTCTACGTGTCGATTACAGGATAGGTAGTGGCGGCGCGGCGTAACGCGTGGGCGATATAATGGGCCATCGCCTACGGTCTCGCACACCTAGGGGCTGAACGAGTAAATTTTTGTGCCGTTTAAAAATTCGAAAAATATTATTGGTCCTACAACAATATCCTTACTCATACCAATTTAATTCAGCGTTACCGACGAAAACTTTTATTTGTGTAATATCTTTTACTCGTCCCTAATTCCTCCTTATATAAGGACATTGTATTAGCAACATTTGCGGAAACTACTTATTACGGGGAACCTCCGCCAGCTAGTGCCAATAGTTATGGTTTGATTGATTTGTTATAATTCACGTCTCCCAGGTCAAATAGCTTTTGGAGTAAATAAACATTATCAGTTTCTATTACTATTGTTTTTAAAATCCATCTTATTGCGTTACCAAAGGACCTCGCCAATTGTATTTTGTCGTCTTGCTTCGCCACTACATAATATTGGTGTTAACGGGTATAAAACTCTTTCACCATACTTACATTATCCTACCTGGGTACTGTTGGGATAAGCGCTTAGCTGCTGCGTAATCACTGACCATATCAGCACAGACTAACTCTGGGTTCGAGCAATCTTGTGCCGGCATGCAGTAATTTCTATAGCGACGGGATTGCATCACACCACGAGGATCACGGATCAGTAGCACTACCTTAACTGAAATCCTGAAAGTTTTAATGAATTCATTATACAATGCTGGACGTTTTAGTATGAAACGATGCATGCTAATCATAAAATCTATTGAAAGAATACTTACTCCGTTTCTTTCAACAAATCCTCAACGAGACGTAATCTCAATCGTACAAGTTTCATACTTTGAAAAGGGAAAAGCTTGCAGAATTTAGAAGTGAAATTAGCGTCCAAGCACAGTTCTTTCTTATACGAATACTTGCATTGGTCCCAGAGTCTTTTATTATGACTGAATTGATTCAAATACTTCATATTATCTTTTCCATACTCAAAATAATCTGTCATGCCACTAAAGTCACATCGAAGCATACGCTTTATTTCGTCTAAAGCTTTATTTGCATTAGGAGGACCTCTTATTTGTTTTATTTTATATTTCAATAATGGCTCATAATGGTAGAAGTTACTAGGCATCGAATTTATCAGCTCACCTAAAAAAGTAGATCCTGATCGCCAAGAAGATATTATTACATTTCTCACAGGGATTCCTCCCGTTTCCATAAGTAAACCTTCTAATTTCAGAACTCCAGAATGTGTAAAATTATAGTTCCGAAGGTCTGTTATAATTTTTAAACGGGTATTCTCTAATATCTTCTCGATATTTGGTGGCCCGTCTATGTTTGTTGGCATAAGATCCGAACTTTTAATGTATTCGTCTACATAGTCTGTTCTACCCTCTGCATCAAGACGATTATTTGGATTTCTATATTTTTCACATGGACAATCTGCTTTATCAAACACTGTTCCAGTAAAAATTATCCAAACGCTGAGGACAGTCGCGTAGCCTAATATTATATAAAATTTAACTCTTCGAAACATCACTAGTATAACAAAAACGTTTGATAACGCCACTGCCGCACCAATAGAAGGCATGCATTTAACTAATAAGGCTAATAGTTAGGTAGGTACTAAAAGCGTTCATATCTTTATATGAACGCTATTGGTATCTAACTATTAGGTGAGTCAGAATGTGAGAATTACGAGTTTAACGAATTCAGAGTTTTCAACGGGTTTGATATAGGAGAGGCGCCATATATCGGATAGTTGCATAATACCGAAAAGTAGATTAACCTTCTCTTTTTCAATCGTGATGTCTATTTTTGATTTTACATACGTATTATTAACTAGCCAGGATATGGCACTATTGCAGAATATCAGGCAATCTAGCAACATTGGCGAAACAGTGAGGTGACGACGCAGCATTTTTGGGCCGTAAAATAATATTGTCTGTATTATAAACTTGTTTTATTATTATGTTTTGATATTTTTAAAAACCAATAGCGTTTATTTTTCTGGATAATGCGCATCAAAATCAGCATTATTTTTCAATGATTTTGGTGTTCACAGTCGACAATGTTAAATTTTAATATGTTGCAATAACGCCTGCTATGCGGATTTTATTACAAAATTACAAAAATACGATATAAAAAATTTAAGTCATGTGCGTGTTTGTAGTAAAACGTAAGTGGTACTATATATGTCGCTCCATCCCAATACGATGGTTAAAGAACGATAGGAAAGACAATGTTAAATCTTAACTGATAGTTTTGTCAGTGACTTTACTAAAACAGTATGCCAAAACGTTCAGTACGTTTTGATAAAATATACTCTTAAATACCCGATTTTGATTATAATTACTAAGTAAAAAACTTAATGGTTTTATTAATTGAATGTATAAAAATACGCACTTAATACTTTATACCTTAACTAAATAGCTTCGGTCCCTTATATCGGATATGTGATTAAAGGCAACCATTTCGAAAACCACAATTTCTACCATTTTTGTAAAACATACCTATTTCAAAACTCAATTCTTGTAGGAAGTGTTTAAATGGCTATTGACATATCGTAGTATATGAACAGTTAACAACAAAAACATAACATTTAGAACACAAACATATGATTTTGAAGCGCTCGTAGCGAAGTTTGATTAACTTTTCTTAACCGATCAGCAAAGTTAAGCAACGTCGCCCGCGGTCATGAGTTGGATGGGTGACCGCTAGTGACATTACTACTGAGCGCTTCCGTGCTCCGGAGAGTACGTTAAGCCGTCGGTCCCGGTTGTTGTCTTAGGATCACAGTCGTTAATAGCATGATGGTAGGGCATTTCGCGAATGCTCGCCTGGCTAGCTACCACCCTCAAGTAGAAAATCTGTCGCCAAGCACCTAACGGTGTGTTCCAGTAGCTGTCCTTGAGAGCCAGTAATTCCAGGTTAACCTGAACAACAGCTTCGACCACATCATCGCTTAACATCAGATGAGATAGTGGTCACAGGCTAACCTGTGAGGCATAAAAAAAAAGATAACAATTTCCAAACATATTTTTTTGTTTCAAACCTTAGTGTCCGATATACTATAGTGTCTCTCCCCAACTAATTATCAAGTCGATGTAGGCGTTCCTTTGCCGTGGTACCATTAGTTAGTTCCTTTGATGGTACCACGAAAATGCTGTTTTCTATTAACCGTGGTACCATGGAATCGTAAGCCTAAACAAATGCAGCGGTAAATAGCTTTACTTGAAAAGATTTTTAGTTCGTAGCAGTGTAGATACCTATATTTAGTTATCACAAGCAATCACCAAGGAAAATAGAAACAAAAAATGACAGATTCTAATGCCAAATCATAAAATTATATCGATTATATTGTATTTATGAATCAATACCGTTGCATTCAGTAATTTTCTACATAACTATAACTAAGCAGGTACTTTTTTGAAAAGCTGTAAGTAGGTAATTACTTAATGATGATTGGAGCGAGACATCCATATAGACATGTAATATTGAAGTCTCGTGCTCCATCCAAGTGGATACCGTAGATGAATCACACAACCTTATCTTTTTTTTCTGTGGCCTAACTCAGTAGCCCTCATTCTCATAATATTACATTCGCAAAATATTATATTCGCAAAACATTACATTCGCTAAATATTACATTCTCAAAATACAAGATGTACTACAATCGAGCACAAAAAAAAAATTTAAGTTGTTTCGTTGGTTTATATATATACCCAGATAAATTGAGTGAAAATATTTATAATAATTTGCTCCAAGTAGACTTGAGCGTTCGTTTGCAATAGGGTTATTCCCTAGGCGTCTGCTCTTGAGGAGAGCACCATGCAGGTTTGAGTGGACCTGTCCAGACAAAGGTACGCATATATCACCCAGGTGCACAGAGGCGACTTTTTTAAATTGCTTAGAGACTTTGTTCACAGCATACAACACGCTACAAACTAATCAAATTTAACCTGAAGTACCAGGAGATAAGAAACTTAGAGAAGGTTGCCATACTCCTTTAGACAAACAATACACCTGCATTGTTTGTACGTATAGTAGTATGGTATTGCGGGTTGTCTCTCTACCTCTATCTATGCGCTATGCACTGAACTCCATGTTATTTCAGATTCTATAGTTACGCTAATACCTTCTTTATGATTCTTATCTCCTGGTGCTCCAAGGTTTGATTTGGTTAGTTTGTAGCGTGTTATGTAAAAAATTCAAAACTGTTTTTACCTCTACTGTTTTAACACCCTACAAAAGTTTCACAAGGGCCTAAATTAATGGATCTTTCCATTCCGTTCAACTAAACGAATCAACTAGTTGATCCGTTTGATACCCTCCGAGACACTTTCTTCCTAATCGGACCAACTAATATGATCTGTTAAATATTAATATTAATGGTCTTAACGAATCAACTTATAATGTCTTAACGAATCAACTTACAAAGAAGAAGTTAGTTAGTCATTTAGTCTAGGGCAAAGTCATATTTAGGTGCGACGACGAGCGAAGCGAGGAGGAGCGTTAGGTTACTTGTGACTACAACAACGCGCGAGCCGAGCGAGCGAAGCGAGCGTGCCGCGGCAGCGGCCGGCGATGCGCCTCATAAATTACTACTATTCTTATATTTATATTTTATTACTAACGGATCAACTAAGTTGTGCCGTTGGGATAAAAAAGAGTTGACCCGTTTATTTCCTAACTAATCAACTGAATAGTTGTTTCGTTAGGAATAAAAATAGTTGATTAGTTTTAGTTGATCAGGTTTAGTTGGTCGGAGTGGAAGTAGAGAAATTAATAATGTACACATAGTGATAACAAAATTCAACACTAGTTTCATTATTTTCATAATCTTTTAAAATTGAACTACTTAGTGGTTAAAATAAGATCAAGATACGTATGGTTTATTACGCGTCACTAGACAGACACTACGTTTACTCTAACCCTTCTGACTGTTATTGACCAAAATGTAATCATTTGAGAATGTAATATTTTGCGAATATAATGTTTTGCGAATGTAATATTTTGAGAACAAAGGCTCAGTAGGTATTTTCAGAGACAAAAGATCGAACTAGGCAGGTCTCATTTGTGAGAACTCATTTATGTCTGTCCTCACTCTTCAGCCTATTGCCACATCACTCTAATATTATAAATGTGAGTTTGTGAGTGAAGATGTGACTGTGATGTTTGTTACTTCTGAAACGGCGCAACCGACACGGAAGAAACTTCCATTACCGAACCGTGGTACAACTGCGATGTCCAACTGGTTGTACTACGGAGAAGTAAAGTTACCCATGGTTCAACTCTTTTTTTATATATTTATGATTATGATCCATGGTACAACTGTCCAACTGGTTGGACTAAGGGGAAATGAATTTATCTATGGACTAGTTATTTATTTATCTATAGTCTAGGGCAAAGTCATATTTAGGTGCAACGACGAGCGAAGCGAGGAGGAGCGTTAGGTTACTTGTGACTACAACTGGTTGGACTAAGGGGATAAAGTAGTAAATGATCACCAAAAGTAGTATATCAAATTAAATTTATGTGGCGCATCGCCGGCCGCTGCCGCGGCACGCTCGCTTCGCTCGCTCGGCTCGCGCGATGTTGTAGTCACAAGTAACCTAACGTTCCTCCTCGCTTCGCTCGTCGTCGCACCTAAATATGGCTTTGCCCTAGACTATAGATAAATAAATAACTAGTCCATAGATAAATTCATTTCCCCTTAGTCCAACCAGTTGGACAGTTGTACCATGGATCATAATCATAAATATATAAAAAAAGAGTTGAACCATAGGGTAACTTTACTTCTCCGTAGTACAACCAGTTGGACATCGCAGTTGTACCACGGGTCGGTCACCGAAACTTCGATGTTAGATAGTTTATAATAAATATAACAAACATGTAACCTTTCATCACCATCTTCACTTTACATCATTGCCTATACGCGTGTGAAACCGCATGTTAGCTAGCACGTGGTTTTTTTTTTATTGTTGATAAGATAGCCTTTGACCACTATCTCATCTGATGGTAAGTGATGATGTGGTCGAAGATGTTGTTCAGGCTAACCTAGAAGCACTGGCTCTCAAGGACAGCTGCCGGAACACACCGTTAGGTGGATTTTCTACTTGAGTGTGGTAGCTAGCCAGGCGGGCATTCGCAAAATGCCCAACCACCATGGTATTAACGACTGCCATCCTAAGACAACAACCAGCACCGACGGCTTTACGTGCCCTCAGAAGCACGGAAGCGCTCAGTAGTAATATCACTAGCAGTCACCCATCCAACTCATGACCGCGGGCGACGTTGCTTAACTTTGCTGATCGGCTCCGAACAGCTAAGTAAACAACGCTACGAGCGCTTCAAAAAAAAAGTTTACCATAAAACAAATTGACACTTTCAATAAAACAATACATTTGTTTATTGTAACTTTATTAAATTGAAATAAAAAAGATAATACATAGTTTGCATTATTAACGCGTCGGCCGTGTCTACATTATTAAAACTTCAACATCCTTTCAAGTGTAACTCTTACGTCTAATAAGGCTACCCTTAAATACTACCACTTTCATTCTTTATTATGGCCCAAATGCATTTTAATTAATGATTATTGCTTTTTTATTTGCCTGAATGATATTTTAAAACAAATGCTACTTTAGATAACAGCTTTCTACCGCCCGTGAAGGTCAGAGCTACAAGTGTAAGTATAATATAGGAAGGTTCATATGTAATTATTCTACCAAATGGTAGATTTAATTAGCAAGAGTTCATCTTAGTGGGTACCATTGCAATCAGGTATTCTTGCTCAAAGCAGTATTGTATAAAAGCAAACAGATTGTAATTTCAACAGTTTCTCTTCGAAAAACAATGATGGGTTCGTCTTTAAGTGCGAGCAAAGGAGGTATCTTCTGTTAGACTTTTATTTTTTAGAGAGGAACATGAATATGTAGGATGTACTACTGCTGTGATTGTCGAAGCGTGAAAGGCACTGTGGTAAGTAAAATTACTGGGTTTCAACACTTCATAACAAAAAAAAAAACACTGTTTGAATTTTCCATGATGACAGCATCAAGGGGAGTAAATGATTTTAGACTGCTATTGCAAAAGAGTGGATTTTTAAGATAGGACTAACGCAAAATCTTAAACTGCTGGAAATGGACTGGAGTCATAAGTCATAACAGTTATGAGTCAAGCAAACACGATTTGTCAAGACACTCAATTTATAATGTTATAACAAATATTTCAAATATATTTAAGAAAACATTGATTCATATTAGATACTTCTAATATATTAATACAATGCTTTATTTTAGTATATTTATCAAAAAAATATACATAATTTATTAAAAATAACAAATGTTGAAATATATTTTACGAATACATTAAGTAATATTTTAGAAAAACATTTATAATATATGGATATATATCTAGCGACAATTCCGCCTAATTTTATAGCTTAGCCAACGTGACGTAATATACGGCACGTAGCCTAATCTAATTATAGCCACGATCAATCGTACCCTCGAAGAGTCAAGACCTCCTGATGATACTTCATGTAGAAACACAACGCCTCGAAAATTCTTTGGGTTAGGCTACGTAGCGTTTATGACTTCACATTAGCTTAGCAGCAAAACTAGGCCGAATCGTCATTAAATATATCGTTATATAATATATATCAATATCTAAATTATTAATGTAAGGTATTATTAAACTATTTTAACTTATGTATATCCGCAAGGTAACGTCCGTATATATCATTTATATTGTACATATATACATTTGATGCTCACAAACTTATCAACGTTTTCTTTGGATCCATCTGATTGCAATAGTTTTCATTTAATCATTTGTATTTCTGACGGTGTTTAATATTCATAATATCATTTCACTTACAATAGCAACGACTGCAAATTCTGTGACGGTAATTCATTGAGCTTAGAAAGCTGCTACCTGAACATTCTGCCTTTTAAACTGAATAAAAATTACATTAACATTTTTAATTTTTCATGCACCATTTCCAGATTATAGTTTTCAAATAATATACACAACACGTATAAATATTTCTCACAAAAATAATACTGCGTCAAACGATACAAATATATAATAACGTACACATAATGTAAACAATGTAAAAACAATTAATTGAGGGGACAAGAAAATGTTGTCTACGTTATACATGAAATGTCTGGCAATAAAGCTGATAAAGGCTGCCTATCCACCGAGATACGCAAGCAATTATAGCGGTGTGCGAAGAAAAAAAAGCACAAATAGGATAGTTTAATTTTCCTAGCCTCGCTGACCGTAGCTATCCTATTGGATTTGTGTTTTTCCTCGCTACTCTTTGGTTATGCAGCCTTAAGAGGAACTGTACTGTATCAGCCGGATTGTCCACTTCTGAACACAACCTCCCCTACTAAGGGGGCAGTTTGCCTTAATCCCCATCTTGGTAGGCGTCTTGGAGATCGCAGTTTAATATATCAGTATCTCACAATGCGCTGCTGCCCACCTTACGGTATATTATCTTTAGTCGCATCATACCGGCCGGCACTAAGAGGAACTACATTTTAATAATTTTGTTTTTGCAACGACACATGCTCCGCGGATTTTGTCTCGTTGTAATAAGAAACTACATTTATTTGATGTGGCGACACTATACATAAACGTTATTAGCTGCCAGCAGCGTTACCAGTTTTCTGAGAGTAGCACAAAAAATGATTTAACGTTGATTTTTGCCAATTTTTTAAAGCCAAACAATTTCTTCGTGCTGCACACTCGCATTACTGAATGAAATGTTAAATTCACAACGTAACGTTTACAAGGCCGTTTTTTTTATGCATTATAGGTTAGCCTTTGACCACTATCTCATCTGATGGTAAGTGATGATGTGGTCGAAGATGTTGTTCAGGCTAACCTAGAAGTACTGGCTCTCAAGGACAGCTGCCGGAACACACCGTTAGGTGCTTGGCGAAAACGCGGGCATTCGCAAAATGCCCTACCACCATGCTATAACGACTGCCATCCTAAGACAACAACCGGGACCGACGGCTTAACGTGCCCTCCGAAGCACGGAAACGCTCAGTAGTAGTGTCACTAGAGGTCGCCCATCCAACTCATGACCGCGGGCGACGTTGCTTAACTTTGCTGATCGGTTAAGAACAGCTAAGTAAACTTCGCTACGAGCGCTTCAGAACTCGTCTTCCGTTTCGATTATTGAATTGAACAGTATAATATAATATACTATTATATTAATATTGATAACAAGACATGTCCCATTTGAGTCGCCCAGTTGGGCTATTTATAAAT
The DNA here is from genome assembly GCA_963890685.1 of Plagodis pulveraria. Taxonomy (NCBI): domain Eukaryota; kingdom Metazoa; phylum Arthropoda; class Insecta; order Lepidoptera; family Geometridae; genus Plagodis; species Plagodis pulveraria. Next base: position 26,335,174 of record OY982950.1, on the reverse strand, counting down.
AAAATACTATTGTTGTTATAACTTATAAGCTGTTTTTTTTTTCATTGTGCTTAATTTTGTTGTCCCCTCATTTTAAAACAACTATTTTTATTAAAATACACGTTTTTCTTACAACTTAGTATGGCAATATAAGGTATTGCCAGTACCATTGATGCAACAACGGACAATAATTATTACATTAGTTATTGAAAATAAAATAAAGCTCACACTTTTAAAGGAGTTTATCCGATAACTGTATTAACGCATTATATCCACTGAATATAAAAAAATATTATATTTGAAAATTATGTACAATTCAGATTTTTAAAACTACATCGTATATTGCTTGTGCGTTATTTATTGCCTTTACTTATTTATTCAAGTAGCATTTGCTAAAGTGTACGCTTAAGAGCATAAATTAAGGATTATTTTATTCTTAGCCATATTGTATAAGTAGATTTTTAAACAAGTATAAAATTGCACGCGCGACATTTAAACGCACGCCTAACATAGCAACCGAGACCGTATGTGATAACTTACATCCGAGTAGAACACTCTACTTATTACATCTAATTAATAAAGAATGGTGAGAAAAATAATGGGTTGTTTCACCCTTTGTGAGAGACAAATAACATAAACATCCTGTCAGCTGAGATAAAGTCATCCAATTGATAATAATACGGACTGTTTATGTAAGAAAAAACGTGTTTTGTTACTTACTTTTCCCAAGGGGAAAAAATTTAAAAGAAGAGTGTTCAACTCCGAAGAAACTTAGCACTTGCACTAGCAAACATTTACCAATACATATTGTTTGACGAACAATGTAGTACGTAGATACTCTGTACGATACAGACGAATATCGAACTGACTTTTCGTCGTCAAAATGGTCACTTTGCAAATATAATTGCGGTAGTCAACCTGCTACCAAGGACTATCTTTATCTTTTACAATATTGTATAAGAACAAACTAAAGCAACGATATTGTATTTCTTTACCCATTAAGGCCCAATTACACCAAAGTAGGGATTAATTAATGCGTGGAATCTTTATTCTATAAACCATTAAAATGTGATAGGCCTTTGTTATCATAGAACGTCAAACCTTCATCGTGGAATAATCTTGGTTTGGAATTTTATGACTTGTGACAGCAGCATTGACATATCAGTTTTAGCAAAGTACCTATAGTAGTAGGAGTACCTATTTGTTTTTAGTTTATGTAGGGCCAAATTCGACGGGATAATATTTAATCTTGGATAAGATTTTTCTTTGCTACAGTCTTATGGCTGATGTCAAATTTCATAAAGGTCACTACCATAGTCATTCCACGTCCATTTTCGTTCCATTTTCTCGGTGACAGATATTAAAGTAATCCTCATATATTTATACAGTAGTTTGGTGTAATTGACCCTTATTTAACTAAAATATTGTACAATATTCAACGGTCTATATTCAAACTAAGAATAAAACATAGCCATAGTAACATAGAAACGTATATACATAAAAATAATATAACACAAGCCACCGATTTAATACTATGAATAAACATTTTATCATAATAGTATAATCCTTATGATATGATAATGATATGATAAAAAACCTACACTGGTACCAGCCAGCCACCAGTATTTACAATATATTATTTAAACTAACATGCATTTCTTAACTATATTACTACCAGTATTTCGTTAAGGCATATAACTGAATATATTATATTGTCAGATCTATCAGGAAGCATGTTATCTTATTAAATAGTAATTGATGGTTTTTTATTGACATTGGGTATATTTTGTAATAATAATTGTGAAATACTACAGGACTCGCGGCGTTTCCGTCGCGGGATCTGTAGTATCCACGAAGTTTCATTCATTGCTCAATTTGTAAGGCATTATTTAATTAATAAACCGAACATAACATAACATCTTTAGAAACTAACAAGATAAGTCAGTCGTGTTTTATATGACTAAAGTAAGGGTTTGTAATATTCGCTTTATGTGTTCTATTCTTTCACTGATCGAGCGAAGCAAAATTACGTGGCAAGTTCGGGATGGGTAGTGTATTTGCCCACGATAACTTTCGAAGTCTGATCTTCATAAAATATTGGCTTATATAATTATAATTTATAAGTTCATATAAGAGTTAAATCAGCCAATGAAGGGTTGAAATGTGAATTGTCAAAAAAGAGCAAAGGGGGTATCTTATGATATTATGTACAAAATAATCTAGTTCTTATTCGCACACAACACCAATATCAATTCAGTAAAGCGCGTGGTCTCATTTCGCGGCAAGTCACTAGAATGGTTCCAAAGTTCCGTGATTACACGGATCGCAAATCGTTTGGTCTATGGTTAGTGGAATGAGGAACCGTTGGAAACTTACTTTCCACGCAAGACGGTACCTATAAAATTTGGCAAATTTTATTATAGTGCAATAAGTACCTATCTCATGTACTAGTTTTCTAGTACAATGAAAACAAATACAATAATTTCCTCGTTGTCGATGTCGTATGAAAAAATGCAACAGTACAGTCATCACAATATTACACCCCAACAAGAGTTTGGTTTAGGTATACTAAAGGCAAAATGATGTCGGTTAAAACATTGGCTAACAAATCAAGCAACGAATGACAATTAAAGACAAACATGAATGCAGTATAGTTTCATAACATCAACATCCCTGCGGATTGAAGAGTAAGAGCGTATTTACGGGATATGATAATAATTACCGCAATAATCGATGAGGGCATACAATCTTACTATTTGTATGTCACTCTTGTACAGACTCCCGGGAAACTTTTTTTTTTTTTTTATGCTGGATAGGTTAGCCTTTGACCACTATCTCACCTGATGGTAAGTGATGATGTGGTCGAAGATGTTGTTCAGGCTAGCCTAGAAGTACTAAGAAACTACTTGATCAATTACCTTGGCTGCGCAGTAGCGGATCGAAAGGAATTTGAATGCGCGCGTTCACGCGATTGGCCGATCAGACGGCCCCTGCTGACTGCAGGGGCTACACTGACGTTGCACTTACGTTCCGCAAGTATCCGAACATATATATTTATTCATATGAATGATATATCAATAAATATGAATTACATGCGCAAACTTTCCCACACTACTACTCAAGTTTTTTGCCAGTCTGTACTTACCACCCCTTTGTGATAATAAGCGGCTTTTCACGTTAGTGTGAGACCCAGGAATTAAACGAATGTGAACTACAATTTGGATCAAAATTGAGCTAAAAAATACCTATCAAAACGACAGTGATAGTGACAGAAGAGAAAGTTCGGACGGAGAAATTCTGACTTTGACAGCTACGGCGCAACCGCCTCAACGCCAGATAACGTGCTGAGGCCCGCGCTCGAATCTGTGCACAATCGTGACTCTCAGACGAAGAACTTCAAATAAGTTGGAACTTCAAGTAAGAAACTGGTCGGAGCAATATCCGGTAAATACTACGCGAGTCCTAGCCGGTTAATAAATAATTAATAATAATTATGGATCACAATTGATTCTATAGCGATGGCTAATATATTCTTTGTTCAAATAGATACTATATTGCATTCATGTTGCAAACTTTGTCAAGGTAGAACTACTATATCTAGCACCATTGCGACTAACCTAATTAGATCAAATCCCTCAATATTGGGGATATCAGCTTGAACACTGTAAGGATGATCAATAAAGTAACTTTATTTTTGCAATCGCTTGTGACTTAAGCTCTTTTTATAATGGCTTTGCTATTAGTTGTTTCACTGAGTACTGCGATATCACAATCCACAACAGCATGTTTGCAAGTGAACCTTGTACAAGGTACTTGTAACCTAAAATTGGTACCCAAGTTGTTTATAAAATAAGCTATGTGAATTTCAACTCTATAATAGGTACATTTTACTTACTATAGGTGCGTTCGTTTTGGCTCGATTGCGTTTGTAGCAGTTTCAAAAGTGGCATTTGTGTTTTAGCGTTCGGATAGAAGCTTTTGCTATTTTTGACCACCAATTACTGCATGCTATCCGAACGGCTTAAAACATACTTTGACAACCGACAATATTTTAACAATTTTGCACAGTACGAAACATGGAATCAATCTCTAAAATTAACAAAACAAGTAGGTACCTACTATATAATATAGTATTTATATTATATATTTATATATAATATAAATAATATATAAAAAACTTGTGAAACTCTTCAATCGCGCCAAATACAACTGTCAAAACAGCAGTTGTCAAAAAACGATCACAACGATCCCACGTTAAGACATGGGTCAAAAATATCACTTTTCTCTGTCATTTGTAGCGTTTTCAAAGCTATCCGAACGGTGAGCGAAAACGATATTTTTGCTCACGAAGTCCCAAAACGAACGGCCCGTGTGATCATTTTTAGCGTTTGTGAGTGTTATTTTTGGCACCGACAGGCTATCCGAACGCCCTATATGTAGTTCCCAAATAAGCAGTAAGTTACAGAAAGTTCATCATCAACTTAAGGAACCATCAAAATGTACAAATTTTAGGTAAAACTTTGTACAAGGTTTACCTCAAATTTGTACCCAAGATAGGTCGTTGTTTATAAAATAAGTTATGTTAACTTCAACTCTTAGAGTAGGTTCATTTTACTTACTATTAACTTAATATAATAATAATTAAGCAGTAAGTTACAGAAAGATCATCATTACAATGGTCAAGCAACTAAATAAGACTATAGCTAATACAATAGAGAGATTACTAAGTATTTCGATTCTATGTCAGTAGAAGCAGTTCTACCTCGAAAAATATAAATTACAATCTAATAAATAGAGACAATTGAAATTGTAAACTTATGTAATATCTAAAATGTAATATCATATATTTATTGTTACAAGCCGCAGCATTATGTCTATGACATAGTATAAATATAATCCATTATAATTATGTTACTGGTAATTGTAGGAGTATTTTCGTAAAATGTCGATGATTTCGAATATAAACACAATTCCAAAACAGGAAACTAACCGTCGCCAGTTTACTCAACTAGATGGCGTTAATCCGTATCGTAGCGATACGGAGATAACTACGCTAACTCGGCTACAAAACCGTGCTCAAAACCATGTCGATTACAGCGACTCAATTAAAATTCAGCGCTAGTCAGATGCGCTTAATTAGAAATTATTCGAAAATGCCGAAGCCTGGCATATCGTCCCGCTCTAACGTGGAGTGTCTGAGGGAGACAGCATGCCAGAGTTATTGGCGCGTCTTGGCGCTACTTACAATAACATCCAATCGTAAGACTTATCACATCAGTCTATGCGTCAGATGCTTGCTTTTATATCTGAGATTGGCCTACATTCTGCAACTATACAATTTTAGCCTGGAATACACACGTTTAACATTCGCTCCAAACTTTTTCATCTGTAATACGTTGCCAAGCAATAGTTACATAGGCGAGGTATCATATCAGCGTATATCAATTATCGTTATAAATATTTTTGCTTCAAATATTACTCTTGAGGAATATGTTTGTGATCGAGCATACGTAGTTAATGCTAGGTCGATTTGGATAGTAAGTTTCGCTAATTAACATGTGTATTTCACACTATTGAGCAGAACTAGAGGCACCTTATATAATTATTAACAAGTACACAACTATTTGTTTAATTAAACTATGAACTCAAAATTACACTCGAACGATTGCAAAAACTGAATACACTCAAATATTATAGTAATCAATGTAGTAAAATCTTTAATATACTACTCTACCTTATAATCAAGTGCACTTAATGAATTCTCACTATACTTTCGCTTGTTAGAATTTTATCAGCATCCTTATCAATATCAAGTCGATTTTCACATAAAATGGACGCAATGCAAGTGTTAACAGTATTAACAAGAAGAATTTATTTTTTAACTAAATTGATTCAGATATATTCAGGAGAAGAATGATACTCGTATCGTACAAGTAACTTTTTCATTCCATACATTTTAATTCGTAAAATTATCCGCTGTTACAAAGGTACGGATAAAACTTAGGACAAGAGAGGTACCAGTACCTCAGTAGTTGGTTGTATGAGTCTAGATAGTATAGATTTTTGATAAATTTTTGACGTGGTTGTTAAATTTATCGTGGAGATAGAAATACAGTGAATTTCAGTTATAACAACGATAAAGGAACAGCTATAATTTTGTCGCTATATCCGGAAGTCCCTATATTTTACTCAGGCCCAAGGCATTACTATGTTTCCAATTTGAATAAAATTTTACGGGCACAATAATATACTCATAAGGAAGCCAATAAAACAAATCGATAATTACTGAGTAACTGATTATTACATTTTTCTTACCGGAAAATTCATAAGCAAAAGCGTGTTTATTACGACTGTTGACCATACGTGGATGTAAACAAAAGATAAAAATCTCTATGATTCCATGAATTAACCTTAGTTTTACGTGGTTTTTCCGTCTTTGTGCGTAGGCTCAGTCCAATATCAAGGGATTTTAGGACCAGTTACAAATGAGAACTAGTCGCTATACCCAAAATCGACGTAAAATCCGAAGTCGTTTTAGCCACATTACACATTAAAATTACACTTTAGATCTTAAAGTCTAAGTGTTACGTTGATATAACCAAACAGTAGATATAACTATGGTCGTTATAAATTAAATCCACTGTAAAAGATATATGTAAGACAAAGAAGTAATTTGACATTAGACTTATTACCTGATAGTTAATGATTTTTACCGTGCAAGAAAGACATTTCTTACATTTCAAAGTAATTTCTTTAAATAATATTGATTTTTTTTCCATACTAGTATGAATTATTGAGGTACTGCCTGATTTTCCTACAAATATGCGTCATAAGTAGTAAGTTAATCTTTTTTTACTTTACTGATATATTTGCCTCCATTTTACGTGAAAAAATACATTTCACAACGTATACGCATGTGAGTAATCATAACTTTAGATATGAGCACAATAATTTGACGAACTTTTAACTTCATGCTAAGCATATTTCCACAACTACCGATTTCTTTTATAAGCGAATGACTAGCGGTTTTGATCTTATCACCATTTCCAAGTTAATTTATTTCGGAGAGGAGATTGAGAAGCGAACTTTGCAACGTTTTGGTATTTAATGAAATCATGTATTATAATATTTCATATGTGTCATTTTGTTATATTGCTAACTCTTTATAGGAATTAATTTGGTATATTATTACTTTCCAGTAACTTAAGTAATGAATCATCCAATGGCCATTTTAAGCGATAAATCAGATCTTCTCGCTTATAGTTGCTTGGAAGTTAATTATGTCACTGTGGTTAAAGTATACGACTGTATTATAGTTCCAGATTAGGTCACCTGCTACTGCGTACTAAAATACAGATCGTAACAAATTGTGACATAGTTCGCTCTCAACCAATCCTCTACATTTGAATGCTTTTTATTGTTACTTTTTTGGGTACCAGGAACTGTTTTTTCGGGGTTATTAAGGATCGAATTATATCTCATGGACGGAGACTCATTCTCATTCTACAATTTTCAAATATGAACAATAACTACAATTACGATTTTTGTAAACATTTTGCTTATTTAAGTAACCGAGCGATTTAGTACAAGACAAGTGTGAGGCGAAATATATGGCTCTTTCTCCTATGTATACGTATAGATGTATATTTGCTTTGTAAAGTATTATATTTAGGTATTGTTTAGAAATTGGTGTTTAAACTTGGTGTAACGTTTTAAATTATTTTACTGTTTTTAATTATTGTAATTAAGTATCACAATAGGCGAACGCCCAAAAGCCTCAATCTTGGAATTAATTTGCTAGTAAGGTGCTGTTAATTAGTAACTGATTAAGTACATTTAAGGTATTTTTGGTATAAACTTTTTATAGGCAACTTTGAACTGGTGATTTCCGGGTCTGTATACTTTATGTACCTTGTACTGAGGTACGTTATATCAGAAACCATTCAAACCGTTACTTGTGTTATTTTAGGCCAATAGCTTTCTCGAATACTTAATATGTCAAATACTATGTTCAAAATTGGAATTCAAAGATTTAGTTAATAGAACTATCACCCCTAGTCACTTTTTAATCATGTCTCCGCAATTTGTTTTGCATATTGTGCATTATATCCAACACTGAGAAGTTTTTGTTTAATAATACAAACAGCAAGGTGAAATTTTTGATTAATTTTGTGAACGATTTAATAATAACATGCACTAAAGTGCGTGTACTTTAAATAGAGAATAAGACCGCGAGAAAGTCATTAGAGTATCGACAAAGTGTTTTGTTTTTTAACCCGTTTCCATTTGTTGTTTGAATGTCCAAACAAAGACATGATATTTAAATACTTTTTAATATATATATTTTTATATAAGTAAATATTACGGCACTTGTATCGCTATTATTTAACATTTCACATAACGCAGTCGACTTACGTGACAATTATGTAAAATAATGCACTTCTAATTATAACTTCTATGGTCTACAATGGAAGCATCTGTCAATTCCGTTAGTGCTAAAGTTTCGCCTAAGCTAATTTAAATGCGCTAAATGGTAGAGACCAAAATCATTTGAACGTGTTCGTTTGAAACAATATGTTTTATTGTAACATTGTTGTGGTGCGTTCAAGCGGTTTTAGCCTCTGTTTAATGGTCCATCTTTTACAATTTGATATAATGACACATTCTTTGTGCTGTACACAACCTCGTCTTCTAAAAAGAATACTACTATACACCTAAATTATATTGTACCTAAGTTTTATATGAAGCACGATTGTAAAGATTACGCTGGGATATTATGTATGAGATTCAAAATTGTTTCGAGGAACCCTTTAATTGCAGGCACATTTATTTCAGTGTAATTATTCACGTTTCAGTGAAATTATACACATTTGTTTATTTAATTGTACTTATGTGTCATTCATATAGGCCGTATTCCACTTGACGCCAATTTTGTTAGTTTCGATAATTTTGATCACATTTCATGCCTTTGGTTCATATTAAATGTGAAACCATAGCCGCAAAATGTGATAAAATTTATCGAAATTGGCGTCAAGTGGATTACGGCCATATTTGGAATATATTTTAGAGATCTGATTTTCCGCATATTTTTTCGTACAGGTTCCTAAAACAACAAAAAAAACTATCTAACATAAATCCCATTAAAATATTTCGTAAATAATGGAAGTATTAGATATATGGAAATATTTTCAGTCTTAAAAAAAAACAACATGTATAAAAAAAATATTCGATGTTGGATTTATGGCAATAAAACACATGGTGTAACGCGAAATGGCTTGTAGAATGCGTTATTAAAGATAACGTAGGAAATCTATTTCTAGTAACTACACAATGTTTCCACGATATACTACCGACCAATAAGTTTATTTCTCTGAACAAGGCAAGGTACTAAAGTTCGGAAGGCAAGGTAATAAAAAGCGTTAGAATAATAAATTTTCAAAAATCTTTAACTTTAGTCTGATCGTCAAGTTGTTAGGCATTTGGTCTCTGCCTATACATATTTCAACACCCTTCTATTTCTTAAATAAATTCAGCATTTTAGAGTCACACCATGTGTTTCAATACGAATAATAACTAAAGTTTGATCTGATTGAGGATTGCACGATTAAAATAAAATAAAAATATCAATTGTAAAAATCACATGAAATAAAATAAAATATTATTTTAAACTAATGTCATGATTTATGTCATGTGGTAAATACTAGCACAGAATAAACTGCAAGGAAAATGGCATTAAAACTTAAAAGATAGAAACACAGCAATATAATGCTGTCTCTTTCACACATACTGCAAGATATAAGAACGTAAGTAAAGGAGAATAATCTCTGAGACTTACGTCCTTATATGTTTATTTAATTAGCGAATGCTATTTATCTTGCCTCAGAGGTCACTTACTTATGAAATATTTCATATTACAGTGTTACGCAACTTGCGACGTGTCAAATGAAGCAATGTTTGAGTCAAGTTAAAGGTTAACTATGTTTATCCTTGCAATAGCAACGCCTCTAAATATTAGGAAGCAGCCAGATAAAGTTTGAAGATGCAGTAGTCATGGAACATCACCTGAAAACAAAACAGTTTGGTATTACAAAATTGTGTATTTTCCATTTTTGGATTTAAATTATGACGCTGACAAGTACTCAATAGTTTCACTTGAACAGATTTTTAGCATAATGTTTATAGTTATATTATATTCATAGTTCATATGTTAATTAGTTTGTAGCAGTAAGAAAATTATATGTTAAAGCTTAATTTGATTTTGTTATAGTGAACACTTTACATATTTATAATAATATAATAGCCATATTTTTTTTACAATAAAAATATGGCTATCACTGAAACTTGGTGTCTGGAATGTTTTATATATTCCATTGGCAACATATTATGTTAGTGATGGAAAAATAATTTTAGTACGCTGGCTTGATATTGATCACATTATCTAAGGCCAAGAAAAGTCCGAAACACGTAACCTTAAATTTTCTCGTTAGAGTTAAATTGCAAAGTTGACTAAATTACGCTAGTAACGTAAATATCGTAATAATTTACGTATCAATGTGTTTGACATTTGAATTTGAACAATGAATATACGTATGAATGAAGGAATCTTCTACTCCCAGATTATGTTCACAAAAGTATAATATTTAATAATTTCGTGTAACAGCTTTAAAGAGGAAAAATTTAGAAATTATTGATTCTTGACTATCTCAGTACTCGTATACGATTCTCAACGTGAGTGTTTTTGCCGGTTTAATTTATAATATTTCTTGACTATCAGTTTATTTGCAAAAGTGATAGATCTTAAAGACATCCTCATTTCGGGTGACAGCTGTCAAACAAATAAGGCCTTTGTCTCGGTAACTATTGATCCTAGACCACTATTTTCCTAAAGGAAGTGTGATATTCAATAGATCAATTACCGATAACAATAGGCAATTTCAAAAAAAAAACACCTCATACAACTGAAAGGTATGACGTAATTTCATTTTATTTAGTTTAATGACATAGTTATTTTGATTCGAAAACCAAACTACTAAATCGATTTTGATGAAATTGCTGTTCTAAATCAATCTGAACGTTTTAACCATTCAAATAAAATATAAATTTGAAACCTAATTGAGAACCGCCTCCTTTTTTGAAGTTGGTGAAAATAGTAATGAAGTCTGACTTACAAGAACATTTCAAAAAGAGTTTAAGACTGTCACTTACTTACGACGATGTCAGTAAGGTGTTGCTGCATATTTGGTGCACAAACATGAATTTTATCATAACTTCCTTATATATGGTACTATAGTAACTAAATGTTATGTTGAAAATGAAACAAACATTATATCCATCTTTCTGCTCGTGTCCCACGCTAAGTACTAAAACTTTTTAATTTACACTTCTAAAACATTTTTTTTTTTATTTCATCGCAATTAACTCGTACATAAAACTCATTTTAGCCACGACTTAAATAATAGCACTCGCCTTTGGCTTTGGTTTTGTTAAACGTATCGGGTAAAATGGCTTCTTTTAAGCACTCTTTGTCAGTCACAGTCTACAATTAATTCAAAATATTTATTTTCTAATTTTGTGATTTTGTAAAATTTATTCTTACACTATGTTCTACTAATGACTGTATCAGCCAGATTGTCTACTGCTGAACACAGCCTCCCCCACTATGGGGGGTTCGACCGTCCACAATCACACCGCCACTCGTCGCATTAAATTATACTCGTATACTCACTAATTACTTCATTCTTTCATAAACAGTCATATCCTCAAGTCACCCGTCATGAGCCCCTAGTAATCCTTCACGCTTGGCAAGCGTCTTAGAGATCGCAGTGTATGATGACAGTAACATTAAATACAAGCTTGCATGGTGGTATACTACACCCATCACCCTAAGACAACACTTAAGACAACTAAGACAAACTTTGAAGCAGTGATGGCTCGGTGGTATTGCCTGTGAACTGCCGCGCAGTAGGCCCATGGTTCAAATCCCGCCACGGGCTTGAGCTTCACCGCATGGTGGAAGAACATTTTGCGAATGCCCGCCTAGCTAGCGACCACCCTCAAGTAGTAAATCTGTCGCCAAGCACTTAACGGTGAGTTCCAGCAGCTGTCCTTGAGAGCCAGTAGTTCTAGGTTAAGTCTGTTAACGCCTTCGACCACATCATCACTTACCATCAGGTGAGATGGTCAAAGGCTTAACAATCAGCAATCAGCATCATTAATTCAAAAACAGCCATATCCTCAAAAGTCTCCCTCATGAATCCCCCGTAATCCTTCACACTTGGCAGGCGTCTTAGGGATCGCTGTGTATGATGACAGTTAAATTAAATATAAAGTAAAGTTGTAGCAGCCTTGAAAACCATAACGCATGCCGGCATCAAATATAAGATTACTGAGTGTGGAAGTGGAGCAAACGACAATTTTTTAACGGGACATACTTACATATCAAAGACTTATAACAACACTGTCCCAAATGACGCTTAAGGCTAGAGTGCTCGTGGCGCTTTTCATACAAACTTAATTTCGTCGTATTTTAAATACCATGTGTTCAAACTCGGTGAAACTTAGCATGTTCTTGAGCCTAATATCTAAGCTTCTGGTTTGCCAGATTTCTGTTAAATTAAGTATTTTCAAAAATAATATTTTCAAAGATAATTCGTTTTGTAAGGGAATTTTTATTTTGACATTCAGGGAAAAAAATATTAATAAATCGTAAAACTGGCAAACCAGAAGCATAGATATTAGGTTCAGCAATATGCACACAAAATTTCATCGAGTTCGTGCACTTGGTGTTTAAAATATGACGAAACTAAGTTTGTATGGAAAACGCTTCGTGCACTCTACTCTTAAAGTTATACGATTGGAGGACAAGAATCGCTGAAGAAAGAGTTTCGGCTCGAAAGAGAGTGTCCAGGTGGCGCATCTCCCGCGAAATGGACCCGGGTTCGATTCCCGCCCAGGACATAACATTTTGTGCTCCAATAATTTGTAAAATATGACTTATGACAACTTCTTCACTTACAATAAGTTGCTAATACCGGTAGTCGTAATCTAATCTGAAATAACGAGCTGCTCTGCTTAGTTAGATAAATATGTAAAAGTACTTACAAAATGTAGATGTGCTCAATCTTGTACAGCATGTATAAAATCTTTACAAATGCGAATGATTGTCTCACTGTGTCACAGAGTAAGGTTCCAGTGGATAGAAGTCTTTGCTTGCCATGTGAGATGCATTGTGCGCCAGCTTATAGCCCCACAGTTCCATGGCCTCTTTGCACACCTCCTATAAAACGTAACATAATCTTTATAGTTAGGACATGCAGGTAAATATTTATATGGACATGGAGTAGAAATATTTATATACTAGAAGCCCGCGTCGGCTTCGCACGGGTATTAAAAAAATATATATATTAATTATACACACTTAAACCCTTCTATTTGAGTCAGGTTACTAAGAAAAGAAAATAATAAAGAATGTTTGAATATAATTATTTTAATTAACTTTTATTAATATATTTTATTTGTCCTTATGTTTTTTTTATCGCGCAAAATCATTAAACTCTTTTTGCGCAGTTGGATAAAAACTATCCTATGTCCTTTCCCATGTCTCAAACTCTTTCCATACCAAATTTCATCCTAATCGGTCCAGAAGTTTCAGAGCCTATTCAATGCAAACAAACAATCAAATCTATCCTCTTTATTATATGTATTATTATTTATTATATTTATAAATATACATGGAGTATAATAAAGAGGAAAGATTTGATTGTTTGATTGTTGTTTTTTTTATTATATTTAAAAATATACATGGAGTATACTTATAAATATAATAAATAATAATACATATAATAAAGAGGAAAGTTTTGATTGTTTGTTTGCATTGAATAGGCTCTGAAACTTCTGGACCGATTAGGATAAAATTTGGTATGGAAAGAGTTTGAAATCTGGTGTCAATAAAGAGGTATCGTATCATAAATTTGTCGCTACTGTCGCCAACCACCTAACAGAATTAGAAGCGCTCGTAGCGAAGTTTGCTTAGCCGTTCTGAATCGATCAGCTATGTTAAGCAACATGCGCCGCGGTCAGGAGTTGGATTGGTGACCGCTAGTTACATTACTACTGAGCGCTTCCGTGCTTCGGAGGGCACGTTAAGCCGTCGGTCCTGGTTGTTGTCTTCCGACAGTCGTTACAGCATGGTGGTGGGGTATTTTGCGAATGCCCGCCTAGCTAGCTACCACCCTCAAGTAGAAAATCTGTCGCCAAGCACCTAACGGTGTGTTCCGGCAGCTGTCCTTGAGAGCCAGTACTTCTAGGTTAGCCTGAACAACATCTTCGACCACATCATCACTTACCATCAGGTGAGATAGTGGTAAAAGGCTAGCCTATCAAGTGTAGTAAAAAAAAAACAACGACGGTGTATACAGTTGTTCTAAAAGAAGAAAGTTTGTTTTTATTCTAGGTCCAGAAAACTCTCTCTATCTTATTATCTAATTATACCGGTACGAACCAAAGACGAATATGCAAGCTATAGAGTACACACGCCTATCGCCCTTGGCATAAAAGAAAACTTTTTGGTGGTTAACACTGACCGTTAGCAAAAAGTTTAAAGATATATCTATATCGCCTGTGGTATCGTCTTCGTGACCCGTGACGATAGATACGATATAGACTATAGTAAAGAAGACCCCCAATGCACTACAGAAGTACAGATACACGTAATTAATCATATTTTTTTTTAGTGTGACGGAACAAGCTCGAGTCCCACCTGATGTTAAGCGGACTAACCTCTGCCTATGACAGATGCATTTCATCACAAGTTACGAATTACACTGCGCCCGTCACCTTGAGACAGCTGTTAAGCCTCATGTGTGCCTGTAATTTCACTGGCTCTCAAGGACTGCTGTCGGAACAAACCGTTAGGTGATTGGCGACAGATTTTCTACTTGAGGGTGGTAGCTAAAAATGTATTTCTGACATTAGGATATGGAACTATTACTTTATTGAAAATTTGTTGTTTTCAGTTATTTCTACCTAGACCCCTAGAAGAATAATTTAATTGAATTTCGAGTTCAATATAATATTCATCCCCAGTCAACGTTTTACAACATATATAAAATTTTCTAGTTTGTAACTTATTCCTTTTACGAGCTAGAAACCGGTGACATAAGCACGAATGGACGGACAAACAAATAGACCGTTAGCGGAGTCTCGTACGGAATCCTAAAAAGACAAACAAATCAGGCATTGATGCAGCATGGGGCACGTACTTATATGTGAAGTTCACGATTAGAAAACCAAAAAAAAACTTTCTGAACATTTCTTGTCATAGAGACACATAATGATAATTGAGTAAAGATACATCTTTGACATGAAATCGGCGTTTGTTTAATTAGAATCTCACTTTTTAGGAGCCGAAATATTTTTTTATAACGATTGATTTGGCTAGATAACTGTTTCCGGAGTATGGCAAAAACTGGTTGCATCCGTTGAGTGGTTGATTTATGTAGTATATTTTTATCCTAAATATTTAAGTAGTAACCAAAAATAGCGCATTGAACATCCAACATTCAAAATTCTAAACGGATTCAATGAGCTAACTCACAACAAATTTTTATTGAAGCAACCTTAATGTTTAGGGTTCCGTACCTCAAAAGGAAAAAACAGAACCCTATAGAATCACTTTGTTGTCCGTCTATCAAGATCCTTTTTTCAGGAACGCGTTGAAGTTTCAAGCTGAAATTCATATCAAATACTCAGGTCTGCTGTGGAGTACTACCCTTGGAGCTGTCAAACTTCTAAGCCAATACAATCAAAAGATTCACAGCCGTTTCTGCCGCTAATGTTCGACACTCGCAAGGGAATCAAAACCTTCCTGGTACTCCCCGTGAACTCAGAATCTTGAAGTTTGGTACTAAGCAACGTCTTATAACACAGATAAAGATAAAATTTCGAAAAGCATACATTTTTGGTTACATAAAAATATTTATAATAATTAAAAAATGTTATGGATTTTATATAGCAATAAAAATACCATAACTTTTACTTATATACCTACATGCTTGAACTGTGAATGTACAGTTTTACATACAAAAAGTAACAAAAAACAAACCTGTGTTTGGTTCATAAAAAATAAACAACATCGCTTTTACAAGGCTGCGTACAAATTGGATGTTTTTAATTTTAAAGCTTTAAAAAACCGGCCAAGTGCGAGTCGGACTCGCGCACTGAGAACCTCAGTACTTAACGTCCTCGAATGAATGATACAAGTATTCACAAATTAAAAACATCCAATTTGTACGCAGCCTTGTAAAAGCGATGTTGTTTATTTTTTATGAACCAAACACAGGTTTGTTTTTTGTTACTTTTTGTATGTAAAACTGTACATTCACAGTTCAAATACCAGAGATAGATATATACCCAAGGTTATAAACACATTCAACGTCGTCGGTGGTATCGCAATAACATTATAGGTATAGATCATTATTTCGTAAACTTTCTGTACCGAGTTTACTGTTAGTATATATGTCTATGAAAATATATTTAAAAAACGAGTAAGCGCTAGTTGGATTCCTACTGTACTGTATCAGCCGGATCGTCGACTGCTGAACACAGCCTCCCCTATTAAGGAGGGTATTTGCCATAATCCCCACGCTTGGCAGGCGGCTTGGGGATCGCAGTGTAAGATAGTAGTTCTTTAAAAGGCACTGCTGCCCACCTTCCAGTATAATTATTCCCTTTGACGCTTTTTACGACACCCACGGGATGATATGGGGAGGTGCAATTTTAACCCGGTACCCCACGGGGAATGGATTCCTACACCGTAATTCCAACACATAATGTACTAAACATGGTTATCTTAGTTTTGGATCTTGTATGTATTTCTATGACCGTTTCAACAAAGAAGTTAAAACCATCAATCGTAAAAAAAATACTCGTAGCTCCCCACACAAGAATGAGCTACAAATAAATATGTAAGAATTGTAAGTCAAGCTCAAAAACAGCAGAATGCAAACCTTAGCTACACGGGCGTGGTTTAATAAGTGTACCGTGTGGCACAAAGCAATACCTTGACGCGACCAATCGTATGCGATCATTTCTAAGCACCATATCAATTAACTCTTTTCTTCTCTAAAAACATAAAGGCCAACGCAAGATGTATTTTGGCTTCGTTTTCATGACCGATGGGCTGTCCGACGAGGTCCCTACCTGTAAATGCTATCTTTGTTCGTACTGGTATTCAATACTTTTCGCCTTGGGCGTAAAAATGGTAAAAAGCCTTTTCATGCGTGGTAAATTGCAGCATCACCCTACACACGTCGGCATGGGTGCTGGCATGCTGTTCATTAGACACATGTTTCCCCTCACATTGAACATAAACCGACAAGAGGATAATATGGGCTGTTGTATTCCTAAGTCGGGAACTGTACAGACCAAGTAATTAATTAATATGTCAGTAAAATTAGTAGTCAACTTCCCGCTTTTGACGCGTTCCAAGTAATGATAAAATAGCATTAATTTGTTTTCAGATTTAAATAAATGTGACCATGGATTGCGTCACCCAAAGACATTATACGCATAAGTTTAGTAATGAATAATACTTAGAAAATTATTGACGTTACACGTAAATGCGAAGATCACTTTGGTATGGCTACATAATAACAAATTATTTTTTGAGATCAAGATCCTAAGTGGTCGAATCCGAGCCCTAAACTCCGCTGTCTGTTCGTCTGTCTAACTCTTAGACGGAATGAGGTAAAAACCTGAAAATTTTATATTTTCTACACAATTGGGCTAAAAATTCAATTAAACTATTTTCCAGGAGGGCCAATACATGAAACGTTGCCAAAAATACTTCTTGTATCCTGGCTTTTGTAGTGTCTTCGTCTAGGGTATCACTGAGTAAAATACTTTTTTGTCATCGTCTATAAGTAGTATTTTTGAGTAAAGTAATTTTTTTTTGAGTCGTAAAATTTTTCGATTTTTTACTATTTTTGTTGATATGTAATAAACCGATACTAGTTTAGAATCTAAAATTCCGGTATATTATACATCATATCCTATTTTTAACAAACAAACACTGAAAACATTTATAACCTACTTTTGAATCTATGGTCAATATTTTATTTTTTTACATACTGTTACAATTCAGGACCCTGAAATATCAAGGCCAAACTCGCACTTGACCACTAGGTACGTTGGCGTTCATGTAAAACCTGTACTGATAAGTTAGTCAAGCTGTGAGACAGCCTAAAGTGAGCAAGGTAATATAAATATACTTAAGGCTGTCTTCATATCGCTTTTCATACAAACTTAGTTTCGCAATAGTTTAAAACCAAGTGTTCAAACTCGTTGAAATTAAGCATGTCCTCTAGTCTAAAATGTACGCTGCTGGTTTATCAATTTTCCGTAAAAATGTGTATTTTTTAATGAAAGGCGTTTCTAAGAATAATTTAACTATTAAAAACTACAGTATTAGTACAGTATAAAATACGTTTGTATAACAGGGAACACATACATAAACCAAGCTGTAGAAAATATAAAACAGCAAATGTATGCTTCTTGTTTGTCAGTTTTCCGTGTTTTTTTTTATTTTTTATGAAAGGCGTTTTTAAGGATGAAAATAATTTAACTATCAAACACTACAGTATAAAATACGTTTGTATAACAGGGAACACATACATAAACCAAGCTGTAGAAAATATAAAACAGCAAATGTATGCTTCTTGTTTGTCAGTTTTCCGTTTTTTTTTTTATTTTTTATGAAAGGCGTTTTTAAGGATGAAAATAATTTAACTATCAAAGACTACAGTATAAAATACGTTTGTATAACAGGGAACTCATACAAAAACCAAGCTGTAGAAAATATAAAACCGCAAGTGTATGTAGTAATTAAACAACTTTAAACGGTTTAAATCGCGTATATTTATCATTATTCACCCCGTGAACACGATCACTGCAAAGTGTTTGAAAGGTCGGGACAGAAATAATGATAAATATACGCGATTTAAACCGTTTAAAGTTGTTTAATTACTATGTGTAATAATCGCGAAAACCTAAGACAGCAAGTGTATGCTTCTTGTTTGTCAGTTTTCTGTTTTTTTTTTTTATGAAAGGCGTTTTTAATGATGAGAATAATTTAACTATCAAAAACTACAGTATAAAATACGTTTGTATGACAGGGAACTCATACAAAAACCAATCAGTAGAAAATATAAAACAGCGCACGTACCTGTATCTCTTCAACATAATCAAAATCCAGAACACTCTTCCATCTGAAAGGCACGTCTCGGGAGACCCTGAATGTGGAGCTGACCCCAGCAACTTCAACGTTGGTGTGGGTGTGTAGAAACTCTTCAATCGACTGCGTGGAGCTGAGCCGTAAGAACTTTAACATCTGGAGTGTTGTCACATTAGGGCTTAATGCAAGCTCTTCGTAGCGGAGAATCCTGTAACATAACATAATATTTGAAGTTCTTTTTTAGTCCATTTATATCTTAATGGAAAATTATTTAAGATCTGGAGTTCTATTCCCTTTTATGGCCAATAATATCTAACAAAAACCATTTTCAGTAACAGCCAAACAATGATGTGGTCGGTAGATGTCAATAGGCTCGGTTCTATACAACATAGGAGCGTAAACATGACGGAAACTTGGGTGTTTAGCCATATAGTACAGGCGTGTCAATTTGTTTTCCATTTTTGTTCCGATATTTTTATTACATACCATAAAGCAATCATTTTTGTTGTGACAGTAAAAACATTGCAACAGCGCGTAAAACATATAAGTTTATTGGTTTTTATCACATCTTTACGACTACATTATAAATGGACGTTTTCAGTATATTTTGTTGGTTATATCACAGAATAAAAAGGACCAGAATGATCACTCCGCAAAGCCATTCCAATAAATATGCAACTACGAAGCAATAGAGTGCACTTCAGTTCGCAAAGTACCTAATATTTATATTCACCTACAAGCCCACCGCACGCACCGTAGCATATTCCAGTCCGGACTGATACACCGATGTACAGTCGCCGGCAATAATAAATATACACTTGGTAATTTTCATAATAATGTGAATCACTAAATTCTTAGTGATTTAAGTTAATATACACATGAGTGAAACAATTCAATTTATTCTTTGATTTTAAGATACTTTTGTTTATATAGAGAGACACATAAGTCTTTGCCACAATTTTGAAAATTACAATGTGTATATTTTTTATTACCTGTAGCTTTAAGTACCTAAAGCGCGGAGTGAGCCAGGCCTGGTTATATAAAGTATATAATACATGTAATGATACATGATATTATTATTATATTATTATTTTCATAATATACCGGAATTTCAGAATCCTATCACAAGTAGTTTAGTTTTTCAGCTAGTCCCCTTAAAATAGTATAAAATTTACAACTTTGACAGAGCCCATTTAATACACGACTGCGCCAAAAAAGTTGCGTTATGTTTTCAAGGTTCGTGTATGAACGGTAGTGAGTTTCTTTATTCCACCATAACTTCTATACGCTCTTAACCGACTTCATTGTATAGAGATATCGTTAGATTCGTCTTGATAGAGCAAATGAAACTAAGTACATATAAAATAAAAAACGATTCCATAAAGAGTTGCAGTTATTAAGTAAGAAATTCGCAGTCGGATTTTTCACTTTTTTAATTATACTAGAACAACCATAACTTCCATCCTAGAACGTGTATCCAAGGCGACATTAGTAGGATCTTACCAAGTTTGGTTGGGCAGAGGAGGAGGCTCGAGCGGTGAAAGGGAGCATTGATGCATCATAAAGGGGACCCTTAACCTTACTCACTGGGTTGCAAGTCCCAGGCACCTTGACACTGCGCCTCTTCCTATGCAACGCTATGGACCCGGCACCCGCACGGTGAATCCATGGAATGCTACGTAATTCGTCTCATACATAAATGATTATAAATAAACTTGTTCATGTTTATAGGTAATCCGTTACATTACAAAATTACAAATTAACGAGGAAAAATTATAGTCATGTGCGGAATTTGAAACCGGGTCGTCCACTCCTATAGCTTCATCCCCATACGATGGCTAAAGAACAAGAGGATAAATTATATTATCATTCATCGACTCATATGTCATGTTAGCTCAGTCGGTCTGAGCATACCCCTGCTATAGGGGTAGATGACGCGGGTTCAAATCCCGCACATGACAATAATTTTTCCTCTCGTAAATTTGAAATATTGTAACAGAAGCAAGCAAAATTGCACTGAGTTTGAACACTTGTGGTATTTAAAATAATTATGACGAACGTTTGTATGAAAAGCGTTTCTAAGACATGTGCGCAATTTGAACCCGGGTCATCCACCCCTATAGCTCCATCCCCATACGATGGCTAAAGAACAAGAGGATAAATTAGAGTTATGACTCATATGTCATGCTAGCTCAGTCGGTCTGAGCATACCCTTGCTATAGTGGTCGATGACGCGGGTTCGAATCCCGCACATGACTATAATTTTTCCTCTCGTAAATTTGAAATATTGTAACAGAAACAGCCATGTATGCAAAATTTCACCGAGTCTGAACACTTGTGGTATTTAAAATAATTATTATGAACCTACGTTTGTATGAAAAGCATTTCTAAGAAACTAGCCTCAATAGTATCTCATTTCGCTCTTCAGATATTCAATGAAATACTAAAGAGGGCACAGTAACATGTTAGAGAGTTTTAAGCAAATTATAGTAGGTATATCTGTGAGAATAGTCTATATGTCAAATATAACGTAAAAGGGGTAGTTTTAATTAAATTAAAAAAATAATGTATAAGGCTTACATTAGTCTATCGGAGTATTGCTGGAACAAACGGCCAGCTGCAACATAATCGCTGATCATGTCAGCACACAGCAACTCTGGTTTCCAACAATCCGGTGCTGGCTGACAAAAGTTCCGGTGTTGGCGAGACTGCATCACACCACGAGGGTCACGGATCAATAGCACCACCTTTGCATTAAGCCTGTAAGACAAAGATAGACCAAACCTTTGTAATATAAAAAAATTTAGAAACAACCATTAGATAGAGGTAAGCTGACAATGATAGGTATTTGCGAAATAAGTAGGTACTAAACTAATGGGTGCAAACAATTCAATCTGACATACAGAATACCTACTATGCCTTGTTCATGCCTTCAGAAAGATTTTTCACCGTCTTCAAAAAATGGAAGAGGTCCTCAACTCGACTGTAATTTTTTGTGTTTATGTTGCCTCACAACTTTTAACAGGGTGTACCGATTGTGATGATATTTTTATATTCGAAAGCTGGTGCCTGTCCTGTAGTCCCATTTAAATTTCAATGAGACCTGACAGGTAGTATTTGAATCCCTTAATAATGCGTATTTAATTAGCTTTGACTATTATCATGATTTTGTTTGAAAGTTCCCGTGAGTATGAGACATATTAATGTTTTCAATAACCGGCTGTACTCACGCGTATTGGTCGATATTGTCGACCTAGGCATCGGACATACCCGAAACCTAGGTCGACAATCTCGACTAATACGCGTGAGTACATCCGGTTATTGAAAACATTAATATTATCATGATATTCTTATTTTCACTTGTCAATGTAAAATTAGCAAATAAAACTGTATGAGATGGTTTGGTTTATTTACTTATAACTAATTATTTTGTTTTAGAATATTTTGTCAGTTGTTGGTTTATTTTTTGTTAAATTTTGGACTCATTTATGAATCTCTATGTGTGTCTTACATTGTTTACATTTAAATGTAATAATTAGCATGTTAAAATAACACCAGCCAAGTGCGAGTTGAATTAGCACAACCGAAGGCTCCGTACTTACAAAATGTACCCAAAAACCCCTAATTTTATATTACATCTCGAGATCCTTAACTGGAGCCCGATCCAAACTTGTCCAGTTGTTATTATTTGTTGCTATTCCTTAGATATTGGGTTGATATCACACGAATGTTGATGCGTAACCAAGTGTATTACTACTTTCTATTACTACCGCTTTTACGATACAGCAAAAACAAAAGCTTCACTTTGAAAACTATCGCTAGTTTTATCCATATTAACTTATTAGGAACCAGCTAGGACCCGCGTTATATTGACCGGAAAGATTCCGACCAGTTTCAGTAACGCGTATCCTAGCCGGTTCCTAATAAGTTAAAAACAAAAGCGTTAGAATAAACGGGTTCCTGTACGGGTACCTAAATAGGTACCCTGTTTATTATTTTTCGTTAATATTACATTATTGTTATCCCCGACATTGTTAATATGGCGGATTGCCTAACGAATTATTCCTCATAATATACTGTGAAAATTTCCTCTTACGGTTCCAAAGATGCAGTCCATCCGTCATCCGACCTTAAAGGTCCGACAGACGGACATCCGCTTAGTAATAGGATGTAGTTTTCTATTACGGAACCCTAAAAAGACGTCAAGGTCAAGGCCTTAACGTAGAAGTGGTGAGTATGGCCTCGTAATATATTTCATCCAGCATGAACTAATTTTACCCAAACACCTATAAAATATCAGCAATATAAAAGTGTCATGTGCACAATAGATCAAATTTACTTAAACTTCAAAAACAAGATATTATTTACTGATGATTGCATTGAAACTTGATAACATTACCTTGCATATTATTGAATACATTGCCTTCTGTATAGAAGCCGCAATGCAAGTCTGCTTCAATTTATACGTGCATGATCATTAAAAAAAGTCTGGGGCACTACTAGCTTTAATGCATGTAGTGAAATTTAAATAAATAAAAAGATGATACCAAATAACCAAAACTGTATACAATAAATAGAACTGTAATAGTTATACAAAGAGTGCCAATCACCTAAATTAGTATAAGATCCAAAGGGCTGGGCATTGAGAAACTCATTTCAGTCATACTGACAAGTGGTACTTACTTATTAAATATTTTGTGAATGCTCAGCTGCTCGGAAACCTACCTTTTTAATACATTTGATTGTGAAGGAATGTGCATGAGACCTACCTTTTGTTAGCAGTACCCTAAAAACAGATACATTAACTAATGGTGTGTTTCGGCAGCTGTATCTGAGAGCCAGTACTTCTAGGTTAGCCTGAACAGCATCTTTAACCACATCATCACTTGCCATCATATGATAGAGTATGGTCAAAGGCTAGCCTATAAACAATAAATAAAAATGAACTTCTTTTTTGATTTGTGTTAAATAATACCTAATAAATATTAATACTTGAACTGTGTGATTTACATATGTAATGGTGTATAATTTGATATTATATAAAAAAAATTACGTCATTGCCCCACTGTTAAGGGGTCAAACATTGTTTACAATTTGATAGAAGAAGATAGATAGCAATATCCAAATAAAACAAATCCATGTGTTTGTTATCAAGGTTCAGAAATAGCTATCTTGACCTAATTTATATTGTTTCCCAACCATTCTACCAGTAATGCAGCTGGAGATATACAAATATACATGTTACCTCTCCAACATGTGTAAAATTTTCATCCAGGTGATGATTTAAGATGTCTTAATAATTTTTCAATTGGTTTAAGCACAAAATAAAAAATTTCAAACATATATTTTTTTCTCTGATGAAATAAATTTTAAACAATGTTTTGATTAACTGCAAAAATCTATATTAATGGCCAATTTGGGTATGCAGTAATCCGTTAACAGATAACCGAGGGGCATTTCAATAATTTATTCTTGGTGCAATATTTTGCAGTACGGGAAATTTTATTTTAAAATTATATAAAGGAAATTTATATATGTATCATACTTTAAAAGAACTGTTTGAAGAACTGGAGACTTCAACACTAAAGCCCAAACTTACTATCATTAAAAAAAAGATACTGTAACTAAGGAATGTGCCTTTAGCCCAGACACAATAATTATTCTTTCAGGAAGATAGAGGCTTAGACAGATAGTAAGATTGCCAATTCAGCAACTTTGCAAAAATGTAATTTGAAAGTATGGTCCTGCTCTGTATCAGGCAAGGTTGCCAGATCAATAAACTCATTATTTCTTCTGGGGGTAGATACCCCCAATAAAATGATCCCCCAATAAAATGAGTTTAATAAAATGATTAATGTGAAAAAATCTTTGAATAAACATCTAGTGGTAATCAAAATCCTTGTGATGATGTGAGCTGGTGAGCTTTGCATTGAAAAAAGCAATCATTTTTAGATTCTCCTTGTTTTTGAAGTTAGAAACATGCAATTTAGTATAAGAATTTAATGAGGGATTAACCCATTGAAATCTGCGATAATGATAACAATAGAATTTCATTCATAAATTGGCCATAGTGGGTCAGCCGATGACAATGAGTTAATTGAGGGCACAAACAGGAGTTCAAATATATAAAAATCATTTGTTTAAGCTGAAAATGACAAACCCCATGAAGCAGAAACTTGACAAGTAGGTAGTTTTATAGCCAGAAGAAGTCAACTATTAACAGGTTATATAAAAAGGCAAGATAAAGGGAGTCAAATAGGGAAGTTTGTTTAAATTCCTTTTTTTTTAGTTAGAAGCACTATATTAAGTCGTGAGTTTCAAGACAATTTAAATAAAAAACTTAAGCACAAAGATTTTCAAGATAGGGACATAAATATTAAGAGACATAAATAATGATTAACAATGTATATGAAAGTACTATGATTAAGCTGAAACTTGGTCAACATTTCTAGTATGTAGACATCAGTTGAGAAATTCTTTTATGATAAAGGGTATACAAAAGAATAAAAGTGAGGAAGAAATCTCAAAAACTACTCAATCTATCAAGCTGATAATTGGCATGTAGGTAATTTATGAGTAGAAAACATCAGCATCAACGGTTTGTATGAAAGGGTAGGATTAAGAGGATCATATCGAGGCCTTAAATTTTGTTTGGTAGATAGGCAGCTTAAAGGTAATAGACTTTTTAAGAATAAGTTTTACTCAAGGGTAGTATTAAGGGGGTCAACTCGGAACTAAAATGTTGTATAAAAATTCTATGTTTCTTAAATTGGGAGCAGGAAAGCCGGAGTTTTTTGTCATATCATCATCATCGTCATCATGAGCCGGAAGACGTCCACTGTTGAACAAAGGCCTCCCCCATAGAACGCCACATAGAACGGCTATTAGCCACTTGTAACTGGCTACCCATAACTTTTACGATGTCGTCAGTCCACCTGGTGGGGGGCCTACCCACTCTATATGCCTGCCATATGGTAAAACAAAATACTGACTTAAGTTTTTTAAGATAAGGATGAATTAAGAGACATGAATATGAATAATAGGGTTATAATTTATTATGAAAGTCCTATGTTTAAACTGGGTATTTACATTTCTTATAATATAGTGTGTGAACATCACCTAAGAAATAACTTTTAAAAGGACAGTATTAAAGGGGTTTGGAAGGGAATAAGGGTGGGAATATGGGTGATGGTATCTAGGTAAGGGGTGAAAGTAAGGGTTTGAATACTGGTAACTTAAAGTGGAAGTAGATATCAATTAAAGTGAATGTTAATATAAACATAATAGCAATTATGAATGCATGAGAATACTTATATTAAATTTAATCTCAAACTTAAACTTAAAGAAGACTAAAGTAACTTAGGGGCGAAGCAGCCTAATAGCTACTTTATATACAAGGTGTACCAAGAAGTAGTGATATACTGAAGCTAGGAGGTAGAGGAGGTCCTCTACCTCCTAGCTTCAGTATATCACTACTCATCGTACTTGGCAATACGTGAAAAATTAAAAAAAAGTCATAACTCCAAAAATACGAAAAATCGCGGAACATACATGGGGGTGATTCAGATAGCCCTCGAGGTCGAGGGCTATCTGAATCACCCCCATGTATGTTCCGCGATTTTTCGTATTTTTGGAGTTATGACTTTTTTTTAATTTTTCACGTATTGCCAAGTACGATGAGATTTTTATTTATGGTGATGTGAATTATTGAGGTAGATACTTGAATTTTTTTGTGTGCTAAGCTGATAGATAGGCCAATTCAGTATAGTAACGCTATCGTTAGATCTATGAATGGAATAAAAAAAATTAAATGCCAAGAAAGGTAATATTACCCATTATGTTCACAACTTCAAGGGCACTTAAAAAAATTAAAAAAATACTGTTTGGCTTTTAAAAACTTGCTCTTGCTTACATGGGGGTGATTCAGATAGCCCTCTAGGTCCTCTACTTCCCGGCTTCAGTATACTTACTTTCACTACTTCTTGGGACACCTTGTATTATTTAAAAATTATACCCTGTATTTTCTTTAAATATATTTTGAATAAAATTTAGTCCTAGCATTTGATTCTGATAAGCAATAGTATGGAATGGTGCAATAACACCTTGAGGCTATGGGATGAGTTCAATTTTTGGCGAAGATTTTTTTTCTAAGTAGGTATTCTATTAAAACTTATATTAAAATTAACCTTTGCCATTTCTCATATTTGCTATTCTCGGTTAAAATAATTACCATGTGTATCAGATGATAAGACAGGCATATTTTTTCAATATATATAAATTTGTATTTATGTATATACAACATTATTTTTTAGAAACATAATTTTATTATAATGAATAAGCCAGCAGTACTTTAACATAATAGGTTAAAATGACCAACTAGTAAATGATTTTCACTACTTAGCAAATAAAATGAGATATAACTTACTCTTTATCTTGCAATATATCCTTGACGAGACGTAATCTAACTCGAACAACCTTCATACTTTGAAAAGGGAACAGCTTACAAAACTTTGCTGTGAAATTAGCATCAAAACAGAGCTCTTTCTTATATTTACAATGGTCCCATAATCTTGTGTTATGGCTAAATTGGTGCAAATGGGTTTTTCCATACTCAAAATAGTCTTCCATTCCACTATAATCACACTTGAGCATTCTCTTGATAGTGCTTATGGCTTTATCTGCATGAGGAGGTCCTCGAATTTGTATAATTTCGTAATTTAATAGAGGTTCGTAATGATAGAAGTTACCTGGCATTGCATTCAGCACTTCACCAAGAAAAGTAGTTCCAGAACGCCAAGTAGAAATAATTACATTTCTCACAGGCTTTCCACCAGACTCAACAAGTAATTCCTCTAATTTATGAACAGCTGAATATGTAAAGTTGTAGTTCCAAAGCTCATTTTTAATTTTTGAGCGAGTTTTTTCCAATATCTTTTCAATGTTTGGTGTACCGTCGTAAGGGTTTGTCGGAACGGGCTGCAGAATACTGTCTTCTCCATCCTCTGTTTTCAAATAGTTCCTAAGGGTCCTGTGCGTTTCAGGGGACGGACGATAATTGATGTTATCTGTATATCGACTTCCAGCTAGAATCAAAAGAACACTGAGACCGAATGCGAAACATATTGAGTAAAAGTTGACTCGTCGCAGCATCACGTTTTATCACAGAATTAAAAAACTTCTAAGAATCTGTGAGGCTAGGAGTAAATAACACAACACACACACTACGAAGACACATAAACTACCATTTTTAAAAGTTCTCTGATTGCGTATAAATCATAATTCTTTGCTTTGCGTTTCCGCGGAAACACCGCATTGCACCCTCTTCAGAGCCATTTTGAAACAATGACGTAAATTTAACCCACCTGACATGACGAGTGACGGCTGTCATTTTACTTGCTCGGTAGGCTGTCATAATCACATTTTTTTTTAACTAGATTCATGTGGTTTGGTTATTTGAAGTTCATGCCACATTTTAATCCATATGTAATCAACTATTCGTAGATCAATACTTACTTACTTACCCACGTTGCGTTATTTTAATACCTGAATCGTCGGGCCATAAACCATTGTATCTAGCTCACACTCCTTGGGCGGAGCATCATGAGGTGTAACAGCGGGAAGCCGATATCGATAAAATTATCTTAAATGGATTTATATGGTTTGGCAGTAAGAAATTATATTGCTTTTATACAGAAGAACTTCAACATCCACAACAAGTATGGTTTCGGTTTACAATTTCGTATTGCACCTAAGCCCATATTATAAGCTCAATAGGATTGACAATGATATGATGGCAGACGTATCACTTCATATAAATGCTCATTTTCCAGCTGATCTATTATTTTTTTAGGCCTTCTCTCGAGAACTTTTCTTATATGGTTTTATTTTATTTCATTATTTGTAATTGTGATGTTGTTTTTGGTTAATATCTCTTGAATGTTTCTCTTTTTCGCAGCAGATATTGGTACTCTTCCTGTGTTCTGGTATTATTAAGAATAATATTAATAATAAAAGCCATTATTTCGGATATTTAGTTCCTTACGCTAAATTAAATCTATCTTCGACAACCGTATTCGTTTGCCTTAATTTGGCATAGGCCTCCTCCAACTTTTTACAGTCTTCTCTTTCTCTGGCTAGTCTAGACCACATATAGTTATTAACAATAAGCTGGGATAAATCATGAACACTTTTCAATTCATATAAAATCAAAAATGTATTTTCTTAACTATTTGAGAGCGCATTTTTTTTTATCTGTAAACAAGTAACGACTAATTCAATGAAGGCACTGTCAAGTCAAAGTCAAAATCAGTTATTCAATTTAGGCGTTTATTTTTTCCCGTAGTCCCGTCAATGGGACCTACCTACAATGGAACTACGGAAAATAACTGTCTACGGCGCTCTTATGAAGATCAATAATTGTCCGCTGTGATAAGGCGGACTCAGCTAGCGTGATGGCACCTGTATATATTTTATCGATAAGTTGGAAAGCGTTGCGTTTCCTTTTGTTATTGGCATTTATAGCCCAACGACTCAATAACGCGAGCAGTATAATGTTACATACAGGAGCCATACATGGTTTGATTAAAGAAGTTATTATTATCTAAGAACTCTGTAGATGAATATATTAAATTGGCTTGCAAATCAAAACCTAGTGATAGGGTATTTCTTTCCTTGTATAGGGCTTAAGATTGTGTTACCCATTTCTTGTGAAAATTTGAAGCTGTCTAGTTTTGCTTAAATTTAAAGGATATTTACTCCATAAACTTCTATAAATATATCAATTAAAAGAAAGTAGGTAACATTAGCCACGCCGCGCGTCAAGGGTACTGTGTTACCGTGCACTTACTCGTAGTTTACATGATATCATGATATACGACTTACCCCACTTCACAATAAGCGTAGGTATCGAGGCAAAGCGTCTCCGTTTTAGTTTGCCCAAAAATGCTAATATGGAATTTTAAAGTACTAATTATAAAGATTTTTTTATTTTAAATATTCCATTCCAAGTAAATTCCACAAAAAACTCGAACCTGCTCGATACCAATATTGGTACCGTAAGACTACTGATTGACAGTAACAAAAACAATATCAGAAAATTCGTTCAAAATATTTTGAATGTGCATCTGAAGGTTCGGAATCTTCGTACTTGATGTATACTTCAAGGAAGAACAGAAAGTGACGAAACGTGGGTATACTGCCAGGATGTAAGTTTCCTTTTAAGATCTGGGGTGGCTCCTCAATCCATACGGACATCCATAGATTACGTGTTATCTGGTACTGATTGGAACTGGAAAAAAATCTATTGGCAGAATGGTTGAATTCAATAGTGTTAAATAACAAGTAGGCATGTTAAGGTACAAATTACATAATAGTTAAGGAACATATTTTAACTTAATATTGTAGTACGTAATATTGTAATAAACGGGACCCTATTACTGAGACTACGCTGGCCGTCCATCCGTCCGTCTGTCACCAGTTTGTATCTCACGAACGGTTATAGCTAGACAGTTGACATTTTCACAGATAATGTGTTTCTATTGCCGTTATAACGACAAATACTGAAAATAAAATAATAAAATAAATATTTAAGAGGGCTCCCATATACCAAAACTTGATGTTTTTACCGTTTCTTGCTCGATACTAATATCCGTGACAGGTAAACGCTTTCTCTATTTACAGAATATATAGTTTTATGTTCTCTTTAAATATAATTAATTAAAATCAAAGCTCAATCGGACATTGCGAAAAGTGTCTGTAACTTGCAAGATTATGTTACAAATAATGGGACGGAGTCCCACTCGCACTTAGCCAGGCTTTTTTATAGACGCAACAAACTTAAGACAAAATAAAATATAAATTTTCTGTATCTACATATAACGACATGTTCCCTAAGTTTCAAAACAGACAGATAAAACGCGCATCGAGTTAGGCAGTGTTGGGGTAAACACTTATCAAACATGGTTTTGTGGTAAGAAAATTAAAACCCGCCAAGCGCTATTTAACTTTTAGTCTCTGTCTGGCTAAACAGACGTTGAAACCATGTCTTTGTCTTGTATTATTTTTGTGGTAAGACGGTTAGTGTTTAGGTTAAAAACTAAGTTAAATAATGCTGATGCCCTGTTATTACTGTCAATGATATAATCAGAAATGGTTGTGGTTAGAAGTGTCTTAATGTTAAAATGCAGAAAGATTGGTTTCACCCATCAAGGTGTATCGACCCATGATCCCATTAACATAAATGACCCATCGAGATTATAACTGATGGCTGACTGCAAACTTTTATGCAAACTTACGTAGTAAGTTCATGAAACATTAACGTGTTTAAATATTATAAATTAAACCGGCAAAAACACTCACGTTGAGGATCGAATACGTCGACCCCGGTTTCGAGCATATCAGATGCTCATCATCAGGGAGAGTCTGCAGCTGCGTCTGCGAGCTCCCGGTGGCACTGCGGAGCGCTGCCCGCGCGGCTCGGCGTGATACCGGTGCCACCGGTGGTGGCAGCGGGGAGCTGGGTTGGGGTGGAGCGAGTCCCGCGCTGCTGGTGCTAGGTGATGAAGTCCTAGCGTGCCCGGCTGAAGACGGTGGGCCTACTTCATCGTCTGTGATCGCGTCATCATCATCAGCACACGTACCGTGACATACAAAACTGACTGTCTTGCTCTCTAGACTGCCCGACAACTTCTGCATCGAGGTAAGGGTTAAGGGAGTTAAGGGTAGGAATCCAGGCTGGTGGTAGCGTCCTACCCCCATCTCTGTTAAAATTAGGATGTCGGTTGATTTCTATAGCCTCACGTATTTTACGAGGCACATAAAACTTTTCTCTAGCTAATACGGAGGCTTTATCAAAACGAATATAATGATTGGCGTCCAAGTGATGAGCATGTTCCGCAAGGGCCGATTTAGTAATGTCCATGTTCTTATTGCTCCTAATGTGTTCGGTCAGTCTAGTAGCGATGTTGCGTCGAGTCTCTCCTATGTAACTCTTGCCACAGTCACATGGTACTTTATATACGCCCGGTACGTTAAGGCGGTCTTTGTCCTTCGGTGAACATAGCATCTGTCTTATTTGACCGGGTGGACGGAAGAACGTTCTGATATCATATTTCCGTCGCAAGAGATATCCGATTTTGTCCGTTATTCCTCTTACAAACGGAAGATAAGCAGGAGAACGTTCCACCCTTGTTGGTCGCTTACGTTCACTTGTCTTTTCCCAGCGGCAACATTGTCGCCAACTGTATACGTTGTCCTCCAGTACCTCTGTTACCGATGTAAAAAAATCGGTTATCTTAATAACTAAGATTTAACTAAATTAATTTAAATCAGCGCCATCTGTAGTCATGCGCACAAACGACTATCTAAATTCCATCTGAACGTTGAAAGCGTCCTTTAAATCTATAAACCTAACTACCTTTGCTGCGCGCTGAGGTAGTTCAGCGACTCACCTATAGAGGTCGCATATCACAATCTAAAATCTCAGATAGCCTACGATAGAAGAAACTTTCTACACAAGATGATAGATGTCGCCGTGGTACTTATAACTTTTTAGAATACATCAGCATTCTAAATAATTATTTAAGGGTGAACTGGCCGGCCCGTTCTCCATACAAACGCCGTTGGGTGATCACTCCCTTATTTGAGGATTTAGGTCCAAAGTAAAGCACAATACCGATTGATCTCGTCATCATCTAGGCTTGTATGATGCCGAAATTTTAATAAAATATTTAACCTGAGAATTATGAGCCTCGAAACATTTTCATACAAAGTTTTCGAGGCTCATAACTTACAAATCAATTATATTTATAAAATGTTGGCATCATACAAGCCTAGATAATGACGAGATCAATCGGTATTATGCTTTATTTTGGACCTAAATCCTCAAATAAGGGAGTGATCACCCAACCGCGTTTGTATGGAGAACGGGCCGGCCAGTTCACCCTTAAACGTTAAAATAAATACTAAACATTATTTGGACTGTATAATAATAAAAATATGGTTCCAAAAATATAAAACATTTGATAGTAATTACTCGTCAATTCGACTCATATCGTGACAGTTAAACAACTGTCAATCCAGGCTGTCAGAAAAAAATACCACGATATATTTTTGAGCTTCCGATAGACGAACGTTTATCTTTCAAATTAATTTAAAATACAGTGTATAGTGATTGGATTGACGACTCTAACGGCTATGAGGCATGAGTGCATTACCAAATAAGGTCATGCAACGGACAAGAGTTCCGGCAAACCTCGGATGTCCTTCCTGAGATATTTTTGGCGTCACTTTGTTACCAGCCACTCAACGCGCACCACTCACAATAAATTTTGGAATCACAGCGTTGATTTTCCAGTACTAAAATATAGTTCTTACGATTTCTAATCTTCTGACAAACCCCAAATCTGGGGTTCCAGTAGTACGCCGACTGCCAGTATCCGGATAACAGTATCCGAGTTCCGGTACACGGCTGGGTACACGACTTCCAGTGCACGGCGGACCTTCTACCGACCTCTGAACTCCGGCCGTCCTCTGACCTCCAGCACCGACCGCGGCCATCCTTCTCTACAGCGACTGCTGGGAATTTCTACCGGCGCGGCGGTGTGGAGCCGAGCCCTGCACGGCAGACCTGCTGCTGAGCATCGACTCGAATACTAGCGGACCGGAGCTAAGTCCGGAACTTAAACAAGGAAGCTTGCCAAATTGATAAACCTGCCTGAAATCCACGACCCTTTCTCTAATATACCTACTTGTATTCTGATTCTTCTCTTCTTTCTTTTATGCTCCCTTCTACCCTGAGTAGGTAGGTAGGTGACACCTCTCTCACGCTGGAGCTCTTTTTCTATGTATGGAGGGTCACATAGCCTAAGTGCTCGGTCCATCAATGCTCTTGGTGATGATGAGCATCTGATATGCTCAAAACCCGGGTCAATGTATTCGATCCTCAACGTGAGTGTTATTGCAGGTTTAATTTATAATATTTAAATGTTGTGTGAAACTCACGAGTTTTTCATTTCAAAAATCATTAACGTTGTTATTCCCTATTTTTGTAGGTGTATGTA
The DNA here is from genome assembly GCA_963890685.1 of Plagodis pulveraria. Taxonomy (NCBI): domain Eukaryota; kingdom Metazoa; phylum Arthropoda; class Insecta; order Lepidoptera; family Geometridae; genus Plagodis; species Plagodis pulveraria. The sequence continues at coordinate 26,300,905 of OY982950.1, read as the reverse complement.
TACCTACAGTGATGAATCCATCAATTAAAACAAGCACAAAATGTGTATAGTAATTAATTAGAATGAATAATATAACATTAGGTACCTTGACGAATATCAAATATATCATTCATACATATCCAATTCGATACCAAAAAGAAAACATACAAAATGATGTCAATATAGGGCGTTCGGATAGCTTAACGGTGCCAAAAATAACACTCACAAACGCTAAAAATGATCACACGGGCCGTTCGTTTTGGGACTTCGTGAGCAAAAATATCGTTTTCGCTCACCGTTCGGATAGCTTTGAAAACGCTACAAATGACAGAGAAAAGTGATATTTTTGACCCATGTCTTACCGTGGGATCGTTGTGATCGTTTTTTGACAACTGCTGGTTTGACAGTTGTATTTGGCGCGATTGAAGAGTCTCACAAGTTTTTATTTAAGTAACTATCAGAAGCCATTAACAAAGAAATATTAATAATATGGGTACCTACTTTTTTGTTAATTTTAGAGATTGATTCCATGTTTCATACTGTGCAAAATTGTTAAAATATTGTCGGTTGTAAAAGTATGTTTTAAGCCGTTCGGATAGCATGCAGTAATTGGTGGTCAAAAATAGCAAAAGCTTCTATCCGAACGCTAATACACAAATGCCACTTTTGAAACTGCTACAAACGCAATCGAGCCAAAACGAACGCACCTTGTATACTCGGTCACTGTCAATGTCATGTCATTCTGCATATATTTTCAACTTTTCTACTCATATTGTTTTGTTTACAAATTTGTTTTCTTTTGTATTGTATGTACTAAGTACTTTGGTAATAATCGCAAAATTGATATATATTCGGTATGTCGATTTCATGTAAAGTTTTTAAACCTAAGTTATTTCTAATAATAGATGTGGATACATTATCACCAATTAATATAGTTTGCAAATTGCAAAGATGTAGTTCAAAATAATGTTTCTGACATTAATTAAAGTTGATTTAAGGTGCAGGTTGGTGTAAGACCGGATGGTTTTGAAACCGTAATACAAAATATATTATTTATTAGCTTGAAAAATCCTATATAGATTTCTACCTAAATTATAGATTGTTAGATCAGTATTTTGATGATTCTCTGAACACAATGGTTCCAAGGCTCAATGTGAAGTGGTTATATAGTTTTTGAAAACCTAGGGAAAGTACAGACTCTACAGACCTACAGGGCAGGGTCGGACTATATTCCAAATCTTCTGTTCATAACTAAATTATCCAGTATTAACCATAAAAACATAATCTATCTAGTTATTGGTATATTGTTTCTATGTCAGAGTAAAAGATACCAGTGCAAAAAAGTTAAATTTATCAAGTTTATCAAACTTTGAAATCCAGTTAGTACATCAAACACAATAACATTATCATTATTTTATTTTGAGAGCTAGGTAGATGCTATTTTATAACTTTCCAGGTCAACAGGTTTAGCAAGTCAAGGTAAATTTTATTTTATAGTTTAGTTATATACAAGTTAAAAAAATTTCATCCTATCTTTGTCCTTTGAAATGTTAGTGGTGAAAGAAGGAATTTCAGTCTGCAGCCATTTCGAAGTATATTTAAAGCACTTAGTCTATCAAAAAATCTACCACATGGTTCCAATATTCTGCAAAACTTGTAAAAAAAATAGTAATTACTAAAACATGTTATTATCTCGAATCTTAAAAAAAATTCAAATATTTGGGTACCTTCATCATATTGCAACAAATAAAATGTAATACTTATTGCAAACATTAGTCTTGTTTGTAGTACAACATAAGTTGAATGTGTCGCTCCATCCCCATACAATTGTATAAGAACGAGAGGACAAATCAGAGCTATGTTGGCTAAGCATGCCCCGGTTATAGGGATGGATGGTGCGGTTTCAATCCCGCACATGACTATAGTTTTTTCTCGTCAATATTGTTATTTTGTAATGTAATATGCGGAGCATGCATTACTGAAATAATAAAAATATTAGAATAAAATGTGACTGGATCGCTCCAGCACATGACAACTGGCTGAATGTTTAGAACAAAATGATGTCGTAGTCTTTGTTATCAACACCTTAAAAAAAGTCTTTCTTACTTGGTAATTTAATTTATCCAACCTTCACCCAGATACATTCATACCCTGGTGCATCTTACCTGAGTTGGAAGTTTCGGCAGAAATACCGTCAAAATATAAAGTACTAAAATATTTTTATGGATACAGTATGTAGTTATTGTGGGAATATCCTTTTTAGGGTTCCATACCCTAAGATCAGGAAATGGATGCCTATTTTATTAGACACCACATGTTGCTGTCAAAGACTGACTGAAGACTGTGAAACTAGAAAATAATGAATAAATTATAAGCGGGAATCTATTACATGAGTATGTATTTGAAAAATTTTTTGCACCCTGGCATGTTTATTGTCATAATATCTACGATTTGTTGAGTAGAGTGTAAATATATCATTTTATCAAAAGAAATAAATTAATGGGTAGATGTCAAAATTTACAATTTTAGACCATTCTTTAATACAGGGGATTAGGGTCTATCTCAAAAACGAATTAGTAAACTCAAATACCAAATCATCTTTAAACCAAAAAATACACTGAAAACATAGATTTATAATGTATTTTTGAAGCTGTGATAAAAATCAACATACTTTTTTAGTTTATAGGCTGTTCAATGCAGAACCTTGAAACAGCGAGGCCAGTATGTAGCCATAATTTGAACAGATAGTAAGTGATGAATTGATGATGGTAGTTGACTGTGTTAACAGGCTTAACCAAGGTTTACTGGCTCTAGGGCAGTTGCAAGAACATACCCATATGGCTCCACTACACAATTTGAAGCGCTCGTAGCGAAGTTTACTTATCTGTTCTCAACCGATCAGCAAAGTTAAGCAACGTCGCGCGCGGTCATGAGTTCGATGGGTGACCGCTAGTGACATTACTACTGAGCGTTTCCGTGCTTCGGAGGGCACGTTGAGCCGTCGGTCCCGGTTGTTGTCTTAGGATGGCAATCGTTATAGCATGGTGGTAGGGCATTTTGCGAATGCTCGCCTGGCTAGCTACAACCCTCAAGTAGAAAAATCTGTCGCCAAGCACTTAACGGTGTGTTCCGGCAGCTGTTCTTGAGAGCCAGTACTTCTAGGTTAGCCTGAACAACATCTTCGACCACATCATCACTTACCATCAGGTGAGATAGTGGTCAAAGGCTAACCTATCAGGCATAAAAAAATAAAAAACTGCGATTATAGACAATTACACCAAGCATGATCATATCATGTGTGATTAATCACTTAAAAAATCTAAATCCATTAATTTTCATGCTAGTAGGATCAGGCGTTGCACACACATCTAATACCGCTTCTTACTTGCAAGTTCAATGTTTAGAGATTAAATTAGGAAGTGGCCGGTGACAACCCTATATGCATACCATACCTTAAACCCTAATTAGGCAACATACGATATGGGACGACTTAACTTTTATATCTAGGTGCTTATTGGGACCACATATTATGTTAACCACCATAGAATAAATATGTATTTGATGCTATAAACTTCTAAAAGAGCCATCTTCTGTTTCAAACTAACACAGAAAAGACCTTAGCCAGTACTTTTATTATTATTACATGGATATGTATTGTGTACCTACTCTGATTTAACACATCTCAATTTTTTTGTTGCATTTGTAGTTGATACTGTATGTGTTGCAGTGCTCAAAATTGCTATTTTCCTTCTTGAAGAAATTCTTAATTATACTTATGTGATTAACAAATACTTTATTTTTATACTGAACCACAATTATCTGTGAAAAAGGTGCCAATTTATAGTAATTATTGTATATATTTTGACTAAAACTCCACTAATACATTAAAAATACAATGAAATAATTTTATACTTCTTATTTTACATGAACATCCTTATGAAAAGGATTCATAATTTATGTTCATATGTAAAAGAAAATGTTTAGGTCAGTAACTTCCTAATGTTGAATTGGAATATTGCTGGTATTGTGTTTGTCAGCTTAACTGTATTGTCATAGATAATAAAATTATTTAGGTACTATGTTAATTTTATTAATCCCAGTCTGCATGAAAAAAATGGAGTTGTCGTAATAATTTATGTTCAAGAATTTAAGCTTATTTCAAAATCTTTTGCAAAAGCTCACTTGGCTCTAAAACCTGTAAAAAATATCTTGACAGTTAAAATTTTCACAGATTACATGCTTGATTTTCTACACGAGGGTGGTAGCTAGCCAGCTAGTAGCTAGGTTTTGTTATTGGTAGGACACTAGCAAAATGTCCTACCACTTTGCGGCTCAATGGCGTGGCGGGGTTAGTACCATGGACTATTCGCGCAGCAGTCCAAAGCTATTGACATTGAGCCTTGGCTTTTATGGCCATTGCTTAGCTCAGATTGGCAGAACACTGTGGGTAAAATATCTTCTCGTTGTAACTTGTTTAATACCCTCTTCACTAAAACATTTTTTACATGATTTAGGTCTACATGGCTAGGACTTTACTATGAATTGAACGAATGGAAAGTGTAAAAGTTCTCGTCTTTTTCCCTTAACAATGCGTACTTTCCAATTTTTTTCCTAATTTTAGGATGTACAGAATAAGAACAACAGTACGGGTGTTCTGACAGTTCAGACATAGCAGCGGACAAAAAAAAGGAATGGAAATGGCACACCTGTAAAAGTGTTGATGGATATCGCTTTCATGAACCACTGCGAAAGTTACGCTTGCTTAGCCACTGTAGCTTGTTGAGTACAACTACTCAAGTATTATTTATTCTACAGATAAAAAAAATGCCTATAAGAAGAAAGCCCAGAAGAAATTACAACGGAGAAGCCTTAAAGCGAGCTTTGCAATCTATCAATAATTGTGGCATGACGGTATATAAAGCATCAAAAGTGTTTCAAATACCAGACCAAACTTTACGAGACCATATTAATTATAATATCAACTCTAGACGTGGGTCTGCTCAAGTGCTTACGTCAACAAAAGACGCTGTCGTTATTAAATGGATTAACCATATGGTGAAACTTGGCTTTCCAGTTACAAAAAAGCAATTACTCTATTCCCTGGAGAGGAATAATATATCAAACAATTTCAATAACGGAGTGTCAGTCGGCCAATTTTACGAGGGGTTCTTCAAAAGGCATCCTAACATAAGATACAAAGTCTGCGAAATTCTAAAAATTTCACGCGTTGGTGCCACAGAACAAAAGATACGAAAATGGTTCAAAAATGCCCACAAATATTTTGAAGACAATAATTGTTTAGACGTTCTAGAAGATCCATCAAGAATATTCACTTGCGACGAATCTGCGTTTTATATTTGCTCCAAAGGTGAAGCAGCATTAGTGAGAAAAGGTAAAGCTAAGAGTCTTGAATCTGAAAACGATGACAAAGAATGTTTGACATTGTCACTTGGTGCTTCAGCAGACGGCAAACTTATGCCAATTGTAGCTATCTTCCATTCTAACCAAATTTTGAATATAGATCCCCAAAAGTATCCCGAAACATGGAACATTGATCAGTCGTGTAATGGACAAATGACTTGTGAAACATTTTACAAATATATAACACAAGAATTCAATAGCTTTTTATTAAAGGAAAACATCAAAAAGCCTGTTGTGCTATTCTTAGATAGACAGACTACACATCTATCGTTGCCTCTATATAAATTTTGTGAAGAGAATGGTATTATTATCATGGCGCTGTTGCCCATCCTGACGCACTTGCTCCAGCCTATGGATATATCAGTTTATCAGAACTTAAGATGTTCTTGGAGAACAAGTGTTCACAACTGGAATATAGCGAATAAAGCGCAGAAGCTAAAAGTAGAAGATTTTGGTCCAATTCTAGATGATTGCATTCGAAAAACTCTTCAGTCTTCATCTATTATAGAAGGGTTTCTCTTGGCGGGCTTGTATCCATTCAATGAAAACGTGATAGATTATTCTAATTTCATCAACACAACTCAACCAGAAGACACAGAATATAGCGATGCTGATGTCAATACACCATTATATAAGGAAATTAACCTTGTTGAAAATTCTCAAAATATCAATCCTCAAGATTCAAGCGCGCTTCAAAACTGGACACAACAAAACCGGCCTTACTCCATGCAGTTTCTCAGACAGTTAGAAAATCGTCTTGGAGCTGAAAAACTAGCACTCTTCAAAAATTGTTCAGGAATTTGGAAGGGCGACGTTAAAGACACGAATTTGTATTATTTTTGGAGAAGGATTAGTAGACAATCTGTACAACCGAATAACTGCACGATACTTCAAATATTCCAAAAGCTTATCAAAGATCATTTATAAAATTAATTGGCAATAAACAATAGTTTTAGAAAAAATACTGTTTATTACTTTACATTTTCTATTTCGGCAATTGCCATCAACAGATAAACACCATGCCTATTGGCCGCTGTCTCACCCAGGGTAAGTGTTAATTAAAATGCGGTCAAAGATGAGGCTCAAGCTAAGCTTAAAATAAATCATTCGCAGAAGTTTTAAGGGAATTGTTTCTCAAGGACAGCGACCGGAACACAGTTAGGGGCTTGGCGATAGATGTTCTATTTGAGTGTGATATATGATTATCGAGCATTCGCAAAATGCTGTGGTGGTAGGTACGTCCCCGTGCTCCACCTAGGTTCTCCACCTTGCTTAAATCTCCATTACCCTATTTACTTAATTACGATATGAAAAAAATATGCACATTGCAGCATATATTTTTCATATCCTACCTATACTTGCGAGCCTTCGTATTTAATATATATATAAAATTCGATCACGTAACAATAAAGAATGATTAAACCCATGTTTACTAAAAATATAAAAAAAAATAGTCAAAATTTAAGTAACTTCATTGGTGCTATTTGTTTTTTTTTTATGCCTGATATGTTATCCTTTGCCCACTATCTCACCTGGTGGTAAGTGATGATGTGGTCGAAGATGTTGTTCAGGCTAACCTAGAAGTACTGGCTCTCAAGGACAGCTGCCGGAACACACCGTCAGGTGCTTGGCGACAGATTTTCCACTTAAAGGGTGGTAGCTAGCCAGGCGGGCATTCGCAAAATGCCCTACCACCATGCTATAACGACTGCCACTGTAACGTGCCCTCCGAAGCACGGAAACGCTCAGTAGTAATGTCAGTAGCGGTCACCCATCCAACTCATGACCGCGCGCGACGTTGCTTAACTTTGCTGATCGGTTGAGAACAGCTAAGTAAACTTCGCTACGATCGCTTCAAAATCTTCTACGGTATGTTGGTGCCACGAAATTCATTACATGATTTAAAAAAATTACAGAATAAAACATTTTCTTGAAACAAAGCCAACAAACTGAAATATTTAATCGTAAAGGCTCCAATCAATCATTTTAAACTTTATAACCAACGATATGCATCTTGCCAATAGTTTCTCCAAGAAAGAACCATAGACACACCTCTGCTACCACCAGAAGCAGCAGCCACGCCTGTCTTACCGTCAGGAACTTGTAGCAGCCGGTCTTGAAAAATTCTTTGACCAGGGCTATGTCAGCTTTGAGTTTCTGGGTAGGGAAACAAACAGAAATGTGAGACTTAGATATCACAAGTTCTGTATCAGCCTGATCGTCCACTGCTGAACACAGCCTCCCCTATTTAGGGGGGATTTGCCATAATCCCCACGCTTGGCAGGCGGCTTGGGGATCGCAGTGTAAGATGGCAGTTCTGTAGATGGCGCTTCTGCCCACCTTCCAGTATTTTTCCCTTAGTCACCTCTTACGACACCCACGGGAAGATATGGGGAGGTACAATTCTAACCCGGCACCCCAGGGGGACTCACACGGGGGAATCACATGTTATTAACGGCGAAAGACTTCCACAGTAGAACGAAAGCCTCTGCTTCTTTAGAAGATACTGTTACCCACCTTTTTTTATAGTTGATAGGCTAGCCTTTCACCCTTCGCCACTCACCACTACCTCACCTGATGGTAAATGATGATGTTGGCAGGCTAACCAAGAATTACTGGCTCTCAAGGAAAGTTGTCGGGACTCACCTCTAGGTGCTTGGCGACAGATTTAGCTAGCCAGACAGGCATTCGCAAAATGCCCTACCACCATGCTGTTACGACAGCCATCCTAAGACAACAACCGAGACCGACGGCTTAACGTGTTCCGAATCACGGAAGCGCTCAGTAGTAATGCCACTAGCGGTCACTCATCCAACTCATGACCGCGGCGGACGTTGCTTAACTTAGCTGATCGGTTAAGAACGGCTAAGCAAACTTAGCTACGATCGCTTTAAAACTTTCAACATTAGCATCTCTTTTGCATGATGGTAGGGCATTTTGCGAATGTCCGCCTGGCTGTGGCTAGCCACCTCCCGCAAGTAGAAAATCTGTGTCTTTGAGAGCCAGTAATTCTAGGTAAACCTGAACAACATCTTCGACCACATCATCACTTACGATTAGGTGAGATAGTGGTCAAGGATTAACCTTTCAAGCATAAAAAAAATCTCTGCCATATGCACCCCATTATATTCAGCCACTTTCGATGCCCCATTTTCCGTTTAACTTACCTAATAGGTATTCTTCGTGTGGTTACAGAAACCTGTTGGCACATTATTATTTTTTAATTATACAGGGTTATTGGAAAAATGCTAACAACCTCTTAGAGCGTTTTCACATTATCCGATCCGATATCGGTGTCGGACGACGATAGCCGACATCCGATAGCCGACACCATGTGCTATTTTCACATATTTCCGACAAAATCGTTCCGATACGGCCATTTGCTCCATAGCTTAGTGCGGGCAGGTCATCATGGCAGACTATAATAGAAAACTTTATTTGCTGTATCTATTATATTTGAGACGCAAAAAAAGATCTGTCCACAGACAGTATTGGATACATCCCATTGTGGAAGCTAGATATTCAGAGGGAGCATTTTATACTCTTTTTAGCAAGCTACAAAACGCACCTAGTAAGTTTTTTAACTACTTTCGTATGAGTGAATCCACATTCAATTATTTGTTAATTCATCTCACAAACAGTATCAAGAAACAAGACACACATTTTCGAATGGCTGTGGGGCCTAAAGAAATGCTGGCTGTTACATTAAGGTAAGTTTACTATTTTCATGTTTGTTTTTTAATCATTCATCATTCATCATTATCGTTTGTGGGCTGGTGGTATAATTAATTAAAGAAAGTTCGTTATAAAAAGTATTTTAATCAGAAACAGGTATTGTTATTATAAAGATCAAAATGAAAATGAAATAGCATATGACAAGGTGAACTTACAATTCGGAATATTTATTGAAAAATTGCTGAAAGTTATTAGTATGGGATTCTGTAACCGATTCACAGGACTTGCTTGTAGTCGATGTTCGTTGAATTCCAACTAGTTGTGGAGTGGGTACATCCATGTAGGAGTTACTTGGAGTCGATGTTTGTTGAATTCCAACTAGTTGTGGAGTGGGTACATCCATGTAGGAGTTACTTGGAGTCGATGTTTGTTGAATTACAACTGATTGTGGACTTGGTACATCAATATAGCAGTTGCTTGTAGGTGAAGGAGATGTCAGTAATATAGGTGAGGGAGAATTTATTGAATTGCTATGAATCGAATGGCCATGGTTTGGATATGATCTACTGTGTCCAGGTGAAGGGTTTGCGAGAATATATGGTGATCGTACACGTTGATGAAGGACCCGATTTTGTTTAATTTTTTGTATACTAGATAGAAGGTCCATTTGTAGCTGTATTTTCTCTGGTTCTGACATATCTTTGACATATGGTATAAAAGACGTAAAGAAACTGTCCTCTGTTAACAATCTTTCAGAAATGGTAGTTTTATTTTCTTTTATTTCTTTTAATATTGCGGCCTCAATACTGTCTATTTTCCTTTTAGTCTTTGACGGCTCCTTCTTTGATTCATGTATAGCAACATTATCAGAATGTTCATTATCATTAGCAGCGATCACTTCATGCTCCTGTTCTGTTTCTTTCACAACGTTGGAATCAGTTTCAGCTTTATTCGTAAATTTCAGTAAAAATTTTAGGTTTTCATGGTACACATATGGTTTTTTTGCAGCTTGCCCTGACTTTACATTAAGAGATCTAATGAACGCGTCTCTTATATTATTCCATTTGTTTATAATGAGTTGTGCTGAAACAATAATTAGCTTATTAATACAAATGTACTTAGGTATCATTACATAGTTTAAATAGGCTGAATTAAGTTTATGTAACCACAATTTTTAAAAGAGCATTAATAAACAAGATTACAATTTCTTTTTTACTTTTCAGGTACCTGGCCAGTGGTTGCTCTCTGACCGATCTGCACTACAATTACAGGCTAGGCATCAGTACATTGAGTGAAATTATAAATTTTGTTTGCCAAAAAATATGGGAAAACTTCCGTAGCAAACATTTAGAAAATATGTCTGAACAAAAGTGGAAAACAGTAGCAGAGGGTTTTAAAAAAAGAGCATCTTTTCCCAATTGCCTCGGTGCTATAGACGGAAAGCACATACGCATTCAAAATTTTCCACATGGCGGTTCAATGTATATGAATTACAAGAAATTCTTTTCAATTGTCCTTTTGGCAGTTGTAGATTCAGATTATTCGTTCATTTATGTTGATATAGGCGCATATGGCAAAGATTGTGATTCCTCTATACTACAAAACACCCATTTTTGGAAATTGTTGATGCAACGAAATTTACACATTCCACAGCCAAAACCCATTACTGAAGGAGAACTTACAGTTCCCTACGTATTTGTTGCTGATGATGCATTCCCAATGAATGAACATATGTTACGAAGCTATTCTGGACATAATTTAAGTCAAAAACAACGCGTATTTAACTACAGACTTTGCAGAGCACGTCGGTATGTTGAGTGCGCATTTGGAATTATGAGTAATAAATGGAGAATATTCCATCGACCCATCGATGTGTCCCCAAAGTTTGCCAAAAACATAGTGAAAGCTTGTGTTATTTTGCATAACATCGTGAGGAAGCGTGATGGATATCGAATAGACGATATAATTTTAAGTGAGAGATCATCTCTAGAAACTTTGTCCAGTCCCCAGACAAAATCCACTAATAAAACAGGACGTGGAGTCCGTGCAACCTTTGCTGATTATTTCGTTTCAGATGTAGGTAAATTACCATGGCAATTGTCCAAGATCTAGGTCATAAAAATAAATATTTACTTAACTTGTACATAATTAAAAGTGTAAATTACATACCAGTCTTTTTTTTCTCATCCTGATTTAAAACTTCATATCCCTCTTCAAGGTATTCAAATACTTCTCGCCAATTATTGTCTCGGAGTATTTTATTTTTATATTCCTCGTGAGTTTTATCCCACAAGCATGGTTTAGATTCTACCAGTTCAATTAAAGTAATTATATCGTATTTAAATGATGACGACGCCATGATGACAACCAAACTAGTAAAGAAGCTCAAAATGGCCGCCGCGCATCAGGCTCTACGCACACAGAGACAATTTAGATACACGTACAGCACACATACAAACATTATCGTCCGACGGCTCACGGGCGTCCGATGGTGCCGCCAGCGTATCGGTGTCGGCTCCGATATCCGATATCGGGCCGGACAATATGAAAGACAGGTACATATTTCTCACATTTTGCTTGCCCCGATATCGTGTCGGCGTCCGACACCGATATCGGATCGGATAGTGTGAAAACGCTCTTAGGGTTGACTTCTGCAAGTCCTAACAAACATTTTAAGATGTTAAATCTGAAATGAAAACAATAAGTTTTTCTAGTACCTACTGTCTGACACTTTTAAGTTCTGTGTCCCGTAGTAAAAGACAAAGCCAAGAACGCCCGCCGCGGCAACACTGGACCGCGCCGCGCTCCCTTTGAATAGAGTTTTGAATATTTACGTCGGGAAAAGTAATAAAATATATGAAATAATAACTTACAGGCACAAGAGACTTTTAACACCAGGTGATCCTCGTGTTTATTCCATCAAATACACAATAACAAACACAAAAAAAACAAGTGTTTGTTAGGACTAGCAGAAGTCAACCCTATAGACGTTGTTAGCATTTTACCAATAACCTTAAAAGGGTAAAGGAGGGCTAATGATCACGCGGCTCACCTAGTGATTAGTGATCACCGTCACCCACAGTCCGCGGTTCGATCTCCACCGCTGGCTGGAGCTTCATCGCATGGTGGAAGGGCTTTTTGCGAATGCTCGCTTGTCTAGCTACCAGCATCAAGTAGAAAATCTGTCTACCAGCACCTTACACTGTGTTTTGGCAGCAGTGCCTGAGAGCCAGTAAAATTACAGGCACATGAGACTTAACGCAGTCGTTAAGTCTCATGTACCTGTAATTATTATGTCTCAGTGTGACGGTCGCAGCGAACTTGTCGCTTGTGACGAAATGCATCTGTTATAGGCAGAGGTTAGTCCACTTAACATCAGGTGGTACTCACTCGTTTACCGATTACATTTAAAAAAACTGCGTTACCGACTTTTGAGGAGGGAATATGCAGTATAATTTCCTGAAGTTCCAGTCAATCCCGCCGACTTAGATTTTTGAGCGACGAAACAACGCGGAACTGCGTCGTATGAAGCAACGCGACGTAGTGGGAATAATTTGGATCATGAACAGTGATACTATAAGGAACACTCTTCTTTTATAATTGGTACAGTTATTTATTGTGGCAAGCGCCTAACAGTATGTTTCGGCTACTGTCCATGAGAGTCAGTAAGGTTATGCATGTTAACGAATTTGACCATATCATCACTTATCATCAGATGGGATTGTGGTCGAAGTGTAATAATCTGTAAGCAATAAAAAAGTCGCTAGGCATTCGCCTTTCATAATGTTCTTATACGCACAACTCTAATATAAGGTCGTCGGCACACGTATGGATACTTATTCTTCTTCCAATCTTTTATTACCTGTATTCTAACTAAGTACCGACTCACACCTTTAGTACGGCACACTCTTCAATTTAGCATTTGTCATTTCTCATTAACATGCGGTAAATGGTAATTGTGTGTTAATTAAAGCTACGTTGCTGGTTTAAAATATAGGTGAAATTCTGTATTATAGAAAAAAATAATGGCTAAACCTGTGTTGTGTGAGTGGGAGTTCTGCAAGTTGCCAATTATTTTTCCATCCAAGATTATAATATATTCTCGTTTAGCATGCGAATGTTTATATTAATATCTGATTGGTGAATACCACGTAAGTAGGTATATACTATTATAAAGATATTTATAAATGGCTACATAATCTAAACGCTCACCAAAAACATACATCGTGCTTTTATATATTTCAAAATAGTAACCACTGAGTAAACATGAAATGAATTGTTGCCAGATGTTCGGTCAATACTAGAGGGATCATTCAAAATTCCGCATGTTTACCATAATGAATACATGTTCTCTGAATAACTTGCTCACTCGAGGGAAAAATATAATTCAGTATAACTGAAAAACTATATCAACAAAGTTGGTATGTGGTATGTATGAGACCAACTTGAAAATGGAAATAAACTACACAACGAAAAAAAAAGAATATTCAAAATCCTTGGATGAAGTATAAAATATAAATAGTTTTATTAAAATTTCAAGTTAATGTTTTCGTAAAATATTTAAAAATATTTGTTATTATTAAATATAAATAGCGTTGCATGGTCAAACATAAATCGGTATTTAAATAAGTTGGCATCGTCCTGGACCACTATGGCCTATTTATGAATGAAATTCTATTGTTATCATTATCGCCGATGCCAATGGGTAAATATGCAAGGCTGCAAAGTTGTTATTTGGCGCAAGTACTTTTTATTGAAGCCGGAGAAAGCGAAGGATTATGGGATAAAATCCTGAGTGCACCTACAGAAAGTTTTAAAGTTACTAGATGCAAAATGCTGCCTGTGATGCCGAGCGAAACCTACGAGTAAGTATATAGAGAATAATATTTTTTTCTGGATATTTAAAGGTTGAAATTTTAAAAATCTTTTCCACGCTAGCGGTTAAAAAGCATTTTCCCACGTAGATTTTCAACAACAAACAACACCTTTCCGAGCTTGTGAAAAAATATTTAAACGCGCCGAATAAGAGAACCTTTCTTATTATGGAAGCCGGTTAAAAACATCTTACATATGCAGACACCTAGATATTTTAAACTTTTTGATTTCCTTATAATTTATAAGGTGATTCGCCATAACCAGAATATACTTACACCTTTATTTATTGGAAATTACAATCGACTACGTTACGGTTCACAAGGTTTAACTTTTTAAAGGGCTGTCCCTTTGAAAATCCAACGGACGCACGTACAGCACGTAGGTTTAGTTATGAGGTCCCGCTTTTTTGTATGGAACCCTGAATTTACGTCTGAACTGAACCACTCCAGGGATAGGGCACTGAGCAGACTAGAGAGCCAGGTAGAAAGGGTTATGTAAGGTAGAAAGTTCAGTTCTGTTCATGTAACAAATTCTCGAGTGTCCATATTCCTTGAACACCATTTTGGTACATTCGAAAGTTTTTGGTGTACGAAAATTTTGGTTGGCGTTTATTTAGATGCCGTTAGAAATGGTCAATAATTACAGCAAGTTCTTGAGTAGTCGTGGGAGGAGACATTTCTAAAGCGTAAAATCCCTTGAGATCACGCAATTTCCTCGCAACACAAGATTGCGAAACGATCTCGGCCTTTTCTGAAATACGTATAATTACACGTCAATGATCCAATATATTTGCGCAAATGCCAACGAAAATAATTATATTCGTCTTGTTTGCTCACCTTTTATCAATTCTATTAGTTTGTCCTTGTGTCTGTTTATCGGCGGCCTATACAATTCAGACAATTCATAAGTCGTCAAGGTTGATCTTTTGCCTGTGAATAAATATTTAATACAGGAGGTTACCTACATATACTTAGCTGGTTAATTATCTACTTAGCCTTGCTAACTAGCCAGTTATTTGGACTTTTCTAGATAAACGTTTTAAGTGGTGGTTGAAGGATATTGTCCCGTTTGTGACGGAGTACTTACCTGATCAAAATATTATCTTAAAATCATTTTAATAGTTTTCCATCTTTTTATTTCTGATAGGTTAGCCTTTGAACACTGTCTCACCTGATGGTAAGTGATAATGTGGTCGAAGGTGCTGTTCAGGCTAACCTAGAATTACTGGCTCTCAAGTACAGCTGCCGGAACACACCGTTAGGTGCTTGGCGACAGATTTTCTACTTGAGGGTGATAGCAAGCCAAGCGGGCGTTCGCATAATGCCCTACCACCCTGCTATAACGACTGCCATCCTAAGACGACTACCGGGAAGGACGGCTTAACGTGCCCTCCGAAGCACGGAAGCGCTCAGTAGTAATGTCACTAGCGGTCCCATCCATCTCATGACCGCGGCGGACGTTGCTTAACTTTGCTAAGCTAAGAAAACTTCGCTACGAGCGCATCAAAAATTCTTTTTTTCACTCTAGTATTATATATGAAATATGAAATTTTGTAATGAAATCCGCGGAGCATGCGTTGTTGCAATAATATATTTAAAATATGTCCAGAATAAATTTATTTTATCGTTTTTATTACACAAATTGGTGGGTGCTCAAACTGTAGCATGAGGATGATGAGAAAGACTCATCAGAGTCTTTCTGTATCAAATCCAGTGGCACATGGTTTTATCAAAGATAACAGCTAAATTGATGAGTGAAAACTCTTCTATTACCTTTGTATCAAGAATGCGAAAGTTTTACCTAAAATGGAACCGACTTGAATGATCAACCACGATAGTTCAAAATGACCTACACAATAATGTGCGAAGGGTACTAACTTCGATAAGTTATTTCACACTTTCGAGTGTTGAAGTCTGTTCCATTTTGAGGTGATAAAGTTTTATTTCACCCTTTGTGAAAATTGCTACTTACTGGACCGATTGTCTTTCACTGTCATTAACTATTTCATCAGGAGAGGAAAACGGCAGTTATTGGCGTGTAACTCAAAAACGGCTGGACCTATTTTGATGAAATTTAAATGGAACAGCGATAGGACTACAATACAATACAACATTTAACTACAATATTTAATCCATTAAAGAGGCGATGTAGACCAACTAGGAGCATGAAACAGCAAAAAAAAATTTAAACCTGTTCAATCTACCCGCCACACGCAGCGTGCATTACGCTGCGCGTACTATTTTGTTTGTCCAATAAGCGCGAAAATTAGAATATTTCATACTCTTCATATGGACATGGATTTATTAAGGATATAGGTATTATTTTTTTTTTTTTTATATGCTATAGTGTGCGGAACAAGCCCGTGGCCCACCTGATGTTAAGTGGGCTAACCTCTGACTATAACAGACGCATTTCGTCAGCGACGAATTGCAATGTGCCCGTCACACTGAGACGTCCAGTTGTTAGGTCTCATTAGCCTGTAATTTTTCTGGCTCTCAAGGACTGCTGCCGGAACACACTGTTAGGTGCTTGGCGACAGATTTTCTACTTGAGGGTGGTCGCTAGCCAGGCAGGCATTCACAAAATGCCCTTCCACCATGCGGTGAAGCTCAAGCTCTGGGCGGGATTCGAACCATGGACCTGCTGCACGGCAGTCCATAGCCAATGCCACTGAGCTATCACTGCTTCAAATTGGTCACAAAGTAACATGTGAAAATAAAATATCGTTAAGTAGTTTGAAAAATGCATACAATATTTGCATTTCAATACAAGAAAACATTAATCAAGCACTTTCGATAAAACTTTCAGAATGGATTTGTTGCCATTGAACATAGTTTTTTCTGAATCCAAACAATGATCCTCTAGAGGAGGACCTTCAAACTGACGTAAATCAGAGTATCGCCCCCTTAAACTGATACAGTGATTATTGCTATTGTTATCTGGCCTGCCAGTTTTACTAAGTTTTGTCTCTTAAATATATACATATTAAACGTACTTACGGAAGAAACTTGATAGACCTTTGAACGAGTTCATAATGAATAATTTTTATTAGATTGAATAATTAAATGAATTTGAGGAACAATTCGTCTGACAGTGTAAATCGCCAAAATGACGAATGACAGACCTGTCACATGTAATAATTATCGTCAAACCATAACGTCAAACTCTCGATCGATACAAAATAGGTTGCATAATTAAGATTTTAATTCTGATCAAAATAGATAAACAATAATTTTATTTATGTTATTATTTAAGAATGGGTCTACGTCTTTTTTGAGTCACTTTTCCCGTCATCTTTTTTCTCATCCTTTTTAGCCTTTTCTGCTGCTTCTTCTGCTTGCTTTGCAGCATCTTCTTTCTCTTTGGCCATCTTAGCTTCAGCTGCATTTTTCTCATCTTCTTGCTTTTTTATTATTTCTTCAGCTTTTGCTTTTTCTAGAGCTGCCTTAATTTCCGCTTCTTTAGCTTGCCTTGCTCTTTCTTCTGCTGCATCTATGTCATTTCTTTGTTTTTCTATTATTCCAATAATACGATTCACGTGTTTAGATACAACACCTTCCATTTGCTTTCCTATGGGACCATTCAAGATGGCCAAGGTCATTGGCGGTGCACACTCTACCTTTAGATATGGCCATATCACTTCAGTTTTGGACATAATAGTCCGACTTGCGACTAAAATTAAAAAAAAAAAAATTATAGAATAGGAACAGGCAGTTATTTTAGTTTCAGTAATATTGGATGGGTAAGTATCTTATAAAAACTATAGCAGTGCATTAAATCAATGATCTATGTCCACCGCTTCCATTTTTTAAAACAGTTTTATACACATGAAATGAAAAAAAATTTGAAGATGTTTTTTAATTAAGATTACAAAAATCCCCTAACCCAGTATGCCAGAAGAATGATAACATCGATATCACAAGGAAGCTGCTTATGAACGTTAATTAAGTAGGGCATACATGCAGACAATCCTTTTCCAGTATTATTAAAATTGTTTCAGTGGCTTGAGACATAAAGAAATTAAAGAAGACTAATTTCCAGTTGTCGAGTCCATGTGACAATCTCGCGCTCTAACCCAGGTGCATAACCTAGGTGAAACATGGGACCATAGATAGACCCGTATTTATGCCATTAATTAGTAGCAGGTGCTACAAAAAGTAAAACGTGCCCGTGGGGTGCCGAGCTGCTAAGCGTGGAGATTATGGTGAACCCCCCCCTATTTGGGGGAGGCTATGTTTAACAGTGGACTATCCGGCTGATACAGTACAGCTACAAAAAGTAGATGGCCTAAATTTTGAATTGATGGATTACTGCTAGGAGCCTACCTAATTATTTGACGTAAGTTCTTATAGCGTTTTTTTATGGGATTGTGACGAACAAGCACGTGGCCTACTTCATGTTAAGCGGTAACTTCTATAATCTCGTGCGCCCGTCACCCTGAGACAGCTGTTGTTAAGCCTCATAAGTCTGTAATTTTACTGGCTCTCAAGGACTGCTGCCGAAACGCACTGTTAGGTGCTTCGCGTGGCGACAGATTTCCTACTCAAGGATGATAGCTAGACAGGCAACCATTCGCAAAATTTCCCTTCCACCATGCGGTGAAGCTCAAGCCAGTGTCAGTGGGGTCGCATTACCGCTCTATCACTGCCTCAAAAAATAATTATTGGAGCACATATTATGCTAGCTTAGGTTATTCGTAATCTTTATAAAGTAATCTAGGTGTATTAACCTGCAGGTACTTATATAAAAATAAAGATATATGAAAAATGTATTTATTGACACTTTTTCTTTTCACCCTGACCATCTCCTCCCCCCGTAAAATACCGCTGTTGTTTAGGGGAATCCATTTGTAATCTATTTTTCACTTTCTCTAGTTCTTTTTCTAAATATTTCTTTTCTGCCGGTAGTTGTTGATCTCGCCAGTTAGACATCTTTTCCACCAGAACAGAGGTGAAAGTGCCCACGCCTGATTCAATTTTTGAAACTACCATATTGTCGAGCAGAGGTTTAGCTTTTGTCTCCAGGACTTTACTCTTGGCAACGGTCCATATTTTTGAGACGACCGGACTGACCGTCTTAATGGAAACTGCAATCAAAACAAACATGGACTCATCAACTATACCGTGCAGCAAGACAAGGCAAACAATAAATAAAATGAATACATCGTTTCGATACAAGCAAATAGTCCGCGTTTGTTTTGCCGCAATTTCTCTAACACGCAAAAATCAAATTAAGTAAGTACTTAACTCACCCAAAGCCAGATCCAATGCTATTCTTGCGACCCTCGCCATTAAGTTATAGGTGCATAGGTGCTATAATAAGCCTCAGGTAGATATTATAATTATTAGGCTATTGAACCAAATTTGTTTACATGTATTGGCACAGGATCATTGTAAAATACATTGTCATCTTTGTATAGTAGCCATGACAGTTGACGACAGTGATAACATACTTATTGGTTGATGACATTACATTGGGGCTATCAAAGACAATAACCTTATAAAACCTGTATTGAGAAATTGAAGAAAAAAATAGTATTGATTTATACTCTACTAGCTGCGCCTCGCGTTTTGTCTCTGGACAATCACATTAGTTCATGCATTAGTTCGCTTCAATCGCCCCGTAATTTCATTGGTACAGTGCCTTGCAGGCCTAAACACAGTAGTGCTTGCACACTATTGCTTCAAGGCAGAAGATCTGACACTGTGGTGGTACCAACAAAGACGGAATCTGCTAAAGAAGACCTAGCATGTTGTAAACTAGTATAAAATATAAAATGTAGTATGTACATGTAGAGAGGACGGAAGTAAATAAGGCGAATCTGAACAGTTGGTACTTAATCATAATGCGTTCATCTCGATGAATGTCGGTTTAAATGTTTCGAGAAGTTCTTGGAAAAATCAATGGACTTGCTAAGCGAGTATGAAGAATGAATTGAAGTTGTAGGAAGCATAAGATTATTATACTCATTACTAGAATGTTCGATATATGGTACAAACATTCTATCGAGTATCTTGTACTTTGTGGGTACTACCATGTTTTTTTGTAAAGCTATGTTAGACGGTCTTAAAATGGGCATTACATTAAAACACAAAAATTACTTGATAACTTCAAAGAAGAAAAAACTAACGCGTGGTAACTTCTAAAATAATGTAAGGTTTTTAATGTAATATGCCAACAATTAACAAAACTGCATCGATATAAGAATAGATGTACTTAGACATTTGTCTAGTTAGCTCTATGAATAATATTTATTTTTAGGTTTCCTCTTAACTAAGCATTTTGAAATCAAACCAAAACCAAAGCATTCCGTACTCAACATACATGAGGGAGCCCCCGTTATGTTTACGGAACCCAAAACATGCTTTGGTTAGCGTGCCACATACTTCCTTGGTAAATTACAGGATTCCACATCACTTTAATTTTATTTTGCTAAATTTGGGGTCGTCGACACTTGATTTATTCTTGAGGTTCTTACATTGTAAACTCAGCTGGTTATTGAACTTAGGACGATCATTTCGTAAGTACGGTTTTAAGTTGCTTCAGTTTTAAGTGTTTGATTTTTTTCAATGCTATTCTATGTTTAGGTCATTGAGCCAACTCGTATAACATAATAGCACCCAGTTAGTTATTAACTAAAGTATTGTAGAAATATAGATTTTATTCTAATCTAGCTGTACCTACCTGCGACTATCTAAGCGATTGCCATCCCTGCAGACTAATTATTCACATTTTACCACTGTTTTATCATAAGTTTTATTATAAATATAGTATAGTACAGGTCAATTATGTAAACCAATATAATGATTGGTCATATTACATCTGGGTGATTCATATACCTTCATAATTTAGAGTTTTAAAATGCACCGCTCTATTAAAACTTGTAAGTATATTTATAATATAATAGCATCTATATGAAAAGTATTAATTTCTCTAATGTACGCGTTTTTAGGATGAAGAATTTGACGTTTCCGCCAAATTAACATAAAACTTAGTCCACAAGTAGTTTGTGTGATTTTCGAAGTCATCTGCAACGAGCTGCTAATTTTGCCATTTGTTAGCTCCGTAAGCGTCGGCTTAGTAACATATAAGGGTTGTTCCATATCTTCTCGTTGGAGTCGCCGGACTAAGGAAAACATGCGCAAAGTAAATACTTACATTATCGTAGGCAAATCAAACGAATATAAAAATGGCGGCGGTATATGCCCTACCTATAACATAGAGCTTCCCTTCGCTTTTATTGCCAAGTCAATAACACGCAGTGGTAAGTAAACTACCTAGTACCCACGTACCTACTTATATACCAATAATATGAATGGCCTCGTCAATCAAATTGCTGATGTGCTATTGCTCATACGAAATCGGTGATAAAACAGTTGTGCAACCAGCAATTTGCAAATGCATCGGTGGCCCAAATCAATTGTTTGCTCACTCACTTTATTGTGCACAGACAAAGAAATATTCATCTAATTATATAATTGGAGTCGTGATTATAGTGCGATTAACTGACATTGCTCATTGCTGTGTGGGTTTCAGAAATTGTTTTAATATCGTGTCTTTACAGGGTTATTGGTAAAATGCTAACAACCTCTTAGGATTGACTTCCGCTAGTCCTAAGAAAAGTTTTGAGATGAATTCTTATATTTGTTTTTTTTTTTTATTTAGGTTTTTTTTTTAATGTTATTTTGATGGAACAAGCGCGAGGCCCACCTGATGTTAAGCGGTCTCCTCTGCCTATAACAGATGCATTTCATCAAGTGACGAACTGCACTGCGCCCATCACCTTGAGACATACCTGTTAAGTCTCATTTTGCCTGTCGTTTCACTGGTTCTCAAGGACTGCTGCCGGAACACACCGTTAGGTGCTTGGCGACAGATTTTCTACTTGTGGGTGGTCGCTAGCCAGGCGGGCATTCGCAAAATGCCCTTCCACCATGCGGTGAAGCTCAAGCTCTGGGCGGGATTCGAACCATGGACCTGCTGCGCGGCAGTCCATAGCCAATGCCACTGAGCCATCACTGCTTCACTCTACTTCACATGTTCTATTTTCGAATCATTATTTTAATAAAATTGCCGTATTTCATTAAAATAATGATTCGAAAATAGAACTATATATTAATTAAATAATACTTCTTTCTTCTTGAGACAGGTAATTAAAGAAAAACTGTGAATAGAGTTTCACATGCTTTTTAGAATGAAATGAAATCTTCTTTTAGGGGAATATGATATCTCCAATATTTAATGTACTTGCCCTATGTGTGGCATATAGCCGTGGGCCGCCGCCATATTATATAGCTACAAATAATGAGTTTCTAAGCGGAAATATCTACGTTTATTTACGATAACTCAGGACACTTTCTTTCGCCATTTGGGTAGGTGACCCGTCTTCCATAGTTTTATGATGTCATTGTTTTTAGGCCATACATTTTTACCGCAACCGGTAATTGAACGCGCGTCTTCCAGTTCATACACACCGGGCGCCTAAATCCCTTGACACCAAGACGCCTAAATGAGACACAAATTTTGTGCTATATTATTTAAACCTGATTAGTAACGAGGCGGTTACACAGAAATACTCCAGAAATTTTAACACAAAATAAATCAAAAGGAACTTAATTCTACACTAAAATGTGTGAAATAACTTGTTGAAGTCGGTACCATGATGGTTAAAAGTACCTATTATGACAATCTTGTGAAAAAATGTACCATAATTTTTTTTTCACTCATTTTAGTGATCCTTGCTACTTATGGGATCGATTGTCATTCACTGTCAATCTAAATAATTATGATAGGTAAATAACTTTAAATAAACAAATTTAAAGTTATTGGAGTATAACTCAAAAACAGCTCGACCAATTTTTATGAAATTTAAATGGGTCTACACGGCAAGCATCGCCTTTCAAATAAAAAAAGAATCATCAAAATCGGTTCACCCAGTCAAAAGTACTGAGGTAATAAACATAAAAAAAAAATAGACTAACTCAGTACATCCTCCTTTTTTTAATTGGGTAAAAAACATTGCATTCCTATATTATCTTACAAGGCTTATCTCCGTTATTAATTCTCGGCTATTTTAATTCAGAGACGGGATTGGTAACTGTAAATAAAAGTTTACAGGTTTAGTCGTGTGCTGTTATCACCAAATTTATGCTCCTGTTTCCTTGTTAAGACTGGAGGGAAGTCTCGAAATTTCATACAAAAAGAGAAAACGTTTCTCCCCCCCTTAAACAATCACCGACTTTTGGAAATGTTTTAGATGTTATCAATATCCAGGTTTATAGGTTTTGATTTTTATCTTTATATTGAAGGAATTTGAATTAATGGGTATTTAAATATCGATATTTCCTTAAAACTTGTATCTCTAGTTTGTGAATTATTTACATGAAAAATAATGATTAATAAAGAAAAAGGCAAACCTAGTTTATTCTGTCAGTTATAAATTGTTTTTTTTAGATTTTATTAATGTTTACTATAGGAGAAGTTTTCTCCCAGAACGCAAATTATGCGCAACTTCTAAGCCATAACTTGAAGAAGCTGCAATTGTCCTTATCGTACCCCTCTGTTCGGGCGTTAAGCGGCGAGACAACATCACTTTGTTAAATAACCTATTTTTCTGTAGGAGCTTCTCTTCCCGTTCCTCTTAATTACATACAGTGGTTAACTAATGACGTTAAAAATAAAATACAGTGTAGATACACCGCAATAAAAGCAGCACATTAGACCCGCATTTAATAGCCATTTGGTTGCCTGATCTTGTACACATTTAGATACTAACTTGATCAGAATTAAACAAATCTAAAAAAACTAAGTCACCCTACATTTGTTACTTTTTAATCGTTTTTTGTTTAGGTTAGCTAGCCTTTGACCTGAATCTCACCTGATCGTAAGTGATGATGTGCTGAATCAGATGGTAACTATGCAGAATAGGAAGTGTCCTATTCTGCCTATTTACCATCTGCAAGCACATCAGCTGTCAAGAACAGCTGCCGGAATACGCCGTTAGGTGATTCCACTGTGCCATCAGTTAGGGGTTGAGCGAAACACCCCTATGAGCACAATGGATAAGTAATACCTAAACCTAGTCATTTAATAAACAAATGCAAATTATACACTTCCAAATTTTTTTTTAGCTTTTTGACTAATCTCGACGTTCTGATCAAGTTTCAACGATCATGGTCACAAGCTGAATGTGATCAGTCAGCTATTTGCTGAAACAAAATGCTACTAACATATTAATTCGCGAAAGTTGAATTTCGAAAGTTTAACTTCGTTTATGAATGTTGTATAAATGCTAATTTTATTATTTGTAGCCTACATTATCCTACTGCTGAGCAAACCCTCCCCAAGCCTCCTCCAGTACCTACCATTATACTTTACTCAAGTTATCACAATTTTTAGGTTGCGGGTGTAGGTTGTATTTTTTTTTATAATAAATCATTGAAATGATCAGTTAAAATGTTAGTGTTACTTAACAGTGAATCAGATATTTTAATTTTTTTTAAATCGGATAACATTACACGTGCTTTTAGTAAAATGAACGCCGAAAAGTCGATTTACCCAAAATTTTAAGACACGTGGTACACGATTTTTATCATGATTACTGAAATAACATGGCGCTCGTGACGTTGATTATCTAATGAAAATGATCGAAATGTTAAAAGAGGACAAAGTTATTGCAAGTGTCTGCCCCGCGTTCGACTGTGCCCCCTGTGGGCCTGTGACCCTACTAAATATTATTAAAGGTTTCTGACGTCACTTCAGAAAATTTTGCCGGAATTGTTACTATAATATACTTGTACCTATTTTATGACTTAGAACCCTCAATAGTCAATCGATTGAACAAGCCTCACAACGCTGACCATCTCGAAGATTTCTGGAACTTAAGCAAATGTTTCTTTGTTTTCATTCAAACGAAGTTCAAGGAGTGAAGGCCACCTCATAGGCCACATTACAGGTTCTAATTGTTCTGTCACAACACATTCTCACTTTACCTGTAAATAAATGTTGTTACTCCAGATACTTAGTCGAGAAGCTATTGGTTATTTTATTCACGCACCCCGGGACCGTAATCTGGTTCTGAAATGTACATACAACATGACCTCAACATCAGAAAATTTCAAACAAATCATCTCGTACCAATCAATTACATAATTGGTACTCATCAGCTCTCTCTTATTCCATTACAAAGTCTAATTGAATTGAAACAGTATGGAACTACAGACAATTATCCAATTCTTCAGCCATTATCTAACTGGGCGACTCTTAAGACTAGAGGGAAATCCTGAATTTTCATACAAAAAGAGAAAATGTTTCACCCCCCTAAACAATCTGCGATTTTGATGATTTTTGGAAATGTTACACATGTTATCCCTACATTTATTAAAGGAAATTAATTAATGAATTAATGGGTATTTAAATACCGATATTTTCTCAAACCTTGTCTCTCTAGTTTGTGGATGGTTTTTATGAAAAATAATGATAAATAAAGAAATAAGAATAACTATAAACCTACTTTATGCTGTCAATTATTAAATAAGACGAAACTTCTTGGATTTTATTAATGTTTACTATAGTGGAAAAGTTTTCTCACAGAACGCCAATTTTCGTTGTTTAGTGGAGATGTCAAAACTTTTAGAAGCTCCAACTTGAACGGTTTTAATTTTATCTTCCCTTAAAGTGTGTGGCAATGCCTTTAGCGCCTTTTTTCGTACTGTTCAGTTAGCACATTTAGTGTCACTTGTATGTTCTAACTACTGTGAATGAAACAATGCATTCAAGTGTACGAAGTCAGGGTTACAGGTATTAGGATATACAAATTCCTTATTGCTACTACTAGAGTCAACACGAAACGGCTGAAACACACGATTGCAAATCTTGAGTGTGCAATTGATAACTACTTCTCATGGTTGATAATTGTTATTTATTTATAGCGGGAGGTAAATTTACCCGTCCGCGGGAGATTGGAAAAGGTAAGTATATTTAGAGATCAAATGAACCACTTCTCATGATATTTATAATTATAATAATAACAATAGGTTTATTGTTCAACACACACACATACCTAAATACATTAGATAACAAAACTACAAATATACGATATGAAAAGCTTAAGTCATGTGCGGGATTCGAACCTACGTCCATCCACCCCTTGAGCCGGGGTATCCTCTCTCTATGCCAAATGTAATGGAGCGGGCTGGAGGGTTCGAACCTCGTCCGTCCATTTGACATTCTACGGACCGGGGGTGCGTAGTTTAGTGGGGGTTGGCCTGCTAGCTTCCCTAGTGTGAGGACTTTGGAAGTGAAACAAGGATAATAGCGGTACTTTTAATATATTTTCATCGAATGCCTTAATCTACTTGACAATAGCTGGGGGGAGACATGCTATATAATTACAAATGGGGATTCTACACCGTTGACGCGCGAGAGTTATACCTACGCTCGCGGAGAACTACCTACTCAGAGTTTTCCCTACGATATCGGAAGGCACCGTGCGACTCGAAATATCTTGGTACCGTAGGATACCGTGCTGCTCGGAGAGCCCCGAGCCGCACTTGGTAATTCCTACGTCCCTACCTAAAGGTCAGGGTCCCTGCCGTGCTACCCGAATTGCCACGAACTGCACTGGGCAGAGTCTGGGAGTGAGCCCCTAGCCTTCGGTTCCTTCCACAATGTAGGTACGAATCGAGACCTCAGCACGTCTGCACCGCTTGGGAGCCAGCAAGAAGTGGCTTGACATTAATATGGTTATAGAGTAGTTATTTTATATTCTGGGTAGTATAACCGGAACTTACTCGAACATTCTGAAACAGGCCCTTAATTGAATAAGAGCATATCGGCAGATGATAAGAAGTATCAAACCGCAGTAAAAAAACCCTTTGCCACGCGCCTTTTCATAAGTCTGAGGTAGTACCATACAAATTTCATCAAAATCGGTCAAGTAGTTTTTAAGTTACACTTAATTAACTGAAAAATGCTTGACATACCTAGATGACTTGGTAGTTGCAAGTTTTGTACCAGGATTGTATGTAAGTGAAAATCGATCGTTTAATCAATAATTATCACTAAAGGTAAAGACATATTTTTTAACAAAAAATGGAACCGATTTGTAACCCTGAAAACTATGAAATAACTCGTTGAAGTCGGGCCATGAAAATGTGATCTCACAATGTTTTGAATGACCATATGGGGCCGACTTTAACAAGTTATATCATACTTTTCAGTGTAAGTATAAGAAGTCAGTTGAAATGTTTAAAAAAAAAATATATATATTCATAAGTGTATATAGGTACCTACCACAGAAAATAGAGAGCAGTATATGTCTCTATGATACCTACAAAGACAATGTACCTACGTTTGAAGTTTTTACAAGGCTTTGAAGTTGTTAATCAGCACTTGGAGGTGAATCTATCAGTTATAAGCCTTGAACTGAGAGGTTTTGAGGCTAATCAGTTATTAAAACAATATTTATACGCAGTGCCATTGTTTGACAGGGTTATATATACTAAGTAGGTACATACTTAAATGCTTAGGTACCTACCTAACGAATTGCGTTATCAGGTAGCATGTGATGGAGACAATGGTAAGAAAATACAATATTATAGATATTACATTAAATTATAACAAGTATAAGAGTGGTGAAGGAGAGCATTGACATATCATAAAGGGGCCCCTTAATCCTACTCCTGGGTTGCAAGTCCCAGGCCCCTCTAGCCTCTTCCTCTGCAACGCGATGAACCCGGCACCCGCACGGTGAATCCATGGAATGCTAAGTAATTCGTCTCTAATTTAAAAATTTAAAAACCCGACAACAAGTTATTTATTTTCGTTAAGCGTTTTATCTTTCCATTGTAATTAAAATTGCAAGTTATACAGGGTTATTGGAAAAATGCTAACAACCTCTTAGGATTGACTTCTGATAGTCCTAACAAACCTGTTGAGATGCATGTTTTTTTTAAATTATTTATGATTTTTTGTTTTCTTTTATGAGTTTATGACGGAATAAGCATGAGGACCACCTGATGTTAAAAGTACCTTGTGCCTTGAATTTATTATTTTATTTTATTACTGTGCTCAATAATAATAAATAAATATTCAAAACTCGGAAAAAAAGGGAGGGGAAAAAGACGGCCCAGTTATGCCAAGTGCTCTTTGAGAGTAGACATTGTCTTTTACTACGAGACTCAAAACTTAAAACATTAAGTTTTTCTAGTACTGTCAGATACTTTTAAGTTCTGTGTCTCGTAGTAAAAGACAATGCCTACCTACTCTTAAAGATTAGGCTCGGCGCGGCTCGATGGGTTCATTGAACCCATCGAGTGGGGTGGTTTGGAAGAAAACATTTTTTTATTATCTGCCAAAGTGTCGGGTGTCCGTCCGACCTTTAAGGCTGCATCTTTGGAACGGTAATACCACATTGTAAGAATAATATTATATTCAGCCGTGGTATACTAAATTTAGTGCATCCAACCTAAATAAGTTTAATAGATACCAATGCGCGCTGCAGTTGGCGGCTATGAACTTTTGTTTGTCCTAACGTAAGAAAATTTGAGAAAATAATAATTTTCACATGGATGCTATTGTCCATATTTAAAATGTTCAACACGGATTTGGTTTTTTGTAGTATATTATCATAAGATATATGTGACAATTCGCAAACGATGAAGAGTTTCAAAAAATACTTTAAAGAGCTGCATTTCATATAAATTTTGCCTACTAACCTTTGTTGCCTAAACATCCGTACATAACATATTTTTTTTCTGAATTCAAACGTTGATCCTCTCAAGAGGAGTCCGTCTTCAAAGTAACCCAAAGTCACGGAATAACCCTCTTAAATGAAGTTGGCTTCGTTTAGCTTACACAATTCTTCAGTAAGCAAAGCGAACAAACTAAGAAGTGAAAAAACAAGCGAAGCTATATATTCCTTTGCTATCTACCACCCTCAAGTTGAAAATCTGTCGCTAAACACTTAACGGTGTAAGCGCGTATAAGTAAGAGTTAAACGCCGTTGTGTGCTTCGAAATTTAAAAATTACACCACCCTTGAACTGACAATAGTGTGTCTCCAATAAGGTTTGCTGATTGACATAATTTTAGAATAATCGCCACACATTGGTATTTCTTCAGAAGGCGCTACTGCACACTTCCTCTTACTATTCCCGCAATATTGACTAAAGTGTTTTTTTTTTTTTGTACTGAACTGGGTAGCACTTGACCACTATCTCACCTGATGTTAAGTGATGATGCGATCGATGATGGAGCGCGCTTACCCAGAAGATACCTATTCACTCGCGTTTTGAAGACCCCCATATCGTACTTAACCGGAAACACAGACTCAGGCAGGGTGTTCCATTCCCTGGCGGTTCGTATGATAAACGAAGAAGTAAATCGCTTCGTTCGTGTAAATGGAATATCCACCATAAAGCGGTGGCGCTTCTGAGTATCCCTGGAAGTCCGATTAAAGAATGGGGATGGCGGAATCAAATTGTGAAGTTCCATTGCACACTCACCGAAATGTACATATATCCGATAAAAAACCGATAAACAAGCGATTTTGCGGCGATGCTCGAGACTCTGGAGTCTCTTGCGTACTAGGTGGTCGTCGTTAATGAGTCTCTTGGATCTCCTCTCAATTGCTTCCAGTGTCTCAAGCTGGTATTTGGCAGAACCATCTCAAAGGTGAGAACAGTACTCCATACACGACCGGACTTGATAAAGATTAAGCAACTGTTCCGGTGTGAAGTATCTCACCTTAGCCAAAACACCAAGCTTTTTTGAGGCAAGCTGGGCTTTGGACTGAATATAGGAGCCGAAATTGAGAGTTGGTGTTAATGAGATGCCAAGAAGCTCGAAATGGTTACTTATCGGCACGGACACATCCCTGAAAGTAGGAGCCAGGTGAAAATGGCTCCGTTTGGCGGAGAAAAGACACGCCTGGGTTTTAGCAGCATTGAACTTAACTAGATTGGCATCGCCCCAATCGGAGACTGCCTGCAAAGAAAAGTTCAAGCGCTAAACCATCGCTTCCCTATGAGACTAGATTTGTAATGCACTGGTTCGTGCGTTAGATGTGTAACTCTCCACAACGGTGCTGTCATCTGCGTACCCAAAAATACCGGGTTTCAGCAGGTCATTAATATGCAGCAGAAAAAGTGTTGCAGAGAGTACTGATCCTTGGGAGACTCCGGCATTTATAGCCAATTGGGCGGAAGAACAGCCATCGACGACCACTCGAATCGACCGATCCCTCAAGAAATCTGAAATCCAAACACACAAACCAGTGGGAAGGCCGTATGAAGGAAGCTTGCTAATGAGGCTATCGTGCCAGACCCTGTCGAAAGCCTTCGAGATATCGAGAGAGACAGCAAGCGCCTCTCCGTGATTCTCGATGGCTGAGCTCCAGATGTGAGTGGCATACGCTAGAAGATCCGCAGTAGACCAGTTTCGGCGAAATCCGTATTGTCGGTCTCTGAGGAGATCGTTCACTTCTAGGTATGCCAGGAGCCTGTGGTTTAGTACACGTTCCAACGTCTTACAGAATATGACTGAAATAGGCCTGTAATTGGCAGGGTCTGCGCGACTACCTTTTTTGGGCACGGGCTGCACGTTTGCAAGCTTCCAGGACTTCGGCACTTGACCAGTCGTCATAGACAAGCGAAAGAGGCAAGTCAATACAGGAGTCAACTCTGGCGCACACATCCTCAAGACTACAGCTGGTATACCGTCTGGACCACTAGCTTTGTTCACGTCTAGATTGCGCAACGCTTTGCGTACTTCAGACTGCCGAATGCGGATTTCTGACATTACCGTCCCGCAATTTGGCAGACTAGGAGGTACAGCATTATCAGCATCTAGACGTGAAGACTCTGCAAACAGAGTGGCAAATAAATTTGCTTTCTCTTCAGCAGTATGCGCTAGTGAGCCGTCTGGTTTCAGCAGTGGAGGCAGTGAGGGACGGCAGAAGTTCTCTTCGATCGACCTCGCCAGGGACCAGAACGCTTTGCTACCCGAAGGGTAAGAAGCAAGTTTGTTCCCTGTTCGGCGTATGTGGTCGAAGCGAGCCTTCTTGAGAGCCTTTTTGCAGGACTTGGCGGCAAGGTTAAATGCTTTTTTCTTCTCACGTAGATCTCTAGATTTGCGGGTTCGAGCATCAGCCCAGGCCTCATGTTTTGACGCTTCTGCATCTCCACATT
This sequence comes from Plagodis pulveraria, assembly GCA_963890685.1. Classification (NCBI taxonomy): domain Eukaryota; kingdom Metazoa; phylum Arthropoda; class Insecta; order Lepidoptera; family Geometridae; genus Plagodis; species Plagodis pulveraria. The sequence continues at coordinate 26,269,767 of OY982950.1, read as the reverse complement.
TGGTATTAAACCATGGTTGAGCTTTGCTGGACAGCGGGATGTCAGAAAATGGAATGAAATATTCCATACCCTGACGTAACACTTCTGTCACAGCATCCGCGCAAGCTGAGGAATCGCTCGAAGAAAAACATACCCTCCACCAAGGATAAGACGAGAAAAAATTACGCATCTCATCCCAATCTGCTGACTTGTATCGCCACACCCGCCGGGTGCCTTTTGGGCTGGGATCGGGCGGGGAGTAGACTGATACAGACTTCACCAGACAGTGGTCGGAGCTACCCAAGGGTGATGAAACCGTATGAATGTAGCGGTTTGGATCTGTTGTCAGCAGAAGGTCCAAGCAGTTGGCTGTGTGGCCATCAACACCTGGTATCCTTGTAGCTCCTTGGACCAGCTGAGTGAGGTCTAGCGTCAAGGCAAGCTTACGTATCTCTCGACCAGCGTGGTCTGTGCTCTGGTATGGGTATAGACAGTCTTGATGGTGGGCGTTGAAATCCCCCAGAAGCACTACTTGAGCAGAAGGATATCTCTGTTGGGCCACGTCAGCTGCCTCACTGAGGTAGTTTGTGAGCCTTGTTGTCTCCTCATCTCCGCTGTGCGAACGGTAGACACTAGCATAAAGTATCTTCTCCATGCCGTTGTCCACCAGAACCCACATGATGGAAAATTTGGGGTCTTCAAGGTTACGGAGACGTTGATAACAAATGTCATCGCGAGCATACATACAAACTCCTGCTCTGGCCCTAGAGCTATGTTCAAGAACGTAGCCCGGGTAGGCAAGGTATGCAGCGTCAGCTGGACATTTGATCTGCGTCTCCGTGAGGAACAGAATATGCGGTCTTGCGGTCTCAAGATGGTGGTGGACTGAGTCGATATTGGAGTGCAAGCCGAATGTTTGAGAGGTGCACTTGGATATGGTGTGGGGTGCAATCCTAGTCTACATACCTATACTACGATAGATATATAAATATATATAAACATACCATAAGTACATAAGGTGGAACTCAAGAGTCTACTCTCTGTACAGCAGTCCATAGATATTGTCACTGCGTAATCAGTTTATCAAAATCAATTCCTTTATTGCGGAAAAGGTAGCAATGTTTCGACTACTAATAATTCAAAACTGTACTAGACCAGAAACGACACATCCATTTCAATTTACCGAACATGTAATAGTCGTATGACAGTTAACCGATATCAAGAAACATTCTGCAATAAGCAGGTACAGTTCGTTACTGTAATCTAATTGAAATTCACCATCTATTCAGGTTAATACGTTTTTTCGGAGTTGTTTATCAAAGCGAGGCGCATTTTTTGCTCCATCTACCACGATAGGTGTGGGTGTAGAGTCGACTGACATGCACAATCGGACCCCTTGTCGAAGTAAAGATTCTACAAATCCTTTAAAAATCAGTGATATTGTTGTTTTTTTTCTAATGAAAGGGTTCTTTAGTATTAGTTGTTGCTTCGACAATTGTGAGTAAGCACTAGGCAGTATGGACAGCACTTTTACTTCCTTCATATTTTTTGTGATCTGTCCCAAAATCAAAGGTTCATTGCCACTGGCGTCTAACTGATTGACGTTTTTTTGTGGCGTCTAAGAGTAGGTAGATTTATGGTTATGAATTCATTCATAGTATAAATAAAATAATTTTTAGAGGTCGCCCTCAAAAGAACAATTATTGGAAAACTTTATTTATTTTTTTTATTTTTGCCACGACGCATGTACCGCGGCTTACATTACAAAATTACTATGAGAAGAAAAATTATAGACATGTGCGGGATTCGAACCCACGCCATCCACCCCTATCGTTGGGGTATGTTCTGACCGCTAAGCCAACATGACATATGACGCATGACTATAATCTGTCTTTTCGTTCTTAACCAACGTATGAGGATGGAGCGACATCTATAATTTCAACTTAAGATGGCGCGGGTTCGAATCCCGCACTATATTTTTTCCTAACGTTGTAATTTTGTAAGGACTTTTTTATGTTATGAAGTAACTAGTCAAAACAGTTTTAGTGTCCCAATCCTAGTTCTGCTTGACACTGCACTGCGTTCTTCACTCCGGGACGTTCGTTCTTATATCTCGTTGGCACAGCAATTTCACATGCCCAGTGCCCTTCACACCTAAACACAGTAGTGTTTGTACAGTACTTAGAAACGGACACTGCGGTGGTACCATAGACAAATCTTTCTCTTTTCTGTGGGTGGTACCAACCTAAGGAATCTTGCTACCCGTTGGCATCACACGGTACCGAATTCGCGATTTCATGAACGAAATTCAATTGCTATCCTTATCTATGATTATGAATTACGAGACCCACGAGGAATTTTATTTAGTATTATATAGCTGGTATGCTCGATATTGAGCACTATTTTACCTGATGGTAAGTGATTATGCGGTTTAAGTGGTTGTTAATATATCCAATGATCTTAAGGTTAAAATATCAATAATCTCATCCAAGATCAAAAATGATATCGTCGAATTTGGCGGTGTAACTGCATAATTTAATTATACTAAAAATAAAAATACAAATTAGCTTACCCTTATCCAATTTGTTTCGATTTAAATTTTATCAACCACGATCGAGTACTTTTTAACACTACAATAATTTGTGAAAATAGTACATTGCTATTCTTTGTGTGGGGCCATAAATACACAACCAAAAACCTCATTGATCACTTGGGAAAGACACACTATCGCCATTGTAGAAAGAGAGGCTATCGCACCTGATGGTAAGTGATGATGTGGTCGAAAATTTTGTTCTGGTTAACCTAGAAATTACTGGCTATCAAGGACAGCTGCCGGAAGGCACCGTTAGGTGCTTCGTTACAGATTTTCTACTTGAGGGTGGTAGCTAGTCAGTGGGTGACGTCTTACCATCAGGTGAGATGGTAGGTTGCATGTAAGTATAATTAAAATTTGCCATCTTATGAAAAAAAACATTAGGAAATCTCAATCTTAATTACTAAGAAAACAAAGAATCATTCTATCGTTACAAAACCGTTATATAATTTATGTTTTGATGAACATATATGATAATAATAATTATATAAAATTTATATATCATTTATTTCAGAGAAGGGGCATACAATAAATATACATGTATCATTAGACACATAAAATATTAACATAGAGTCATGTCTGATCCAGGATCCCCCCTGGGATCTTCTAGCGGAGATCCTCTCTGAAACAATGATGGCAGACCGGTAAAAGCTATGGACTGCCGTGCCGCAGTACCCTGGTTCGATCCCCACCGCCGGCTTGAGCTTCACCGCATGGTGGAAGCGCATTTTGGATAGCCCGCCTGGCTAGCTACCACCCTCAAGTAGAAAATCTGTCGCCAAGCACTTAACGGTGTGTTCCGGCAGCAGTCCTCGAGAGCCAGTGAAATTACAGGCACATGAGACTTTACAACTATGTCTCAAAGTGACGGGCGCAGTGCAATTCGTCACTTGCTGTGAAATGCATTTGTTATAGGCAGAGGTTAGTCCGCTTAGCAACAGGTGGGGCTCGAGCTTTTTCCGTCACAATAACATTAAAAAAAAGTGTACCTCAACGTAGCAGCGAGGAGATCTCGAAGTGAGCTTCCAGCGTGGGAGGAGGTAACACACAAGTGCTGGCAGGCAAGGGCCGCCCTGTTGCGGTGGTGGACAAAGGACCTCGTTCCATTGGTCCCTGGGCAGTAGATGGTGGAGGCCATCCGCCCGGTTCTTCGAAGGACGATGAGGCGGCCGTTTGCCTGCGTTTAGTATGCTGCTGGATGCTGTAACGACTGCCATCCTGACAGACAACAATTGGGATCGACGCAACTGCTTAAAGTGTCTTCCAAAGCACGGAAGCGCTCCATAGTAAATGTAACTACCGGTCACCCATCATAAGTCATTACCGCAGCGAACGTTGTTTTACCTACGACTAGGTAACCTCAGTTAGGCACTTCAAACATCATTCAAACAACCTATTCAACATAGTTTACGTAGGACTTTGACAACAAGATACAAAGTATTATATCATAATAGACAAATTTATATTATGAAGTCATCCAGGTGTTGGTATATTGGCAAGTACATTTTTTAAGTAAATCGACTGAAACTATGAAGTTGCTGAGAAAAAGAAAATGTCCAGCAGACCCAGATACTCTAGCTAGACTCTAGCAATCATTTTTCAGAGACTCTAGAGCAATCATTCTCTCTATCTCCTTGACTCTACCTGGGAAGAAAATGCAGGAATACATTTGTATGAAAAACCACACGTGGACTTCCCTCTTAATAGATTCCGTTTTTCCCTCTGGGTACGGAACCCGAAATATGAAACGCGTAACTTGAGAACCTTTTTACTTACTTACGTTTGAAAAGAAGGTAAAGGAACTTTTGACTATAAAGTTCATTCATATTGTGAGCAGAATACAATCAATCAATCCTTAATCTTTTATTAAAAATAACCAGTCTTCTAAATAAAATATTATTACTTGAAATGTAACGTATATTTGCATATACTCGTATATATATACATGTACTTATATAGTGTATCAATTAATCATAGATTATTGAACTCTATGACTATTTATACCCAACTAATTTAATGGCTCTAAAAAAGTTCTGGAAATATTAAATATATTAGACGAAGGGTATAAGTTAATGTAATGTCAACGTCTGATATGATTAATTTTGTACAATGATATACAATATATTGTGGTAATCTAACACAAGCGTACACTTAATGGCAAATGCTTGTAAATGGTGGGTTTTTTTATTGTATTATCTTGTAATAAAAGGGAGAAACATACCTCGAACATGGCAATGTCAAATTAGGCGAGGTCTCTTGATTGAGTCTCAGGAGTTTGCGTATGTGTGTCTACTGCAATTGTCTTCCTGTCTTTACCATATGCAATGGAAGTGGAGCTGTGAGCATTATATCCTTGTATTAATTTTCGCCATATTAGGTACATTGTCGAGCTTTATGAGCGTACCCTATCTTCCTTTTTAATTTAAATCGATTATTTTTTGGCTAGGTTTGTCTTATTATTGTAATTTGAACACGTAATACGCGAGAATCGGAAAAGGGTCTATACGATATCTTTTTTTATCACTTATTGAGTTGATTACATTTGTTGCTGGTAATATTTTTTATTTGTTTCACGGGTAATTTATGGAATCAATTGATACTTAATATAGCTAAAAGTGTGAAAAGACATAATATTAAATTTTCCGCCACAGACGTATAATTCCTTAATATTCTGTCACAATGAGGTACTAGAATAAGTAGGTATGTTCAATACAAGAATTTCTGGTCAACATGTATCATCTCCCTGTGGGTTGCCGGGCTATTGCACCCTCATATCTTCCTGTTTGATTCAACGAAGGGAAAAGTACTAGATGGTGGGCAGCAAAACCGTATTATGTATCATCTCTCCGTGGGTTGCCGGGCTATTGCACCCTATACCTTCCTGTTTGATTCGTATGAGGCGACGAAGGGAAAAATCCTAGATGGTGGGCAGCAACGTCGTCGTCTAAAGAACTGCGATCCCCAAGACGCCTGCCAAGCGTGGGTATAATGGCAACCCTTAAATCGAGTAAAAAAAGCCTCCCCTTTTTTCAACGGTGGACGTTGGCTGTTGATGTGATGTAGGTAACTTATATCTATTAACCGTATAAAATTATAATGATGCATAGTTTCAGTGACTCAAAGATCAATCTTCCTTCGCATTTGCCAACGCGTGGGGGTGTCAGACAGGCAATTGAAGGTAGAATAATCCTGTTCCTGCTCTGATGAAGATTTCAATGATGCTTTGAATTAGTTAGACTTATTCTCTTGGGATTTCATAGGACATGCGCCGAATGAGCGTGAGCGATACTCGCATCTACGAGTACTGCCGCTGCATAAAAATAGGCATATAAAAATAAAGAAATATTTTTTTTATACCAAAAAATGGAACCGACTTCAACACTCAAATGTGTGAAATAACTTGTTGAAGTTGGTACCATGATGATTCAAAACTACCCATTATCACAATATTGTGCGCATGGTACCGACTTCGACAAGTTATTTCACACATTTGTGTGTTATTGGCTTCAATTTTTTGGTAAAAAAACATTTTTCATCCTTCTAAGTGAACCTTGCTGCTCAAGGGGTCGATTATCCCACCCCACTGACAGACTGACACCCACGGGCAGCCTGGCACCCTTATTTAGTTTTGCAAGCTTGCTAAGATTTTTATCTTAAAATCTGTAACATTTGCCACTATATTTTTTTTAACTATCTATCTTATGCGGAATAGGTTCATTTCGTAGACTGCGCAATGGAAGTGCACAATCTAATATATCTCCTACCGCCAAACAGGGGGAGCATCGGCAAAAAGACTCAGTTTTAAAATCGAAATTCCAAGGAAACGCACAAAGTACTTTGCTTTAACATTTATTGTGAAAACCGCAAAGGAATTCTCTGATTTACCTACTTTCTTCTGGAAAATACAACCTGGGAGTTTTCAAATCCAAAGTAAATACCTCTTTTCTGAGCTATGCTTTACTAAGAGTGCTTCACCCCAGACCACAGAGTTGCTTAATATGAGATAAACAGTGCTCAAATGTGATTAATTAGTCTGTAGGTACGGCAATCGGGAACGAAGTCGCAGGTAAGCTAGTATACAATATGTTCTGTATAGATAACAATTCTGTGTTATCTAAGTCATGCGTCATAATGTCATGGTGTCTTAGCGGTTAAATCATACCGTCTGTAGGAGGGCGCGGGCTTGAATCCAGCATATGACTATATATAATACGAGTATTTCCGCTCTTTGTAATTTTGTAATACTGTGTTGTTAGAGATATTATTATACAACATCACATATTATATACATATAGTGGAACAAGCGTATTATGGTAGCTCTAAAGTATTTATAATATTAAATAATTTATTGATGTCATACATACAAACGGATCCCACTCTAAATTATAAGTGGGATCAGAACGGAATAAAAACTTAATAGAAAATATAACTGATACCATGTGGTATCTCTTCGTGGGATCGGAACGGATTACACCCAAAATATAATACATTATCATGTCTATGATTTTTATAAACCTATAAACCTCCCTGAAAAGAGCCAAGATTCAAGGCAAATATAAACAGCTTTTGACTTTAAGGTGACTTTGATAGGATTAATGAATCATGATTCATGATGAAATGAACTTGAAATAAACGATATGTAAATAAGGCCGTTAATCCGACAATCGTGTTCACGAAACGTGAGCATAGTTCACGGAAACTTAAACATGGCACGTCTTCTTTTTTTGCAAAACCAATTAGTTATCAGTAGCCTTCGTTTAAGATAAATAAAGGAAGGACTTTGGGTTATAAATTATACGGAAATTATGCCGTTCCCAGCTTTTCGGTGATTATTTTAATCTTAAGGTACATAATATCAACAAACAAAATTAAATGCTTTTGTTTTTTGTTTAACGTTGGTTAATTGCCCTTCATTATATGGCTTTAATAGATTTTTTATTTATAGCTGATAGCCTTTGACCACTATCTCACCTGAAGGTAAGTGACGATGTGGTCGAAGATGTTGTTTAGGCTAACCTAGAATTACTGGCTCTCAAGGGTAGCTAGCCAGGCGGGCATTCGCAAAATTTATTTTAAGATTTAAAAACCTAACTGATTCTGGGCGGACTGAGCGTTGGATTTTGTACATGAGAATACTGTCCTCAAGTACAAAATCTGTTACAAAATCAGTTAGCCAAGCTAGAGTATTCCCAAACCACACCAACATGCAAAGTATATCAAAGGCCAGACTTTTGTTTTCCTCTATCGTTTGGACATTGACATGATACTTTACATCATAGTGAGAAGACGGACAATCACTGCCTGGTGGATGCTTGACCATGACAGCTACAGTGTCAACGTTCTTGTTCTGCTTGACACTGCACTGCGGTCGTCACTGCGGGACGTTAGTTTATGTCTCGTTCGCTAGTTACCAGTTACACTTGCTTTAGTGCCCTTCGTGCCTAAACACAGCTGTGCTTGCCCAGTACTGCTTGGATGTAGAATATCTGACACTGCACGGTGATGCACACTAAGACGGGTTCTCACTAAAGAGACCTACAATCTGGTATAGTCTATTGCATTCCCACGTTCCCAACCGACAACCTGAATTGTCCATCTGGTTGGTCAGTAAGGAATTAACTTTTCTTTTCACCTTGTTCACCTGGTAGTAGTTAGAGATAAATATTTCTTACCACTTAATTGTCGGTTTAAACTGATTCGTTTGGAATAAAAGATTCTAACACCTGTAAATCATTCGTTTGAAAATTAATAACACTCTTTCTTTGATGAATTTAAATTCATTCGAAATTACCTTGGGGCATATTTAGTAAAACTTATTCATAGCTATGTAATGATTATAGAATTAACTGTCATACTATCTTTTGAAAATTTTCAGTTATTGTAAACTATTGATTCACAGGTGCACGGTTAGTATCTTTCGTTCCAGCTTACACGCTCAATTAGGTGGTGTGGCACTTCAGGTACAAACTTACAGGTACGTCGGCGTATCCGTCCGGACGGGATTATTCTACGGTGCGTACCGCGTCAGAAGAGGTGAGAGCTATGCGGTAGAAAGAGAACATAAATATTAGGCACTCCGTGCTTGTAACCTGAAAGATATCTATGTGCTACAACAAGAAGGAGGTTGTAGCGGTGATCCTGCTCGACATGGAAAAGGCATTCGACAGAGTATGGCATGAGGGCCTGCTATACAAACTGTCGGAGTCTGCCGTTCCAAAGAAGGCAGTAGAAGTGCTCGCCTCATTCCTGAAGGACAGGAAGATTACAGGCGCAGTGGAAAACGCACTTTCAGCAAAGAAGCCCGTTAAAGCAGACGTGCCGCAAGGAAACTGCATCTCTCCAGTATGCTATGCCTGGTATAACAATGACATTCCGGTCGTTGGGCAGGCACAGCTGGCTCTATACGCAGATGATGCAGCCTACTTCGCGGCATCCTACAAACCCGCCTTTGCCGTGAAGAGGCTACAACCCACTCTGGACGCCCTAGACAAGTGGCGTTTATCGGTTAACGTAGAGAAGACGCAAGCAAAAGTAAACCGGATATACCAAGCAATCAGACCCATTTAAACTGCTAGGAAAGGATATTCCGTGGTGCCAGAATGTCACTTACCTAGGAGTGAACATCGACCGACGCCTCACGTCAGATCCCGCCTTACCTACGCGGCTCCGGCGTGGTACGCATTTACATCACAAACCACCAGGAAGAAGCTGCAAGCGCAGGAAAACCTTTGCCTCGGCGCGATTGTCAACGCGCCCCGATACGTACGAAATAGTACTATTTCGCGCGACTTAAAACACGACAACCTAGCCGCATTTATATCAAGCCTGACGCAGAAAATGTTCAAGAGAGCCAATGCGTCACGACACGAACACCTGCAAGGGCTAGCACCCCTACACGCTAGACCCCCAGATCAAAAAGGAAGAAGAAAAACGAAGCCCTACTCAAGTACAAAAGTATGTTCAAAACGCCATTAGAAGTATGAAATCTCATATAAACTCTCAATACAATAAAGAACCTTAATGTAGCCACTAAAGCAAATTCACCCTACTGCCATAAAAAGGTGGTACGGGCAGAATAAGACCAAGGTTCTGAGTCACTTTTGTAAAGGAACCCCACTCGTAGGTGCTTCGGTTACCGCGGGCAGTTGCCATGGAGACCAGTCGGAGACGTGGAAAAAACTCTCAAGTCGGAGAGATGGTATCATCTCTCTTGACTAGGGCTTCATTTTTCTACATACAAGAAGATGCAAGCAGTGAAGAGAGAGCGAGTACGATAGTGCGGAAGCCGCCGGCTGCCGTTGCCAGTGTCGCCGATCGGTCCGCTGGGCTTTCCCCGTGTAAACAGGGAATCAACCTGGCGCGGCCCGTACACATCGACTCCTCATCACCGAGAAAAGGTGCATGAATAATAAGCCTCCTGAAGCGCAAAAGACACCACAATACGAGCGAACGCCTAACACACACGAAGAAACGGGAAACAGACACTGAAACAAGAGACACCTATAGAAAAATTAGAGAGAGAGAGAGAGAGAGAGAGAGAGAGAGCGATAGTGAGGAACCGCCGGCTGCCGCTGCCAGCGAGCTTATCCGGCGCTAGTCGGGCCTAGGTCCCTCACCGATATCGACACCCTCAGCACCATGAAAAGGTGCCAATGACCGCCCCTTCATTAAGGGGTGAGAAGAGCCTGGGAAAGAGGGCGTAGCCCTGGTACCCATTTCCCACATCAACCCTAAACTGATGTGAGAAAATAGACAAAGTTAATTAAGTTTTAACCTGAAATGCACTTTATTGCTTCGTTCGTAGCTAGAGTCGTTTATTTATTGGAAAGGCTTTGCAGAGTGATCCTTCTGGTCCTTTTTATTCTGTGGTATTACTAACTGACCAATCAGATGGACAAGCTTAATCAGTATTTTTTGCTAATGATAGACAACTTACTTCCAAATATAAAAAAAACTGGAATGTACACTTTGAATATTGATGCGTCTTGGCCATTTACGTTTTTATATGACTGTACAAGCCAGCTCTTTAAATCGGTGTACAAATCATCAGTAAAAAAGAGTAGAGCCACTTGAGACAATTATTGTCCGAGTTGTCAGTAAGCCATATTTTATATATGATTTCCATCACAATCGCATACTAAGCGAATTTTAAAGATATAGAAATATGGCCGAAAGGTTAGGGCACCCGGTGCAAAGAACCGGGTGCCTTAACCGTTCGGCCATGAGATGATTAAATAATGTGTCTTACCTTAATATCATTCAGATGAAGTCCAGTAGTCTAATTTATGGCCGCACCGTAATAAAATAGGAGCACAAAATTAAAATCTTATCCAGCCAGTCTCTTTGAGAGAACTTTGTCTGCTACCTTCAGATGGTAAGAAAATTCAAACATTTCGAAGTAGTCCTGGCCCAATGGCAGTGGCATCGAGAAACTTTTCTCGAAGGGTAGTGGTTATGGACTGCCGCGTAAGAAGTCCGTAGATTTGAATCCAAACGCAGCTTGAGATCTCACCGCATGGTGGTTTTGTGGTGGCATTTTGCAAAAGCCCGCTGGCTAGCTGAGCAAGTTTTTATTGTGCTTAGCTCGGGCACAAAAAAAATGTTTACCTAGCCTTTCTTGGGAATGCTTTCGATGGTAGTATACCCGCTAGAATACCGATAACCAAGGCTTTAATATGGTCAAAATCCTTGATACTGCCCACATTAACATGAGAGGCAGCATGCTTCACATAGAATGTATTTTATCCCCACCACATTATTAAAAAGATACATATAGTTTACGAGATACGAGTATAAGCTATGAAACATTTTCATATAAAGTGTTTGAAACTCATAACTTTCAACTTAATTATCTTTTTGAAAATTCGACACGATACAAACCTAGACATTGAAGAGATTAATGGATATCATGCTTGGTTCTGGACCTAACACCTCCGATGAGGGAGTGATCACCCTTCGACTTTTTTATGAGAAGTGACCAGCCGTTCACCCTTAAGGACCTTAAGCCGGACGCAAGCTACGTCTGTATGGTCACTATTTCCACTTATTACCCGATAACCCTAAACCAAACACCTTATGTATAAAAAGCTTAGCAAGTCGTGACTACCAAGGCCTGAGTCCGTGGCCTCTTGCGTCACCCATCGTGTTATCATCATTCCCCTGCGATGATACGCAAGGATGACCTCATGCGGATTGTCTATTGTAAAGAATCACGGATAATAATGTAGCTAAGTATACCTACTATACTCGTATTACCTTCTAACCGCCATACCATGGCTACTAACTAGCTGTGTAACTTATACCTGCTCATTATATTATGTTGAAGCTGTCATGCTTCATGTAAGATGTTACGATACATTATGTAATCATTGTAATGACTGATTTGATGCCTTGGTCGCTTTGGGTCTTTGGGTTCAATCCCGGCAGAACAGTTAGGTGCTGGGTTTTTCTGACAAAAAATCAGTAGCAGTATGGAGTCTGAAATTACTGTGCACGATAAATGGCAATAGCTTCGCCCCATATTGCTCGTGAACAGAACATGTCTCACGAAGAGTGGGTGTGTAGACACCTCAGGCTGCTGCTACCCTTACTATACTATGCTCGCGACTTCAAACAGCGAACTGTTCTTACACTGGCGACGTAAGATGGCAAACCCACGATTAAATCGGCTTTTCATTAGAATTTGGGGTTGATTAGAGTTCTTTTTTATAGGGGTTGTTTGCCCCTTTCCTTTGTTAGCCTCTCCTCCTTAATTCGACACTTATTGTTTGGAGGTGACGTAACCTCAAAACTTTGGGTTTCCATGGGTTTCCGTGGGCAGAGGAGGGAGGGGAGTGCTACATGGGGTATTACCCTTCCACTCCCTCCTGAAATCAAAATGCGAATTTCAAATGCAATGCCGCCCACCGCGCACTAATTCCATTTAACGAATTCAAACAACACAAATATCTCTATCGCCATTCTCGGTCTGGTATTATCTTCGTCCGCATATCGGTACCTGGTATAATAGTTGTTCAGAAGAGTCAGCATAGAAAGAATGTCGTTATAACGGGCAGCCCTCGACTGTGCGTGTTAGGAGTGGGTTTTACTAGGTTTTATACAGTAGTTCTGATATGGGATGGGGCATATCCCGAGTGGTGTGTGGATTGCGAAGCCTATTGCATGATTTACGAGCAGTCTCTCTGAGTCAATGTTTCTGGTTAGTCGCAAATTACCGCATTTTTCCTATAGAAAAAGGATTCTGTTTATGGAGGTCGCAATCTAAGAAATACCAAGCTCCAATGGGACAGACTTATTTAAAAACCGGCCACGCGCCAGTTCGGCCTAGCTAAAGCCCTTTAGAGAAAATAATGTTTAGTAATTAAACAACTTTAAACAGTTTAAATCGCGTACTTTTATCACGACTTTTGACACTTTGTAGTGAACGTGGTCACAAAGAGGAGCGCTGGCACCCGGGTAAAAGAACACATTGCTGACATGCAGAACATACGCTCAACCAAGTCTGCGGTTTGTGAACATGCTCAGGACAAACCTAACCACTACACTCGGTTCGACAATCCACAAATCCTCGCCAGAGAGACCCGGTTTATGCCAAGAATGTTACGCAGGGCTATTGAAATCAAAAAGAACCAAATTTCAATAGATATGATGGTTGTACAAGTCCTGCTTGGGATCCTGTTACAAAATTAATTAAATCCCATGGCCGACACAAATCTGCAAGACCTCTGGACACTTTGAGCGAATACTGCGTGAATAGGGAACGGTATGATTAAAATAAAATTTCTGACGGTAGTACATATCATTTCTTTATAACTAAAGTGACATATAAAACCAATTACAGTCCCACCAACTTATCTGTTCAGGTGGTAGAAAAATGAACTAAAACTTTCCCTCAAATTGTGACAGTTTGTAGTTGATTTCCTTGACCAGTAGCGCTCTCAAAAACTGCACAGTTAAGTTGGTGGTACTATAGTGATTGATGATGTGACCACGATCAATGCAGTGTTTGAAAAGATAAATAATAGAACCAAAATTATGATAAATAATATACGCGATTTAAACTGTTTAAAATTTGCTTCATTACTATGTGTAATAATCTCGAAAACTTAAGACTACATCAAAATAACGTTTGTTGGTTTTGCTTCTTTAGCTTGCCCCCTTGCCCGTCCCTCGCTACGCACGTGACTGTAGAATATGTAGTGTTCCAAGATGACCCATAGTATGGAATATAGAATAGGTTTACATAAACCTATATAAATCTTCAAACATTTATTCTGTTGAGTAAATGCATATAAAGTATATCAATCAAATCTTAGGTATAGTACCACCAACTTAACTGTGCAGTTTTCGAGGGCGCTACTGGTCATGGAAATCAACTACAAACTGTCACGATTTGAAGGAATGTTGTAGTTCTTTTTTCTGCCACCTGAACAGATAAGTTGGTGGGTCTGTACACGCTATTTAAAGTAGCTTTGATGAATATTTATGTCATTAAAAATTCGTAAATATTAAACCTCAACTAATTTCAATATGGTAATTCAATATAGAATGGTCTATCATAATGTATGTACGGAAATATTGGAGGTAGATACTGATTATTCTGTGCTATAGTAAGTACTAAGTAGGTAGTTGGTAATTAAATTAATTTGTCTGTTACATATCTTCTGTTATTGTATTAGTCAATTGCATTCAGGGTTTAGATTTCCAATTTTTGCGAAGGCTTGCTTTCATTAAACTTATAAAAGGAGGAAGTAAGGGCACCTCGAACATTGCAATGTCAAATCAGGCGATATCGCTGGAATGAATCTCAGTAGCGTGTATTTATGTGCGTATATTGCATGCTTGTCTTCATGTATATCTCATACTTTAAATATTTTTTAAATAAACTTTATATTACATTAGGTATGTATATCTATGCAGTTTTTTTTTATGGTAATATACAATTTTGTAATTTTATTGATATAATACCACGGTCTATATTTTTGAGATTTACATCTTTCCATCCTTGAAGAGATCACGATAAGACCGCCCATTGGACCTACTTAAGTTAACTACTCAATGTAATGTTTTCTTTAATAATCTGGTGTCAATAAAGAGTTTTCGTATCGTATCGTTAATAAAACGGATCATATACAATGAAAGTGTAGCATAGTGCATTACATGCGTATGTTAAATTTTCTGCACATTATATTGTCATTACATTTGATCATACCCCATCTTAATTTTTTCATTTAAATCAATGCTTACTTTACATGTTTCATTCTAGTGTTTTATTATCTCTCACACACAGCCTATTTTCACAAAAATTGGTTGTCTTCGCACTTGAATTTATGAAAGCGCATCGCAACGGTGGGCTTCTAGGTTTGCACATGATAGAATGGCAGGCGCATAGTTTCCTCAATCTCAAGCGCATAATTATCCGCACTTTAACATTTTTGAAAGTATTGAATCTGAGCCTACGAGTTGAAATGATTTATATATAATATAAATCATCAATGTAACGATCCGCAAGTGTACATTGGCCAAAGAACTGGGTTCATTTCCCTAGAACAGTTACACTAGATTTATGTCTTAAAATATTAAGTCCTTACATATGAAATTGGCGTTTTGTATGGGAGGAACAAAAAGTCGAATATTTTTTAATATAATATATTTAATTAATCAAAGTATGAACCATTATTTTCTATGCACTTTTGCCATCTCATAGGTAGTTCATTGATCCCTTTACTAAAAAAACCAGTCGGACGGGAATCAATAAAATCTTTGAAGGCGATTTGGACTGCCCCATCGGAGTTGAATTTTTTCCCTTGCAAGAAGTTATCCAAATTTCGAAAAAAATGGTAATCTGTTGGAGCAAGGTCCGGGGAGTACGGAGGATGTCTTAGACTTTCCAATTGAAGCTCTTCTAATTTAGTAGCCGTCTGTAGCGCAGTGTGTGGTCTAGCGTTGTCGTGAAGCAGCAGTGGCGTGGAGCGATTGACCAGCCTAGGTTGTTTAGCCGCTAGCTTTTCCATCATGGTTTGCAATTCCTGACAATAGACATCAGCCGTAATAGTCTGGCCAGATTTGAAAAAACTGTAATGAACAATACCGGCACTAGTCCACCAAACGCTTACAAGTAACTTTTTTGGGGTTAATTTTCGCTTGGGGCAGGATTTGGCTGGCTAGCCAGGATCTAACCATTGCGCTGAGCGCTTCCGATTATCGTAAAGAACCCATTTTTCATCACAGGTAATGATTCGGTTTAAAATACCTTCATTATTGTGCCGGTTTAGTAATGTAACGCAGCAGTCGACGCGCGTTTGCCGGTTTGTTTCAGTCAATTCGTGAGGTACCCACCTTTCAAGCTTTTTAATCTTCCCAATTTGCTTCAAGTGAATTAAAACAGTTTTATCACTAACATTGCAGCCTGCAGCTAACTCGGACGTGGTTTGCGATGGATCCGCTTCCACAATAGCCTTCAACTCTTCATTATCAACTTGAGTCTCAGGCCGTCCACGGGGCTTGTTCTGCAGGTCGAAATTTCCAGAACGAAAACGTTGGAACCAAAAACGAACTGTGTTTTCTTTTGCAACACGACCGCCATACACATCATTCACCCTTCGAGTTGTTTCCGCAGCACTAGTGCCACGGCGGAACTCGTACTCGTAAATAATGCGATATTTAAGGTTTTCCATTTTGTAAAATGAGTGACGCAAACAGAAAAAAACAGAAGAAAAAAAACAAATGAATGACGATCATCGAAGCACAAATACATGAGTCTATAGCTGTACAAATTTGAATTTGGAATTCCTTACCAAAGAGGAGAAATTCGTGATTAAAGTGGCCAGTACGAAAAACGCCAATTTCATATGTAAGGACCTAATATATAAACTGGGTACATAAGAAATTAAGTTATGTCCTTTTTCTTACACAGACATTTTCTGTAGTCTAGATCTCTGCTTGGTAGATGGCGATAGCTGGCAATAAAATACAGGTCTGACGTTGGACCTGTAGATATAACATTGTACACCGAGGGGAGAAAACGAACTTTCTTCCGAGTGATATAATATAGTGCACCTACGAGTAAAATAAAATTATTATAAGTTTTCTCGTATTTGTCCCGAGACTTCTCAGGAAGAACGTTCTTATGACTTCTTGAGGTGCGTTTTTATTTCTGGACGCGTCATTATTATAAAATTTTACATCCACTATCAAATGGCGTATGGAACATTATTTATAGTAATTAAAAGCGTACTGTTAAATTATCAAACTTGATAAAACAAATTACCGCGTTTTATTTTTCGTAGTGCATATAAATGTTGCCTACCTCCTTTCACTGCAAATCGAGTAAGTACCTAAAGAAAAAATCCCACCTCTTATTTTTAATTATTTGATATAAAACCTTTTTGAGATTTGTCGTTTGTAATTATTTTTATGTTTCGCAGCTAAAAAAAACAAAAGGACGCTAGCAGGGCAGGTATGAATTTTCATACAACATTCCTTCACTGCGACGGAGGACAGGAATGAAATTGCATATAAGGGAGAAATCACGAACTTTATAACCTATTTTTGAACGGAGCAATGAGACACTTTCTGAGTGGGTGTGGGTAAAAAGAAATTAATACTATCCGAACCATCGTCACTATGAAGCCTGTCCACAGGCTATCTGTGTGTGCTAATAAAGTCTGATCAGTGTAAATAAGGCTAGTCACTACTTGGTGTTCGTGACTGCACGCTTAGCGTCGTCGGCTAAAACAAATACTTACCAAAGCTACGCATAAATAATTAATAATGTCATAGAAAAAATTCTTAATAAAAATTACTTAGTACTTCGAGGTTAACATATATCAATATTTTTTTTTAATTTAATTATTGTAATGACGCATGTTCAGCAGAGGACATAACAAAATTACAACGAGAGGAAAATATATGTTCATGTGCGGGATTTGAACCAGCGGCATCTACCCCTATAGCCGGGGTATGCTCTAACCGCTAAGCCAACATGATATTTGACTGATTGATTCTAATTTATCGTTTCGTTCGTATAGGGATGGCGCGGGTTAAATGTTTACACTGAGTATATTTTTTCCTCTTGTTGTAATTTGGTAATGTGTCAGTCAGTATTCCATTGTGTTATTTGTAGTTTAATTCTCGTAGTGTTCGTAATTTCCACAATTTTCTTCTTTCCGTAGCGTATGTACGCGTGAAGAAGAGACCGTGGAGGATGTCCTATTACACTGTGAAGCTACGGAACAAATACGAATTGAAACTGGAATATGTGAGCCATTCTCACCTACGAAATCCTCACCACCACCACTACCACACACGTCATTGGAGCAGCTATGCCAGCGACCCAGAAACCTTCGCTGCTACGTTAAGGAGTTGGGACTTGGGATGGCTTGGGTAAGCTGGCGGGGGAAATGCACAATACACCCCAAGCGGGACGTCATAGCAGGACATATCGCCCCCAATTAGAATAAGAATAAGAGGTGAACCAAGAAGCAAAATTAATAATTCTTTATACCTTGTTACTCAAGTGAAAATAAGTAATTAAAAGAATATCTACATCAAGATGTAATAGGTACATAAATAAGTCATTTTGTGGTACCTACTTGCACAACGTATTTAAGTTCAATAAAAATAATGTTGAGCATTCCACAAATGTTATTGCTATAATAAATGATGCATGCCATAAAAGACACAAAGAAGCCTCCGTTCCGCTGACGTAACAATGTAATTCATAATTGTATGTATGACATTTTTCTCAGCAGGTAACCACGAGCGTGCGCAAACGCAATGTATCAGTGACACTATGGCACACTTCCATAACGAAGCTTCCATAAATGGCTGACCTCGGGTGAGAGGTCATGTTTTCAATTTTACTTGCACCATAAATCACACTAATATCATCGATGCGAATGTTTCTTGTGTACCTTTGTATTTCTTACCGCTCGCATCAGAAAAGACTGTACCTACAGATTTTGATGAAATTTGCTAGTTCAGATTAACACACCGTGTTATCCCGATATAGGTACTATTTCCTAAGTGATTTATCTTAGGCCAGTATTACATAATCATATTTGATCATCTAAAGTTAAGGTTGAACTGGCCGGTCACTTTTCCATACAAACGACATACAAACGGGTGATCACTCCCTTATTTGAGATTTTAGGTCCAGACTCAAACATGATACCGATTGATATCGTCATTATCTAGGCTTGTATGATGCCAAAATTTTAAAAAGATAATTAAGTTGTAATTTATGAGCCTCGAAAACTTTATATGAAAATGTTTCGGGGCTCATAATTCTCAAGTTAATTATTTTATTAAAATTACGGCATCATATAAGCCTAGATAATGACAAGATTAAAAGGTATTACGCTTTATTTTGGATCTAAATCCTTAAATAAGGGAGTGATCACCCAACGACGTTTGTATGGAGAACAGGCCGGCCAGTTCACCCTTAACGCTGTGTCTTCAATAAATAAAGTTGTAACTTGAAAAATTGCTCCCAAAGAAAATTTGGCCTTTTGTCACCAATACGTTTTGAAGGGCTTGTAGTGAAGTTTGCTTAGCTGTTCTTAACCGATCAGCTAAGTTAAGCAACGTCCACCGCGGTCTTGAGTTGGATGGGTGACCGCCAGTGACATTACTACTGAGCGTTTCCGTGCCTTCCGCCCTCAAGTAGAAGATCTGTCGCTAAGCACCTAACGGTGTGTTTCGGCAGCTTTCCTTGAGAACCAGTAATTCTAGGTTAGCCTGAACAACATCTTCGACCTCATCATCACTTGCCATCAGGTGAGATAGTGGTCAAAGGCTAACCTATCAGGCATAAATATATATATATATACGTGTTCAAAACACAATAATTTTCAGTTTTTGTGTTATCAACGCGTTTTTACAGATTTCAACTATACAGAAACTTTGTCGTAACGTATGTTGGTGGAGATCAATATTTAACCTTTCAAAAAAAGGAGGAGGTTCTCAATTTGACTGTATTTTTTTGTGTGATTTTGATGTTTTTTTATATACGAAAGCTAGTGCTTGTCATGTGGTCCCATTTAAATTTGAGTAAGATCTGACAGGTGGTATTTGAGTTCTCCCTAATAATTCGTATTTTATGTTTCAAATTCGTAGTTTTGTTAACATTTTTAATATATTTTTGATGAATTTATATACAACGTGACCTAAAATGTAACGATTAGCTGGTGCCAGCGGGTGAACCTACCCAAAAACTATTTTGGGCATATAGTAAACGTGATTAGGTTCTATCAAAATCAGTAATAATGACGAGCGGTATTTAGCTATAGACTGCCGTGCCTCAGGTTTTATTGACACCGCTTGCTTGAGCTTCACCGCATCTTGGAAGGGTATTTTGCGAATACTTGCCTGACTAGATACTACCCTCAAGTAGAAAAATCTGTCGTCAAGCATCAAACATTGTGTTCCGGAGCAGTCCTTGAAAGACAGTAAAATTACAGGCACATAAGACTTAACAGCTGTGTGTGTCAGGTGAAGGGTGCATTGAAATTCGTCACTTGTGACGAAATGCATCCGTTAAAGGCAGAGATTAGTCCACTTATAACATCATTTGATTCTTTTTTAGCAATAGTACGCTTATTTTTTGTGCCTCAGTTTCCCAAAATGCTATAGGTACCAATATGTATAACATACTTGCCATAGTGTTACCTACTTTTTTACGCCACGATAAGTGAAAGTGGACTGAAAGTAAAAACTCTTTTGATATTTGTGTGAAAAAAAATATTATGATTAATTTTTGTAAAAACCTACAGCCATTGAGATTTTTAAAGGTTGGCAGTGCTACTTAGGTTGCTTAAGTTTAAGGAGAAACATACATTTTTGAAAAGATGTGGTGAAAAATCTTAGTAGTGTCAATTTTCCAAGGATTTCATAACCTATTCATTTAAAAAGTTTAGAGACGAAATTTCTCTCCCTTAGAGGAAATCGAATTTGTAACATAAACACTTGTAAATGTGATTATCGCTTAGCACGCGATAGTGCTTGTAATCGTATTTAGAAATATAGAAGGGAAGCGACATTATTCCGAGAGTTAAGTGTATGAAAAAGCACACGTTGAGAGAAGCAGTGATAGCTCAGTGGCATTGGCTATATGGACTGCCGCGCAGCAGGTCCATGGTTCGAATCCCGCCGCGGGCTTCACCGCATGGTGGAAGGGCATTTTGCGAATGCTCGCCTGGCTAGCGATCACCCTCAAGTAGAAAATCTGTCGCCAAGCACCTAACGGTGTGTTCCGGCAGCAGTCTTTGAGAGCCAGTGTAATTACAGGCACATGTGATTAAACAACTATGTCTCAAGGTGACGGGCGCAGTGCAATTCGTGACTTGAGACGAAATGCATCTGTTATAGGCAGAGGTTAGTCCGCTCAACATCAGGTGGGTCTTGTCACAATAACATTTAAAAAAAAACTATATTTTGAGTTGATAGTAGTTTTATTAACCACACACGCGCATATTATTAAAAAAAGACTACGTACCTATGAGTAGACAGGTATTCAAGAATTAGAATTTTGGGGGAAGGGTTGTTTTATTTTCAAAATTTGACAGCAACTTACTAAGTAGTTTTCATTGACATTGAGCAGTAATGTTTTGTTATGAAATTGTTACGTAATAAGCACGTGGCGCACCTGATGTTACACGGACTAACCTCTGCCTATAACAGATGCATTTCGACACAAATGACGGATTGCGTTGCACCAGTCGCTCTTATATTGCTCTTACATACGGTTGTTAAGTCTCATGTGCCTGTAAATTTACTGGCTCTTGAAGAGTGATGCTGGAATACACTTTTATGTGCTTGGCAACAGATTTTCTACTGGGTGGTTGCTAGCCAGATGAGCATTCGCAAAATGCCCTTCCACCATGCAATGAAGCTAAAGCCGGCGGAGGGGCTCGAACGACGGACCTGCGGCAGTCAATAGCTATTACAGCTCGATCATCATTGCTAAATCCTTATAATGCATCCGTATATGTTTTAAGATAAGGTTTATTCCGTGGGTATATACTGGTACTCACGTACACACACATACTTACATCATATTTTATTTTACTTTCGAAAATGCTCATTGCGTTAGTGATGGTCAGTTTTATGAAACTGTTTACAATTTGTGCCATATTATCTTTGGAAACATAACCGAGCGGAAGTATCATCGCGATTGTCTATGACATGGTAGAAATTCTGTACACAAAAACACATCACGTTCTACTTTTATATTGTATCTGCATTTGCTACCTCAGAAACGACTGACAGGTGTTTAGAGGAATGGTTTTTGTACGTGAATTCTTTTATATGATTTTCACAACATTGTGTCCATCCTATTTTTCCAACTTGTGTTTGTGTGTGCCTTGCCTTTTCTAATTATATTTGCCTGATGATATTGATGTTGACCTTGACGTATGATGTGGAAATGCTGTCTGGTTTAACACGTTACGTGAAAGGGGCAATCTTCTTCAGCATCTTCAGTTCAATCAAATGAGCAACTGACAGTTCTGAACTTCTATATAATGGATTAGTTAAGTTCATAATATATGTTAGTTAAGCACTTAAGTAGGTTTTTTCGAATCATCTTGATACTGATCCGGTTTTTTGCAACGTATATTAGCATTGTAGTTGCATTAATTGGACGATGGGAAATACATTGCCTCTTGGAGACAACTAGTATTCTAAAAGAATTGAAATTATTGGATTCTTCCAATTTATGAACCAAACATATTGTGAAGTAAGACAATATTGTTATTACTTAACTTTGGCAGCCAGTTTTATTTCTTCTGCTGGTTTTATGTTTACAAGAACTAGATGTTCATCGTCAATAACAATTACATACTATGAAGTAAAGCCATTAGCGATACATAGACCTACTATAATTATGAAGAGCCAAACAGGGACGCAGAACTGCAAGAGGCTCATTTTGGCTTATTTTATTTCAAGCATAATTTTTTTTGGAGTGTATATTCAAAATTAGGACAAACAAAGCCAAAACTATAAAAATATTGATATTAATAGAATTCATGGTCATTTTAATTGAAATAAAAAGAGTAAAGTACTTAAAATACCTACAATTGAGTAAATAGCAAAAGTTGCCCAGGTTCTTATTATTCACGGACTATATCTTTATATTTTTCACTAAAGCGCAATTTCTTAAGATTTTTTATCATGCTTAATTTTGTCATAAATATTGCGGCGCGCTCGCTTCTAGTTTGACTGGGACGCTCATACAAACCGGATGGGCCGCCGCGCCGGTACATGGAGTTCAAACCGGGGCTGTCCCGGTCAAACCTGGACGAATGGTAAGCCTAGCCATACACCAAGTCAATCAAAGTCGTGGTTACACACTGTTTGGCTCTTATTGCATGGTGGTAGGCCATTTTGGGAATGCCCGTCTGGCGAGCTACCACCTTCATGTAGAAAATCTGTCGCCATGCACCTACTGGTGTGTTTCGGCAGCTGTACTTGAGAGCCAGTAATCATCATCATCGCTTACCATCAGGTGTGATAGTGATCAAAGGCTAACCTATACTGTACTGTAACAGCCGACTCGTCCACTGCTGAACACAGCCTCCCCTATTAAGGGGGTATTTGCCATAATCCCCACGCTTGACACGTGGCTTGGTGTGTACGCAGTGTAAGATGGCAGTTCTTTAGAAGGCGCTGCTGCCCACCTTCCATTATTTTTCCCTTAGTCGCCTCTTACGACACCCACGGGATGATATGGGGAGGTGCAATTCTAACCCGGCACCCCACGGGGCAAGGCTGACCTATCAGTTATAAAATAAATTGCAAAATTAGTCTTGTTTGTAGTACAACGTAAGATGAACTATAGGTGTCGCTCCATCCTTATAAGATGGATAAAGAAAGATAGGAAAAAAATGAGTTATGAGCTTATGAGTCACGTCACGTTAGCTCAGTCGGTCAGAGCTTAGTGCTTACCCCGGCTCTAGGGGTGGATGACGCGGGTATGAATCCCACACTATGACATGACTACATTTTTTTCTTCAGTAAATTTGTAATACAAATATAGTTAAATATATTTCTGTTTTAGAACAATAAATAATTGATGGTGGCAATATGTCAATTTTAGACAATAGTTGCGTATTCGACCTCAAAAAGTAAACTTTAGTTAGAATAAGAAGCTGAAATTTCGCTAGATATGTTATATTTCATATCTTCTACTTCATGATAAAATTCTGAAAACGCCGGTATAGTATAGTTAGTTTTTTCATCCTGATAAAAATAACAAACACTTTTTTCTTTCACAGATTATTGCGATGTTGTACCCAAATAGACCGACTCACTTTTGGCCAGTTTTTTTAGGGTTCCGTACCCAAAGTGTAAAAACGGGACCCCATTACTGAGACTTCGCTGTCCGTCAGTCCATCTGTCATCAGGCTGTATCTCAAGAACGGTGATAGCTAGACAGTTGAAATTTTCACAGATGATGTATTTTATTGCCGCTATAACAACAAATACTAAAAATAAAATAAATATTTAAGGGGGGCTCCCATACAGTAAAATAGGTTTTCGCCGTTTATTTGCTAAAAATAATAGTAACGAATACGAGATAATGGTACGGAACCCTTCGTGCGCGAGTGCCACTTGCATTTGACAGGTTTTTTTTATATATCTTCATGACGATAATTTACTATTATAAACTGTTTCACGTGTAAAGTAATTATAAATGGGTACTTGTAATATTACTTTTATTTCACTACAAAACCGAATGTAACAATAGATGCACCTAAAAAAGCAACTAAAAAAACATAATAGATAACCATCTAGCGCGGATGAAGGAAAGATTTGTAAGTATTTTAGTATGTAACGAGTCAACTTAAAAACTACTGGACCGAGTTGAAAAATTCTTTCACCATTAGAATCCTATATTATCCCTTATGCACATAGGCTATTATATATATTTGTCAAAAGAGTTGTTTATTCTTTAGAGAATAATTTTTCAAAACATCTGAAGGTCTCTACAGGACTATATTGAAGCGCTTGTTGCGAAGTTGAAGCGCTCGTAGCAAAGTTTGCTTAGCTGTCAAAGTTAAGTAACGTCCGCTGCGGTCAGGAGTTGGATGGGTTATCGCTAGTGACATCACTACTGAACTGAGTGCTTCCGTGTTGGGAGGTTGGAAGGTTGAACTGGCCGGTCACTTCTCCTTACAAACGTCGTAGGGTGATCACTCCCTTATTTGAGATTTTAGGTCCAAACTTAAGTATAATACCGATTTATATCGTCATTATCTAGGCTTGTATGATGCCAAAATTTTAAAAAGATAATTATGTTGTAAGTTATCAGCCTAGAAAACTTTATATGAAAATGTTTCGAGGCTCTTAATTATCAAGTTAATAATTTTATTAAAATTTCGTCATCATACAAGCCTAGATAATGACGATATCAATCGGTATTATACAAACGACGTTACATGCTCAAGATTTAAGAAAACTATGTAGTTTCACTTCTCAATGTACTAGGCGTCACATAATTTTAAAGCTGTGAAAATAAAATAGATTAAAAAGAATCACAAATGACATTTCAAACGTCACCCACTTTGCCAGTGACAACAGCGCCATCTCTCTCCAACTTCATTCCTTTTTTATGTGCAGGCGTTACAACATCTAATAAATTGAATATTCTTGTTTTATTGTTAAATTTGTGAAAAAAGTGTTTGTTGAAGTGTTATTATGGGGAAAAGGAAAAAGGAATATGATAATTCCAAAATACGTCGTAAAATTCAACGATTAAAACGAAAGCTACGCAGTTCGTCAGCGAGTTTGGAGGATGAAGGTTAGTGCAACGTTGGTTGGAGCTACCAGTTTTTTTAATCACAATTCTTCCAAATTTGAGTATTTTAATACCTAGTTGTTGTTTTTATTGCAATTACCTTTTTTCCCATATTAATTTTTCGTTGATCGAATTTTTTTATTTTGCTATCTACCCACATAATCGTTTTTTTTCGTGGGATATTTAATTATTTGTACATCCATGTCTCAGTATAGATAAGGGCTAATTAATACAGGTTCCTTTCGCGAATATACCTTGTTTTCACCCTATACATGTGGGATAAGTTATACACTGTGACATGAGAGCACGGTTGATAACGATTTAGTCTAGTGGCGTAACGTGATTACGTACAATGACTTAAAAAAAATTACTGCATACAGCAGTTTGTCAAATATACAGTCTAGTGGCGTACCGTGAGTGCGTACAATGACTGATATGACAAAATTATGTAATACAACTGCAAAAGTTGGTTTTCATTTCTTTTTTTTTTAGAATATCGTCGTTATTACTCAAGGTCACCGTCACCAGAACCTGTGCTTTTATCATCGCAATCAGAAGGGTCCGCCGATGATCACCAAATCAGATCTTGCGTTGTTTCTCCCCCGACCATAACAGGTGTGTGTTCTGCCGGAGTACACGGATCTAAATCTCCACCAAATGAGCCGGGCCCAAGCACAAGTGATGCACCTAATATTGCTGCATCTGACGTTTTACCGCCGGAAATATTAGAAGCGCTAGGGGACCCTACAGGAAAAGACGAGATACTCGGACCGGCTATTAATGAAGAGATAGCTAAACGTTGGGGTAGGGTTTTAGTAGAAGGAATGACAAAAGAGGCGAAAGAGGCCACAATAAAAAAGACGTTGTTTCCGGAAAACTTTAGCCTATCGAAAGCGCCAAAACTTAACCTAGAAATTTCGTCAGCCTTAAGCGAGAGCATCAAACATCGAGATAAATTATTGGAAAAGGCTCAAAACCAATTAGGTTTGGGTATTGCGGGACTTACAAATTTAGCGTCTTCGCTGATAAAAGAAGATCTCTCTAAGGTAGAGATTATAAAAAGATTATCTGACACCAGCCAGATTTTACTTGACTTACATTATGAAAATACAAAACATAGACGAAAGCTGATCACCACATCACTGGACAAAAAGTTCAGTGCAGCTATTACGGATGTGAAAAGAGATATGTTTTTATTCGGCGCTGACCTTGGAGAAAAAATTAAAGCCACAAATACAGCCGAAAAATCGGGTCTTCAAATAAAACGCAAAACGGTTAGCGCTCCTTCCTCATTGCGACCACAGGTAAACTGGAGAGGCCCACCCAGTTATCAACAGATCAGAGCACCCAAACCGGGTGGGCAGATGAGATATCCCGCAACCATCTGTGAGCCGACCCCCCGCTGTACAGAAAACAGACTACAAGGCTCGCAGGAATCAATAGAGGTAACACTCCACGCTGGTGGCTTATGCCACTTCATTAACAACTGGGAAGCTATAACTAAAGACTATAGTTTTAGATTATGTTAGTGGCTTCGAAATTACTTTTGCTAAGCCTCCTATTCAAACCTTCGCCAACCAACTAACCCGAAGTTTAGTAAATTTGAATTGATGCACCTAAAGATGTCAATTTCTAAGCTTTTATCTTCGGGAGCCTTAATTGAATGTGACAACGTTCCAGATAAGCTTATTTCGAGCATATTTCTCATTCCAAAAATGATAATACATATAGATTTATTCTAAATTTGAAATATCTAAACAAATTTATTGTTTCTGGTTAATTACACACAGCTACTAGGTTAATTAGTAATGAAACCAGTAGTGTCCTACCTCAGAACTCAAGGACTTCTTATGGTCATATATTTAGAAGAAATTTTATGTATAAATAAATCAAATACCAGTTGCTTAAGTAGTACACATAAGACGATAGACCTTCTCGAAAGATCAGGTTTCGTTATAAATAAACAAAAAAAAAATAATTAACCCCGAATCAGACCCGTTCGTTTCGTTCGTATGGTTGGTTTTATAAAAATGCTATGAAAGACAGAAATTTTTAGCTCTCCGTAATTCTAATGACAATAATGACGCTATCATGCATTTACCTTCCATATACGGAGGTGTGCAAAATACCCATCTTAGTGATGTGGTTAAATAAATTTGGCAGTGGTGTGAGCAAAGAAAGCTCTACGTTTTTGCCTCTTATATTAAGTCTAAAGACAATATTGTTGTTGACATTGAATGGGACTTAGAATTAACAGCGTTTGATAGACTAACGAAAGTTCTAGGGACCCCCCAAATTGATTTATTTGCGTCAAGGCTTAACGCAAAATGCAAGAAGTACGTTTTCTGGAAACGAGATCCTTCAGCTTATAATAAAGATGCTCTCTCAATAGACTGGGAACCGTATTTCTTCTACACTTTCCCTCCGTTCTCGTTAATTCTAAAATGTTTAAGAAAAATTGTGAACGATTACGCTACTGGAATTATGATTGTACTATTTTGGCCTAGTCAGCCATGGTTCCTAATGTTTACGTCCCTAGCCCAAGGTCAATTAATCTATTTAGATCCGAGTCCTTCATTGTTATTATCACCTTTCAGGACCCCACATCCGCTCTGGAAACGGCTTACCCTGGTGTCGTCAGTATTATCAAACAATCCTATGTAAAACAATGTTTGCCAACTGCCGCAATCAAAATAATTATTTCATCTCTAGCAGAGAGTTCATTAAAACAATATAATGTTTTAGTTAAAAAATGGTGGCATTTTTGTGTTACAAACAATCTGAATATGTTTGATAACAATGTAGTAAACGTACTTGATTTTTTAGTTACTGAATATCACTCAGGGGCAAATTATTCGACCCTGAACACTTGTCGTTCTGCACTTGCATTGATATTGGGTAAATGTATCAGTCAAGATGATCGAATCATAAGGTTCATGAAAGGAGTTTTTAGGACTAAACCTTTTTTCCCAAGGTATACTACTACATGGGACCCAAATCTGGTGCTCGATCATCTTTCACAATTTTACCCTAATGAAAACCAACCTTTTGACTGTCTATCGAAAAAGCTAGTAGCTCTGCTTGCGTTGTCGACTGCACAACGAGTGCAGACGCTATCATTAATACGTTTACCAAATATTAATGTAAGTAGCTCGAGAATAGATATCAATATCAGTGACTTAACTAAAACATCGGCTCCTAATAGGCCCGGGCCTAAACTGTGTATACCTTTTTTCCCTCATAGGGAAGAAATCTGTCCTGCGAAGACATTATGTGCGTATATCGAGCCCACTAAGGATTATAGAATTTTACCTCTAACAGATAAACTGATTCTCACTACTAAAAAACCATTTCAT
Organism: Plagodis pulveraria; assembly: GCA_963890685.1. NCBI lineage: Eukaryota > Metazoa > Arthropoda > Insecta > Lepidoptera > Geometridae > Plagodis > Plagodis pulveraria. The sequence continues at coordinate 26,241,041 of OY982950.1, read as the reverse complement.
AATGCTAGTGCTGCTACTATAAGTAGATGGATTAAAAACGTGTTGGCCGACAGCGGTATCAATACTGGGCTCTTTACAGCTCATAGCACGCGACATGCATCCACATCGGCAGCAAGTCGTAGTGGAGTTTCTGTCGATATTATAAAACAAACTGCGGGATGGTCAGGTAATTCATTAACATTTGCTAAATTTTATAAGCGCCCGATAACAGCTGATGAAGATAATGTTTTCGCAGAGGCAATCTATAACTCTAAGTTATGAATTAAATGTAATGATTTCAATTATGGTTATTTTTTGGATTAGTATAAAGATTTAAATTGTTTGTTCTGTTTTGGTCACACGAAGTGTACTATGATTATTATGTTTTCTCAATCATTCTTAATATTATCAGTATAAGTAAGTACTTATAACATGGAATAGAATTAAATCAGTTTTTTGTTTTTCTTATTTATTTTTGGTTCTTATTTATATCTGGTCAAATATTTGACTGGTCTCGTTTGTGCAAATGCGCTAAACATCTACATAGTTTTCTTAAATCTTGAGCATGTAACGTCGTTTGTATAATTAATGGTTAAACGAACTTACCTTAAGTGATGTTCGACCATAATTATACTAGACGTTACATGCGAAGAGATTTAAAGTCCCACCCGGACCCCAAAAACGTACATTGGTTACATTTTTCCCATACTTACCATACACAAACGAGCTGATATTACGAATAGGACCTCTGAAAAGAATGAAGTTGGAGAGAGATGGCGCTGTTGTCACTGGCAAAGTGGGTGACGTTTGAAATGTCATTTGTGATTCTTTTAAATCTATTTTATTTTCACAGCTTTAAAATTATGTGACGCCTAGTACATTGAGAAGTGAAACTACATAGTTTTCTTAAATCTCTTCGCATGTAACGTCTAGTATAATTATGGTCGAACATCACTTAAGGTAAGTTCGTTTAACCATTAATTATACTTAAGTTTGGACCTAAAATCTCAAATAAGGGAGTGATCACCCTACGACGTTTGTAAGGAGAAGTGACCGGCCAGTTCACCCTTAAGCCGTCAGTCCCGGTTGTTGTCTTAAGATGGCAGTCATTATGTATGGTGGAAACTCATTTTACGAATGCCCACCTGGCTAGCTTCCACCCACAAGTAGAAAATCTGTCGCACCTAATAGTATGTTCCGGCAGCTGTCCTTGAGAGCCAATAATTCTAGGTTAGCCTGAACAACACCTTCAACCACATCATCACTTAGGTAATTAGGTGATATAGTGGCCAAAGGCCAACCGATAAGGCATAAAAAGGACCTAATAACTAAGAAGTCACCCGAATAGAAAACAACGCCAAACCAGACGTTAGGTAAACGCATACAAGTTTTCTTGCACCTGTAATTCTATAGGCGCAGTCTCATGTAACTTTCTGGCGGAGTGGTTACCCGTCTAAATGGATACACCAAATGTTGGTGCACCAGTCGATCTTAAAATTTATAGTTCAGTATGCGGCATTTTTAGTATTATTTAACAATATTTGATAGCCGCCATATGACTAATTTTCATTGGTCTATTTATAAAGGAAATTTTTGATATAGGAAGCTTTCTAAAAGACGTACCATGACGAATTTTCATTGGTTTTTCTATAGGAAAAGCATTCGTAAGCGGGATATTACAAAAAACCGGCCATCTGCGAGTGGGACTCGCGCACGAAGGGTTCCGTAACTAAATATTCTATGAAGAGTTAAAGCGTCTACCTGTCACCGTTATTAGGCATAACTAATATAGAATATTACTACCTGTCACCATTTAGTTACGGAACCCTTCGTGCGCGAGTCCCACTCGCAAGAAATGGTAAAAAAATCAAGTTTGTTGTGTGGAAGCTCCTCTTAAATATTTATTTTATTATATTTTTAGTATTTGTTGTTATAGCGACAATAGAAATACATCATCTGTGAAAAGTTCAACTGTCTAGCTATCACCGTTCTTGAGATACAGCCTGGTGACAGACTTACGGACGGACGGACAGCCAAGTCTCAGTAATAGGTTCCTGTTTTTACCCTTTGGGTACGGAACCCTAAAAACATCCCATGACTGTCAAGTATTTATCGACTATCTAACTGTATTATTTTTAATATACGTCCCATTCGTTTATTTAAAATAATTTCCACTATAATACTCCTATTCGGAATGACATTTTTATAATGACATCAGCTTATTCAAGATCAATTCTGCAAATCTAATTTCACAAGTCGCTATCTCTGCGTAAAGTTCCCAAATTCTGTTTACCTCTCGTCTTATGAAAAAAGCCGCTTACTAGTATTACTTCATATGTTTCTTTTGTCTGCCATTACTTACCTAAGTAGATACTCATCAAACAAGAATAAGTACACTTACATCAAAGTGTTTAATTAAGTCCCAATAACTTTCAATTCTGACTAATAATCCAAATCTAGCATGCTCACCCGCGTCCACATAACTCAAATGCCAATATTACGTTACCCAGCTTCCTTTACTTCGCTACAGCATCAAATACCACATAAATGTCATCTGGTCTGACTCCCGCCCGGCCCGGCCCGGCCCCTGTTCGGGAAGTATTATGCAATAGGTTTCTATTACATGATGTGGCTTCCTTATATCTGCTCCCGGAAGTCTTATTGGATCCACATCTCTATGATGTAATTTCAAAGATTAAAGCATCCTATGAATAGAGCTTTTGGAGCTTGATTAAGGACATGTTGTCTTATAGTCACGAGCATATAATTGTATGGTCGATTAGTCGAGGAAGTCTATATGAAGAATCGTAGTGGTAAGATACAATTCATGTAGCATTTATGATTGCCGACTGTCTGTATAATTAGTAAGTACCTAGTCATATTTTTCATCAAGATCAACAACATTTATTGAATGCGTATGTATACTCTGACATAGTATTTTTCTAGAGTAGTGGAATTTAACATTATTTCAATCAAGGTAGCAATTTAATTTGTTTAAAGAAACCTTATTTTATATAAACAAGTTGAGCATTATATGGGTTGGATGGAATCCACACAGCGCATAAAACATCATGACGTGTTTATAATCTGGACTACATAATCGATAACAAATTGGGTATACCGTTTACCATATGGTTTCCAGAATTGCGCTCAGAGTAAACTTTGCAATCATCAAGTGCTTTGTTATTTGACCAGAATTAACCAATATTTTCTTACATACCTTCCCGTGTATCTTGATCAGACATGACCAAACGATCAGTGATAATATTTGTCAGCTAACAGTACTTTGTTAATTTGTCATGCCCCTTTTGAATGAACCCGTCAATGTTTGTTGCTAATCTTAGACGGGACAAAAAAACCGAGACGGGTTGTGGCCCTTCTTTCACGGTCCCTCAGGCCACCGCCGCCGCCGCCGCCGTCTCGGGCGCGCTTCCTAGGTGCGACGCTCGGAGACCGCGCTCACGGCCCACCAGGCCAGGCAGGCAACCGGCCACTAGTCTGCCGCGTGCTTCAATGCGTGACGCCCGTGTCCGTTCACCACGTATTTTAAAACACGCCTTTCATACTCCGTAACTAAATCTGTCTAGTGATACTCCACAATATCTCCCCAATTCACAACTAGTGCAACAGAAAACCCTGAACTAACGGAATTGCGTGCGTCTGTACGCAAATGCAAGCTTGGAACTTGGAACATTAGTGGGTGGAAAAATAAACATAGCTCTCCGGTAAGTTTATTATTTATCTTTTTAAATGGTTCTTTCTATCGTGTGAGATTGTTCACAGGATTCTCAGCTCCTGAGAGTCACGACTGTTTCGACTAGTTATGTTAATTGAGTGAGCTAATGTTGCTATTCTTAACGTTTTATAACCTCTGGTGCTAAGTTGTAGTGAAAGCGAAACCAGATTTTATTAGATCAGTATATTCTGCTCCAGTAAAGTAATCCCCATGTGTTTTGTTTCATTAATTGATTAAGTAACTACAGCAGATTTAAGTTCCGTAGTGGATACATTTCTAACCGGTTCAATAAATTGGTCTTTAACACTCTATAAACAAATGTTTGCTTCTTTACAATATTATAAAAAATAAGAGAGAAGTTGCGTGATTAAATTCCTCTTTCAAACCTGACCCCTGGCGTTTAAGAACTCGTTGGGGGTCATTCATCTTTCCTTATATTGTTTGCATTATCAGGTTCTAAGCATTGTGCAACATGTACAATATTATTCAACGTTCATTATACATTATGACAAATACATCAATTATTTCAACGAAGCAAAATTACACACTTAGTGCCTAGTACATACAAACTTACATATGAGTTGTATGCATCATTGCACTGTAAAGGTATCATGTGGTATCGTGGAAGTATCATTTTCCCAGAGTAATTCTGCAATGAGTTATATTAAATGTAATTATTGTTTTACACTGATATGAAAACTTATGTGAACCTTAGATGCATATTTATGTTGATATACCTACCTACCTAAATCTTCTATTTGGTTTAACGCCAAGCTTCAGAAAATAGTTTTCGTCGAAGTTTATGTCAGATTAAGCATATTGTTGAAAATCATTTACATTTACCCCGTAGGTCAAATTAATATACTAATTAAATTCATTCTTATTTCTTAGTGATATAACGAGCTGTAATGAATTTCGCGATAAGCGTTAGTAAAAACATAATATAGATAGCTAAAATTATTAAACAGTTTTAAACAGTATCGAATTGTAATAATCTGCTTATCTAAAATATCATTGATGAATTTATTTACATGTCATTTGTAACATCTTTCCTAGTCTGTATAATCTGAAAACCAATGCAAAAAAAACAACTAGAAACTTAGATGATTCAAAGTTTCTAGTTGCCTATTTAGATGTAATGGATCCGTAATTACCTCTTAGGCCTCATCTTCATAAAGCTCTAAAAATAAATCGCTCAAGCAATTGAGACGGAGATCTAACGACGGATTATTCAAAGCAACGATTTCCACTCAAGTCAGGTGCGTTGAGAAACATTCTCGTACAATATTTATATAATAGCTTAGCTGGGAGAATACCATGAGTTCTGAAACGGGATGAACGATTTCATAAATACAGACTATTTGCTAGGTTTCTCATTAATTGGAATTCATATTATGATGTAAAACATATTTTTTCATGATAGAATTTTGAGTAACTACCTAAAAATGTTTAGTTCTGTGTGCCTTCCAACTATGTTTCATATTTTCAATAACCCACTTATATTTTTACAGTGTCCTATCTAAAATATTTCCGAATTACACTAAGTTTAAAAAAATACCTTTTTTCCTTTTGTATGAGACATTAAAACGTAGGTAGGTTCACAGGCAGCCTATACGGTTCACTACCATTTATCTTTTTGAAAAGTACAATATGGCCTATTTCCTTTTATTCCTTTACCTACTTAAATAATGTTTAGTCATGTATGCCTTACAACTGTATCTCAGTTATATTTTTATAGTGTCCTAGCTAGGGTATTTCCTAAAAACTATAAGTGTATACAATTATATATTCCTTTTCCTTCTCTTTGTATGAACAAATAACGTAGGTTCATAGGCAGCCTTTACGGTACACTTCAATTTATCCTTTTGGAAAGTACAATATGTCCTGCTTCCTTTATTACTTTAAAATTATTGACACAACTTTTTCCTTTACAGTATTATCCTATTGTCCTCTTTACCCCTGCAAACTGTTATTTTACTATTAATTACTTACTTATTTATACATATACAATACTCGTAGGTATAGTTTCAATATATACATTTTTATTTTATGTTAGTACATATTATACTCTAAAAGCTATAAATATTCTTATAATTATGTAGATTCTCGAATAAATGGCATAATCTCTTTGAATGTTCATTATAATGTCTGTCTTGTTCTGTTAACCAATTTGCAAGTTTTCCGTTATGGGTTTGCCCTCCCCAACACCAAGTGGTCATAGGTAGTCACGGTTGAATCACGCCCCTCGTTGATTCCGCCAGCACCCTACAGTATTCTGACAGTGCCGAAGATATATAACTTTTATATATATTTTTGGTTACTGAAATAGCAAAACAAGCTTCAAAATTTCGTTTTTGCCTTGACTTATCCAAAAAACCTTAAATTTTTGGAGGTAGAATGAAAATTTAAAAAATAGCTTGAATTGCCTAATGCGACAGCATTGCTAGATGGTAGGTATATGAATTTAAATTTTTGTTCATTATTATTCTATACTGAAATCCGTCCATGGTCATAATTCTGGAGTACGGATCACTAAGTTTATTGAAGGTATTCTTCTGAACTTTATTGTATAAAATGTATATGAAACAATATAATGTAGGTAGGTATAAATAGTAGTGCCAATTGTATGCAGGAGTTTTTTGTACAGTCGGGTTATTATTAAGAGTTTTTTTTTAATCTACGATTATTTACAAGAACGAATATCCGGTATCAAAATACCTGACTACATCAACAACCCCTGACAAATCAAATATCGAATACAATGTTTAGTCGCCTTGGAATTTTCTTGTGTTGCTTTTAATGTCTGAAATTTGATTAACATGATTTAAGATTGAACACTGTTATGATTGGAACTGTCGCTCTGAGCTGAATCAATAGACCGACACGTAGGGCACACAATAGTCCAGACGAACCATACAGAGTGCATTCAAGGTGCTTACCATCAGATTATAAACCTTATACCACACTTATACAGACGAAATTCGGTACCACTGCAGTTGATCGGAAACGCATTGACTTCAAGTGATACTCGTAGTCATTGCTCTGACATTAATAACTTAAAGTTTAATGTGATGCTTTTAAATTATGGTTATTCATATTTTAAATGGTTTGAATGATAAAGTAAGAACCTAAATGCAAATATAAAACAGTAAGTACGATTTACTAACCTCTAAGGATAGTGACTATAGCTGAAGCGAGTGAAAAGCTGAGTTAAAATTGCAATCCTAATATCTATACCCTACATCAAAGGTATCAAGTGATTTTAAATCAGAATATACCTTGGTTGGTAGCTTTGGAATCGGTAGACCAGCTTGCAATGAGGCTCATTGAATATGAGTAACTCGTCGGCCAAAAACAGTTTTGAGAGCCAAGCCGCCATGCTGGCGGTGGCACCGTGGAGTAGAATGTCTGGCCATCCACAGCTTTTTTTTTTTTTTATGCATGATAGATTAGCCTTTGACCACTATCTCACCTGATGGTAAGTGATGATGTGGTCGAAGATGTTGTTCAGGCTAACCTAGAAGTACTGGCTCTCAAGGACAGCTGCCGGAACACACCGTTAGGTGCTTGGCGACAGATTTTCTACTTGTGGGTGGTAGCTAGCCAGGCGGGCATTCGCAAAATGCCCTACCACCATGCTATAACGACTGCCATACTAAGACAACAACCGGGACCGACGGCTTAACGTGCCCTCCGAAGCACGGAAACGCTCAATAGTAATGTCACTAGCGGTCACCCATCCAACTCCTGACCGCGCGCGACGTTGCTTAACTTTGCTGATCGGTTGAGAACAGCTAAGTAAACTTCGCTATGAGCGCTTCAACCTACCTATAATAAAAATGTTGGTTTTAATCTGATACACTAATTAAATATAAGTAATATTTTAAATATTTTCCTGTCGTATATTTGTGATTTTGTAATAAGTAATATTATAAGTAACATGTTGCATTGCTACCCCTTCTCCTTATACTATAATTCTAATACTAACAGTCAGGAATAAATTACTTCATATTTAGTTCATTATATGTACCACATTGTTAACGTTACTGATTATGCCGATAGCAACTTATTATAAATGCGAGAGTATATATGCGTGTACGTTTGTTATCATAGGATTTATTAAAAAAAAGTCATAGGTTACGTCAATAAAGTAGATACCTAGAGGTCATATCTAATAAACAAATACATAAGATACGCGCCGTCATCATCCACATAACTTTCAACGTTCTCTAAATTGTTATCAAATTTTTCTAAATATAATGTGAGTTTAAATATTATCGCAAGTTTTGTCCTTGATTATTATTAAGCATCCGGCTAGGACTTATCTTCGTGCTGAGGCCCGTGCTTGACGTTGTGCACAATCGTGCCTCTCACATGAAGAACTTCTAATAAGTTCGAAATAAGTCGGAGACATTTCCGGTAAGTATTACCCAGGTCCTAGCCCGGGTTCAGTAGCTAAATAATAATAAAGAACATAATTGCATTTAAATAATAACATATATTAATAAATATATATGTTATCATATTTTGAAAGTAGCTGAAGCTGTGCTATTAAAATTTCTGTAAAGGACGCATACCATCTCTTGACGCAGTTGTCGATAGCTCTCTAAAAGACTTTAGTCAGGTACCAAATACACATAAGTTATAGGAAAAAACCTTGTATATACGACAATCTTTTAATATTACGTCTGACTGGCCCTTTCTAGTAAACGACATCGGTAAAACCCTTTTAACAAAGCTAAGATGTAAACGGTATAAAGTTAATTCCCAGACCCATCTACATTATTCAGGGATCTAATTTTGGGATGAAGTTAAAGAAAACATCGGAGATCTATAAATATCTCAGAGTCAGCAAAACGCAAGAAAAAGAAAAATCTCAAGTGTATAGAGTTGCATCTATATAAAACAAAGTGCCTCCGACTTTTATTCGAGACTTCAATTCTATAAACTCTTTATGATAGGTTCACAGTCCAGCAGCGCAGTTTTGGTCTTTAGAAATGCAAAGCATATGGAAAACCTTGTATGAATTTTGTACCCCTCGCCTTAAAGTGGCGCACCTTGATATACAATTGGTCTCCTGCTCTAATACTACAATTTCAAATTCCATCTCAACTCCTTCCTGATGTGACCCTTCCAGACGTAGAGTATTGAGTAAGATGATAGAAAGCCACTGAAAAATATTGCTATATTTGTCACGAGGCAGAATGTACGGGTAGACATACTTGTTGTAATATGGCGCACTTTGCACCATTCACGTCGCCATGATAGTTTCGAAACTATACGAACAGAAGTGGCGAGTATCTCGGTACCTAGAGCAAAAAAAAGGATTGAACACGAACAAAAGATATGTCAATTTTGGAAAAGAAGGGTCATCTACAAATGTAAATCCAAAATTTACTCCATTTTAGGCACAGCTTCCGACTAGACCCTTTTATGGACACGAATGAAAAAAACTATTAAATTCCTAAGAATGTTAGGATATGTCATGAGGATATATTTCTGTACTAAAAAAATGTAAAACACATCATCACAACAACCGGAACGTTTACCGTTGAACAAGGTCCAACATCCCCAATTGCTTACATCCCATTGGGGGATTGCCATTATTTCTCCACGCTGGGTAAGATGCCTGCATCTTGAGGATCAAGTACTTTTGGGGAAGCAGTAGTGTTCGTTCTTCAGAAGGCTGCTTCCCACATTCCAGTATTTTCCCTTAGTTACCTCCTACGACACCCACAGAAAGAAATGGGGGGGGGGGGGAATACATAGTATTTATATATAATTTATTCATCCATGGATAACAAACATACCTAAAAACCAAACAATAAAAAAAAAAAATGATTTATCAAATGGATTAACCAAAAATATTTATGTAATTAATTGATATGCTGTTGAAATCGGAGCTAGGGATATGCCAGCAAATTCCCGTTACAACGTTTTAAAAGACCTTTGCCTGTCAAGAACAACCGTAACTTATATCCTAGAACGAGTATCCATAGCGGCATTAGTTGGATATTACCAAGTATGGATAGGCAGGGAAGGAGGCTGGAGGGGATCGATGACATCGTAAAGAGCTGTGGGTTTCAAGTCCCAGGCATTATCTTGGGCTTCTTCTTCTGCAACGCGATAGACCTGGTTGATGGATGTAGCAATGAAGTTAAGATATAGAAAAAATTACGAACATCCTAAGAACTGTCATAATGCAAGTACGAGATAGTATTTGAATATGAGGCGACAATAGATACGGTTGAAGGAAACGCACATGTGGTAAAGATGTGAAACTCAAAATGGAAGTGATGTTACTAAACTAAACAAAATAAGGAATGTTTACATACATCAGATGGAGCTTTATAGTAACAGGACATTCTATTAGGGACATGTCATGGGGTCATATCATGGTATTGAGATGACAAATAAGAAAACAGAGTGGAAGAACAATACTTGTTATGCCGACTCCACTTAGCGTCAGATAAGGACAGAAGTTTCTAATCCCAAATTTTGAAAGTAAAAATTTAATATGCTATTCATAAGTGAGTTATTACGTATTTTTTGAATACAACAATATTCATATTGAATCAAATTACGCTTATAAATTACAATTGGCCAAGCTTATGTATTGTTAATTTGATTTAGTAATGTATTATTGTCTTGATTTGATTGTACCTTTATCTTTATATTACACCCCGTCTTGTTATTCCTGTATTTCCTCTCCATCCTAAGGTTGCCTGGAAGAGATCACTATTAGTGATAAGGCCGCCCATTGTAACACTTTATTGTAAGCTTTCTTTTACTTTTATGTTATTTTTGTATATTAAGTGGTGTAACAATAAAGAATTATCTATCTATCTATCTATCTTATCTGCTTGTTAGCATCAAATACTTAAAAACTACCTTTAGGTATATTATAGCCGATAGATGATATAATATCAACGAGAAATTAAAGAGGCTTTTCAGAGAGGCGAGCGACCGTAGCCCAAACTATTAACAATAGGTATGTTATTTTGTTTTTATAAATAAATTGTACCGACGCCAAACGAAAATTATTACTGCCTTTTATTGGCATTTCAAATTCGAAGCGCTCGTAGCGAAGCTTACTTAGCTGTTCTTAACCGATCAGCAAAGTTAAGCAACGTCGCCCGCGGTCATAAGTTGGATGGGTGACCGCTAGTGACATTACTACTGAGCGCTTCCGTGCTTCGGAGGGCACGTTAAGCCGGTCCCGGTTGTTATCTTAGGATGGCAGTCGTTACAGCATGGTGGTAGGGCATTTTGCGAATGCCCGCCTGGCTTGCTACCACCCTCAAGTAGAAAATCTGTCGCCAAGCACCTAACGGTGTGTTCCGGCAGCTGTCCTTGAGAGCCAGTACTTCTAGGTTAGCCTGTATAACATCTTCGACCACATCATCACTTACCATCAGGTGAGATTATGGTCAAAGGATAACCTATCAGGCATAAAAAAAAAAAAATGCTTTTTCAAGCGTATTTAAATATCGTATTACGTACGTACTCACAAACAACTAATATTAATAAATTCTCCCCAGGTTAGCATACCAAGTCCATATATATGCACCGCATGAATTGATTGTCGTCAATTCACTACCTTGTCAGACAAACTGAATTCATTTTTTTAGATTCCTACTTCTATATTCAAGACCGATGGATACTCGTCATTAGGCACCAATAATAATAGATAATTTCAATCACTTTATTTATAGCCGGTGTCGTGTCCAGTTAGAATATTCCATCATGATTTATCGGACAGTTTTGCAAGCACCGCTATTTTAATAAAACATTCGAAGATAGCCATATTGTTGTTATCGTACCTCAGTCATTTATGATAGATGTTTTAAAAATAAGCACAATTGTTTCTTAAATATAAAAGTGTAGTTATACTTAAAGACGATTGGGATCTTACTTGTATTGAGGCAAGAACAATCATTAAAAATTTATATTCAGAACATCAGAAACAAGATATCAAATTTTCCATACAGAGATTTTACGATTATTTTAGAGTAGGTATCCAAAACGACATTTTAACATCCTTCCTAAATTAACTTTACCTATTGCGTTACCTTCTTATCATATCCCGCATATGTATTTCGCTTTATTTAACAGTTTATTTGATGGGTGCCTATAGGATAGTGGGATTCCCTGATCGTTAGATCAAGGAAATCCCACTATAATAATTTAAAACCTATTATTCCAAAATATACAGAGTTTTGGATATGGCTTCCTTGTATATATTATAGGCATCCTCTAACACGGGAAGTGTTAGAGGATTGCCATTTGTATAAAGGAACTTTTCTCCGATTCTCCAGCTGTGAGCTTGGGATAATTTTCACATCTTTTGTGCTATCTACTCTCTTAGCTGTTCTTTTTGCCGTCCTTAGGGTATCATTCCGTGATTTCCTTTTCATTCTGTGATCTCACATCATATGACCTGTCCACCTCAACTGTTGTATGTTTGTTCTGTCCACTGTCTTGATATGCCTATTCAGTTTTGTCTTATGTCTGCATTGCATTTTAAACCTGTAGTACCTATCTCTTCATTGCTTTCCGTCATTTTATGAAGCTTGTCTCTGGTCTTTAGTAAATGCCTGTTTCACAGGATGCATGTTTAAGGTTTTCTTTTATGCTTAGAATTTTGGATTTCATCATTTATTGAAGAGCCTAATAGTCTCATAAATAATGCCACTTGAAAATCCCACTTATTTGTGTGCAATATGTGAAAATCTAGTAACAGTTAATATAATTCCTTGTTATATTTGTAATTATTATTAAGTATTGTATAATTGTAATAAGATACTTCCTTATTTATAACTAACCCCTTCCATTTAAAAGTAGTGTCTGGTCTGAAGAACATATTTGTAATTATTAGGTACTGGTTTTATTTTGCACAGCCATGCGTAGCCATTCTCATAATTGTCTATCCAAGCTATTCTTATGGCTTTGGACTTGACAATGAACGAAATTGTGTTCATAAACGCACTGACGCGACCAGTTGAACAAGACCTTTTCATGCCCGTTAGAAGCTTTTATTCCATTTGGCTTCAAATTGGATTAAGGGATCTTGGTATGCTGGCAATGAAGCACCCTTTCGTTGAACAAAAGCAGTTAGGGAGTTGGAACATGGACCTGGGGCATGATTATAAGTAGGCTGTTCAGTGTTCAGATAATAATATTACCTGTAGTACTTATCCTGTCTGGGAATATATTATGCTGTTATGAAACGCATTTAATGATCTTAGTACTCGTATATAATTTAAAAGCCTGCGCAGTTAACACTAATATAATATTCCATTTAAATAACTATAGATAATATATTACGATGGACCACATATAATTTTTTTAGATTTTTGATTGTTTATTTATTTTAAATTAACAATGGCATATTGAAAAATTATAGGTACATCGTAAGAATCGCCTGCAATAAGAAGTATAAACATTGTAATTTTCAAAATTATGGCAAAGAGTGCGGTTTTTCCCTATGTAATCAGAAGTATCTTAAAATCAAAGAATAATATGAATACTTTTACTCAGGTTAATGTTAACTTCGATTAATAATAACTTAGCGACAACACATTATTTTGAAAATTACGAAGTGTATACTTCTTATTGCAGGCGACTGTACCTAAGTAAATTGTTGTAACAATCATAAGAAATATTTGTGTTTGTTGTTTGTGTTCGTCGATTTTGTTTTCAACAAGCAGTGTACTGGTTTACGAAATCTAATAAAATGACAAAGGACATAATATGAAATACAATTTATTAGATTTCATGCCCTAGGTACAGATATCGCAGTCAATGATAGATTTTTTATTCTTATATTTACTTACAATATGTTTTAGTGTTGCGAAGGAAACCACACGGTGCTAGAATCAGAATCAGGCTTAGCCTGCTAAGTAATTAACGCCTAACAAGACTATTAAAGTGCTGTGGCAATATTTTATGGTCTTTATAACTTACGCAATTCTTTATAAATTAACGGACAGTGTCTAATTTCCACTTGCTCATTATATATTGGCAACAATAATACAAAAGCCTTTAATTTAAATATAAATACACTTGTATATACAACTACGGTATATAGGTACACAAACAGCGTAACGATTACGACCTCTGCAAATTCGTATTTAATTAGAAATACATACGGCGTAGATATAATGTTAGCATGTTTTATTATTATTTTTCATGATATGACGTAAGAATAACACACAATACTATCAAGAACAACTGGAATTTACATTTGGCGAAGATAGTGACGTAGGCGTAGCTGTTATAGGTAAGTACTTAGTACGTATAGTGTGATTAAATAAATAATGACATTTACCTTATTAGGTTGGTGTGATTCCGAATATTCGTGGGTACAAAACTATGATTAATATTGATTATTTTTCCTCTAGTGAATTCCATATTTGAGTACCTACCCATAGGTATACATGTTATTTTGTTTCTATAGCCTGAACAATGACTTCGACTTTATGATACTGTCAGGTTAGATAGTGGTCAAAGGTACTGGACTGACCTTGCAATGGAGCCAAGAAAATTAACCAAGGTATACACTGGAACTAAAAAAAAGTTTATCCAAACCTAAATTATGTTTGGGCTTGTCGCAACTGTATCCAAGCATTGGCCAAATAACCGTGTATTGTTTTTGATCTTACAACTCTTTGCTCAATTATTTATGTTACCATACCATAATATAGCACATATATGTAAGGCTTTAACTATTTTAAGAAAATTGTTCACATGTGCGTGCTCGCATGCTACGTCTAGTTCACCGGTTGTTTAGATAACTGAACACAACGCAAACTGCATTCCTAAGACCGAAGGGAATTAGCCATAACTTATTTTAGAGCCTAGGCGTTCTTACACGTAGTACCACCTCTAAAAATGTCAGGAATTTATTGTTTTTGCGACCGACTCCAAAGAGTCACAGAGTAGAATGCAGTGCAATGCAACTATGTTCGAAAACTCACGAAAGCAAGATTTGAATCGTGGTTATTCGTTATTCTATGTCTTTATGGGTATAGAGTTAATTCTTGAAATTAAAGTCGAGACAATGAAAGGAAACGGATTTTAAGATTATATCCGCAGAATAGTAAAGAGTTTGTGCGGTAACTGTTAGGGATAATCTGAGGGACGGATACAATTGTTGTTTAAGACGATGCTTTGTGACTTTGAACTGATTTTAGATATTATACGAAGCTGAAATACCTTGTATTTTAAGTAGTGTTTTTCAATCAGATATGATTGTAGTTCAAAAAGTATTTGCTTGAGCTTAGCTTAATTTCCCGGGAATGAAATGCTGTTTTCATTGAGAATGAATTCCAATGAAGTCTAAATTAATGTATTCTAAATTAAAAAGCGTCTGAGTATCTACGGAGAATAGTTCCTACAAACCACAATTACACTGAATTATATTTATCTTCATAATATAAATTATATTAAGCCTTCTTTAATTTTGTGTACAGTAAATATTAATTATCTATACCTAATGTCATAATGCGTTCTTCTTACTCTATACTTTATTTTTTTAGTTAGAATAGAAAAAATTTGCCCTAAAAGCAGAACTTAAAACTAATCAATCGAACCTTTTTAGGGCAAACTCGAAAGCGGCTGCCAAATATGTCACAGTCTACAAACACCTGCTCCCATGCAGGCGGTTATCAGAATATATCAACGGTATTCCACAATGCATTTGTATAACAAAAGGCTAAGTGGCCGGCCGGCACTTAAGGAATTCCGTGTCGGTAATAAAAGTACCGATGCTTTCACACTACAAGATCTACTCACATTTAACTCGAAGGTTCGATTAACTTAGTAATTAAGCCGAGGAATGCAAGTAATGGATAGGTTGAGAAGCGCACCGGTAATTTGTAATAAATGTTGTAATGCAGTAAATGGACGAAATCAGTCTCGGGGAGATCTTTCGTAACAATAACATGATTTCAATTAAACTTTATAGCTAAACAACGGGTCTGAAATACCTAATAATTATGAATAGTAACATTATAGAAATAAACATAAAAGCATTAGAGTTCAATTTTTAGTGCGCGCTTCACTTAAAATTGAACTCTAATGATTTTATGTTTCTTTCTATAATGTTACTATTATAGTAAAAAATATGAGTAACACATTATAGTAAAGAAGAAACTAACGCATGGTCAGTCCTATGCTCACAATCGGGAAAGGTGGAAAACCCTAAGGAGAATTCATAAAGCCATAGTCAATTAAAACAGTAGACGAAGTAGGTAGGTACATAGTTTACATGTCCTCTAAAGAATGACACATTATAGCATCCTCATTACAGAACATAGTGTACACACTAGTAGCGTCAACTGGCTGAACACGAGCCGCGGCATGAGCCAAGGTTCAAGTTACACCCTGTTGACGCAAGGGAACACTCCTACCAAATTACTTTGTGTCTACTTTCATATACCATTACAGGCTTCGTAACGTAATTCTACGTTATTTTATGCCTTATGCCAATGCCAGAGAGATTAGTAAGTTTTCGTTTTCGGCTGTACGCGTAGTGTACACTAACGATTCAATTATCGCAAGGACGTCGAGAGTGCTCGCCGCTTAGCTTTTAATGATCATCTTTTCATTTTATATCTTGGGGGCCTTGGTTTGTAAAAGGTAATGAATGTGTAATGCTGAAATAGGGTTCATATTTAAAGTAGCATATAAAATGAACGCGTTTCTAATTTGCCTCTTACCCCCATACCTCTCTATCCTTCCCCCCTCGCTTTTTTCTCTCCCCTTGGTAGGTGTTTTAGTACTGCTAAAGAAAAGCTTGAAGAGATGTTTTATGGCCAGTTAAACCAGTGAGTTAGTGCAAATGAGATGCTTTGAATATAAATCTTTGAATATATCTTTGAATTATTTTTCTAGATGAGTTTGTGGAAATGTGAGGCTCGTATTTCAGACTTTTGTATAATATTTTCAAACGGTTTCTCTAGTCATGATTGTTTGGGCGTCTTTCCAACATACGAGGCTTTATATGTATGTGTCAAAATGGTCTATGATATATATATAGATAAGCGGTCCGAGCCTTCAACTAGCTTCAACTCACTTGATTGTTTTGTTCATGGGCAACGAAATAATAGGTGCCGCTATCTTACGTTATGGTAAGAGATGATGTGGTCGAAGACGTTGTTCAGGCTCACCTAGAATGTTTGAAAGTTCACATGGGTTTTTGATACATTCTGAAACCGACTTATGATAATTTGACGATTATTTTCGACCTTCAGACATCTTCATGGGTAGGTTAGTAGCTTATTAACATATATATGATTCTGAGCAAGATAATTAAAGCAGCGAATCTTGCTGGTTATTATTCTGTTTTACTATTACTTATATATATTTTAATACAAGATAATGTAACCAAAGAAAAACAAATTGGTGTTTATTAAATTATCACACATATTGTGTAATATTACCATTTTCATCATCAACAACACGCTGGTGTAATCGAAGGGCGCAGTTAGTATTAATGTATAAAAAATCGAGTTAAATTTAAATACATGCCTTAGATTTGAACGTCAAGTGCCAAATACAGTAAACTACCGTACTGTAAATGCATGCGATTCAAAAACAGCCCCGAACCGTTACCTCATTCGGAGTCGCTTGTTGGAATTCACGCCTGGAATGCGAATTATGCATTTAGACTTTATCATTTAAAAAATCTTTGCGTTCGCATAAATTTGGCAACACTGCAATCCGGTGTATATATTGCAGTTTGATATATATTTTATGTAGATCTGTGTTTAACGGTACGTAACTAACATTGTAAAATAGCTATACATACAGTTCGATAGTAGTATGGACATCATGCAAAAAATTATATTAATTTCAAAATGAAATGTTGTTAGCTGCGAATAATAATATATATGAGATTTAAATTTCTTTACATATTTATTCGTAGGCTATTAATTAAACGAAAGAGAGAAAGAGATACTAGTTTTATAGAAGAGAAGGCTTTATTTTTTACATACTCACATTATTTTATGAAAACTCAAAACGAACTCATGCATAACAAAATAAGAACTCATACATAAAAAAATAAGATAATCAAACGAATAACGTCTGAATAGATTAAGATCTATTAAGTAATCTACTTTACTCGATGATTCAGACGGGTTCCATATTTAATACATAATAACAAATATTGTAAGAAAACAATAACAATTATAATAGTATTTTAGAAAAACACTTGACATGCGCAGATTGGAAGCCAGAGGATGCTTCGTGTAAAAGAGAAACGCGTCTAGAATACTTCCAATTAGGCTAAATGGCGTTTATGACGTCACGTTACCTTAACAGGAAAATTAGGTGAAATTGTCACTATATCTATTTTCATTTGTTTATGTAAAACATCAATTTAGTGTTTACTGTAAATATTTTAAAGTATATGTTATTATCTCATACATATCATATAATAATTGATTTCCAAATAGTTAATTTTAAATATTCTGTCTCAGGGGCACATCGAACCATCATAAGACTAAATTATACACAGAAGTCATGGTGCTCTGGTGCTATTGGATTGAACCATCATAAATGGTACCTGCTATCCAGACCAAAATATATGAATTATAATTCAACACAGTTACTGTATATTAAAATATGTATTTATTTTAAGTAAGTATTACATATTTCGGTAAGTTAATTTTTAGTTAAATAGTATCATAGTATCATCATCATAATGCTATGACAGCTGTCACATGTGAGACCTATCTGTGGGTCATGTCAAGTTCAAAAATAGTCTAAACATCAAAACGACACTTACGTAGACAAGACTGCTTTTACTGCTTGTTGAGTGACATGACAACTGCTGGCGAGATGCCGAGTGACATGCTGGGTGAGTGCTCGTGAGCCGCCGCCTTTGCCGATCTTCATCACTCCATCAATGTTATCACTTACCTACCTATTGAAGAGTTTAGATATAGTTCCTACGTTTGGTTCTAGCAATAATGTAATACTATTATAATATTGATTGTATTTAATCAATGTTACTAAGTTATATTTTTTGTTAACTAGTCTAACAATGAAATTTTATGATTTTTCGTTGCAAAAAAATAAGATGTTAGGACTCTTGCGAATGAATTTCTCGCAAATTTACTGTGGGATAAGTGTGGGAAAATCCACGTTTAGTCTAAGTAAGCCTTGGCTTGAACGAAACTCATACATGACAGCCAAATTTGGACATTAGGGAGTAGAAACGATGAAGAGCATAATTTAAAGCTTCACACCGTTACTGTCAACGTCATGGAAATCTTGGCCTGTTTGAAAATTCACTAACCTAATTCTTGAACATTGATACAATCCTTACCGGATTGTATAACACAAACGTACATATTTTACGTATAGTATATGTATAACACAAACGTACATATTTTCGATGTCTGAACGTTTTTCTTCAGAATTATTTATGAGTTCATGAGATTAACCTATAAATTCTGACTGATGCACTATCATGTGTTTCATAAATCAAGTATATAATGGTATATACATAAAAAAATAAATAGAACGCAAAACAACAAAGTGTTAATCGTTTGATTGATATATAGCTTTTACTGACAATACCGCTGCTGTTTTAGCAAAAAAACACATTACGGTATTTCTACTACATTACGTATAGTATTATGTTCTTCTATACTTATTGCCTTGGTTTAATATATTTAAAAAAAATATTTTATGTGTCGTTTAAGATTCATTTCATTACAAAATTCTTACCAGTTTATGTTTTCAGAGAATTCCATTCAAAAGTGAAACACAACACCTACCGTTTCTTTTAGTTCAACTTCTGACTTGACGTGAGCTTATTTATATAACATGTGATGACATGTAATGTACATTTATAATGGTCGTGCTTTGTGCATAAAGTAGTTATAGCTATTTTCCTATGTATGTATTTACAACAAAAACATTCAAGGCATTCGCCGCCCGACTGGCCACGTTAATAAGCCATCATTATCAAAAATTACTGACCTATCAATGTCATATTTTAAAACATGTCAATATCGTTGAACAATAGTTATTGCATCATTCGTAATTATCTGTTTAAGTATATACATATTTAGATTTAGTAGCTTCTAGTATATACATATCACTCTACTAACGCCGTAAAAAACGTCAAGATAGTAACTCTAAACCAATAGAGTACTGACTGGATAATAGTTGAGTAACAAGTAAGTTGACTCCTTGATTCTCTCCCATGTGATGTTTAATTATGACTATAAATAAGATTTTAACCAACATGATGGTGTAAACAAAAGCTAATATTTTAACAGCTATTTTCCCGGGAAATTTCTGTGCCAAGAATTAAACCATTCATTTGTAGATATACTACTCAACCAATCTTGGTATGAGAATGTCTTTCTCGGCTGTTCCATTTCAATGCCTAGCAAGTATAGTAGTATTATGTTCGCCGAAATTTTGCAAGAGAGCAAAACCACTACTAGCTTTGAGTACACATTCCTAAGGAATATACTCTATGACTACTAGGTACTATACTTTATGGTAGCCCTCTTCAGTTATTCAGTTTCTGTGGACACAATTGGATATGTTGTATGTGTAAAAAGTTATGGAGGAATAATGAAACTCACAAATATACATACATTAACCCTGAAAACATAACGCTCCTTTTTTGGGCAGTCGTGTGGAAATGTATTCAATTTTGAATTTGTTCCTCCTTAGCGGTCCTCGTTTGGCAAATGTAAAAATTAGTTAATCCATTTAGGAGTAATTTAAAAGCTTAAAAGCATGTATTTTATACAAAGATATAATCTTATAGTCCTTTGAATAGTTTTTTATAATATCATTAGGAGTTCGTTTTCAAAGTTAGTAAGGACTAGCTGTGGAAAAAAACATATATAATAATTTAGACATATAGGTACTTTCTTCGAAATCTATTAGATAAATGTTTTTACAATGTTTTTATCTGACTGATAAACGATGTGTTGTTATAATGAAGCTAATTAACATTTCTAACCCTGAAATTTTATTTCTAACAACTAAAATTAGTTTTTATTGTATTGGTCGTGGATAAATTTATTCACGATAAATAACTTTCTAATGATTAAATCCATGGGTATATCAAGAATTTATAAATCAAGGGTTTTTGCGTTTGAGTAACACTTTAATTCCGTAACAAATTATATTAAACCATAATTGAATATGTTCAGAACTTATATCATATAAGTCTTCAACGTAAGCCTGGCAAGACTTTGGATTTGTACATGATTCTACTATCATTAGATACATAGCCTATGATTAGATACTCATGAGCGTTTATCAAGAAACCTTACTTCTAACTAATATAAAACTGCGCCAGTCATTAAATAAAGTTTTACTATTAACTTGAAATTGAGCCCTGCAGCTATAAAAGCGTGAGAAGTTCCCGCTATAAAAAGTTCTGCAAAGAAAAAAGTTTTATGACTAGCACATACATGGATGAGTGTGCTCATGGTTGATAAAACCATCAATAGTAGAAGCTTTTACTACATAATAAGTACTAAAAGTTATAATAAGGAAAGGTCTACTTGATGGTCAGGAAGCAACAACATTGCGAAATTAATTGTGGTTGCCTAATTGGAGTTTTTTTCCTATCCTCTAAAAACCCATAAAGGGGGTGGAATTCATAAAAAATATAATATAGTTATTAAATCATAAAATATTCTTTGACTAGGTTTTGTGGCCATAAAAGCTCATACACATTGCAATTAATATTTTCTCGGACGATTATTACCTTGTTTTGTTAGAGAAGATATGACCGAATGAAATAAGGATAATACTCAGCGTGCCTATTGTTTAGTTATTGACTAATTCCAATAGGAATGAAGTGTTATTATCTTTGTGTTGAAATCCGAACTCCTTGGCGAGGCGAACGATTTGGCGGGAAATTCATAATTTGTTGCTAGATTCACGTAAAACGCGGGATTTGGGGAAGAATTTCACAAAATCTTTTCTAAAAATAAATACTTATTGAATTATTCACATTCGCTAAGGGTAAACGAAGCAGTGATGGCTCAGTGGCATTGACTATGGACTGCCGTGCAGCAGGTCCATGGTTCGAATCCCGCCCAGAGCTTGAGCTTCACCGCATGGTGGAAGGGCATTTTGTGAATGCCCGCCTGGCTAGCGACCACCCTCAGTAGAAAATCTGTCGCCAAGCACCTAACAGTGTGTTCCGGCAGCAGTCCTTGAGAGCCAGAAAAATTACAGGCTAATGAGACCTAACAACTGGACGTCTCAGTGTGACGGGCACAGTGCAATTCGTCGCTGACGAAATGCGTCTGTTATAGGCAGAGGTTAGTCCACTTAAAATGACCTTGAAATTGTAGATAGCCTAGAGTTGTACTTTTAACACTTAAAAGTTGATACCCTTGGTCACTACTTAGCAGATCGTTGTGGTGCGACTAATGAAGAATTTAAACAACAGTATATTGATTTCTTGCGTAATGTTCGACATTTACAAAATCCAACCCAAAACTTGTGTAACAGTTTTTTTTCTTGCTTATAGGTAAGCCTTTGACCACAATCTCACCTGATGGTAAGTGATGATTCGGGCGAAGGTGTTAACAGGGTTAACCTAGAATTACTGGCTCTCAAGGATAGCTGCCGAAACACACCATTAAGTGCTTGGCGACCGATTTTCTACTTGAGGGTGGTCGCTAGCCAGGCGGGCATTCGCAAAATGCCCTTCCACAATGCGGTGAAGCTCAAGCCCGCGGCGGGATTCGAACCATGGACCTGCTGCGCGGCAGTTCTTAGCCAATGCCACTGAACCAACACTGCTTCGCTAGTTATGCTATAGAGAATACAATATCTATATATATCCCTACAAATAATTATGCAAAGAAGTGTAACTCTCATATAGCTACCGCTTTGATTTCGGACTGATCAAGTTCAAGTAACAAAACGCGGACAATATTCCAAATTCAATTAGATTGTTTAATTGATTTGGCGCTTAGAAATGATCGCACCCGATTGGTTTCGTCAAGGTATGTTATTGCGCCGCACGCTACACTTTTAAAACTACCCCCGCCACGGTAAGGTTTGCGTTATGCTGTTTTTGAGCTTGAGTATGAGCGATAGTAATTCGTAGTTTTTTTTTTTTACTGTTATTGTGAAGGAACAAGCGCAAGACCCACCTGATGTTAAGCGGTATCCTCCGCCTATAACAGATGCATTTCATCACAAGTGACGAACTGCACTGCGCCCATCACCTTGAGACAAACCTGTTAAGTCTCATTTTGCCTGTTATTTCACTGGCTCTCAATGACCGCTGCCGGAACACACCGTTAGGTGCTTGGCGACAGATTTTCTACTTGATGTGTCCCAAATTATATTCTATTAAGAAAAACAACATAGACTTGAGGGTTGGTCAATAAGTCCGAGACCTTTACAAATAAATGAATACCTACAGCTTATTTACAAAAATTGGTGTTATTTTTCGACATGGCCCTTGTACTTAGTTCATTATTTTCGTAGTTTTTCAATTCATTCGCCATATAGCAATAATAATATACCCTCTGATACATTTAATAACTGTTTAGGACCAATGGTATAGCTCATAGCATTTTTCCACCTCACAAACTCGGAGAGCTGTGGTTTATCATTTAAAAACTGCATAGAAAAAGTGTTTTTTTATTTATATATCTTTCCAAAAAAATGCATTAGCTTCAAACAACATTTTAGTAAATTTACTTTAAATTTGTAATATAAATTAACGCAATTTTTTTTTGCAGCTAGTATTTTTCTCGCTGAAGTGAGATCAAAAATTGCGTATGTTTCGATGACGCTTTTAACCATCCAAAATACGAACCAAAAATTTAATTTCTGCGAAAATTACGAATGTATTTGACTATTTTTTTTTTATAACTGAGACTAAATCAAACCATTATGCTGTTAGACCATAAGTAAAACAATAAAAATATATTGAAATGAATTAAAAAAAAAGCGTATAATTCTGAAACTTTCTCCTTTGTTTAGAAAGTCAGTTAAAAATGGATTGCTTGATTCAGTCAGTTAAAAATGGACAGCCACAGGAATATTAAGTAGTATTTTGTAATACTGATAATACTAACTCGTTCACCGCAATGATACCTTTGACGCAAAAGTTGTGTGGCATTCTATTTTATTTTTTGCAGTTTTGGAAACTACTAGTTCTATAATATTATACTAACTCGTCCCTCCTGACCTATTTCCCCCGTTTATGATGTTAATAACAGATTATACACTGGCCTGTAACATAAATACTTCATAAAAAAATCGCATTATCCAAATGTATTGTTGTACTATGTAGGTACTCTATGATAACCCAAATTAATAAGAAAAAACCGGCCTAGCGCGAGTCGGATTCGCGCACCGAGGATACAAAATAGGTGTATACCATGGTGGCGAACGTGAATAATATGATTAATGAGAGACAGTCCAAGTAGGCCAAGAGCAAAAAAATGTTGTTTAAATCACCGAAGAAAATAAAGTCATATGACACATCACAGTACGTGGTTTGGCCACGAAGAAACAGGAAAAAAGTTTCAATGGCACGACAGAGCCTAAACATAATATTTCCTCGATCGTTGCGTTAAGCACTAAATTTATTCTATTATAAACATTAAGCTGAAAGCACAACACTAGAAATAAATTAGGCACAAATATCATCACGATTTTTTGCTAAAGAGCTCGTCATAACAGTTTACTAACAAAAGCACATGCAAAGTGAAGTGTGTCAGATATAAACCAGTTCGTCGAGTCATGTATTAGCCGATTGCGATACAGTTGATATAATTGACTGGACAATGACATTCATATTAGATAGTTCAAAAGCCGTCGACAACTGTTTTGCTCAAGGGCATAAACCACGACACCAATTTAATACAATTATTTGTGGGACAAATGCGAGATACAATAAATGTTTGAAACGATTACCATTTTTAAATACAAGAAAATGTTTTAATACAAAAATTTCTAAAAAATATTTTTGATTTCACTGGCAATATGCCTTTATTAACAAAATAGTACGAACTATATACAATACCACAGCTAGTACAATAAAAGCATTTAGACAACCTATAAGTCATTGCAGACTCACAGGCAGACCAAATGCTCCAGCCCACTACCAGCTGGTAGCATTGCCCCGTTGAATAGCAATGCTTATTGGTTGAGTCAAATAGGTTCCAGCATTTGGTCACGCGTCGCATCAACCAAGCGCTCTGATAAGTTTTGGAAAATGCGATGAGCTCCCGGTCCCCACGCACCCAACGTCTCTACATGAAACGTATATTAAATTTGTTATTATTATTAATTCCTAAAATGAATTTAATATATCTGATATACACAGTATCAAATTACCAAGACTTAATAAATCTATAGGAATTGGAATGTGAATATGAACCATGAATTGTCATACTATTAGTTCTTTCTCTTTGTCAATTGTTGTAACACCTTAGTTTATTGGTGACCTTATAAACTAACTGCCAATTCGCTGCCAAAACAAAAAAAAATACCGTTGAGGTCACTGATGACCTACGGTGGCAGTGAGTGTGGTATTTTGTGGTATATTTTTTTCTGTTTTAGATGAAGTGTAGTTTCAAAACTTTAAACCTAGGTATTTCACTGCAGTAATAACGTAATAAGCTTCAAAATTATAACGACAATTCTACAGAAATGTCAAAGTTGTTAGTCAGAATAAGTCTCGATTTGTGTAAAATGCCAGACGTGAACGGAGTTTGCAGGTAAACAGCTATTGGATGTTTGCCAATTTATGTTTACAAAATTTTCAGAGGAACGGATGTTTTTAATACGGTAAGTAAAAAACAATGCCAAGACAAATTCGCTTACGTAGCAGATCTTTGCTTACCGTATAAACTGACATTATTTTAAGAAAGGGTTAGAAGAAGAATAGTATACATATATATCCTGTAGTAATCACCACAGGTGCAGCTGTCTTATAAAATTTTCCCAGCAGGTTTATTTATCATATAGTATAGTAATATATATGGATATTGTCATTTCGATTGCCGCTTCCTATGTCACACGGAAGTGTTTTTCAGGTATTTAACTGCATTCAAAATCATAACCTGAGTGGAGTTTTTATTATTTTATATCATTTTACCTTGAGAAATACCATGAACCAACCATCACTATTATTATAAGACGCTTAACTGACGAGCGTGTATGAAGAATGTGTTAGTGATAAAGCAACTCATCGAGAGAAAATCTCAATACATATGCCTACTACAGCGCGATTCTTGTGTATTTATATATCTATATACGTATTTTGTCCTTGAATGCATTTGCACTTTTGGTTGAACTGCCCGTGCCTTTCAATTGGTGTAATTTGTAGAATTGATTGTAAGTATCTATAAATAGTAAATTATTAGTCCAAGGACGAAGTACTTTAAGTATGCTAGAAATCCATTATCAAAGATTATCAAGATATTTTCAATCTTATTTGTGGTACTTACGTAAATATTAAAATTATGTTTTAATGATTCAATAAACAATTTTCGCATTTCAACACGTAGCAAAACATATTGGTTTTAAGCGTCGCGTTAGTCATGCAGGATAATTAAAATTAATACTCAATAACACAAAGTATAAACTTGTAATATTTCCCCAACTGCAGCTGTAATATCTGAATGTACGTTTTAAATATCAGCAACAATGTAAGTAGCTGATTTTGATGATGCCTACTTACATTGAATTTAAATTGTTCTAAAATTTTCCAACCGCATTACCTTTTTGTTTTCGCCGCGCATCACTGGTGGTAGGTAAGTTGTGCCTTTTTTGTACCTCAATTTTGTGGTTCTCGGAACTTCCTTGGAGAATCTGTCGATTTGCCGCGGCTCCGGTCGAAAACCGACCAAGGCCGACGACCTTCGATACTGTGAGTCATTTACAACGATTATCTTAAGGAAATAAAGTTCTAGGCATACCTGCGCCATGATCTTACTTGTGGAGTAAACCCATGATGATGCCATCGTTTTCTTTGCTATGAACATGTTATTTATGAGAATATTAGTAAACTTAGATAATACGAGTAAGTTATTTTAACACTGACATCCTTTTCTCTCTTGAAATATTGTCAAGAGATTAGTATCATATATCCACGGAACAAAATGAATCGAATTACACGTGATCAACGTTGGGAAATATGGAAAACTTATTTCCGAAGCAATTGCTGCAAAGCCAAAACAGTGCGTATTTCGAAAACATGTATTGGGCGTAATGTGGCACGCCACCACCGCGTCTGCTGTTCGTAAACTTGAGCAAACAATTCTTGAGACTGACTTACTAGTAGACTATACACTTGTTCCCCATGTTCGTTTAGTGTGCAACGAGGCATCGATCACAACAACTCAGTAGTCTCATTAGCCTAAGAAGAATTCTGCACAAAGACCTCGGATTATGTGCTTACAAGGTCCAATAAGCTAATGACCATCCGTTTTGTTATCGCTACTCAGTTTTGGCCTTACATTTAACAGCTCTGGACGCACGACGATTTTGCTCGAAAAATCATATTTACTGATGAAGCTAATTTTCGGAGCTCGATGCTGCGATTTGTCACCGTTAGCCTCCTTTTTGCGAAGTACCGTGAAATATCGATGTTACGCGGTCACCCCCAAACAATTCAGATTCTTTAGTTGAATATTGGCTTAGCCAAGAGCCTGAAACCATCAACGAAGTGTTGCAAAATTAGATTGATAGGATGCGCTACTGCAAAGCCAGCCTAAGCAGCCATATGATTGAAATCGTATTCTATAAATAATGTTGTTGTGTTTTTTTATGTTATTATGATGGAACAAGCTCGAGGCCTACCTGATGTTAAGCGTATCTTTGCCTATAACAGATACATTTCATCATAAGTCATGAATTGCACTACGCCCGTCACTTTGAGACAGTTGTTAAGTCTCATGTGCCTGTAATTTCAGTGGCCAGCTGCCAGAACACACCGTTAGGTGCTTCGCGACAGATTTTCTACTTGAGGGTGGTTGCTAGCCAGGCGGGCACTTGCAAAATGCCCTTCCACCACGCGGTGAAGCTCAAGCCCGCGGCGGGATTCGATCCATGGACCTGCTGCGCGGCAGTCTATAGACAATGCCACTGAGCCATCTCTGCTTCAAAATTTGGGTTCGTTTAGTTGGAATTTTAAGAAGAAACGATTATTTGCCCATCCTTTAGTTATTATATCCCGGTGAATTGTGACAACGTTTTATTGTTTAATCAAATCCCCAATTTAATGTATATTTTTAAATGTTAAACTAACACTAGCACTAACTATTAAAAGTTACAATTATTTTTTTCTCGTGGTTTCCTGCACTATTGTTGATTGCATTGCCGCAGGTTAGGTGTGCCATAAGCTTTAGGTCGCTCGACAACATCCCATGGCCCTAACAGGATTCATCAAAATTGATGGCTTGGATAAAATCAACGCTTCTTTTAAGAGCGGGATCAATGTGCCGGAAACACTTTTGCTTCGTCCAGCATTCAAGGCACAGTTCAAGGTACTTCAGTAAGTAGTTAGTACCTACTTGCTTTAGTAAAATTGACTGCCTCAGAACAATTAATTTGCCTTTTTTATCAGGTAATGTCAATTGTTTCGATTTCTCATCATGAGTGTGGATTACTTAATATTTATTCATATTTGGTTATCAAAAAGTCACTATTAGTAAACGAACTAATTCATTTCATACGTCATTCGTTTTTATTACTCTAAACTTCGCAGATAATTCACTCTAACTCTGAATCAGCATTGCGCAATATCCTCATTTATTACTTATCTATACCTACTGGTTGATATGTTCGTAGAGATTTCGTCTTGTTTTAATTTCGTTGTGATAATAGAAGTTATTAATTGTTTATTTCACACACTTGATCAGGGTTAGTTGGTATTATCCCTATCGCATATACCCCGAATAATAATATTAATGAAATGAACAATCAATGTTCGAAGTCGTCCCCGAAAGAATACAAAAAAAATGTGGTAGAAGCACAGGTACCGTCGTAGTTAAAGACAAGTATAATATCAATGTATAAGCATATTTTATTTTTCTGGTGTTAATTATAAACTTCGATTCCATACGAATTGAGAACAAGACCAACTATGAATGATTGAAAAAAAAAAGTTATATCGATGCACGCCAGACAAATTGAGAACTGGATAAGGCAATGATTGTTGTGTAAACATTAATAAATTGAAGACAAAACGTATGCAATGAACAAAAAGAATTACAAACTTGTAAATTGAGGATTTAATGAAACCGCTCAATAGTCTTATATTATCATCGGCTACTTTTAATCAGCCGATTAGAAAATAGGCTTTCTATCTTCTTACCTGCTAATACCGCTATAAGGTAACCATTCAGTGGACACTTAAATCGGCGACTAAACCTTAATCGAATCTTTAACATCTTTAACAGATTAATCCGTGACTTAGGCGTAAAGTTTAACGCTACAAACACAACGATACTGTCTTGTCCCTCGTTAAACCGTCAATTAACTGACTTAATGGAATAGCGGGCATCACCACATCACTGGATAATGGAGTTTTGGGTACTTAGGTTGAAATTACTCGTTAACTATATCAAGTACATACGAACTGCTCTTGATGGACTGACCTACTCGCAGTCGGGCATAACCGATCAACTAATAGGAAACAGTTTTCTTTGAGCTCATAATTTGGATGGGTGGCCGCTAGTGACACTTACGAGTACTGCTGACCGCTTCTGCGTTCGGAGGGCAACTTTTTATGTATTCTGATGAAACAAGCACGAGGCCCACCGGACGGTTAGTGGTAATCTCTGCCTATAACAGATGCATTTCGTAACAAGTGGCGAACTGCACTGCGCCCGTCACCTTTGTTGAGTCTCATGTGCTATTATTTTACTGGATCTCAAGAACTACTGCCGGAACATACTGTTAGAGATTGGCGACAGATTTTCTACTTGATGGTGGTAGCTAGCCAGGCGAGCATTCGCAAAATGCCCTTTCATCATGCGGTGGGGAAAGAACCAGGGACCTGTGGCACGGCAGTGCATAGCTATTACCGCTCGGCCATCATTGCTTCAAGAACTTATTGCGATAAGGCAAAAATAATATAATAAGTAAATTCTCTTTTTGTTATAAATAACTACATTTATACGGTTTTCAAATTTTTCCTTTTAAGTTTACTCAAAGACATGACATGATTCTAGGTCAGCGGGAAGCAATGGGTTTTGATTCTCTCCCTTGTGAAATCGCAAAATATGCGACACAAACGGTCATATCGCATTGACTAGTTTCATTCTTTGACAGTTAAAAGAGACCGTAGACTCAAGTATTTGATACCTTTACGCTTTAAGATATCTTATATGGTTTATTTTTACTTTTGAGGTACGGAACCCTAAAACTGCCCAGCATACAAATAATAATAATAAACGGTCGAAAACATTTATATCTCTATGGTGGCCTATCTAGTTAAATATCTGCATAAAACAATTTGCCCATATTACATCACCAATTTGTTGACACATCGAGGGAACAGAAAATTAAGCTTTTGACAAGCCTATTATAGACCATAACCTTCTAAGTTGTAATAGGGTGAAAGGCTAGGAGATGTTGAAGACATGCATTCTAAAGGCATTCATGTGCATGCATTACAACACATTAATAATGCTCAAAATAACCAACTTATTCGCTGAATCTGTTTGCGTCGTCTTCTGTAGATTATTGTCGATATCACGGGGACTATAAGATTCTTCTAAACTTAGCCCTATTGGAAAGCCTGCCTTCATTGAGTATTTCAATCAAGCTAAATATAATTTGTTACTACAGCTACTATGTATTTACTTTGAAAACAGTAATAGCAGTACCGTTCTTTGCCGAATTGACATTGAGAATAGTTTTGTCGCCTTATTCACTTTTACACAGTCTCTCAGCAGTGACTCAAGTCGAGGTCTGTACCACAGTGGTGCCCTTGAGCTCACCGCCAAACCCTACTTTAGTAACGGTACGTTTTACGAGGTAGAAGGCGCTTTTCGCCTTCTACGCCCGTCTCAGGAGAAGTGCCTTCGGCACTTTCCCCTCCCAGGGATTAGAGGGCCTTTCCTTGCCCAAAATCCGGAGAAGCTGGATGACCGACAGCGGTAGCCAGCATCTTTTTCTTCCCTAAATAAAATAAAATAAAAATACCTTTTATATTGTTACATATCTCATTGAGCTAGTAAATTTCACGGTACTGTACAGTGTACATACATATGCTGTTTATGTCGACTAAGACTTAATTTTTATTTTCATTTCATTTAGGCTATGCAAAAGCTAACTTCTTCGTTTATTTATAGATACATAGCAAGTAATGCAAGCTTATCTCAATAACGTATGTGGGCCCCAGCAAATCTTCGCTTAATTGCAACACCGTTTCATTTTACCAAGATTATGATACAGATAAGCAAGTAAATTTTGTTGTACATATCCACTACTAGTAATGATGAGGGGTCAAAAGAAAAATCTAAATACCTCGGTAGAAGGCGCTTTTCGCCTTCTACGCCCGTCTCAGGAGAAGTGCCTTCGGCACTTTCCCCTCCCAGGGATTAGAGGGCCTTTCCTTGCCCAAAATCCGGAGAAGCTGGATGACCGACAGCGGTAGCCAGCATCTATTTCTTCCCTAAATAAAATAAAATAAAAATACCTTTTATATTGTTACATATCTCATTGAGCTAGTAAATTTCACGGTACTGTACAGTGTACATACATATGCTGTTTATGTCGACTAAGACTTAATTTTTATTTTCATTTCATTTAGGCTATGCAAAAGCTAACTTCTTCGTTTATTTATAGATACATAGCAAGTAATGCAAGCTTATCTCAATAACGTATGTGGGCCCCAGCAAATCTTCGCTTAATTGCAACACCGTTTCATTTTACCAAGATTATGATACAGATAAGCAAGTAAATTTTGTTGTACATATCCACTACTAGTAATGATGAGGGGTCAAAAGAAAAATCTTCAATTTTGGTTTCATAACCTCAGGTCGTTTTGCCTTAATGCCATGAAGAGTGGACATTTATGGAAAGAACGAGCCCTTGGCACTCGTCACTGTAATAAATGACTGTCCAGTAATTAACGGTCTAGATGGCGAGGTTTTTCGTAAAATGATGGGCGCGGCCCAGTTTATCGACGTTTTATGTAAACTTACTAGCCTTGAAATACCTAAAGTACTTACAAGTTTCGTCAGTGTTGTGATATGGGACAGTATTATAGTCTGTACTTGGTATTATCCTTTTGTTTACTATGGAAGCGCGAAGGTAAGATTATTCTCTACTTATCTGATGAACACAATATGTTTTCTCTCGCGCAAAGGCAACATAATAACTAGTTGTAGAATATTTTTGCCTTCACGTTTGTGTTGTGGCCCGCTGCCTTTTATCATCCGCCCTTTTTTATACCTACTCGTATTTTTTTATGAGAGCATTATATAAATGCACTGCGCTTAACATGCTATTAAAGCCTACGAGAGTAGTGACATGCTGTTCATTCTGCTCATTCTATCTCGTTGTCGCGACCTGTGAAGTGTATAAAACATTTTAAAAACCCAGTAATTTTCAAGTATTTGGCAGTCTACGACTCTTTTTATTAGGACCACGTCTACCAGCAACATTGGCCTTGCCTTTATTGTCAAATTATTACATAATATTGTACATTGATTGCATACAGATTAAAGGAGCTGTCATAGCTCTTGTTAACCATGAACTCCTATAAAAGGACCTGATGGGTATTAAAGACCCTCTAATTAAGCACCTAATGATGGTGTGTTCTGCAGCTGCCCTTGAGAGCCAGCCCCGTGCTTGGCTTAGCATGTTAAAAATACAATCTTCGATGACATCATCACTCGCTAGTAGGTGAGATAGTAATCGAAGGCCTATCAGCAATAAAAGAAAATCGGAATGACAAAGAAGTAATAGTATTTTTCGGAATATTCACAGTTCGTACATATTTGACGTCAATTAAATGAAAAAAATATTGATACGCGAAATGAAAAACAGTTTCGATTAAAGTGGCTTTGTGATGGAGTTCTAAAAGCAGTAAGTTTTAATGTCTAATTTTTGAAGATTTTTTGAAGCTGTGATGACCCAGTGGCATTGGCTATATGGACTGCCGCGCAGCAGGTCCATGGTTGGAATCCACGGGCTTGAGCTTCGTCGCATGGTGGAAGGGCATTTTGCGAATGCCCGAATGCCCGCCTGGCTAGCGACCACCCTCATGTAGAAAATCTGTCGCCAAGCACATACCAGTGTGTTACGGCAGCTGTCCTTGAGAGCCAGTGAAATTACAGTGACATACACATGTGCCTTAACAACTATGTCTCGAAGTGACGGGTGCAGTGCAATTCGTGGCTTGTGATGAAATGCATTTGTTATAGGCAGAGGTTAGTCCGCTTAACATCAGGTGGGCCTCGGGCTTGTTCTGTCACAATAACAAGAAAAAATAACGAAATGACGAAATGTCTTCAAACGAATTTGATTCATAGTGCAGTTCTTCTATTATACCCAGTCAGAGAAATTTTCCGAAGACTTGCTTTCTTATTCAAACACAAGCGCCTATAAACTCCGTCAGTACCAAGGCTCTCCTAACCGCAAATGTCGTGAACCACCTCATCATTTAATTTGCGCAACTGAAAGACAATTTATGAAACTAATTCTCTTCAAATTGTAGTTTACCGCAACCACCGCGCTATGGGGCATTGTAGCTTCTCACATTCACGCCTCGCCTTAAATCTTCGGCCTTCTTAGTTCTTGCCTTCTTGTGGCTTGCGGCTCGCTTCCACTTAACTATGCTAAATTACCAATGCGGGTTTGTAGATAATGTTTAGTCATACGACCATTTTATTTTATTTGCAACAATCGAAGACTTTAGTTATAATAAATACTTCAGTA
This sequence comes from Plagodis pulveraria, assembly GCA_963890685.1. Classification (NCBI taxonomy): domain Eukaryota; kingdom Metazoa; phylum Arthropoda; class Insecta; order Lepidoptera; family Geometridae; genus Plagodis; species Plagodis pulveraria. Next base: position 26,207,401 of record OY982950.1, on the reverse strand, counting down.
AACTGTGGTCTATTACTTCAACTATAATAAACTTGAGTTAAACTAATCACTAGTCTAATAATTAAATCAACGCTGCAGCTCGTGGTCACCGATTTCCAAACACATTCCCCTCTCTGAATTCACCTTGCAGGGGGTCTTTCGTATTTCAGAGAAAGGAACTCAGCTAAGGGACCTCCAACAAAGTTGTTGCTTATTAAGATCTTTCTTACGAAATTCTTGCGAAGATCTTTCAATATGTCGGAAAATATAATTAATATGAGTACCAAATAAATATAGGTGAGTCAAAATCACCATTTAGTTTAAAACCTCTTAAGACAGACTTTCAAACCAAGTCGGTCAAGTAGGATCTCTAACTCAGTCTTTATCAGTGGGTTTTACCACGTTAACTGTACTTTCTGCACTGTCATTTCGATGCGAGTAGGATGTTGCTGCACAGTAGGTGCTCGACAAGGATATTTGTCATATAGTACCACCAACTTAACTGTGCAGTTCGCGAGGGCGCTGCTGGTCAAGGAAATCAACTACAAACTGTCACAATTTGAAGGAATGTTGTAGTTCTTTTTTCTGCCGCCTGAACAGATAAGTTGGTGGGACTGTACTTTTAACAAATTTAACGCAGCTTAGTTTAAGATTTAAGAGGGCGATGCAATTAGGAGTTTATAACGGAAAATAAAACAAGATTAGAATTATGTAAAGTTCAATCTCCTGTGTTTGTCCAAAAAGCGTGAAAATTATGGAAAATTATATTTTTCACATTAAACGCGAATGACTCATTAAAAAAATCAGCAGGGATTTGTTAAGCATATAATTGGTCACATTTTAGCGTGAGTATGCCTTTAAACAATATACAACAATTCAGTAATACAATAAAAGCATTTAGACAACCTACATTGCAGTCATTGCAGACCCACAAACTGTCCAAATGCTCCAGCCCACTACCAGTTGGCAGCGTGCCCAGCATGTTGGCAGCTGGGTACTCTGCCAACTGGTTGAATTGCAATACTTATTCGTTAAGCCAAATATGTGCCAGTATTAACTAAGCGTGAGTTAGATGTGAAAACTTACCATCGTTGACGATGATTTTGGAGCTCGTGTACCAAAATAATATGAAAACAGCATTTAAATATATTTTTTACTTATTAACCTACCCGTTATGAAAAACCTTTAGCACAAATTTCTTCCCAAAATGTCCGTACGTATTATATATTTTTCTGAACCTAAACAGTGATCCTCTGAGGAGCAAATCACCTTCAAACTAATCAAAATCAGGGAAAAAGGGAGTCAAGTGCATGGGGGACCCCTTAAGAATAAAATAATATTCCAGCGCTTCTTGGCAATTTTTTCTTTGTACTAATTTAATTATTCTTTGTAGTATCTATGAAGCAAATGATTTTGTGCTCACTCTAGTGCAATGGGTGGAGGAGGAAAACGCCATCCCCATTCTATAATCGGACATACACGGATACTCAGAAGCGCCACCGCTATATGGTGGATGTTCCATTTACCCGAACGAAGCGATTAGCTTCTTCTGTTATCATACGAACCGCCAAGGAATGGAACACCCTGCCTGGGTCTATGTTTCCGGTTAAGTACAATATGGAGGTCTTCACAACGCGAGTGAATAGGTATCTTCTGGGTTCCATCATCGATCGCATCATCACTTATAGAGATAGTGGTCAAATGCTACCCGGTCCGGTATAAAAAAAGCAAAAAAAAAACTTGAATTCCCCGTCCACCCGTCAGTGGGAAAGTCCAGTGGAAGCATCATCAACACATGATGAATACCGTATTAACGTTATAATTTTTTATAAGTATAGATTTATATTATGTTCTGCTTATATTCCGTGGTTGTGCCACCACTAGGCTCAACTAGTCCTACACGCTGTTTGATACTGGGAAAATTTTAGTATAATATTAATACACATTAGTCAGTTTATTTTACAATTTTGTATCTTGGTTAATCAACTAAATTAATACTGAGTATTAGGTCCCACAATATTGAGTAATAATAATTAAATACCCATCAGCGTTCCTTAGGTCGGTCACTGCAAAGTGTTTGAAATGTCGGGATAAAAATAATGATACATATACGCGATTCAAACCGTTTAAATTTGTTTAATTACTTAATCTGATAAGGTAGGTAGGCCTTCAAACAGATAAATTACTTAAATCTCTACAGACAACACGGTCATATCAAGAAGTATCACTGTACTGTCTGTACTGTACTGTATCAGCTGGATTGTTCACTGTTGAAAATTAACAGCCTCCCCAAAATGTGGGGGTTTGCGATAATCCCCAAAGGTAGGCAGGCGTCTTGGGGATCGCAGTGTGAGAAATCAGTTCCTCAGAAAGCGCTGCTACCCACCATCTGGTGTTTTAACCTGGGGGGGGGTGACCTAGACGGTCCCGGCTCTTCTCAAGAAGAAAATCTGTCGCCAAGCACCTAACGGTGTGTTCCGGCAGCAGTCCTTGAGAGCCAGTGAAATTACTAGCACATGATACTTAACTATGTCTCAAGGTGACGGGCGCTGTGCAATTGGTTGACTTGTGATGAAACGCATCTGTTAGATGCAGCTCTTTGTCAGCACGTGGGTATAAAACTTTACGGTTCATATATTTTACTAAAAATCCTTTGTGGCATTTGATTCAAAAAATACAAAAGGACGTTGAACGTGTTATGCCAGACAAAAGACAAACATTGTTTATGCAATGGCAAATGTCACAAATCGTATGGATAGTGTATTACGAGACACTCCCACTAAGCCTTTTCAATATCGATTCTATATTCAAATGTAAGCGTTTGAAATGAAATTGAATTTGGAACCGCATTTGTGTTCAAATGTTTTATATTTTATGTGACGGGCACAGTGTTTCCGCAATAGTGGGACAAAGTCAGAACGATTATTATATACTAGCGGCCCGCCCCGGCTTCGCATAGGTATATTAACAAAAATTCAAAAATTATAAATTTAAACAGATAAAAAGTAGTTATTGTGACATAACATGTGATATTGCGATTTTTTTGTAGATATTGACGTCTTCTATAAAATTATTGTACATTACTTTGCTCTATTGTCAATCATTTCCGATTTTTTTGGTATTTTTTTCACGCGTTTGCTTACATTATCGAAGTTTTCATGCAGATTCCCAACTTTTTTGAACATGTTCTATAACATATGTCCATCAAGGATAATGAAGAATTCTAATGGTGAAAGATTTTTTCAAATCGGTCCAGTAGTTTTCAAGTTTATTCGTTACATAACAAAAATACTAAAATCAAATCTTTCCATTTAATAATACTAGTAGATATTGATATAGACGAGTAAATTCCTTCGACTATAGATAGCTACGAATAAAGAAGGATAAAAAAAATGTAACTCTCGTACAGCTACCGATTTGATTTCGGACTCGTCAAGTTCACTATTAACAAAACAAGCACAAACTTTGATTTGGTGATAAAAATTATCATATCCAATTGGTCGCGTCAAGGTAATGTTGTTGCGCCCATAGAGAAATATAATCTTTTCTGTGCTTGTGCCGCAGCACGGTATTTAGAGCTTGACTTATATTTCTTTATATGTTTATTCGTAGGATCGTAGTATAATACAATCTCTAAGCTAAATTTAGATACCTAACTAATATTGTAATGCATTTTGTCTTTGAAAGGGTGACAGTCGTTATCCAAACTTTTGTTTCTGCTCTTCGAATCTTCTTGAGCCCTGCGTGGATTGCTTGTATTCAATTCACATTTCTCTTCTTACTTTGTTTTCTGCAATTTTTCATATGATCCCATATGACATCATCTGGTTTACAAACCTTAGAACGAATACACAGCTTCTAAACCTAAATTACAACATTTTTGAACTTTTTTCTTAAAGTAGAAATTACAGGCACATAAGACTTAACAACTATGTCTCAAAGTGAAGGGGGCAGTGCAATTCGTGAATTGTGATGAAATGCATCTCGATCATCTGTTATAGGTAGAGGTAAGCCTATATTAACAAAATACTACGAACTATATACAACACTACAGGTTCTACAATAAAAGCACTTAGATCCCTATAAGTCATTGAAGACTCATAGGCAGTCCAAATGCTCTAGCCCACTACCAGTTGGCAGCGTGCCTAGCATGCTGGCAGCATTTCCCCGTTGAATTGCAATGCTTATTCTTTGAGCCAAATAGGTACCAGCATTTTGATCACGCTTCGCATCGACCAAGCGCTCTGATAAGTTTAGTCAGAGGCAGAGGTTAATCCGCTTAACATCATGTGGGCCTCGAGCTTGTTCCGTCACAATAACATTTAAAAAAAAGTAATATATTAAAAAGTAGGTAACTATCGATACTCACTGTAATATAATACAATAAAGTTGTTCAGTAAACCGAATAATACGTGATTGATTTACTTCGACAGCGGAGATAATGCCTTTTTGTTGCGAGAATGAAAGATGTTTTGGGTCTTTGAACTTAGCTTTGACTGCTTTGACGTCATGGCAACGTCACACATAAAGCAGCACACAAACTTATAAAGTTATAACGAATGGAAAAACTTATGAACCAAGAACGAGATATAAGCTTATTCGCTTAGCAGATCTTTTTGTAAATAACACAATTTTAGAACAGAAACATTGAGTATATATACTACAGTACTACTACAGATGACCCTAAAGACAGAATAAATCCAGATGCAATAGGTATACTTACTATTTCAAGATCCAGATAGAAGGAATGTGGTATCTTGCTTACTCCTTCCGGAAACAGGCTTGATGTTATATAGTATGTATATATAATACATACATACATAACATCACGCCTCTTTCCCGTAGGGGTAGGCAGAGATCACAAATGTCCACTTGTTACGATCCTTGCATATCTCTTTCGCTTCTTCTACAGTCATAACTAAGCGTCGGTTTAGGGTACTCCTAACCTGGCCTTTTTTCAGAACGTCTTCAATAAGATTTCGGAACGTTCGCCTAGGTCTTCTCCTTCCAACACTTCCATTCACTTGTCCCATGTTTACCTGTTCAGTCAGTCTCATTTCATTCATTCTCTCCACATGTCCAACCATCTTAACATTCCTTTCTCGATTTTTGTTACAACATCCTCATTCGCCCCACATCGTTCCCTTATCACACTATTCCCTATACTATCACTCCAATTGATTCCAATTATGCTTCTCAATGCTCATCTCTACTGCATTTATTATACTTTCATGTTTTTTCTGCAATACCCAACATTCACTACCATACATTAGTGTCGGAACCAACACTAAGGGCCTGTTTCAGAATGTTCGAGTAAGTTCCGGTTATACTACCCAGAACAATAACTGAATGATAAAAATGACAGTTAACATGCAGCGCGTTTCAAGCTTTATTTGGCTTTAAAGTAAGCAGGCCTTTAAAACTGATATTTAATTCACCTACATCTACTGTCATTTCAATAGCTTCTATCCCTTAGCTGTAATAGCTTCAGTTATGTTAATTCTTGAATTACATTCAAATAAATATAGATCAGAACAATACTTTGCATCAACACAGCATTCATAACTGCAGTAGTTAGAAGTCAGTTAGTAGATTACTTTAATTAAATTGTGGACACAAGAGTTTGTATGACTGCTTGTTATTGTTACCGCTTAGCGTGTTGGTCGAATTATAATGAAAATCGAAATTAATCAATCACATATTATTCATACAAAGTAATCGGTTTGTATTCAATTGTTTTATTCACCATATCTATTGGATGTTTATTGTTCCCAAAGTACCTTGATCAAATTATAAGTAGGCGAATTCAGTCCTTTGTTCTCTATATTGACAATTGCTAGTATTACCTTATTTGGAATACTATTAAAATGATTTTGAATATTCAAAGTGTCATTATAACAAAGAACAACACATTCCTGGTTTGTGGTCTACATTTTACTGTTCTCTGGAAATCGTAAAGGTGTGGTCAGTTGTCACGATATGCAAATAACAGAGCTGGATTAACTTTGCCTCAGCAGTTAGTAACGACAAATGGAAGAATGTTGAATAAATTATGTGTTGCCAAGCATTTAGGTGGAAATAAATAAAAATAGGAATTATAACTGTTTTCTTTTCAGTCTTTACAAATATATTAGGGTAGCGACCTCATTAAGAGAGTTAAGTGTTAGAAAAAGCACTTCTTTCGATCAAATGAAGTATGGTGTGATGGTTGATGACCGCGCACTGTCCCTTATATTATGACGGTTAAATGAATATAATTAGAGCTCTTAATATCGGCTCAGTCGAGCAATCCTTGGGACGTGGGTTGGATTACCAATCAAGGCGAGAAATGTTGTACTCTAAACCTTTGTAGATGTGTTTTTTCTTTTCAATTTTGTACTTTCCTCTTCTATTTGACAGTTGATAGAGTCAAGAATAATGATAAAAACACACGGAATGGCGTCACATGTAGAGAATAATAATTACATAATTCCTAAAATATGAAATCAAATAATTTTTTCAAGGAAGTAGAGGGCTATAATAATTACTTACTTCAAAACGTGCAAACGCATTTTTCAATCTGAGGAAAATAACTATCCGATGAGTCTACGATGTCTGCGTGACTAAAAGGCACGACTAAATTATCTTACTATATTATTTTTCAACTTTTTTGACCTACACCATCATCCTAAGTGTTACGAATCTTAACAATACATGATTAAATTGCAGGTAGAGCGTGTCCATATAAATATTTTATGATCAGATTGCCGTATAATCAGTGCCAATTGATGCCATCTTGTATAGCACTAAATCGAAAATTTTATACCTGTTTTAACAGCATTCACCTAATGTGTTACAACCAATACAGAACTAAGATTTAATGCTAATTTACATCACAGAATTATGCATGCTTTTTTATGTTATTGTGACGGAACAAGCACGAGACCCACCTGATGTTATGCGGACTAACCTCTGCCTATAACAGATGCATTTCATCACAAGTCACGAATTGCACTGCGCCCGTCACCTTGAGACATATTTGTTAAATCTCATGTGCCTGTAATTTCACTTGCTCTCAAGGACTGCTGCCGGAACATACCGTTAGGTGCTTAGCGACAGATTTTCTACTTGATGGTGGTCGCTAGCCAGGCGGGCATTCGCAAAATGCCCTTCCGCCATGCGAAAAAGCTCAAGCCCGTGGCAGGATTCAAACCACGGACCTGCTGTGCGACAGTCAATAGCCAATGCCACTGAGCCATCAATGCTTCAAAAAATGCTTGTCGTAAAATTCCCACATCCCGTTCTACAGTTCCAAGTAAACCTACTTCCGACCATTACATTTCGCCAAGTTACAAAGTATATACAATCTAGTATTAGCATGTCGTGACCGGCAGTACAGCATTGCTCCCAGTTCGACGTAGCGGAGCATTGCGTATGCGCTGCTCGTGCCCCGTTTCCTGCTAATGACTCGACGGCCGTTCTTATCAAATCGTCTATGGAACATTGTTACTATTGTTAGATCTGTGTAGCGGGGACACTTCCACTGCAAACACTGTGTGGGCTGATCGAGGGTTATATTTAGATTTGTTTTCCATTCGAGGTAAATCGCTCTTTTCTCACATTACGAGTACCTAATGTTTTACGTGATCGAGCACAAGGGAATCACCGTTTTCCTCCTGCCTGTAGTAATGGTAATACGATACTTTTTTATATTTGTAGCATAACAAAAAGTTCATAACACATAGTGTGCAATAAGTTTCAAATAATTAAAATGGATAATTTTACAATTGGAGGTTTATAACTAAAGCTATCTCTTACGGACAGCCATTGGGTTGACAGATCAACTTTAAAAAAGTTGACCACTAAAATCATTTTTATACAACAAATAAATAATAATAAATATAATGTTGTCTTAGGTTTTCGCGATTATTACACACCGTGGCCACGATTACTGCAAAGTGTTTGAAACGTCGGGACAAAAATAATGATAAATATACGCGATTTAAACCGTTTAAAGGTGTTTGATTACTAATAATAAATTAAAACATATTTATTATTAGTAATCAAACAATTTTAAACTAGCAGATTCAACAATATGAGGACAAGCTGGAAAAATATGTAGTTTGATATATTTTTTTAATAATGAGAGAGTAAAGAATTGTGTTTACAGTATAAATTACATGTATTCATTCTATAAATAAATAATATTTAATATATTATACATACAATTAATACATTATTCTTAAAAACTAAATTAGCAGTTTCAGCAATTCGAGGACAAGCTGGAAAAATAATGTTCCATAATAATAAATAAATAAGCAGGGCTTCGCTTGCCGAAATCTTATACTGTAACGTTTAGAAGAATAATTCTAAACTAAGGCTTATGTTAGAACGCATGCGTCTAGGAATTGATCTTATATGTATCAGATTGTAGAATTTATACAATGGAGTGAGTGCGCGGGAATAGTAATGTGATTAGAATGGGATAGTATACAGTAAAACTAACAATATTTACAAAAAAATCTCTTCGTATTCTAGTCCAGTGGAGACTTCTTGTTTGAGTTTGGAATTATAGATACTTCACTTTAAAAATGAAAAAAGAAAAAAATACGGGTCCTAGCCCGTTCCTAATAAGTTAATCATAGATACTGATATCTTTTATCATATAACGTTTTTTTTATGAGAGGGCAAACGAGCATGTGACTTGTAAGTGATCACTGATCACCATCGCCCACGAATATCCACAAAACCAGTGATTGAAAAGTAAAAAATCCGTTACCGGCCTTAATATTTTTTTATTGATGTAAGTAAGTAATTTATAAGTCATCAAGATTAGTATGGCGTGCACGTCATGCAAGCACGTCATGCAAAAATACAAACATTTACATAAACCACAATGAGCAATAATGTTCTTTGTATAGACTGTTCATAATTCACTGAAGACAACAATCAATTCTTCAAGTATCGAATTATATTGGACATGCTCTCATAAATTGTATAAACACAGCTTTTTTTGTTTGTGCAGCTGGTTACTGTTTTTGCGTATAGTTTGAGCTACTTACCTATAGTCGATACTTCGCTATGGTATATTATTCGCTATAATATATAATGACCATCACGTAAGATATTATTACATTGATCCGCATTGTTCGAGGCTAAAGCTCTACATTTGTGTCTATCATTAGGGGGATTTTGCTATAATTACCTACGCTTGGTAGGCGTCTTGGGGATCGCAGTTATAAGTGTAAGTTTTTTAGAGTTAGAAGACGCTGCTACACCTTTCAGTATTTTTCCCTACAAACTAGTTTCAAGTTACTAGGTTACAATCAGCAAATACCCGTTCTTTGTGGCATTCTATGGAGGAAGCCTTTGTTCAACAGTGGACGTCTTCCAGCTGATGATGAGGATGATGAAAGCTCTTCACCTCTTTTAAGAGGTCCATTGTATATGATTGTAGATATTAAAGTATTAGAAGAATATAATAATAAAGAATAAGAGATAAAATTAACCAGTTGTCGCCATGTCGTTTCGTTGTAAACAGGCTGGACTTAAAATTTTACAAAGTGGAATTATTGAAACACTGTTTCAAAACTCTTACCACACTAAAACGTACACACCTAATACCCACAAAATATGACAGACATTTATTGTCACCATAGACGTCCCATAATTTTGCAGTTTTTTAAATATGCCGTGGTATTGACTTTTATGAAATTTCACATCTCTCTCTTCATTTGACTGTAGCGAAGGAAATAATATAATCCAAGTTTAATAAATTATATCGTCGAATTTGGCAGTATAACTCCACAAACTAAAAACAAATATCGCCTTTGCTACATCTGGTAATACCATACTATTGTTTTTTCCACATGGGGAGTCCGTGTCTACACAGGAATACGGTGATTGGAGAGATTTGAGCCGTTCTAATTCTATCTCCCAATTTAAGAGGAAAAACGGGACCTAACGAAAGATGAATATGTGCACTTCGTTGCCATAGACCTGTATCCGATGTTTTTTCCACAGCAGCTGTCAAATGTCATAAAACCCAAACCAAGGAGTTTTCTTTTTTGACAAAAGAAATCAACAAATTCAAAATTTCGTACTAGGTTTGACGTTCTATGGTATTAAAATAATATTACGTTATTGATTTGACTGGTTTGTTATAGTGTTATCCGCGAATTAATTAGTATAGGTAAAATTGGGCCTTCATAATCTCACCTGAATGTAAGTGATGTTGTGGTCAAAGTTGGTAAACAACAGGCATAACCTATAATGGTATAATCCTAAGACAATAACCGGGACCAACGGCTTAACGTGCCCTCCGAATCCAAAACACAGAAGCGCTCAATAGAAAATGCCATTGACGGTCTCCCATCCAAGTCAAGACCACAGCAAACGTTGTATAACATATTTGATCGTTTAAGAATGGCTACGCTACGCTTCAAACAAAACATACTCCGTTACAAATCATCTTATAGTAGTTTATATATGTATAGACACTTATATACTTATAAAAACGTGTTAATTCCATTTCGTAATACCAATTTTCTCCACAAAATTAACACATTTTCACCGTAACAGATGCTTGACGGCAAAACATGTATTTCGTGAATAAATAACACCAAAACTAGGTCTTCTGTTACATCATAAGACTACTTAGATGTGTCATATGACATAAGTCAGAAGCTCGATTATTTCCTTTTACCGACTGTTAGAAAATATGAGATTTTCATGTGGGGTATATTATTTTGCCGTAGCCGTGGAGTGCCGGGCTAGAATGTCACCCTCCCATCTCAATCCATCATGGGTGTCGTAAGAGTAACACACCAAAAAGTGGGCAGCAGCACTTTCTGCGGTACTGATATCTCACACTGCGATCCCCAAGCCGCCTGCCAAGCGTGGGGATTATGGCAAAACCCCCCCATATTGGGGGAGGCTATGTTCAGCAGTGAACTATCCGGCTGATACAGTACAGTACAGTTGTATATTATTTTATAGCTGATAGGCTTGCATTTGTTGAATATTTCATCTGATGGTCAGTGAAGATGTTGGTCAGACTAACCTAGAATTACTGGCTTTAAAGAACATCTGCTGGGACACTCCTGTAGGTGCTTGGCGACAGGTTTTCTACTTAATGGTTGGTAGCTAGCTACACGGGCACTTGCAAAATGCCATACGATCATGTAAATAACATGCATAATGCATATTTTTTTTATTTTTTAGTGTTCCGTACCCTAAAGGGCAATACGGAACTAGCTATTTATGTCTCTCAGCTGTTGTCCGCCGTATTTAACGGGTCCCTAGCTCGTAAACGGAACGAGTTATGTATCTACAAATCTGACATAATATATTCTGTGTAGAGTTTTCACCGAAAACCAATTATTGTATTACTACCCAATTTAGTGAACTTAATTGTAATATAGTTCAAAACTTACTTGAATATGTGACTTTAGTAAAACAAAAAATAAATAATAGCCTTTTTAAAACAAAAAAAAATAACACCGTTTCTTTGTATTTTGCAACCCGTAATAAAAATAATCGTTTTGCGAATTGTTGCAAAGTGGAACCCTAATAGAGTGAGGGTGACTTGTAATTTACCGGTTTTTTATTTAAACATGCAACTTTACCGTTTGCACTATCCAATTTTGATAATTCTATTGCAGTTGATTACGGCCATCAAACGATTTCAAGCATGATTTTGCAAAAAGCCTGTTCTGATGTGATGATGATGCGGTGTTCAGGGTAACCAAGAATTATTGGCTCTCAGACAAAGCTGCCGTAACATACCGTTAGCGCATGGCTACAGATATTCTACTTGAGAGTGGTAGCTAGCCAGGCGGGCATTCGCAAAATGCCCAACATGCTCGTAAAACGATTGCTAACCTTAGACAACAACTGGGACTTACGACGACGGCTTAAAGTGTCCTTCGAAGCACAAAACCGCTCAGTAGTAATTGCCATTTGCGTAGCTGTCACCTATCCAAGCCATGAAAGTAGTGGACGTTACCACGAGTCCTTCTCCAATACGGGCACTTCAGTCATTAATAATCTATCATAACATTCAATATGCGGTGGTAAAGCATTATTCAAAACTAACTTGATGTTATATAATTTTAACAAAAAAGTCCGACTTCAAACAGAAAATTTCTAAATCAAAAAATGCACATACAATTTTAAAGAAATCAAACCACCGTATACAGTTTATTTTACATTGACAAGTGAAAATGAGAACATCAATGTAGTCGAAGCCAAATAAATACGCATCATTAGGGATAACTCAATAATACTTCGTCGTATTATTGAGTTATCCCTAATAATAGTAGTAGTAGTAGCATTACAATTACTATTATGGATTATATGGATTATGAAGCAGTGATGGCTCAGTGGCATTAGCTATGGACTGCCGTGCAGCAGGTCCATGGTTCGAATCCCGCCCAGAGCTTGAGCTTCACCGCATGGTGGAAGGGCATTTTGTGAATGCCCGCCTGGCTAGCTACCACCCTCAAGTAGAAAATCTGTCGCCAAGCACCTAACAGTGTGTTCCGGCAGCAGTCCCTGAGAGCCAGAAAAATTACACGCTAATGAGACCTAACAACTGGACGTCTCAGTGTGACGGGCACAGTGCAATTCGTCGCTGACGAAATGCGTCTGTTATAGGCAGAGGTTAGTCCACTTAACATCAGGTGGGCCTCGGGCTTGTTCCGTCACAATAACATAAAAAAAAAAAAAAAATGGATTAGATTATTATATAATTAGTATTATAGATCTCACTGAAATTTTAATAAGACCACATGAAGAGCACCAGCTTTCGAATATAATAAAAATCTTCAATCTCGGTACACCCTGTTAAAAGTTATAAGGTACACATAAAAAAAGTCAGTAAAATTTAGAACCTGCTCCTTTTTCTAAGTTGGTTAAAAATCACTCATCGCATAATATTATAAAAAAAAACTGTATTCACTCGAGTACTTTGATAAATGGATGCCTCTACCAAAATGGTTGAAAAAACATATCGCAAAAACAATGAGCTCGAAAGAGGCGCTTTGAATGGTTTTGTATCTTAAAGTATAATTATTTTAAGATGTTTTTGCCTGTCCATTTTATCTAAATTAATCTAATAAGTTTTTTTTTTTTTAAACCTGATATGTTAGCCTTTGACCACTATCTCACCTGATGGTAAGTGATGATGTGGTCAAAGATGTTGTTCAGGCTAACCTAGAAGTACTGGCTCTCAAGGACAGCTGCCGGAACACACCGTTAGGTGCTTGGCGACAGATTTTCTACTTGAGGGTGGTAGCTAGCCAGGCGGGCATTCGCAAAATGCCCTACCACCATGTTATAACGCCTGCCATCCTAAGACAACAACCGGGACCGACGGCTTAACGTGCCTTCCGAAGCACGGAAACGCTCAGTAGTAATGTCACTAGCGGTCACCCATCCAACTCATGACCGCGCCCGACGTTGCTTAACTTTGCTGATCGGTTGAGAACAGCTAACGAGCGCTTCAAAAAATAGAAGTTGTTCACATTTGTTTCCGAGCTGTTTCAGCATGGCCAAACTTCGTTATTCATACTTTTTGCTTTGCTACTTGATTTCTTCAAAGGTTCTTCTACACAATGTCTAATAAGGTACGAATCTGTTATATTTGCTCCTGTGTTACCATAACGAACAATGTTATTGCATGTTTTTTATGTATTGTGTTTTTTGCATGCTAAGCGAATTATATTAAAAATAATACAGTAAAAGGAATAATTAGAACCACGACTGGGATTCGAAACTGCGATGGGTAGAAGCGAAGTAGGTAGGTAGGTAGGGCAGTAACGCCTTCTAAGAAACTGCTATCTTACACTGCGATATCCAAGGTTGTGTTCAGTATGAACAATCCGGCTGATACAACATTGAACACAGTAGTATAATATGTTCTATCGTAAAGCAAGGCAAGATATTTAACACGATCATGAAGAGCCTTCAATATTTCGTAGATCTTCTGACAATAGATGTTAAAACAAAATCGACTTTTAACACTGAAAAGTATTAAATCACTTTATGAAGTCAATGATTCTAAAAAGTTCCACATTTTATTTCATACTTTCTAGATAGAAGTCGTTCGGAAGTTAGTTCCGTATTTTGAAATAGGTATCTTCACTGTATTCTTTTGTCTTGTCACTCACCTATAATACTGGCTAAATTGAAATGGGACCAATTTGGAGATATATGTTGCTCATCGAGAAACTAACCTCTACTTTCTCGAAGATATTGCTAAAACTAAAAATTAAAGTAATGCGAGGTAAACAAAACACACTTCAAATGAGAATCTTTCTCTTTTTGAAAGTCGGTTAACTTCCTCTTGTTTTTTGGCCGTTGGTTATATATTATATTGAAACATTTACCTCGGATCCTTGGTGCTCTACACGTTAGCTATATATCGGCCATTTTATGTTGTTCATAGAAGTCTTATCCCCGTCTGCACTGAAGTGAGCTAAGGCGATTAAGACTAAGTCGTTACATAGAAATTCATAAAGTCGAACATAATAAACCGACTTATTTTTTCTGACACATGACGTTTCGTAAGCAAGTGAAACATAGCGCCTAAGAAACTTTTAAGATCGGTGCAACACAATAATTTGTTACGAACGCCATATATGTCAAGTAAGTATGGACTTATGAACTGTCAGGTGTCAGAGTTTAATGCAGACGGTCTTATTCCCTTCTGCTTATGGGATTGTATGGACTTCACCAAGCTTTAGTTAAGAATATGGGATAACTCACGTGAATAATTCGGATAACTTCGAATTTAGTTTCAACCACATCCGGTGGTCTTTTCAAAGGAGAGCTCGAGACGCCCGCGTTGATGTCTCGCTTAGCACTGGTTTACCAAGTTATTTCATACTTTTCAGTTACTTTTTTTTCATACAGTTTATAAATTTGATCAATTCATTAATTTAACATTGCAAAAAAAGTACTGAAATTTCCAGAAAAAAATGAAACCTATTGAGAGATGAAAATTATAATAGGAAAGTGAGAAGTGAATATCACTTCTTCAGATCACTTCAAACATTTAATGTTAAAATTAAAAAAAAATATATATACATAATGTTCTGTCTGATGATGGTGATGATAGCAAAGAGTTAAAAAGGTAAAACTCGCTTCAGCGGGGTCGAAGCTCATGACAAAATGTAACAACAATTAGGTACAAGTAAATAGTAGTTTTTTTTTTTATGTTATTGTGACGGAACAAGCCGAGGCCCACCTGATGTTAACTCGACTAACCTCTGCCTATAACAGATGCATTTCGTCAACGACGAATTGCACTGCGCCCGTCACAGTGAGACGTACAGTTGTTACGTCTCATTTGTCTGTAATTTTACTGGCTCCCAAGGACTGTTGCCGGAACACACTGTTAGGTGCTTGGCGACAGATTTTCTACTTGATCGGTATCTATTGGTCGGTAGCCAGGCGGGTATTCGCAAAATGCCCTTCCACCATGCTGTGAAGCTCAAGCCCGCGGCGTGATTCGAACCATGGACCTGCTGCACGGCAGTCCATAGCCAATGCCACTGAGCCATCATTGCTTCATAAGAGATGTTAATAAATAAAATAATAATTTATGTATCTGTGCAAATAGCCAGCAGTCAGACGGAGATGCTAGCAGTAACGAAATCGTTACCGTTATTACGTGTCGTTTACCTACATTACGTATTCATTTGTAATTCTTGCTCCACATGCTAGACTCGACTCGTTTGGAAATTTGTACAATGGATGGACTAGACGTACAAATCTCTTGTCTCTACCTACTCGTATAATACACGAAGAAACGACAAAAAGCCTGTACATACTATCCTGCCTGTATGTATATTGTTAGTTATGTTTTAGGGTCTTACGTTGCCTTATGCAACGATGAGTGAGTATTTCTCCAATTTTTTTTTTGCCTGTTTTGTAAGCTTTTGACCACCTGATGGTAAGTGATGATGCGGTCGAAGATGTTGTTCAGGCTAACCTAGAAGGTTAGCTAGCCATGGTCAATTTATTTTCTTTCATCGGTGGCCCTCTTTTCACCACGTCATTCACTAACTTCTGAATATTGAAGACAAATAAAAATATATATACCTTTATTTGTCGTCTATACGGCTTTTATGACACGAACAGAAAGTTGTATGTCGCTTGAAACTGTACCTACTCTGAACCAATTTGTAAATGAGAACTACCTTACAGACTTCGATAAAATAGCGCAAAATCAAATGCATACGTCTAACTTAATTATTATTTTGAAATATTTAATATTATTCATGGCAGAACAATACCGAAAAGAAAAATAAATCTTCCTATATATAAGTACTTCTATGTACTCTGTAGTAAGAGCAGAATATGCTGATAGTGTATAGCTATACTAGCAGCACCCCGCGGTTTCGCTTGTGAAGAAAGTGTTAAAGATAAAGATATATTTATTGTTCAAAACATGGGTAAATTATACATAATATAATGGTTATGCACAGAGTTGTTGGGTTTAAAATTGTTGCACCATGTTTTGCCTATGCAGGCGTACAATTTTGACGAGATGGAGCAACCGTACATTCTTATTGAGATTAAATATAAAATTAAGCAATTATAACATTATTACACCTTATAAATAAAATATAAAAAACTATTATTTCATACTAAACACAAAATACTATATATCAATGTCATCCAGAATTTTTATAATGTCATATTTTAAAATTATATTTCAATTAAATTTTATAAATATATTGATTATGTCATTGGTTAGTTGTCAATTATTGTTAATTAAAATTTATCATTTAAAAAGTCATACACATTATAATAACATTTATCAACTAATAATTTTAAACATTTAATTTTGAATGCATTGATATTTAAATCTCTCAACAATTTTGGGATTTTGTTTTATATTCGTGGTGCCATACAGACTGCACTCTTTCCCAGTGTTGATAATAATTATAAAAAGTATCCTTTGTGTCAATCCAAAATCTGTATTTATTTGGCATATAGATATATTCCAAGTTTCATCCTAATCAGTTCAGCCATTTTAGCGTGAAAGGGTAACAAACATACACATTCACATTCTCACACACTAACACACTTTTGCATGTGCAATATTAGTGTGATAACTATAAAAAACCTAAATCATTACAATGGGTTTTTACAGAGCAATTTGTTAATTAAATTCATTCATTAGCATTATCTGACCGCTGATAACGTGTTGTGGTAATGTACCAGTTCTCACATATGGATGCAATATTGTTTACAGTTAGCTTCTTCTTAACCGACTTCCAAAAAGGGGGAGGTCTCAATTCAACTGAATGTTTTTCGTATGCTTGTCGCGTGACTACTCTGCCAATCCAGTTGTGTTCTTATTTTTATGTTTCTTTTTTTTGTTATGATGAGTATACCTCAAAATAGGTATTTTTATTTAAATTCCTGTATGATTTAATGGTAATTGTAATTCTGGTTGATGCTGAACAGTATTTTAAGCGAGTGATTTTGTTGTATTACAAAGATATTTAAAAAAAATCAACGGAACCGACTTCCAACAGTGAAATTTATTAAATAAATTTCACTGTTGGAAGCCAGAAAAATTACAGGCTAATGAGACCTAACAACTGGACGTCTCAGTGTGACGGGCACAGTGCAATTCGTCGTTGACGAAATGCGTCTGTTATAGGCAGAGGTTAGTCCACTTACCATCAGGTGGGCTTCGGGCTTGTTCCGTCACAATAACATAAAAAAAAATTTAAAAAATAACTAGTGGAAATCGGTCCATGACATTGCGAGGCAGTGTTTTGATTCATATTGTAGTAGTGGTACCAACGACAAGTTGTTTAATACATTTCAAAGTACGTTGGTCACCGTTTTTTTTAAACATAACCTATATATAACTGAAGAGTTAATTAATTTACAAAAAGAGGCGACTGACATTTTACAAAAAAAAAAACGTGGAACCGAAAAAATTAAAGAGTGATATAATTAGTTGAAAAATTATATAGTGATTTCCAGAAATTTATTCTTAAGGTCACTTCACAGATTTCATATAATTTTCTGTTGAGCTGATGATGGTGATGATAGCGGAGAGTGAAAAAGATAACATTGAGGTAGATCCCTAAAAGGGTATGAAGCTCTTTCCCTTCACAATGGTTTCCGTACCGCAGATTAATGGAATACCCTGCATGAATCATAATTTACACATAGATAAAATATAGTACCATGATTTTGAAAGAAGAAACTACGTTGTTGCTTTCAAACAGGCAAGACATCTGTCCTTTCTGTTCAAAAATAATCAAGAATGTTTTTCGCAACAGTACCTACTTTTGATTGAAGGTATTTTATTACATGAACAATAAAATAACAGTTTATGTGTCTGTAATCTGCTTCGAAGGAAATGACGACATGATATGATAAACACAATTCAACACAAAACTACCTACCGTGAACAATGTACAAATTCTGTTAGATGTTTAAATAAAGATGTTAGAGGGTCATGTTTATAGGAATAGGCTAAGTCAGTGGTTATTAGAAAACTGTTTTTTATAGCATTAAAGAATATATGGAGGTTTAGTAAGATATAGATGTAAGTAATATAATACATTGTTAATATTATTAGTGTAATTTTAGCATTAGCTTTAAATATTTGCACGTCTGCTTGCAGGCAGAATACAGAGACCACGCATTTTACACAAGCACTCAAAATGAACATATATGATTGTATTCTTGCAAATAAATTATTTGATTTGATTTTGATTTGATTATGAAGTACATTAAGGATGTAAATTAATGAAGAAGCAATCCTGGGTTTGACTTTAAAATTAATTCACAGATGAGCTAAAAAACTTTCGCGAATTTTGTCCATAATTATTATTTAGTAACCGGCTAGGACTCACGTAATATTTACCTGATATTGCTCCGACCAGTTTCGAACTTATTTGAAATTCTTCGTCTGGGAGTCGCTATTGTGCATTCACAGATGTTCAAGTTACTGAAATTATGACGTTAAAAGAAGTCTATTCTTTCAACATGTAAATCTACCCATTCATTGTTAAGCCTATAATTGAATCGTTTGCGACAATTCTGACGAATGATGCGTGCTGAAAAAAATTAATGAACAAAATCAGATCTAGTGTAGGTATTATTATATTATCTATTATGTAAATAATGTAAATAAATTACATGGGGCGTATAGTAGCCATCGTTAGCAAAAGTGCTATGTACATGATAATATTGGGCGATAAATTTAGGACAGCTAACTTAGCGTTTTGAACGTTTTCGTACTTCGGATAGAGTTTACAACGGCAAAGATTTTAAAATGGCTAAGAAATGATTCCATGAGGTGTTATTATTGAACTACGTCCGAGCAGATGTATTTTTCACTATGTAGATGCAAGTGAGAGTGTGAATGACTGAGAATATTCTTACTTTTTACTTTTACACGGTTAAACGAATTGAAAACTTAACTTTGCATGGAAAGACTTCACCAAAACATTTTACACAAATCAATATCATGCAAATTCATAAGTAAAAAAATGTTCTCAGGCGTTTGGTTCTCATAATATTACCAGGCAAAATATTTTATTCGCAAAACATTACATTCGCTATTTGGTGCAAATTATTAATGAGCTAAATTATTTAAACATTTGTCTCCGACATGAATGCCTATTTTAAAACGCAGATGCTATTGGCTCGATACGTACAAAGTAGTTTAACAGCAGTAAAAACTATGCAATCTAAGCTATCTAAGAGGAAGGTTGAGAGAAAAAATCTAAGACCAAATTAAGTTAACTAGTTAATCCTATACTTATCAGAGAGTAGGATTCTATAATAAATATTAGATACCTATTCTATGCTAAGAACCACAAAAGAAATACTCAAATTAGTTTGTTTTAAAAAGTGCATTTAAAAAATTCGCTACGAATTGTGAACCACATAATTGTAGGAGGTTATTTTAAAATGCGAAACCTCAATGCAGTTAGTTCTAACTTGGCAGGTGTCAACAAGGCGTTAGTGATGAATAATGTAGGTACAGTTCCAAAAAGCATCACCAATGTTCCACTATTGCCTATTCTTTGGCGTCAATCCACCGGTTGACTTTGACATCTGCAAGAAACAAACGTGTTTCGAATGTCTAACACTGATTTACACTAATTTGCGCTTCATTTCGGATTTGTATGCAATTCGATTTGCATATTGTTCAAGTGTTTCAATTTATTTGTATTCATCCTTTCAATTTAGTGATTCCATTTCAATTGTTTATTATTTAAATTCTCTTTATTCATTTTAATAGTTACAAATTTTCATGTCTCAAGAATTTCAGGGCTGTAGCATATCACCTCATTGGACGATCGTAAAAGGTAAAGGGAAAAATGTGTCAATTGTGCAGCATGCCAGCGGGTGTTGCCACATAATAGGCTATAAACAGGCTCTTGTCTTTACAATTTCAACGCTCTAAAGTTTTTTCTTAGTTGGTGATAGATTAGCCTTTGATTCTCATATGATTTTAAGTGATGACATGGTCAACGGTACTAACAGGCTTACCTACTTAATTCTAGCTGTCAAGGACAGCTGTCAGAACTCACCGTTAGTTTCTTAGCGGCTGATTTTTATTGAAGGTGGTAGCTTAGCTAGGCAGGCGGACATTCGCAACATGTTCTTCCACCATGGGGTAAAGCCTGCCGCGGGATTCAAACCGTGGGCCTGGAATGTTCATATGGAAGTGCATAGCCGATGCCACAAAAATAGTGAAGTATTAATCAAAAGGTAGTGGATTCGTGTATACTAACAACAAGAGAATTCCCGAAGAGAGTTGGTAGCAGGTGAGCGGATGGGCATTGAATTGAAGCCAACACTTCATACAATATCCCACATGCGTACGAGAAGGCTAGGATTATTATTATATATGCTCTATCAGTTTTGTCTTTCGTTCTGTTGGTTCCTTCTTCACGCCTAAATCTTTTATAACGAAGTTTCGCACGGATATACCTGTAGCCCGGACACGAAGACAGATCTTTGTATCTCAATCCAACACTCCAGATCCTGACAAAACGAAATAGTCATAAGAAAACTAGGTATAACTAGGCACTCTGAACTCGAAACAATAAACTTATTGCGGCCACATGGCATCAAAATATTTGGCACTTTCACTTCTGCAGTCAGGGTCTTTCACAAGAATTCTTCCAAGGTTCACCTAGTATTAAGATATACAGTGAGTTAAGCAGGCATCATAATCTGGTTAAGTAAAACACTTTCCCTGGTGAAGGTCGTCGTGTGTTCGGAATACTGTTGTCATGCCCGTGCAAGCGTTCCGTAACTGTATGAATACTTAACTTTAGACGCTCTTCGGAAACAGTGTTACAGAAAGGGCAACAGTTACAGTTAGCTATTGTGATTCTCACTGCAGTTAATATTCTTTGATATAGGTTATCGGATTATTCGCTTGTGGTAGATATGGGATTGTCTTTCTTGCGCCTATCAACGTAGGATTTCCAGAACTGCATACAATTTTAAATCTGCTTTTCAATCATTTGTTTTATAATCTATTTTACTTTGGTTTTATGTTTGTAACAACTTAGAAGCCGATTATGGGTTACCCCTAACCCCTTTGGCTGTAACCAAAAAGAAGCAACAGTTAATAACACCTGCAGTATGAATCGATATCAATTAAATTATAAAACTAAATTTATCTCATAAAATGCGATAATAGGTATCAGTAATAAAATCGTTCTTCTCCCCGTTCATTAACCAATAAAAAATTTCTTAAGGCACTAGATAATATTTACCGGCTGCTTTGGCTTTACAAAGTTGCTAACTAAGGAACTATTGACCAAACAGGCACCGGTACCTCTACAAAGTAACAACTAGGTTAGCAGCAGACCGCTTCCTTGAAGTCACAGCTAGAGTTCCCATAGCTATACCATCAGTTTACCATACAAATTGCTTCGACCGCACTTGGGATGGCCGCAACTGACCATCAGTTTACATATTTGCGTTAAGACGCACGTTCTCATAGTAAAAGATGGAATTCGCGTTCTTACATGTGAAAATCCCGTCTGTAGTTTTACGACATGGACTAACGCCTCAACCTACACTTTATATTGTGCGTACGTAAAGCAGATGATACTTTTATGTTTGCAATAACGCCTGCTATGCGGATTACATTATAAAATTATAAATATACGTTAGAAAATAATTTATACTTTTTAATATCCCGCACATGACAAAATTTTTTTCTATCGTATATTTGTAATTTTGTAACTTTTATAAAATTTGCAAATACACGCGGCAAAGTATATATTATTTTTGCTTAAGTGATGTAACGAAGATATAATATGTGCTGTTCCATATTCTGCAGTTAGATGTCGTTAAAGACAACTAAGGGAGAGGGAAACAAATATTATAATGGTGGCATGCTGCTGATAAGCCGCACCGGGAACTGTACGATATTTGGTAAAATGATTGAGCTAAAACAAACTAAATTCACATAATCTGATGACATTTCTATCTCAAAATATAAGGAAATAATTTCTGTCTCCAAACACAAACAATGTTTAAGCAAATATACTCGAGTAAAATCCGCTTAAGCCTCACAAGGACCGTCCAAGTGGCAGCCAGGACTTACGACGTATTGTGTACGCCGATTGTGATAACTAAAGCCGGACCGGGCACCAACGCGCGACTGACGCCATCCTGCCTGAAATACTGATTTATGGAAATAAACTCTGTGAAATATGGAATGGAAGATAAAATAAAATCTAATATTCACGGCCTCCTACTTGGCGATACAAGGTTTAAAACAAGAACAAAAATAAAAACTAGTTTTCTATGCATTCATATAGTATAAAAAGAGATGGATTGTAAGTATGTTCGCTTAGCTATTAATTAAAGCTTCGAATTGATGATTTCATATTATTTTTTCTTCGTTCTTTAGTACGACTTATCTATGTGTGAAAAAAAGTTACAATTATCAATATTATCCTCAGAGGTATGCGGAAGTGTATACTTACCAATATGAGCATTTTAGTTTCCGCACACATTTAAAAAAGGAGTTTCTCAATTCGATTGAATGTTTTTGTATTTGGTTCTACGATTACTCCGATAATTATGAACAGATTTTGACGATACTTTTTTTTTGTGTAATTCAGATTATAATATTGAGAACTATAAGTCAGAGAAATACAGAAATAATTTGGATGGCCTGCTTGAAAAATTATATTTGTTTATATATATAAATTATGAATGTGGAAGATAAAAGAACCGTGAAATATTGGGAGGATTTAGATGGACTACTTAAAAAATTATATTCGACAAGTAATAGAACAGAATCGGTAAAGAATTGTACCTACATGTTTTATTGACCCTGACTAATTTGGGATAAGAGCAGGAAGACAATATTACGAGAGTTACCTGCAAGAGAACGGACACACGCTTTGAAACACTACCATATTTATGAACTTAATTATTAGTTATGCTTGTGGATAAATGCATACGTATGTACTAAGTACCCATACGAGACAGTTATTAAGACTTAACTACGTCATTAGTGGTTATTGCCCGTAGTCCCCGTAGATCAACGGCTTGGATCATTTACTGACATGGAATTTGTTTCCCAGAAGACTAACGGATGAGTGAAAAGTTTGAAATGCTAGTAGGATAGGATTATTACATTAATTGTATTACAAATATTGATTCTGCTCATAGGTACTCTTTGTCAGTGTTTATGGTTCCTTAGATTAGGTGGTCTTGACTTTAAAACCGATCTACTTTCCCATTGTTTATCTGTAACACCAAAACTTCTCGTTTTCTGAGAAATCTGTGTGCAAAATAAATAATAGAATGGAATATCGTTTATTCGCATAAAGTATGGAACAATAATTTTGCAAAGTGCGCCTGGTACTGCAACGTACGTTTTGACAAACCGTGCCTACAGTTATGATTATTACGATTTAACATTTAAATATTTTTCCTTCATTTTCATCATCATTATCATTACCTACATACATATTATGTCATTATATTAAATCATGTATTGAATAATAGTAGATTATGATACAAGTGAGCTAAGTTGCTCATTATACACTAGGCGGTGTGTTGCAGCCCGTAAATCAGCCGAGTGTACAATGAGCAAGTTGCTCACGAGTTTCATACGCACTTTTTCAACACCCTTGCGAGGGAAAAAAATATATATTGCACAAATGCGATACAAACAACATACGAAAATTATGGAAAATAGCGCGCAAGTTTTATTTTGCGCGCGGCCAATGTATGATGGTTGATTACATATACAAAACTCTTTGATGTTACAAATCTGTATTACCCGGTTAAATTTAAAAATGCTCTGTTTACTCGTATTTTTTTTTTTTTTCATTTACGCCGTGTGTAATATTATTATTCACGAGGGTGTTATATTTCGGTTTATGGCCCTAAGAACGATATAATAAACATTGATTTAAATACAATCTCAATGATAATAAAGCTCACTTCACGAGCAAGGGTGTAGAAAATATATAGTTGTGTGCGGCCAGTTTAACAATTCTCGATTATACGAGGTCTAATTTTTTAGGTTTTCGAGTAGGGCATTGTTCACTTTTATGCATATGCTATGGAATGCCATAGCATATGCATAAAAGTGAACAATGCCTAGGAAACAGCGCTGTTTTAGTTAGTGTATCAATGACAAGTCTGTTTCGATTTTAAGTATTTGTGAGGTAGAATTCAAATACCCCGGTAAAGTACTGTTGATTTGTTTTGGCAAATAGAACAAGTAATATTATAATTTCGTAAATAAAGTTTTGTTAACTGATGGAACAAGATTCGTATCTTTTAGACTACTAAATGGCATTTTATTGACGATTTCCTTCAAAAGCATGACAATCGATAGATAAAGTTAAAACTTTTAATCGGTATATTAGTACGACTTTAAAACAGAACTTAGCGTCTCTTGAAACATATTATTTTTTCGCATTTCCGTCTGAGCAATTTTTGTAACCATTATGCTTGCGTTCATACAAACTCTATGTTAACAATGGTTAGTTATGGGACTCTTGAAGTTCCAAAAAAATAAATAAAACTGACAATCCTTCATCCATGTTATTTTACTAGGTATACCTGTAAGTGATCATCAGTTCGTTACAGCCAAACATCAGATAACAGAAAAAGATTTTATTCACATTGTGTAGTATTCAATTTTCTTATGGTAGGTGCTTATGGTAAAATGCTTTTATTGTAGTAGCTGTAGTGTTGTATATAGTTCGTAGTATTTTGTTAATAAAGGCACACCGCTGGTAAAGAAAAGGTAATTCTACAATTTCTCTCTTTTACTTCAGACACACACCTAAAATAATAGTCATAATATAAATTATAATGACCAAAAGCCTCGGTTGATCGCTTCTGCGATTGGAATCCGAGTCAAGGGCAACCGTCGTGTACTATTAACACGCTTTGATGGGTTTGTATGACGAGCTAGTAGAGCAACTGAAATAAATAATAACATTTATTGATGACAGTTATAAAACTTTTGGTGGTTTTGTTATTCATTACTTTATAGTTCGTCACTGACCATCGATGACGTGGCTGACCTAGTTAGTTTTATTCGCCTACTATCTTCTACTTGATGATTCGTACGCGTGTAATTTGAATAAAATCGTTCTCTTCAGTGATAAAATAAATTGGGATAAATCCAGCAGTGTTGTAATTCGACTACTTGAAAATATTATATTCATAGTATTTGGTCCGCATTTTGAATGGATCTATTACGAATTAAAACTTGACACATTTTTCAAGCTAACCGCCAAGAAAAACAATATTCTTCCAGAAATAACTATCTATAAATAATTCTCAAGGTCGTAAGTGGCTGTTGTCGGATGTTATCCCAGAACACATCAAAATGTTGGCATATAAAACATAAAGCGTAAAAATTAAGCAACATTTATTATGTATTATTATTCATACTATGTAGGTAGATACCTGGTCTACTAATCGAATACTTATCCGGCCGCCATGCGCCAGCTAGAAAGCTCAGGGTTAGGAAATAGAAAGATAATTGAAGTACCAATCCATCAATTTTGTAGTCTTCAATCAATTTAAATTATGGAAAATCAATTCGTTTCATAAAGTCAACTTCACAATCAACATAATAATACTTATTCGAACTTTGTCGTAGTACGTAACTGTATTGCAATCTTTATAAACAAAAAGCTTCGGATCAAGCACTATACGACTTGTCTTGCTTGCTACGGTAGAATGGTATATATCTTCTAGTTGGCCACCCTATAAACGTTACTTGCGACATCACGCCGCGGTAAACAGTTAGCTTTTCATGGCTGAGCTTCTAATGTCTTATAGAGAAGGTAACTTCAATCGTTATTCCACTCCACCCTACTGCCACATATTTGTTTTTTCTTCGCATCGCAAGGCCGTGGAAACCAAATGACTGCGCTATTATGGCAATTTTCTGAAACTTGGAACGAATAGGTAAATAGGTTAGTTATTCACGTTTGTCCGAAGACCTTGAAGACGAAATCTATTCAAAATAACTTAGTCACGACTTTTGACTGACCAGTAACGAGACATCTCAAGGTTACTTAGATAAAAGAAAAGAAACTATGGGAATTCCAACTCCTTTTATCAAAATACCGTATTATAACCGTTTCAATTATGTGTGGATTTCAATTATAATAGCAATTTGCTGGATGACGAAAGCGTTCTTTTTTAATTACGTGTAGCGTCAATGGTCGTTTTATTGTTCTGAATTTAAAAAAGTAAAGCGAGTTATCCATGGATTGGCGTCTCAAAGGCGCCTGGCGAGATATGATGGGAATTAAATTAAAGTAACCGCTATCTTCATCGGCTTTTAGATTAATAAGCGGGTTCTAGCTATGACCCGGTTGAATGCTAAGAAGCTTGCGTGCGCACTGCTGCCGCCGCTACCGCCGTAGGAATGGCAGATAAGATAATTTATCCTCCAGACCAGACGGCTGATACTGATCTTACTAACGAGAAGCATGCTGCGATAGACTAATCGGAACAGGAGCTTAATTATAAATTCATTAACGTATACACATTTGATCTGAATATTTTGAATGGCTGATTTAGTTCATTTTTGTATATTAATTTATCCGCTGCTCAATATTCGCACAAGTCAATGCAATAAATCGATCAATGTAGGAACTTACTTGTTAAAAAACCCATTCAATAAGTTTTATTCGTTTCTGTGGTAAAACATTCTAGCTTTAAGTATGTAATTAACAAAATTTTGAAATTATTTACTCCACACAAAAATACCTAAATAACCTATATCATAATCTAGACGTATCTTATTTCTTTAGAACCCTTTCTAAGTATTAATATACAAAAACTAAGGAATTGTTAGTAGATATTATCAAAGGAAAATTGGAACAATGCTCTTTATGATTACTTCGGCAAACAATATAGAATTTAAGTGCAGAACCAATTACTTGAAGCCGCGGATGGAGGACAGTTAAATAAAATTTAATTACAGTTTCACGATCCATAATAATAGGTACTCCAAGGAGATGGATTTCCTCTATCTAGATTGCATAGTTTATGAACAAAATTATGACCATTTTCCTTGGTTATTGTGTAGGCTGGCAGGGAATAACTAAGGAACGGTTCTCTTGGATCTACGCGTATAGTATAGTAAATTAGCTTGACCATAAACAACAACATACGCTTCTTCAAATGAGAGTTTATGTTTAGTTTAAGTACCCAATCAAAGTCTGAGTATTTTAAACAAAACTTCTCATTACAGTGGAATATTTACCGGTGGAGATATTAAGTATAACTCAACTACAGCAGTGAGGACGATAAATAAACCTGTTATTAAAGCTCACTTTTGCTTGTTTCAGAAGCGAGAACAAATTGCGGCGCCTGGTCGGCGCCCACCTCCACGTTGCTGCTGATGACACAATAAATTGTGATGCTGGTTCGAACAGGATCCTACAGGAAACTGCGTCCTAGAGGACGGCGAAGGACGTTGTAGCCTCACAAACAAGTTTAACAAGTGCAAGTGCCTATACCGTTATAATGATGTTGGGAAACCGTCGGAATCTTATATTTAGGGTCAGCATCGTGATTAACATCGCTGTGCTTTTATACGCGGCTCTACACCTATCCGGGAGCAACGCTCCGGGTGTAGAATGGGTGCCAATAACCGTCGACGGCTCCGAAAGAAGCGCTGAAATGCGATACCTCAACCGAGAAGAAATCAGAAACGAATCGGAAACAAGGCCGGTAGACTCCAGCTTGCGGACATTCGAAGAGTCGACATCGCAAAAGACGCCTGCGCCATCGACGACGTCTACAACGAATAAGACCGCTTCTAGCACGGCGTCTATAGCTGATTTGGAGAAGAAGATCAGTGCTATGCCGTCTGAAATAGATATATCCAATGAAACCCTTGATATTGTCGATGAGAACGCGTTATCTGACGCGACTTTGGCCCGTTTACGGTCTCTACTTGCGTGTACGGAAAAAGAGTTTTTACCGCAAACTGTGCAACGTGGGGAGTTTTGGGTACTGAAGAATTTCGTGCGTGCTGACCACGGGACGGTGCTGTGCCATGAGACGATCACTTACACCACGCACGCCGGCTTCGAGTTCCTCGACAATGTTCTGCCTCTAGTTGAAAGGTGAGTGACTTGGTATTGTTGTGCAGTATCACGGTTGCTGTTTTGTAACGCTTTTATTTTGCTCGTTCATAATTAGACGTGTCGTCATTGTCGTCACACCTCTCACGATTTGTTTGGCAACGCTCGCCTCGGCGTCTGGTGCTACAATAATATACAGATAATAAAATTAAGTGGTATTGTTTTGTTAATTTGTGTCAAATTCATTTGTATGGTTCGTTATTGTATCGACATATGCCTGTTAGACCTTTAAATGCTCTCAGTGTAGTATTAAGGGGATATACATGAGTTATGATGTTAGTGGTGATCTCGTTTGTGTGTATATTTTGTGTAGATTCTCTTCAATTGTAATTACCAATTCAATTGTATACCCACCAAGGGTCAAGGATAACTTCTCCTTTTCTTATGTCAGACGGAGACTGTTTTATCCACGTTCTATGTAAATTCTTTAAAACGGAGACGAATTTCCACGGGAAAAGTCTAAAGGAGATAGTTTTACTTGCCTCTGTAGATAGTTTTGTTTCTAGAATGTGGATAATATCTGAGTATCCCCTAGCCATGCTAGACCCGCAGATAGTTACTAGATAGTTCCTGTGGGGTGCAGGGCACGATAAGTCGTAAGAAGTGACGAAGGAAAAAATATGAGATGGTGGACAGTACCTTCTGATATACTGCCATCTTACAATACGATAAGACGCCTGCCAAGCGTGGGTATTATGGCAAACCTGAAGACGAAACCTAATAGATGCTGAGATTGTTCATATGATCAAATGAGTAAGATATGACTATCTTACTCATATGATCATCTGTTTCTAAGAATAAATTTAGGCACACTAAAATTAAAAGAAAATGTTGGTTGTTTAAAAGAAAAAAAACACTGAATTCAGACGTTTAGTTTTTTGGTTCATACGACGTTATAGATATGAGATTTAGACTTAATAACGCGATTTTCACGTGTTCATCTTCTTACGTGATAGTACTACGTCTTATGCATTAATAATATTCAAGTATTAACTATATACCACAGATACTCATTCTATCGAGTACACAAGTCGTAGTGGCGACAGATCGATCAACGCAACAATACGCAATAGATGAAATGATGAACGATGTTCAGTGTTCATTGTGTTCACCAACAATTGTGTATAAATTGTGCCCCATAGCGAGATATGTCGTCTTGCCACACACGAAGTGCTTCACCATTCAATCATTTGAATATACCTACTTACCTTGAATAGTTCACTAGAATAGCTTCATTATTTTTATTGACAAAGGCAGATACCTGATTAAACGTAGGTATAATCATAATTGCATACCCGTGCTGTGCCGGGTTAGGATGTCGATCCCATTTCTTCCCGTGGGTGTCTGAGGAGACGAGTAATGGAAAAACACTGGGAGGTGGGAAGCAACTCCTTTTGAAGAACTGACATATTCTACTGCAATCCTCAAGACTTCTGTGGTCCCCAGAAGCATAGATATAGGCTCATGGAAATGCTTGTAATTTTTTTTTTACCTATAATATGACGACACAACGTTTGTATGAAAAGAGCTTTGTGCAGTCTAGCCTTTACTCGCCGGCTTATAATTTTTTTTTAAAGCTAAGATCGAAACATTTTTTTTTTATCTTACATTGATTGTTGCGATTCGGAACCCTGATAGAGCAACCCACTACTTGCATTTTTAGGTGTTTTGTAGGTGATGGTGTGGTCGAAAACAGTAAGAAGACTAGACCTTGAATAGTAACTAGCTCTTAAGGAGCTGCTGGAAGATACATGGTACGTAGTAATTAAACAACTTTAAACTAAGACAACCATTATACGTGGTACGTGCTTGGCGACACATTTTCTATTTTGAAGCAATGATGGCCGAGCGGCTATCAAGTAGAAAATCTGTCGCCAAGCACCTAACGGTGTGTTCCGGCGGCAGTCTTTGAGAGCCAGTGAAATTACAGGCACATGTGACTTAACAACTATGTCTCGATTGAAGGGCGCAGTTCAATTCGTGACTTGTGATGAAATGCATCTGTTATGGGCAGAGGTTGGTCCGCTTAACAACAGGTGGGCCTCGAGCTTGTTACCTCACAATAACATAAAAAAGTCTACAAGATGAGTATGCAAAATGCCCTACTTTATTATAATGATATGTAGGATTTGAACCTCTACAACGATAAAATATTACGCACATACTTAGGCAAAGCTTCTAGTATTTTTTTCGTTTGTCGTCAGTAGGTAATACGAGTGGGTATTTTTTGTTGGTTAGTCAGACAGGTGTGACTAATGTAGAGCATAACTAAACGCCTCCAAATAACTGTGACACTTATCAAAATTAGTTTTCGTTGGAGCTTGAAGCGTATAATGGCGTTTGGTGCAAACAGTAAAAAAATACTACAAGAGAAAACAACTATATTTTAAAACGGTATTTAGAAAAACGTTTCGTTTATATATTATACACCTCAGTAGATCGACTTAGATAGAGAATTTTCAACAACACTAAGAAATAAAAAGTAAACTCTTTTATTGGTTTCGTTCGCTTTGTACATTTGCCATTAGTCAAATCATATACGTTACGCATGATTAATTTTGCATAATGTGTCACAGCCAAGTCCTAGTTAGGTCAAAGGCCTGTCAATACGCCACAGTTGTGTCCAAGCCATGGTTTAGTAAGATAGTGAAATAATACATTGTGTATTGAGGGCGGTACGTTTGTTAGGAATTACGTCCGAGGCTTTAGTAAAAGTCCAAAGTCGAAGACTAAGGAATTTCTGAGTCGAGGTTCGTAATTCCCGTACCGCCCGTGAAACATACAATGGTTTTCATCATATTTGCGAGTAAATAATTATGAATTAATACACAAGTAGCACAACTATTATAACGAAATACGTTTTTTTTTAAAGTCATGGCGAGCTTTTTGCCTACACCACAAATTATACAAATGTTTCGTTCCGAAACGTTAAGGACAAATGGTTACGTAGGTATGACGAAGTGTAAAAAAAAAAGAAGTTTTGATACAAAAAACTATTAAAATCGATTATTAGGAACATTAGTTGAGTATTTAAGCAACATGTAGCGAGATTGCAATGAAATTCCTGTTTATATAACATTTTAAGACAATCTTTCAATTGCGTGTAAACTCCTTGCTTGAACTTGCATGACCTGTGGGCTGTGCCATAAATAAATAAAAATACTTACCGACCTTGGGTTTCATGACAAAATGAAAACTCGAGGGTTTTATATGAGGCATATCGGCTAAGTTAACTTATGTTTAGAAATTGTTTATGTGCAAGTGTGATGAAAAAATATAACTACGGTTAGGGAGCTTAGGCGAGATCACGGAGAGTAACATTTCTTGTTGTGTGTCATATTATCTGTACACACTCCGGCACGTCCATTATAAGTAAGTATTTTGGAAAATATATGTTCGAAATGCTTAATTTTTTGTAAGGTGAGGTCATTCACCCCTGTCTACAGGTTTGAGGCGGAATATTTGACATTGCGGTGATACCCATCATGACGGAGTCTTGTTAAAGAGAGTTACTACCTAGTAATAATATTATATATGTAAGTATATGTAGCTATATATGTTATCTAACTTTAATACCTTCGATACGTAAAAAAACACTTTCATTTTCCATATGTACACAACACAGCCGGAGACCGTGTTGACGTGCTAATGAAAACTTTAAATTTTACTCCCGCGCATATTAGATCATAGTTTACTGAATAAATACATAATCATTAACACGAAAATGGTACATTACGTAAGATAAAAGATCACGATTCACATTAAATAAACAAATAAAACAATGTAAACATTACATTATCTGTGTCACATAGGAATGTTTGTTTATAGCGCAAATATTTGGCATTTTCCTGTTGAGATCAATTTCCGGGCTCATCCGGAATAGGCTTTTTCCTGGCACTTTGTCTTATGAATTTTCATTCTTACTTTTCGTATACTGATCCTATTATTATGTACTGACAGATAATTCAAGCATATACTTATCTATAATTTTTTTCACGTTTTTCCGCAATTTGCTCTCGCGTTTAAAATTTAACGGAAATGGTTGCATAGTTTTTGATTAAACTTGTTGCGTAATATACCTTCGATCCAGGATAATATAAGATAGGTCAGTTTTATTTTGGTTTACTGAATAGTTCCCAAAGAAGCGCCATAATAATATAACCGATTTGCAAAAGCCAAAGCACGGGGGTATAATAAGCTAGCAAATAATTAAACAGAAGAAAATACCTTAACTAAAAAATAATAATTAAAAATATTTCAAAGTATGAATGTCTCTCACACAAAGTAATTGAGACAAAAAGTATCCATACCTAGAAAATATCCAGGGCACCGAACTAAATCTCCGTTTTTTTTTATGATACAAGAATTGTTTTATCTTGTACAAAAGATCTGTGTGCTTGATTTATCGATCGAGGCCAGTCATATAATATCTTTAAGCCAGTCTAGGCCTATGAGGTCACCTTATTTGTTGTCAAATATAAAGCAATATTGCTCCAGATCTAGATAACTACGTAGAGGTCAGTTTACGTAGGTATTAAAAAGACTTATCTTGGATTAAAACGCTGACGAAACCGCTATATAAAGAGATTATAAAAAACCGCAACACCTCTTATTACCCGAGTTTACAAACGAATACCCGATAAGATCCATGCTTTTGTTATGGCTTGTCCGTAACTTCAACAGACATAGCTAATACGGCTATCTGTTTAAGTTAATTTCTATAAAATTGAAGGCAAGCATTTCAAAATGATATGCGTTGTGTTGTGGGCCTTTATATTACTACAAGCTACTAACGTAAATCTAATTTTATATCGCACAAATTATTATTTCAATCTGAAAAAAGAGTTTTTATGTAAAAAAAACACTTTTTACTATTTTTATTTAATTAAAGAGATTATTTTATAATGAATAGATTCAGGCGTTACTTTGCAGAAATCCATATTTAATAATAACAAATATTTTTAAAATATTTTACGAAAACATCAAATTAATATTTTAATAAAACACTTAAAAAATTTAAAATATATCTAGTGACAATTCCGCCTAATTTTCCTGCTAAGCCGACGTGACGTCACAAACGCCACGCAGCCAAACCGGAAGAATTTTCGACGCGTTTCGCTTCTAAACGAAGCATCATCAGGAGGTCTTGACTCTACGAGCGCACGATCGAGAAATATCGTGAATTAAAATATTTTAAAAATATTTGTTATTATTAGATTATTTTATATTAACTAAAGAGTTTAAAATCTTTCTATATAACATCCTCCAACTTTTGGATCTTAAACACTCTGCAAGAAATGTGCTTTGCAAGCGCTATTCTCTTGTCACCATTTCAGTCAATTCGCCATGTCAGTCAATATATCGAACAGCATTCGAGTTGCAAAACTCACCACAATAAAGTTGCCAATCTGCTAATTACGGGCTATTGAATAATCCACTTTGTATTATGAAACTTGATGATGTATCATTTAACTGTAACAATCGCTCATCACGAGTCATAAGGATAGACTAGTTAGGTAACCGAGCGGTAACTGCAAGAATGCTGCCAACAACTTCTAGTATGGTTAAGTATGTAGCTACGTACCTTATCTGATGCATTTCTTGATCTGGAACACCTGACTTTTTATTTTATCAAATAGTTTGATGATCAAGGGGAGAGCCCCTTGATCACTGCCCGCCAATTTAATGGCAGTAGCACTGAAAACCACCTACAAAATAATTAAAATAAAAACAGAAAATAATTTCTCATTTACAATATTTGCAAGACAAACATATTTTGAAAGACCTTTCAATATATTTCTCGAACTTAATGTCCCGATGTACTGATTTTAGGCCACTTTAAAAGTGATTAGTATAAAGTTATTTAAACTTAAATATAACGTTTTTGTTTTTATCTGAAAATTACGATGATGCTGCGTTCTTTAACTCTTCATCGCTGCTAGGCATTAAAGTTCTTCTCACGCAGTCTTTTTTCCATTTTTGGGAACCGAGAATAATCGCTGGTGTTCAGGTCTTAAATTATGGTAGGTGATTCATAATATCGAAGTCCACATTACGCAAGCATCCCAGCGCAACACGACCTTTGTAGAAATGAAGGAGTAGGACAACTTTCTAGAATTTTCCCTCATTTTTTACTATTTGCTATAAAATTTAAGGGTCGTATACTGTAGAGTTTGGCATATCTCTCTGTTGCTTCCATCACTCTCATTACATTCTCATGGCCTGGACTTCTTTCAGAAGATCTTCATTCTATTCAGAATAAGTTCGCCGAGGTATTGAACGTTACATAAATTAAATTATATGCCAAAATAAAATTGCCCAAGTTCCAGTCGGGCCTTACACTTTTAGTAAAGAAAATGATCTTGTTGGCTTCATTTAAATTGGCGTTTTCAACATGAATATATTCCAGTACCTTACCAGTTTAGTTTTTTCGATAGATTCTCATTATATATGGTAGGTATTTTGAAATTTTCATAACTACTCAGCAAGCCGGAACACTGTTGATAATAGTTCGGACAATGCGTACATTTATTCTGTGACACCGCTTCGTTCAATAAAGTTGCAGTTAATGCATTCAATAGTCATAAAGTTAAAGGCATCGGTGTGGCTGTGTGACGGACGCGCAATAGCGTTAGGTGTTCCCGTAACCGACATGGCATAGCATGATCATTCGCGAGATGTGTATCAAGAGAGACATTACTCTACTTTCTGCACTACGTGCCGGACTGCACGCTGGAACACCTACTTACGATCTTGGAGTTAATCACTTAATAATATCAGTTTTTTATGGGCTATTGAGCATAGAATGACATAGAGCCGGCGCGGGAGCTGCCTAACTGCAATACAAATACATTTTGTCTAAGAAATGTTCCCGTATAACATCTAAGGGAACGGGGGTGGCTGAAAATCGGCACCGACTGGAATGTACATTTCGGGTTGCACAAGCTGAGTCATCTCCCTTTGCTTTATTTCCTCAATATTTTTTTCAGATACATAATATTTTTTATTTATTTATTAACTTAAATTTACTTGATATTCGTATCGCCCACAATTATTACTTATTCTCGTAATCGTACATAATTCATTTAAAACTTTACTCATTAAAATAAGAGTACATACTTGGATATAACTTAATAATTATAACCTTGTCAAAGATGTATTAGCTCTACACGTGAGAAAGTAACTTTGTGCAATACTAATGCCGTTTGATAAACCTTTTATAAAGTTATCAAGCGGTAAGTATGCAATTAACCATATAAGTACTTATAAACTGGTAAGGTGACCTTACAACCCATACGTAAAACGACACACGCCTTTATACAAAAAGCATGGATGCAATCAAGAATGAGAGGCGGATATGCAAGGTAAAGTACCTGATTCAGCTGGAAGGAACACTGTCGAACTGAACATACGTCAAGAGGTGAACCTAAACCAAGTTCATAAAAAAAAACACTCAGAAAACTATCGCGAGTTTGGTCCGTTATAACTAAATAGTTACGTGCTGAGGCCCACGCTCGCCGCTTCGCGCAACCGTGACTCCCAGACGAAGGGCTACAATATAGCCCGAAACTGGTCGGAATCTATCCGGTAAATATAACTTGAGCCGGGTACCTATTTAGTTATTCATAAATAATATACCTTAACCCCCATAGAGATATCAATTTAGATCAGATTTTTTTTATAGAAGATATGAAATGTGCAAAAAGTATGCTTCAAATCTTCAGATCCTTTACTACATTTCCAACATACAGCGTCCCTATAGGGGCAAAACTGCTTGATCTTCAAAATTTGTTTATAAAATGATGTTTTGTAATTTTTCTAAATTTCGTATATTTCCACCTAAAGACCATTGATTATATTCTTCAAAACCAGTTCAATCAATAAATAAACTTAATCAGTACATACGATTTTGAAATCAAAGAACGGCGTCCATGTGAAGCAATGATAGCCTAGCGATAATAGCTATGGGCTGCCGTGTGGCAGGGCCATGGTTCGAGGGGCCTACCAAATCTACGTCTTCCGGTGTAATATGGTTACCACTCGAGAATCTTCGTTCCCCATCGGTTATCAGTTCGTTGAGCAATATGGCCTGCCCATTGCCACTTCAACTTATAAGTTCTTTTTAGAATTTGCTTTCGCTGTGTCGCTAGTTGTATATACGGGCATTAAATCTACTAAGTGTTAAAAAAAATACTAAGTGTGCTTACAGGAAAGATTATTAAATGTATATTCCTTATGACACAAGTTGACACACGTAGTTGCGCATACAAATTGGTCCATAAGGAACTCCTGCCTTAAAGTGCGTCATCGTTACGAGACACAAACTAAACGGTGGCCTTTCCATAAATTACAATGGCCTCAGTCAAGGCTACAGGACAAATAAAACAAAATTATATCAAGTGTTGACTGCCTTGATTTTGTAGGTAGTCAAGTATTAACTTTGAAAAAACGAGCAAGTTCTCAATTCTACTGTATAATTTTTAGAGCACAAAATATTTGTCCAGGGCGGAAATCGAATCTGCATCCCCTGAGCACGTTATTTTAAGTTTTGTTCTTTCATTCGCATTGAGTTAATATACTGTGCCTTACAATTTTGTTACCGTCCTCAAATAACATTTATGGTAATAGGTAAAAGCATTTTATCATTATTATGTTTCTTCACTTTTACAGATATAATTATACTGGGCCTGAGTTCATGACTTAGTCCAAAAACATCCACTACATTGACCTTCGCTTTCTACCAGGTTAATAATATTGTAATAAACGCAGACACTTGTGCATATAAAAAAAAGTTATGTGTCAGCATTGAACATTTCACATAAAGTTTGAACGAATTACACGTGTTTTTTTTAAATTAAAGCCAAGGTGTAGGTACCTCCATCACGACATCTAAGTTAGAGAAACAGTAAAACTATCGCAACTAAAACTCTTTATATTT
This sequence comes from Plagodis pulveraria, assembly GCA_963890685.1. Classification (NCBI taxonomy): domain Eukaryota; kingdom Metazoa; phylum Arthropoda; class Insecta; order Lepidoptera; family Geometridae; genus Plagodis; species Plagodis pulveraria. The sequence continues at coordinate 26,169,838 of OY982950.1, read as the reverse complement.
CTACTAGCACTAAGTCGTTTTTAATTGATCCGTCATTGTTCATTGAACTATATCCAGCAGTTCAATCCAATTGAATTGGCATAAATCATGTCATATGACCGTAACGAATCGCAAAGATACAGGCCAATTCCTGCGTCTATGCATATCAGCGGATGCGGAAAATTGATAGCAACCGCTGCGATACCGGGCTCGAAACTCCACAAATACCACCATTCTGTAATAAACTCTATTACGTAAACATAGAGTGAAGATTCTCAAAATAGATGTTTCAATTTCATACCCGTTGTCTATGAGTATATGAACATTGCTAGTGATGGCCCAGTTTTAGTATTGCGCGGATTTACGGATGAATACGCAGGAGCGAGTCCACTTTCATATATTCATAGGTAGCTGTTGCTAAGGCCACCAATCACAATGAACCCATATATCGGAATTCATTTACATATTCCACGCTATATTAAATATTGTAGGCACCAAATTTCAATAATTAGTTCTGTTGATTAGGGACAAGTGAACGGAAGTGTTGGAAGGGGAAGACCTAGGCGAACGATCAAAATTAAGATTGAAGACTTTCTGAAAAAGGCCAGGTCAGGAGTACCCTAAACCGATGCTTATGTATGAAGGGTTGATGAGTGTAGAACTGTAGATGAAGCGAAAGAGGTATGTAAGGATAATAGCAAGTGGAAATCTGGCTACCTCTACTGGAAAGAAGCGTAATTTAATGTTTGTATGATTGGGAGAAAAGAGGCAATGACAGCAATATACATAAGTAATTTAAACCAATAAATGTTCTGTGCTTTCGGATGTTACAATCAGGCACCTAAAATTACACTGTTGAGCTTCATCTTCTTGGAGTGCCATCTTCTTATTGAAGGCGATCATCAGGGCAACTTGGACCCTTGACACAGCAGCTCTGAACAGAGAACGGTTGCTTCTGTTATACCACTAGCGTTGGTTCTTCAGTCAAGATGTTCTTTTCTTATCAACCTTGCCTTGAATTATTACTCTTTGATACAAATGTATACATTATTTACAGGGATCTGACGGTGAGGATATATAAAATTGTATATAATATGCATACTCGTAATCCCTTACATAAATTTGCTTGTAACTTTATCAAACGTTAATGATAGGTATTGCGTACAAGAGTTAAGTTTGTCTATACTTTTTACAGTAATCTAAATCGCGCAGTAGCTTAACTGAAATAAAACCAGTCAAGTGCGTGTCGGACTCGTGCACCGAAGGTTCCGTACTAACACAGAATGTAAAATTCAATCGATATTTTTTAATACAATCCGAAATTTTTAACTAGAGTTCGACCCACGCTTTGCTAGGCTTTATTGTTATTGCACGTAAGATATTGGACTACATCTTTTTACAGTGCCAAGTTTGACGCTTTTATATATTACCGATTTTACGATGGAGCAAAAAAAACGTTAGTAAAAACGATTCTTCTTTTATATTCCCATTTATTTAAATTTTGTGTGATTATTATTTGGTAGGCATTCCGCCACAATTATGTGAAACACATATAATGTAAAAACTTCAACCTGCTACCTATTATTGTTCCAAAGATACAGCCCTTTCTAGGTCGGACGTACGAACGGAAAGCCAATGCTTAGTAATAGAGTTCCGTTTTGTAGTACGGAACCCTAAAGAGGACATTAATGAAACATAATCTGTAAGCGGATGTCCTGCTGTTAGGGTTTTAATCTACTATTACAGAGCAACTTGGCAAGAATATGAGGGTGGTGTATAGGTGTTCTTTATTTAATTAAACATAATAATAAACATAAACAGCCTTAGTTATAAACGCTACTTAAATTTTAAACATTACTTAGCCGCTGATTAGCAAAATTTCTTACTCATAAACGCTACATAACTTTATCCAGTACTTAAGTACTGCTTAAATCAGCTGTCAATTTAAACACCGTCCCACGCTTGTTTAAATTTTAAGTAACAAGATGGCGCCCATATTTCTGATCAGCTGATTTAGTTACAGACCCACCAACTTATCTGTTCAGGTGGCAGAAAAAAAGAACTACAACATTCCTTCAAATTGTGACAGTTCGTAGTTGATTTCCTTGACCAGTAGCGCCCTCGAAAACTGCACAGTTAAGTTGGTGGTACTACACAAAGAAAAGTATTATATTTACTTTTTAATTTCAAGATATTTAGCACTAGATACATGCTATTTGGCCATTTAGGTCATTCATAATACTTTTTCAGTACAATGTTGTCAGTTTACAATATGTTCGACCTCATTATCCATTGCTTAGCTAAACAGGTGCAATGTAGCGTTTATAAGTAAGAAATATTTAAGCTTTACTTAAACACTGTTTAGTTATCCATTACTTAGCAACTACATAGCGATGTTTTTATAAGTAAGGGGGTAAGTCTGTATGTATGTTTATAAAAGAAACAATATCAAAATAATAAATTGAAGCGCTGGCAGCGAAGTTTACTTAGCTGTTTTCAACCGATCAGCAAAGAAAAGCAACGTCGCGCGCGGTCATGAGTTGGATGGGTGACCGCTAGTGACAATACTACTGAGCTCTTCCGTGCTTCGGAGGGCACGTTAAGCCGTCGGTCCCGGTTGTTGTCTTAGAATGGCAGTCGTTATAGCATGGTGGTAGAGCATTTTGCGAATAGCTAATCAAACTTCACTACGAGAGCTTCATAATATAGATATCCTATCAAAAGCCCGTCATTATCTACAGAACCCTCGCTCGCATTTTAAACTTTTATCATAGTAAAACCTGGCAAGTTATTTGACTTCATGGCGGTACCAAACATGGTTTGTATACGTGTGCGCACCAATAGGCACGTTCACAGAGGTGTTTTTATATATCGCTCGATGATGGACGATCGCTTCTAGCAGAGCGACGCTCGTCATCCGCCTTTTATGAACGACGCTGTATCGTATCTGTTCCTGTCTAAATCGACAGCACAAACAATTCTAACCTCTTCCATATTTTCCATCTTCACACTATGATGATAGAAGTGTTCAATTCTATCATTCAAGAAATTGAAATTCAAGTTGCGCGTGAAAAACATATTGATTATAAAAACCTACTACACAGTTTCTGATTACTTAAACGACAAAAATGCCTGGACAATTGCGCCTCTGCCAAGCTATTGCCTGTCACCTACATAATTTAAACAAATATTGTAATAACTTTATTATATAGTAACTATGTAACAGGGGGGGTTTTCCATAATCCCCACACTTGGCAGGCATATTCGGTAGTACCAAACAAAAATATCATTCGGGTGATCCGTGTAGTTTCAGCTACTTTTTGACGGCTATCAAGGCAATATTGGCGTCCACTATATCGACCTATACTAAGATTTAGACGATTGGTCTTAGTTTTATCGTATACCTAATCATAGTCGTTAAGAATGGCCGAATAGCACGCAATGTCCAATATCTCGGATATACACGAATAACTATGTAAATGGCGGACCGCTCAACCGGTCCGCTCGACTCAAATTTCCATTACGAAAAGTGAAAATTCAAGTCAAGGCGCGTCTGTTTGCTTGGGATAGCTAACATTCATGTGAGAACGCTTAAAACAAAATGTTTTTCTAAAATTACTTAACTATTGACTCATATTAGGGTACAGTACAAGCGAGTAGATTTCCGTATGTAACATTATGTTGTTTATTTTGTACCTTTGATAGTTTCATTGGTTTAGAAGCGCTTGTAGTGAACTTTGCTTAGCTGTTCTTAATCGATCAGCTGAGTAGCGTCCGTCGCGGTCTTGGCTAGGATGGGTACAGCTAGTAACATTACTAACGAGCGCTTCCGTGCGTCGGAGGGCACGTTGAGCCGTTAGCCCCGGTTGTTGTCTTACGATGGCATTGGATATAGCAAGGTGGTAGAGTATTTTGCGAATGCCCGCCTGGCTAGCTACCAATCAAGTAGAAAATCTGTCGTCAAGCACCTAGCGGTGTGTTCCGGCAGCTTGAAAGCCAGCAATTCTAGGTTAGCCTGAACAACATCCTCGACCACATCATCAAATACCATCATGTGAAGCAGTGCTGGCTCAGTGACATTGGCTATGGACTGCCGCGCAGCAGGTCCATGGTTCGAATCCCGCCCAGAGCTTGAGCTTCACCGCATGGTGGAAGGGCATTTTGCGAATGCCCGCCTGGCTAGCGACCACCCTCAAGTAGAAAATCTGTCGTTAAGCACCTAACGGTGTGTTCCGCCGGCAGTCCTTGAGAGCCAGTGAAATAACAGGCAAAAATGAGACTTAACAACTATGTCTCAAGGTGATGGGCGCAGTACAGTTCGTCACTTGTGATGAAATGCATCTGTTATAGGCAGAGGATACCGCCTAACATCAGGTGGGCCTCGCGCTTGTTCCTTCACAATAACATAAAAAAAAGAAAAAAAAGTGAGATAGTGGACAAAGCCTATATAGCCAGTCAGCTATAAATATATGATTTGGGATATTTTATATTTTTCGTGTCGCGTCTAGTTTACCAATCTTAGTAGTATATAAAACTCAAGAGTTTATGTTTCATATCTACATATCGTTATTTACCTAATTATCTATATAGTCTCAATGTTATTAAATAGTACGTACATTTAAAATATACAAAGGAAAACGTCTAATTTAAATAATCAGAGGTCATTTTTTCATTTTAATAATCAAAAGTTCACTGAAGCTCTGATCTGCTGATTTTTTTTATCACGTTAAAAAAAAATTGCTCTTAATTATTTTTTCCCTTCTCATGCTCATGGAGTTTTTGGGTAAGCCCGGTGTGAGTGGACTAAAGAAGCTTTTTAAGCCTTAGTGCATAAAAGCCTGCTTTTTAATAAGTTGGCATCGTCAGGACCACTATGTCCTAGTTAAGAAGGAAATTCTATTGTTATCATTATCGCCGATGCCAATGGGTTAAGCACAAGTGCATATAAATGTTTATTTTATTCAAAATTGTTCAAGGAGGTTCAGTTTTTGATATATTTCATGTAAGAAGTTTGCTTGGGGCTTTAATAATATCCATAGATTAGGGGTATTTAATCTCCTTTTTGTAACTATGCTTTAATAGTTAGTAAAAGCATATCTTGAGAGATACTAATTCTAGGTTAGCCTGAACAACACTTCTTCACTCACATCTCTTCGACCACATCATCACTTACCGTCCGATAAGTGGTTAAAGGCTAGTATATCTGCTATAAGAAATATATCCAAAGTGATAACCATCAGAGATCTACCGACCTCTTTCATGTTTTTATAGGTAGGTTAGTAAATACTGAAGAGCAAACTATATACCTGCGGAACCTTTTCTATTATGGACGGATACTCTTTGTATAGGTCATTGAAAATGAAAATATTACGTAAAGTACAAGCTCATTGCTGTTTACACTAACTGCTTTTTCTTTACTCAGTTATCCATGCATATTTTTACTATTGAGCAATAGGTTGTCACGTAAATATATTATTTTCACCTCACAAGCTCGGAAAGGCGTTGTTTATCATTCGAAATCTGCGTGGAAAAGTGTCTTGTTGCACGATAGCGCGAAAAATATTAAGAAAAAGATTTGTGAAATACAACGGCTCCAGAAAAATAAATTTACTTTTTTTATTATCAAATATAATAACAATACTTTTAATGTTTTAATATAAATTAACATCATTTTAACTAAATTTAAAAAAAAATTTTACACTTAGAATTTCCCTCGCTGTAGTGAGGTGACAAATTGTGTTTTTTGGAAAAGGTTTTGTTATTGGGCTCACTAGCAAAGTAATTTTGCATGTCCTTTGAAACCATCGGTACGCTCAGGATTCTATTTGAATACCTCGCTTTGCTCGTGGTATGATCCTAGAATCCTTCGCTTCCTAAAGCTTAAACAAAAATACTGTATCAGCCGGATTGTCCACTGCAGAACACATAGCCTCCCCCATTATGTAGGTTTTGCCATTATCCCCACGCTTTCATATCTTGGGGATCGCAGTGTGAGATATCAGTTCCTCAGAATGCGCTGCTAGCCTCCTTCTGGTGTGTTTTACCCTTAGTCGCCTCTTACGACACCCACGGGTAGAGCCATCTCTATCATCATCATCTAGGGGGTGACATTCAAGTTCGGCACCCCACGGGCCTTAAATAAAAGTACACGTGCTAAACAAGTAATTTTTCAATATATAACAGTTGAAAATAACGAAAATTCAATAAATACTACATACTCAAAATGAACTGCTATGTCATGTCACGAAAAGATGCTTAAGATTATACCTAATAATTACTTATTAATTAAATCAATCTTCATACAAAAATTAAGGTACTATATAATGATAAAAAAACAAACCAGATACATCCGATTATAGTCTGATGGTTTTTTTCAAGGAGTGTTCAAGAGAGACGCTCGCGGTATCGTCTTATAGTTCTTTGTTTATATTATTGAGACGCTATAGCATCCGCTTTTGCAGTTTCGAATACTCCTTGAAAAAGACCACTGGATGTGGTTGAAACTATAGTCAGATTTATCTGGCTTATCTACGTAAGTAATCCGATATTTTGCTCTAAAAATAATTACAAACCACTTTAGCTTTTATAACAAAAAGAAATGTAATCTGAATGCGGTGAGCCATCGCCGGCGGCTAGCACAGAGGAATAAAAGTAAAAATTTATAAGTAGTTCAGTTTTTCTCATCAAAGCCAAATTACACAGAAGTGCTAACCGTAAACAACAATGCACGTACACTGCAGACCCTCACCCTCTTTTCAACACTTTTTGGAACTTTTCTTCGTAGAAAACGAGAAGCGATTGCCATTGAAAGATCTCTACAATGCCAAACAAATCAGTTCACTGTTGTTACAACTCATATTCTCAACAGTTTCAGCGTAGGCAGACTCGTATATCACTTTCGCTACCCTGCTCACATTCTTCCGATCATCAGTTACCACAATTATCACTTTACAATTCAGCGCCAACACCACAAGAAACTAACACGTAATCTAGGGCTAGATGATTCCAATTGATTCGAAAACGCAAAATGCAAAAGTGACCTTAATCACCAAAGCTTAGGGCTGTGGTTACACCAGCAGATTGCCCTGGGCTGCACGTGGTGAACATAAGGTATTCGAACTGGTTTGCAGACCACGTGGCCTGTTTCGTTCAAGGTATAGCGTTTAAAGCAACCAATTATTGTGATTCAGTTTAAACGTTGCTACGTTATGAAGTATCTATTAACACAGAATGCATAACAGTGGATATAATGTGGGTGTATTTATAGCGCAAGAGCCTGCACGTGTAGCCCATAATACTAAATTGGATAATTCTATTGAGCGCTCCCCTGCAGTAACATTATTTGGATATATATCTCTACTCATATTTAACGACTGATTGAACGAGGTATATAAAGGTAAACAATCTGGCGTTTTTATCACGCTTCAGTTTCGCCTTTACTATGTTTAATCGAATAATATAGACAATAAGAAAAGCCGTCGAATAACACCTGTCAAAAATCCGAAATGGCTGAATTCAAGAGTGTCACCATATAAAGCACTCCGACCCCACAGAAGCTCGGCGGTTTGCTTGTTTACAGTATGAATTCCTCAAACTCTAAAGATTATTTTTCATCCAATTAATTTAAAAAATCATATTAAACTCTGCATCGCTTGCCATATTGATCAGATTACTAAGACAAAAAAGCTTGAATGTGGGTTTAGCGACTCTTACATGGCTAACGGTAAGTCTATAGAGTCTCGTTCCTTTTGGCTTAATGGGTCTTTTGGTAACAGAACGAAATTGTATGTACTTATGTATGTATGTTTTAGACTTTTTTAACAAATATTTAACATTTGCACACGTGATACTAGAACCAGACTGCTCTGACTCACCATTTCAGTTGTTTAGATCTCTCAGTCGCCGAAGCATTCAATCATCCCACTGTTTCCTTTTAATATTTTTCGTCTTAGGCGTAAACATATGTTTCAAAATGAACGTTTTGGTTAAATTAAAAAAAAAATACTGTATGCGCCACAATCCCTGGTGTAATTTAATTACAACTATACCTATAGTCTTTGACTCTGTATGTCTGCATCTTCTCTTTGTTTTCATATCCTTCAAAGTGGGGTTGGCTGCACATATAATCTTCTTCCACTTCTTTCTCTTTGTCATCTCTAAACTCACGCCATTCATTATAAACACAGTCTATCTATTCTTCGATCTTTTATGTTAAATTCCGTGTGGAGCTTAGCATATCGTATGTTGTCTGCAAAGCATACTAAATACTCTTTCCGAAAAAATATACTTTTTACTACTGTTTCAAAGCTATATTTACATATAAGACTAAGTACTTTCAAATTACGAAATAATGTAAAAAGCAACCCGATTTAATGTCGTGCGTGACATTTGTGTTCTTGACAATATGTTCTTGACGAACTTGACATACTTTAAATAATATTTATTACCTAAAACCTGTCTAGCTAGATCTTTTTCTAGTTACACAAGTTAACACATGTGCATCTAGATCTTGCTCCACATGTGAACAATCCGTGGCACTATAACAACTTCCGGTAGATCTACTTCTCGTGTTAAATTATCTAGATTGATAGTCTAGTCATTAAATAACGCAAAAAGTTTTTCGTCATTCCATTACGTTTCATACGACTATGTAATAAATCTTGCCAGTCGTTTCTTATACAGTGGCTAAGCAACCATACATACATGTTCCACTTCTATAAAATCTTCATTCATATCTGCGTTTTTCTATGCAACAAGTGAGAAAGTGATCAAAAGCTAACCTTTCAGTAATAGAAATTAAATATTGAAAAACATGGTTAACGATAAAATTTCGTGCATATGAAATTAAATTGCAGGAAGCAGTCTAATATTTAAAAAACAAGTCCAAATAGATTCAGCGCGTTCTGTACCCATAGAGGCAGGTGCAAATATAACATAATATGACACAGGCTCTAGTAAGTTAAGGTAAAGATTACTTAATAGTTACTTAAATTTGACATATTATGTCACTAGCCTCAGCCTTTTTAGGTCCATGATTCGAATCCTGTCGAAGCTTGAGCTTTTGCTACACCGCTGGGTGCTATAAAACCTGTTACCCAGCACCTAACGCTTTGTTCCGGCAGCTGTCCGCATGAGACTAATACTGGTTTAAGCCTGTTTTCCATCCTCAATCACAGCGCTTCCCAACAGGTGAGACAAAGTTGTAAAAGGCTATAATATCACCTGTAAAATAAAATCCTGCGATTTCTAGATTATGTCGACGGTTATGTCGTGGTCGTTCGGTTTGTTCTACTTCGTTGACATAGGTAAACAAAGTGGAAGTTAAGGATGCTTCATTTTACCTCGGAATCCTTGAACCAGGTAATATCATCTGGGTGAAGGTTTTCGGCATAATGAGTGTCTTTTGTTCACCTTAGAATTAAATCACCCAAGTGAACAGGAGCAACCAGTTTTTTATGCTGGGGTGAATTTTCCTACCTCTTATTCCATAACGATAATCTATTAAATAATATATGACCAAATTTTAAAACACAGCCAATACGGAGGTTGGCACAACATAAAGAATATGTTGCATACCTATGTAATAATATACCTACCTGGATAAGATATTTGGAGGTATAGTTATTATTGGGATTATAAACAACTCAAGATTTTTGGTTGGTGCTTCGGCCTTCGGTAATTCATTTGTTTTAGAATGTTTTTGAAACAGATGAGTTCTCAATAACAATTTCATGAAACCGATCTAATGCCTAGATCCTTACTGCGAAATATTCCTCCCACTCATTTCGTTCTACAAACAGGAATTACGTGGCATGGGGAAATAGAATTAAGGAGCGGATCGCGTGTTATCCGACATTGAATAATGAACACAGAGATACCTCAAATTGACGTGTTTTATTTAATGAACTCAATGTGGGCCGACCGTTGTACGATACCTATTGCGCCGTCGTGATGCAACCAAAAAGATGATTGATTTTCGTAGGAAGCTGTAGACGTTGACTTAATAAGTTCAACCGAATTGTCTAACGGTGGTGCGGTGAGCCGGTGAGTACTGACCGACATTTCAATGGTAAAGGTGATTGTTGATATTTACAGAAGATGGGTGTGTCACCCAATGACGATTAGAAACCTAAACCAATGAACAATTGACTGAGCATATCGGTTTCCTTATGATGGAACTAGTTCTAGAAGCTATCTCAGTGCCAAATTTCGATAAATTTCATTCAATAGCGTAATAAAGAATGATTGAAAAAGTAGCAAATAGACAGATGACATCACTTTCACATATTATGCATTTGTTGGATAGTCAGGGTAAGAATATTTCATATATACTTACGTATTCTTATTTGGTAGCACGGTATTAAACAGTGTGAATTTTATTGCCATCAAATTGTTTTATATTGTACTCGTACAAATTGTAATAGAAACTATTAGTTGCATTCCCGACTATGAAATATCGGGATACTTAGTTGATTATCACCCTATCTAACATACATATATTATTCTACAAAGTCTCATCTGTTGATCAATGGTAATATCGAGGATTATAAATAAGTCAACCTATAAAGTACCAGCTCTCATGAAGAGCTGCTGCTAAACACGGTTAGGTGCTTGGCGACAGATTTTCTATTCATTGATAGAGAAAACTTTTGTATTTAAGCTCATTGGTGGGATAATGTATGTAGTAGGAAGATGACTACAAGCTATTAATATAAAAGGACCATACAATATTTGTATTTAGAATTGTCCACTGCTGAACACAGCCTCCCACAATAATCTCCACGCTTGGCAGGCGTCTTGGGGATAGCAGTGTAATATAGCGGTTCCTCAGAAGGCACTGCTGCCCATCTCCGGTATTTTACCGCATTTGACGATACCCAAAGGAAAAGATGCCTCGTACGTCGTGATCTCTTGCCACGTACATTAGTCCGGCACCCAACAAACAAACTTAGCATAGCGTTAGGTAGTAATCTGTATAGTATCCGTAACTCTATAGCGTTTAGTTTTTGACGGTACAAGCGATTGAAGTTCGTACAGTATCCCTCGCTTTGCTTTGCACTAGACGGCTATGGCCATCATAATCATACACTCATTGCAAAATCTTCCGAGAGCCATTCTACTACCTACTTACGAGTAACTACCTACTTCCTACACGACGAGAGCCAAACGTGACTCAGTGCGTATAATATGTATATCTCTGCATTATATTATGGAGATTGAAATTGAATGAGAAGGATCTTCGGTAATCTATTTTGTGCAGATGATTATGGCATGGTATTTCTTTGAAATAATCCCCTATCATTGCACTAGATCGGGTTTGATGCCCAGTTAAAACAAATATTATTAGTTCTTAAAACTCAGTAGTAGTTACTTCTCAGTAACGCCCGGTAAATGGCATGACAATTGACTCGCCTAATTAAAATATACTTGGTAATATATAACCCATATGGAACCTAAAATGTGTGCCAAAATATGGGTTTAGACATCCCCACCTACCTTTTCTACGATATAGTTAAATAGCAATTTTTATGATTTGCCAATCCCAATTCGTAGAAACTTGCTGAACCTGCCCCGACCTTGCTCAGGTATCTACGTATGCGTCAATTTTACTATATACAGCTATCCAAAGGTAGTTAATTGATGTTTGTCCAGACACACATTAGCTATGTGTATTAGTTACCTATGTGTAAAATACATGTACAAATATTGCTATCCTATAGCGGTTTACCTATAGCAATTAAATAGTCCAGACTGCTACAAAAACCTTCCTGTCAGAAAAACCTAATAGCACTATCCGAACCGGTAATTGAATCAAGAACCTCTCAGTTTAAACGTTTCTACCAGTCGAACAATGAACCAGCCTTTTTTCATCTTCATTCTCGTACAATTGAAGACTGACGATGGCTTACATCCGTGAGCCATTGTTTTCTAAACAAATTTTATAAATATTGACGTAATAAACAAAGTTTCAGATACCAAAAGGTGTAACACTGTTATTTGTCTTAATTCAATATATGTGTTGTTTAATGACGTATAGGAAGTTGAAATCAAGACAAAATATAAACAGCATACATTAAGTGCTGAATTAACTTCATCAGAAGTTTACTGAAAAGTGTATTGCGACTAGGGTTGCCACACATCAGTGACTGTTACAACATTTAAATATTTTTAAGGGCTTGTCAACTTTTAAGGTGGAATCACGTTTAAGCAGTTATACTTTTATGGTAAAAGTTTTTAAGTCACCGTCACGAAACATATTTCGGTAAAGTTTTCACTGCGCAGTAACTAAGCAACGTATGTTCAAATCTCATATATCTGCAAGGTGGAGGAGATGTCCAAAATATAACAATAATTAAACATCCCAATAACCATCGGGTTAAAGAACGATAGGAAAGATTTGAGTTATGACGTCATGTCATCTCAATTGGTTAGAGCATACCCCTGTCAAGGGGTGGATGGACGGGATGTCGAAACGTATATTTAATATCGTATATTTGTAATTTTGTAAAATAATTAAACAGTTTCTCAGTATCATTATTATTAGCCGACACAGTGACTTATCGAAGTAAGATATTTTTTCATCGTATGTGTATACTACTACTACTATTACATCGTATATTTACACAAGAGTAAAAAAAATCCAAATGATTGTTTAACTAAGAAATATACATAATGACCATTGTCAATATCTTTTAATTAAAATTAAATTTAAGGGACTAAAGGCTATTTACATTCCACCGCATTTGCAATAAATCAACAATGTCTCAGCCGTCACTTATGTAAAGTATCTATCAGAAATGCTCTAAAATGGCCTAAACTATCTTATTAATGTGGATAAGATGTGTCGTACCTACTCGTATATCCCATTTGAAGATGAACATGCAAATCAAACGTACCTCATATGCGAAGTTTTCTGGAAATTCGTTTGCAACTCTCTGTAGATCGCTCTGATTTGTTTTATTTTGTAATAAATCATATTCTGTTTCAACCGATTTTTTTAGATAATATGAGAGCACTGATTTATATCGTGTAGCTCACAGCTGCTTTAGTAGCTACTGTAACAATTTAAGTGTAAACAAATCTATTTATTAGTCACAGATGTAGTTCACGTGTGGATTTCAATCATGATGTTCATAAATAATTATCCTAAATACATAACTGAGTTAACTTTATCTAGTTTATTATTTTCGTAGATTATGTTTAAATCTATGCGTAGTCTCATGTAGTTTCAAAATTGCATAAGGTTATTTTTGAGTATATAAATAATTTTAAAGTTACTTTAGCAAGGTAATTATTTTACCAAGCGAAATATTTAGAAAATTTAAACACACTTGCAAAACTTTGTGTCCTTAGCAAATAGATTAGTGTAAAGACTGGTGATTGGAAGATCATATATGTACAATGAAATCAAAAATGGTCCCAGAACACTTCCTTGCGGCACTTAAATTTTCCTTTAATTTGTCATCGACTGTTAATCTTATTGATATTATGTTAGTATGTACTTCTATGCACTAATTGCGATTGAATTAGTTAATTACAAACCATTTTTTATAGCTGTTATAAGGATCCAATCGCTTATAGATTCTGCTATACCTTTTATGAAGTTAAAATAATCAAGTGAAGTAAAACGAATCAAAAAAATTGTACTTGTCTTATTACAAGGTCTATTTCTTGACTTATTACAAGGTTGTAGATCAAAAAAACATAAATACAAAGAAAGAAGAAAAGCATAACATGTGATAATCAAATTTATACTGAGCCTGTAGACATGAGCGGAATATATTATGGTAAGAAAAAAATTAACTGGACAAATCAGAATTTAAGATAAATTGATAAGATTAATGAGACTTTGTGAACTAAAACTTGTGTTCACATAATGAAAACGGCAGAGTATATCTAGCAAGGCGACCATAAACTTCAAGATTTAAGCATATATCGCTAGCTTGCTACTTTGTAGTTTTCTTATTGTATAAAACTCCCTATTTGTTATATATACGTACGAGTACGTAACATGCTCTAATTATCAGCTTTTCATACTATATTCTGAACAATGGTGACTTGTAAATTAAGTATTAATAGGTGCTTTGTCATCCCCTTTGTTCACTATATAGGGGTGTGCGACAGGGTCGAAGACAGCGTGCGACTCGGGTCATAAATGAAAATCAAACATTTTTCCATACGACTCTATTTTAATATTGCAGCCATATTTTAATGAATGTGATTTAGTGGAAAATTATATTTAACACCATTCCGCTCAATGTCCCTCCGAATGCAAGTAGTTTTCTATTTGCCGTCGGTAAAATATACCATATCTTAATGTTGTCTATTTCAAGAAACAATTTCAGTTTAGCAAATTATCTCTGCACAATACTCTCTCAGAGTATCAGAAAAAGTCAGTCTCGTGTTTCTAGAGGATGAAACCGTATTCTACGGGTCCTGTTGGGCAGTAGAAGTGTGAGAGTATCGGATTATTAGTTTTTATTTTGCCTGCTCAGATCCAGATTCACGCCCTGGCTTTGTTCAACTGCCCTAATGTTTTTAACCTAAGTCCGACCCTGTTAGGGCGTGATCGATAGTTTTACCGGATTATAGGTGATTGATGGGCCTCGCCCTGCCCCTGTTCGAGAGATCCTCAGCGACCACCTTTGGGAGTTTAATAATGGATGGATAGTGAAATGAGAGATTGTATTAAGATTAATGGATAAAGCAAGTGAATATTATTAAATAGTGTAAGAGGCGAGATATTTATTAGACTTGCTAAAATTCAAGTGCATACTGCACATTGCATGCTCTGTTAGATAACAACCATCTTCAAATTTAAAATATGTCTTCAAAAAGTTAACGGTGTTGTAGACCGTCAGGTGTTCTTGGGAGCAGTTTGCATTCTTTTCGCATCTTTGACCAAATCATCGCTTGAGTACTGACAGGTAAGTGAGATTGATGATAGATAATAATATAAAAGCTGTTACTATTTTTTTGTTTTAGCTTAACTCAAAATGCGAGTGCACAACTGATATTAGGATTAATGAGCTCTTGTACAGTACCAAAAACCTTGAAGCTGGGTAATGTGCATCCCTTACCCGAAAAAAGTAGCCCTGCTGATCATGCTAATTCCAGACCGATTTCAGTCACTTCCATACTCGGCAAATGTATGGAACGTGACCTCCTAAGTGATAATACAGATTTCGCCGATACCGATCTAAGGAAAGGTATTGCGTAGGTATGTACTTACAGTTGGAGGCTACGACAGATATGGGAAGCGGTTTCCTTGGATATCTCAAAAGCCTTAGGCAAGGATTGGCACGATAGCCTGATAAATAAGCTTCTTGCATATGGCTTGCCCACTGGTTTTCGTACTGTATTTGAGTTTCGGACTTCCCGAAGTTCATATCAGATCGATTCGAGTAGTTGTTGAAAGCTGCTCAACTGATCAGTTGGCTATTAATGCCAGTGTTCTCTGGAATCCGCCATTAAAACCAGCACGCCTGGCCTTTTTCTGTGAAACATAGTCAATTAGATCTGACTCCTGACGTTCCGGGATGTATCCGTAACAATAACTCTTAGACGACGTCGACTCTCAACTTTGGCTCTTACATCGCGTCTAAAGCTCAGTTGGCAGCCAAGAAGCTGGACATTATTGCAAAGGTGAGACGTACTTCACATCAGAACAAGTGCTGAATTGATACCAAACACATTTTTTTTGTTTAGTTCTTATTTGCTACTTGGCTAAACTTGCGGCTTTTGAGTCAATGGAAGTACGAGCCAAAAAGCTTATAAACAAACACAGAGAAAATTTCAAAGTCTTGACCACTTGCAGAGTCTCTACAGTTCATCGGTTTTTTACCGGATATATTTTGAGGAGTGTGTACTAGAATTTCATAATTTTTAATTCCAACATCCCCATTCCTTCACCGGACAATCAGACAATCAGCAATACCTGACTAATAGGACAATAATTCTAAATTACGTATCCAATCCTATAATAAGTGCTTCAAAAATATGAGTAATAGTACTTAATGTCGAATTTACTTTGACATCTATTCTGAAACACCATACATCAAAATGAAATTCAAGATAGCTATCATAAAAAGCACTCCTACCTCAAAAAGGAAAATTAAACCGAGAATAAATTTAAAACTAAAGTTCCATACTAAAATTACTATGCATTTATATTCCATTTAATAAGTAATACGAAGTTCAGCGAAAGAATATTAAATATACCTCGTCTAATGTTCTGTGATATTGCTGCCAAATTCGGCATACTATAGGCCAGTGGAATGTTTAGGCGCTTTTGGACCGAACCAGTCCTAGTTCTGCCTTACATATACAACTGGATTTAGTAACGTTGTTTCTATGACCTTATCTGTTAGATTACTCGCAAATGTTACGTTTGATACATCATCAGCATCAATGATATAGCAATTAGCTTTGAAATTCCTGAACGTAACTCTTGGCGCTATAGTTTTGTCCTACATGTGGTCGCACCAACTATGCGGATTACCGTAAGGAACAGATTAAATCTTAGTTAGTATGTGCTGAAGCTGGTGAAGTGAAGATACACCGGTTCTTCGACTAAGCTCGTTAAGGCTACACTCCTAACAAGTCATGATAAAGATTTCTTGTTCTCAACTGGCCATTTAATATATAGGTGGTATTGTAAATAGTCTGCATTTTTTTTTCCTTTGCCATACTTTCTTCTTATGAATATGATTTAAAAAGCTATATAATCAAATTTAACAAACCTGAATATGGTAACATAGAATTAAAGAATTTAAAATATTGTGTTTTTTTATTCGTAGATGTATTTAAATAGTATCCTGTGTCACTCCCACAATTAAGCTCAATCTAACGAATATTGAATAATAAAATAAAGTGGACAGATTTGATTGTTTGTTTGTTTGCATTGAATAGGCTCTGAAACTACGGGATCGATTTGGATGAAATTTGATATGGAAATAGTTTGAGACCCAGGGAAGGACATGTGATAGTTTTTATCCAACTGCGCAAAAAGAGGTTAATGGTTTTGCGGGATATCCGATATACCCGCGGGTGGAGCCGCGGCCGGAAAGCAAGTATATATATATATATTAATCCATCATTACGTTTAAGCTACCGAGCAAGCCATAGAAATATACATAAAATATAACTACACACATTCAAACATTCATACACTTCGTAAATACAATGTACTCTCCTTCTTGGGTAAAAGGAAATAAAGCTCCACTTCTCTCTAATCACGATTATATCTACGTTTCGTAGCTCAAGGCTGACTATCATCTATCGTAAATTTCTTTGAAGTTATTTTACCATAATTCAAAGAAATAATAGGTATTTTCCTACTTATTAAAGAGAACTATTAATATACACTTAGCACAAGTGCAAATATGACGCAGTCTTGTGTTTACTTGAGACCGAACACACACCAGCGAGTACCTTTCGTATTTTAGCACAGCGTTACCATGCTCAAGTACAAAATATTTCTAGCAGGATTTTTTGGGGTTCTGTACACAAAAGGCAAAACAGAGCCCTATAAATGAGACTGCGATATATGTGTATGTTACGGGTGTGCTCGGAAACGGAAATTTTAATGTGGGTACTTAGTTGCAAACCTGAAAGTTTCACATTTTGTGCAGTACATTGGACTAGGAATTCATTTAAAATATTATTCAGAGATTTCCAATGAGACAATTAACTAATAAATAGTTTTTATTACCTTAGCATCTAGGGTGTCACTATATTATGGAGTTTACTGCGTATCTACTAACATATTTTTTATGCTTTTTTTATCTGTAAAAATAAATAAAATATGAATGCGCACACTTGTTTCCGTACTATTTAATTAAAGTTTTCTATGGGGTCTATCTCAAAACGAAACTACTATAGTTAGGAATCTGAAATGTAGGCACTTATGTATTAAGAAACAAGTATTGAAAACGCCTATTTGAATTGAAGTTTGAATATGTGATCAAAAAGTAAAATTTTTTTTCTTAACTGATTGTTGCGATGCGGTACCTCAAAAGAGGGAGACCCGAATCGCACTTGGCCAGTGTTATAAGAAAGCGATGCAGGCCAATTAGGAGCTTGTAATAGAAAATATAACAAAGTATTAAATAAACAAAGTTCACTCTCAATGTAGGATGCGCGTGGTGGCTACGACCTTTTGTTTGTCCAAAAAACGCGAAAATAAGAGAAAATATTAGCTGTCACATAGGTTGTCCTTTAATTTTCTACACGGATTTGCTATAAGGATATAATTTGGTCACATTTGAGCGTGAGTTGAGTTGAGTTTTCAAATAATGAACTTTTACATCTAATTGTACTGCATTTAAATATTTAATTTACCAAAATATTCAACTATACAATGATGAGCATATGACTTACAAAATGACTATAATCAGCAAGTAATATTTCTAGCTGCTATTTGCTGGCGCTCAAAGCTATCAAAGCGCCCTTCAACCATGACAATGTATAGGCAGAGAGGAAGCATCAGCGTGTGTATTACGACAAGGTTATGAATGACATGTGACTTGTACCGTTTGTACGATGTACGTGCGTAGGCATTATGGCACTTTAATTACACTTAAGTCTTATTATCAGTACAAGTTTACTCGTCGTTTTCTTGAATCTTATCGGAGTGTAAACATCTCGTTTTAATTGCAGCTTTATGTGTCTGAATGTTGACCTAAAAAATAAAACAATGAAGCAGTGTTGTGTCAAGGTGATACGGTGACTGTATTAGCTTATTACTTAATTTAGACCAGGAAATGGCGCCGTATAACTTTTTGGTAGGTACAGTCAATAAGGTAGATCAAAAGTCTTGGATTTGTACTTCCTCCAATGCTTTTTATTTGGGCTATCATCGCAAGTAGTTTAATGATTGCCACATAATATAATGAAAAACCTAATATGATGTTTATAGCTATGAATTAAAGCCAATTTACCAAAAATATCATAAAATGTTCTCGCGACACGAAGAAATAGTAGGAACGGTTTATTTTACCTGCAATTATGATAAAGAATAAATGTTTTTATGGATAATATCTTACATCAATTTTAGAAACTTTCTTATATTATAAAATAAAAAATAAATGATTTGTGTAGACCAAGTTTGTTTAATATTACTTTAACATGCCTGACTTTGTAAATATGACTTTCAAATATGAACAAAATATATAATATTCTAGAAGATATGTCAAACACCATGCCTGATCTGAAAACACTATTCCATTTATTTAAATTGTTAAAAATAGGGATGATTACAGCTATAAAATTTCGTTTAATCAAGTTTTGTGTAGTAAATCTAAATAGTAAATCTTATCAATACATTTTTTTCCATTTTTATAAAACTTTTAGGTATAAGTGTCTATTTTACGCTCACTTTATTTAATTACTGCATAGTTCTGTTTCGCTCAGTCGCATGCGAAACGAGTTCTCTCCATCCTATGCACTCAGACGTTTTTCAAAGACCACATCCCATTTTAAAATGTAGCTTGTTATATTGCCAATCCTGAAAACAAATTCGGACGACTTATTCATATTTATACAAAAACCCGCTGTATCTGGAAATATAACTATCCAAAATATATTAAATTGACATAAATATCATTGCTGAATGCATTCATGGCTAAGTTTCAACCCTGAACGTCTAAACTCATGCGTGGCACTGTGTCCAAAGAGTAATAAACAACTTAAACGTTTTCTATAATATAATACATGAGAAGTTCTACTCTTACCGGATGTTATTGTTTTTTTCTCAAATGTTAATAATATATCATTTAGTACCCTAGGGTGTTACAATAACTATTTATCTGAGATAAGTACTTAATGACCGTAGCAAGTCATGTTAGTGAACCTGTATTCTTCGTGGCTGGCTCTTACACTACATCAGAACATTCCCAGTAATTATTTAACAGTCGATATTACGTGCCTGCTGTCTCGGAAAAGTGTTACTGTTATTACATATTTTATTACCGTAATCGTAATGCGCCGCTTTATTTCAGCTATTTTATTTCTTGTTCAAACCGCGAACTTTTTATTTTTCTTTGACGTACATATTAGCGGTGATTGTGATTTATGAACCTGGTTCTTTAGTGTGTAGACTGTGGTTTATTGATAGGATGCTTTAAAACGCCATTATTTATTGAGTATATGTTTGTGGTATAAGATACGTTGTTTTGGTCAATAAATAACTATCGAAGTAATATTAGTTTATATTCAACTTATATGTGATTGAGAACACTTTTACACAGTTATATATCTTCATGTTGGATATAGTAAAGATGAGGAAAATAATGGGCTGGATGAGGAGTGCACCAATATTCATGTCGATGTTAGTGGGATGTTGCTGCACACTTGGCGAATTTAGACGTACAATAGGCCTGTTGCTTTTCATGTCAATCATCTAAGCGACCAAGCAGTAGCGTGACTATTATTCCAAGGAGAGCATTTATGGAGGGTTAGCCAGAGACAGGCTGGCAGCCACAAAACCAAAACATACATATCTTTATACACTTATGTCCTTGTTTTCTCCTGTATGATAAAAGCGTAGGTACATATATAAAAACTTATTCAAAAATAAATTTATTTCATACTTAATGTTGTCTTTCCCCGCGCTTTGTCCCCGCGGTTACACCTGCGTGGTGACAGATGATAAATAATTATGATAAAAAGTATCTTATATCCAGCGCCTCATCTATTTCCATACCAAATTTGGTCCAGCCATTTAAGCGTGAAGAAGTAACAAACATACAAATACACACAAACGTTCGCCTTTATGATATTAGTTAGAAAAGGATCAATTTGTTAATACCGAATATGCATTACAAATCAAATGTACATTTTTATAGTATTTATGGTTCACTAATTTGGTGATAATGGCTTACACATAAAAAAGAGATATGTGCTGTCGCGGGTTTTTTTGGAGGACAATTTAAGATAAACATTTCCGTTATACATTATGTACGTGTGACACTAAAGGTTTTTGCAGCGCACGCCAGAATAGGTCGCATATGGCAGATTTTTTCCCTTCTTACTTGATACTTATCATTATATTTTGGACAATTCACACAATATCTTCATAAATTATAGCCTACCTGTTATTCTGATGTCTAAGCTTTATTATTGTACAGTTTCATTAATATCCATTCAGAAGTTTATGCGTGCAAGAGTAACAAATATCCATCCATACATCCATACTTACAAACTTTCGCGTTTATAATATTAGTAGGTTTTTTTTGATCTGACGATGTTTCAAACACTTTGCATTAATCGTGGTGCCATATAAAACCAAGTAGTCACCCCGTGATCACGATCACTGCAAAGTGTTTAAACCGTCGGGACAAAAATAATGATAAATATACGCGATTTAAACCGTTTAAAGTTGTTTAATTACCATTATTTCATACTTATTGTGATGTGTATTTATGAAGAGTCCCTGACTCTTAATAAGCCTGCCTGGCAAGCATTTTAAGAGCCAGGTTATTCTTGGCTTTAGTGGATCTGTTAGATGTTACTGTTTACTACATTTTAACCGACTTCCAAAAAGGTGTCTCTAAATTCAACGCGTATTTTTTTATGTATTATGTACCACACTTTACTTTTTACAGAGTAGTCTGATTTTGATAATTATTTTATTGGAAAGCGTATAACCTCCGATGTGGTGCTATATATTTCATCAAATCGGTTAGTTAGTTTATAAGTTGTAGTCAATCAACAGAAAAATGTATTCGTTTACCTGGATGATTTAATGGTTTTTTCTGTTGTTAACGATGAAATTTATTTTAGGCGAGCGAATGATCTTGTAAGCAGACTTTATCACAAAAAGAATTTTAAACCGACATCATTTTTTTTTTAAATTACTTGTGTAAGTCGGACAATGCTAATGTGAGTTCGGTGTTTTAAATCAGCACGGTTCCTCAAGTTATTTCATACTTTTCAGTGAAGGAAGTCGTTTTTACTGAAAAAAATAATGTTTTTCTGATAATACTGACACTCCAAGTCCAGAAACACACGGTAGGTGAAAGATATAGAAGCATAGATATGCTACCGAGTGTTTCTGGACTTCTACTTGCATTTATTATCACACGAGCTAGGTAGATAGCTAGCTCGTGTGAGAATAAATGCAAGTAGCAAGAGTAACGTCAGATGAAGATTTATAGTACGTAGGTACCTTCAGACGAACTACTTCCTCGTTTTTCCTGGCCATTTGCCAAAGCTATCCCGGTAGCATCAAAAGGGAAATTGTATTTGCTAGACGTTTAAGTTCTAGACAACAAAGGAGTACATAGTCACGTAAATAAGCAGACTGCTGCGATATTTGTTTGGCGGTATATTTAATTTAATGAACAGATGTAAGCTTTAAAAATGTTTTAGATAAACACTGATTGGACATATTGTATAGCCTCTTTAGTGTTACAGAGTGTCTAAACTATTGTAGGTAAACCACCAAACAAAGTACAGTACTGATACTCTACACAAAATACTCTAGATTCAGAAAAGATGTAGATTTTATTTCAAGATTTATTATAAAAATAATTATGGTGCATATTTTTTATTCTGTTTGAACTGCTCACATTTGTCATGAGAAAACGCAATAAATTTGATATTTTTGATTACTTTAGAGGTAATATGTGGAAAAATGTATATTCTTGTTGATAACTATTCTAGCTAATACGAGCAATATTATTTAACACGCGAACACCAAGATTATGTAGAATAATAACCAACTCAAGCTACAAGCGTACTATATATAGGTATACACTTTGATGATGAATGTTGTCGATCCGAAGTGCAAGTGCTTTAATGAGTATAAATTTCTTTGTATTATCTCACAAAAACTAGTTTTTCAAAATAAAGAACAATGTTGAAAAACTTGTTCACCTTATTTTTAGTTAGTGGGTTTTACAGATAATCCAATAAAAATTATGCGTATATCGCCACACATAATTTTATTTACAAAAAAACTATTTCTAACGTAAAATACACATTATTAGAAATAACTCATAAAGTACTCGTCAGACCTCGATCAAATCAAGCAGCTGTTTTGGAAAAAAAAAATTAAATCATCAAAATCGGTATATCCTGTACAGTGTCACACACATAACAAAAACATTCGTATTGAGAACCTCCTCTTTATTTTAAGTTGGGTTAAAAACAAAGTAAACACTTAAGAACCTTCCTCTTTTATTAGGTGTCGGTTAAAAAGGACTGTTATACATGGATTTATCTATCTCCTGTTCTGTATCCTCCTATCGGATGACCAAAAGGCGACCAACGGAACTAAATACATATTCAACTTTAACTACATATATGTGTTTTATTTTTTACTGTATTTCATGCCCATTTCAAATGGAAAATACTTTCGAGCCACAGTTATAAGGTTAATAATAAGGTTTTCGAAACGGGCCAAGAACAAAAATTCGTGCCATATCTTTCAGGGCCACAACATAAGCAACCTAATTATGAGCGCGGAATGAGCAGCATGCCACTTTACCTATCGTCAGAGTAAGATTGCTGTACATTACCGTATGGATATACTACCAACAAGTGCATTCCCAATGAGGGTAGGCATTAGAAAGGTGACTAGCTGACGATATACAAAAGGCGTCCTTATTTCTTCAAGGAATTTATTCCAGCCCCTTGGCATCCGCGTGGACTATATCGTCCATCTACGCATGAAATTCTATTGTTTTCATTATCTATGATATGCATGGATTAACCCTCCAGATGAATTAATTCTGAAAACTTTTCCGTAATTTGTGAATTTGAGGAAGCAACAAACCGTTTATTTTTATATCGGTTCTGTAGACGTTCAAAGAGAGTTTTCGCATATAAAACTCCCAGCAAATGGTGACAGCCAGTTGTTATACCAACCAGACAAGTCAGACAACAAAGGGTAATGCAAATACGCAATCAAATGCCATAATTCAATAAGCAACGTGAGCGAAGTACCTCCCGGCACGCGGTACCTACCGCGGCACCCTCCTGATTGAACACCCGCCGCCGCCGCCGGCGCGAGTTTTTGAATGTCAAATGACTTTTAGCCACCCCAACCAGGGCTATAGGGTTACCCAGTAGTCAACAACAACATTGCACTGATAAGAATTATGGACGAAGTTGTCTACAACCGCGTTATAAGCAACAGAAGCATGCTATCGTTAGTTCACCCAATAGGGCACGTGCAGTTCCTATGGGCACTTATAACCTGTAAACACCCTCGATAAAGACGAAACTGGGCACCCTTAAATAACAATCTGAGTGCGGACATAAATCTTTGTATATACTTGACTGTTTTGACTTATCACGATCTTTTTTGACGCGCAATTGTTATCTGCTGACTTTAAAATAAATTTTGACCATAAAATAAATGTTGTACAGCTTTTCAAGAGTTTTATTATGAAACTACTTAAAATATGTCTATAACATCGTATTTGTATTTCAATATATGTTCATTATCGCTTAGATAGTGCTTTCAATCAAGACATAAATATTAGGTTTTACCCGTGACAGTTAGAATTTAGTTATTACATTTAGTTATTTAGTTGGTACATATTATTTCAATTTCAGTTTTACAAAACATTACTCCTCGTTTTAACCATGGCTGTTCACAAATGTAACCTGACAATTAAGTTTGCCCACTAATATTTTCTAGAATTATGTATTTTGGCTCACAGGCTTGCCTTTGACTGATATGCTTGCTAATAATGTAATAATGTGGTCGAAGATTATGTTTAGCTTCTCTTTTACCTGCGTCTGGCCCATCACTGGACGTCCTCTGGCCCATCAAAATGAGTTCTCTCTAGAATAATTTTCCAGGCTGAAAAATGTTATTAATTTTTAAGAAATTTCAATAACAGTATGTATTAAATATCTGATATAATTTGATAGCTTTATACATTTCTGCCCTTCCATTTGGGGATACACATGCAATAAGTTATTATTATTATTAAGCCAGCAAAATATGAGTGCGTTCTGAGGCATAAAGGTCTTTAACTTTTAACTTTCTTTCTTTAATAGGTGAACAGATAAGACAGGGCAATAAGATAGAATCTGGACCCAGATTAGCCTGGAGCTGGCTAGTTTGTGTATCATCCACGTTTGCCTTTTATCAATTCTATGCTTATTCAAAGTTATTAAAAAAAATATGTGGGGGGCACGCGGAAAATGGATAAACATAAATATTCATGTGTTACCTAATAGTATCTACTGAATGTATTTCATGAAAAATATAAGTTAAAGTACATCACAATTAGAACGCATTATCAATCGTGGCTAGGCTTATTATTATTTATGATAATGGAACTTCTCAAGAAAATATATTTTTAGGATACACAATGGACAACACAGTTACAAACATATCGATCAAATTTTTTAGAAAATGGCGGGCGTTATTTATGCTCTATAAATTAAACAATTATTAATTATTGTATTAAAACGCTTTCCGCGTATTATGCATACACAAAAATATAAAATATTTCATTACTGTTTCCATAAGATACATGCAAAGACTGTTCATTTTATTTCAAGTTTTCGTAGGTGACATCCCTAACTCTGGTCCTACAATCGATCGATGCTTTAAACACAAAAACGTTATAGGTAGATGAATTTGACGAGCCATATAACCGCAACGACCATAATTAAAATTAACGATAAAATCTCTAAAACATTACGTGTGAGCTCAGTGAATGTAAGATTATGCAAATCAATTAGTTAACTCGATGCCTAGCTAACTAACTATTCATTCAAGGAATTACCGTGACATATGATACAATCTATGCAAATTGAAAAAAAAAACAATAAAGCGCAAATTTTGTATACAATATCCCGTCTAGTAGTTCACCCCCACGGTTCAAGTCACACAAATATGCGCTATTTGCACTGTATTCACGCAAACGTTTGGTTCATAACGTGCTTAACAGATACCACGATAGCATATGACGTCATCAAACACGTCGCCTTCGGCTGCAAAAAACGCTCACAGAAAAGTTGTAGTGCAGTGTGTGCATAAACTTCAAACTCAAATTTTGACATATAGATAAGGAGATTTTTGTTGTGGTTAGAATTTTATTCGTATTACAATCTTGTTCACAAAATAATGCTTTGAAATGTCGATTGAAGTGAAGGTTATTTTGGGTTAATTTCGAAGAAGCAAATTGACAGTTAGCAGATGTTATAAGCGTGGCTGCTAATCGGTTCACATCGTTGCGCGCAAACAGTGCATATTCTCGTTTTCAGTTATGAACCGAGCGTTTGTAATGTTTTCAGTGACAGCAATGTTTGCGTGATTTGAACCGTAGTGTTAGTCTGGTGGGCCATTGTGTGCGGTGCAATAGCTTGGCTATGCTATTTGGGACATCGCGACGGCATTTATCGGTGTCATCTAAGCATCTCTACCACGCTACGACACTCGTTGGCATTTTGCACAACTTCATTGTGTAACCTTCTTAACCTTCTAGTTATGTCATAGAGTTCGGCGATTCAATTGCTCTATAATATGTCACTATTGAACAATGTTAAGCAATGGTTGATATTAGCATCAAAGGATCATCAACTACATTGCGTTATTGAGTGGGTAGATATATTTAATCCACTATCAGAACAAAGACGACGACATATAGACGAATAATCTCTCAGAAATAAACTTGATGGGTTTGTTTTATTGAAAGCCAATTCGCCTGATTCTCTGAAGTGAAGTCGTGAAAAGTTGGGAGCTTGTGAGCATTTGTTCGTATATACAGGATGCCCGGTAATGAATGGATAACCTTAAATTAGGTATTTGTATATCTAATGGCCATTCAGAAAAAAAACAGAATCATATTGTACTTACCTACCTGTGATGACCTATTTTAATTCTTTCTCTAACGGCATACTGAAAATAAAGCTTTTAATCAGCTTGAAAATGGTAGGGTGAACTGTCACGTGCCGTGCGGATTTCGTGACCTGAAAACCTGGTTGGAAGCGCCTCGTGAGGCCACCACAACAGTGGTGTTGCCATTAATAACAAGCTATTGTCAGCAATCCAATCGATGGTAAAATGGTATTAAAGGAGTTCAACTGGCAACGAAATACATAATAACATATATACTTAAACTAAAAACATAAAAAAATCATTTGTTGACATAATATTGTGTACAATGTTAATTTTGAAGCCTCTGGTTCTCTACGTACTCGTAGCTTAACACTGTGTTTCGAAAACCAGATCTTTCTCCAATGTGTGACTATAATAAACAGAAATTATGCCATTATAGAATCTCTGGTTGTTTTGTATGTGTGTGGATGTGGGTTTGTGTGAGGGCGTATGTGAGGGGGTGTGAGGGGTGTTATGTGAGTGTGGTGTGTTAATTATTATTATCAGTATGTATATATTATATTATGAGATTAGTAGAAGGTAAGTTGGTAGTACTTAGAGTACTTATTACTGTGGATTAACAGATTGCTTGAATTAAACAATGGGCTTGATAATACCGACATTACCGCGTTTCCACGCCTCGCTGGCATCGGGTGGATGTGAACGGGTGATGTTTTCATTGACACCTATATAGCACGATGTTTTTATTCAGTGTCGACTGTCAAGAGCAGATAGATACATACTTGGAACGTATATACCTACCTAAGGTATTAAGCCACGGTAAAACCGGTCTTATTTCAAATGTCACCAGCAACTACCCTTCTAAATGACTGCCTTTAATATTACTTCAGACTATGCTAATTCTTATTCTACGATACTATATACTACTATATATCTAATAAAATTTATTTATATTGCAAGGATATTAGGCATCGTATATGGTTAAGATACGTAAAATGTGAAATATTAATTTAATCGAAATCTGCCAGTTGTAGCACTATATACATATTATTATTAGTACTTTTAGGTTTCTATAGCTCATCAGACGATGATTGTAATCTTAATTTTGATGTTGCATTAGCAGATTACAGCAGATTAGAACAAAAAAAAAATGGCACTGCCCTTGTTTAGTATTTAAATTTAATCTTATTTAAATCTTCATTTGCTTGAATATGGTTGAGTATATGTCAAGACACGCGTTAAAAGTATCGTTCACCAAAACATGTTAAAGCAATAAAAGTATAAATAGTTTTCATATCATCGTTACTCATGTCATTGATATACATAAAACAATAGTCACGACAAATTCTTACACTGATGTGGAGCCAAGATGATTCTAAACCGAACCCGAATGCGTCAGATAGAAATTCACAGAAGACACCAAACGACCACACTTGTTCCTGTTACCCTGTTACTCATATTGGCATAAAATGTCTGTACTTGCCACGTTTTACCACACTTGGAACCGAGAGGTATACCATCGAATACGGTTCTACACTTAGGACTTAACCGAACCAAGAATCTCTTTGTCATAACATAAATCTTCAATAACTCGGGAATCAAACACGCCACAGGATCTCTATAGTTATTTTTTATGTTTTTTTTTTGCCGGTTCAAGCACAATGACCACCTGATGTTAAGCGGACTAACCTCTGCCTATAACAGATGCGTTTCGCCACAAGTCACGAATTGCACTGCGCCCGTCACCTTGAGACATACTCGTAGTTGTTAATTCTCATGTGCCTGTAATTTCACTGGCTCTCAAGGACTGCTGCCGGAAGACATCGTTAGGTACTTGGCGACTGATTTTCTACTTGAGGGTGGTCGCTAGTCGGGCAGGCATTCGTAAAATGCCCTTCTACCATGCGGTTAAGCTCAAGCCCGCGGCGGGATTCGAACCATGGACCTGCGGCACGGCAGTCCATAGCCAATGCCACTGAGCCATCACTGCTTCAAGATATCAAAGCGACGCTTTCAGTATTACACCAATGAGGCAGTCTTAGTCATACTATACTATAAACATAAACATAGCAGTTTGTCTGTGACACAGGTGTAAAAGTCACCAGTCACGCGATCGCCCCTCTAGAGAACTGGCATATATTGATTAAATGTAATTAGTGAGTTCGAAACAACAGGGCATTCCTTACATATTGCGCTTTATTTTCAAATTAAAACTATTATTAAACGTTCCAATGGCCTTCAGAAATCCATGGTGTTTTTATCTTGTTTACATTGCTGTGTTAACTGCTAACTTTATTATTGTGAAAGAAATCTGAAAGAGAAAATTGGTTGTTGTATTTATGTTTTACATGTGGCAAAACTCGCTCACTCTGTGCTACCATCCTTGCTAAGATTTCAAATTTGAAAGTGAGTTCGTCTGTCTGACATCTTGTTGGTTCCTTCTTTACAAAAACACCAACAATAGACTGATTTTATGGAATTTCTCAGATAGCTTGGTGACCTAGAGACAGAAATGAGACACGTTTTGACGTTATTAACGTATAGTTTCCCAGGAATTAAAAAGCAATTCTTAATAGACTTTCAAAGTCAAAGTACAAATCATTCATTCAATTTAAACGTCTACAACGCTCTTATTCGACGACGAAGGTCAATTACAAATTTTAATAATTATTGAAATATTCTACATTGTACTGTCTCGTTTAGCAAAAGAAAACGGTATAGAGCCACTGCGAAACTATGTCACGGGCAGTTAGTGTTTTTCATACCAAACCGATAATTCAGTAATAAATTACATAAACTGAAAACATTACAACATTATATTTTTTGAGCAATCAAGCTACTCATATTCAGTTACATAGACATTTAGATGCTCACGCAATAATATGAAATTGGTTAACAAATTCAGCACTAAAAGTAGGTAGCTTTATTAATCACGTCACTATCTATATTCGAGTATAGCACAAATAAACTTTCATAAAGTTCCGCAGTGAAAAGCCCTCGCTGCCAAGCACCGACGCTCGAATGTCGGACATTGATTGATAGAACGCTTTAGCGCAGTAACTCTATGTACCAGGTAAATTGGCACGACCTCCCCTTCATTAGGTACCGATGCTCAGTTTATTTACCCGCAAAAGCCGGTGCGGTACCATGTTCGGCTTTACTTGAAGCTAGGCGGGGGTTCCCGAGGCCTAGGTCGTGAACTTTGCTTCTTGGCATTGAGTTCCCATACAGTTGTCAATCACACCTTTGTAATTATTATTTCGAATTTTACTTTACAGTCAGAGTAATTACG
Organism: Plagodis pulveraria; assembly: GCA_963890685.1. NCBI lineage: Eukaryota > Metazoa > Arthropoda > Insecta > Lepidoptera > Geometridae > Plagodis > Plagodis pulveraria. The sequence continues at coordinate 26,139,761 of OY982950.1, read as the reverse complement.
CCAAGTTCACATCTTCATTCAGTTCTATACCGGAGGGACGAAAATGTAATTTCCGGTATCTTTCTTTAGATTTGAAGTCGGGAAAGTAGCTTGAAGTTTTGTCTATCGTTTTTGTTCTTTCACTGAAAAAAAAAATCCCAAAATGTAAAAAGCAAGAGTTTTATGGATTTATTTAAATAAAATTAATGGAAAGATAAATACATCTTAATCCATGATTGCATTAGATGGATGATGTCTACGAAGTATTCATGGCTTATGATGCTTTGAAAACAGTAGTTATAAATCTGTATAATAAATATTCAAAGTTTGATTTATTCTAAGTCTTTTATGTTGAGAGGAAACGGATATTCTTGTCTTAATAATTTTATCGCCTGAGATATTTTTTCGTGTCTGAACCTGAAATGTTTAATCGTAAATCTTAAGTTGATTATATCCATAAGGGTGTGTGATATATCTCCAAGTGCTGGTTTTTATGAATACTCTTTGCTGTATATTTAGAAAAGCTTATCTCATTCTTTTTCTTTACAGTCAGTCTAAACTTTGGCCAAGACCTAACCTTATTGTCTAACTTGAATAGTCATCATAATCCAGAAGACATCCACTGTTGAACAAAGGCGTCTCCCATAGAACGCCACAATGAGCGGCTATTAGCCACTTGTAACCATTGGCTTCAGTGACTCTTGTCAGTCAACTAGTGGGCCCTACAGTAGTAGGAACTACATCATCGTGTATCTTTAGCCTTTGGCGGGGCTGGTTTAGGCATCGAGCCTCAGCTCATGGCCTCTGCAGGACCTCGTGGGGCTACCACCCCACGGTATCTCTTCACTGCGAAGGTTTCACTTGTTTTAGGCCACTCTGCGCAGTGTTTTGGAACTATTACATACTAGTAAATATGCTAAGACTAACTCCACTTTTCCTTCGTTCCAGATGGATGGCGCCAATAAGCCTGGCTATACACGCACCGGGGGCTGACCTGACTCCCACTGTGAATAGCATCAGATACCTGCGGGACTGTCTCGGCAATGATCTCATACGACAATACGTCACCTTTCACCTCTTCTTCTCCAATAAGCACATTCCAACAAAGGTAAGAACGTAGGAATGAAATAACTGCTTCTTAGAACACCTCCATTTCTTTTTTCTTTCCATGAGATGAGTCATGTAAAGTAATTTCGGTTTTTTTTTATTTAGTGCTATAATATCGTTCAATTTTTCAATGGCAATTTCAACATTATCATATAGAGTAATTCATCCTCTTTTTTAGGGTTCCGTATCTCAAAACGACAAAACGGAACCCTTATCTTATAGGATCACTTTGTTGTTCGTCTGTCACTCTGTTCCTTAGTCTCAGGAACTTCATATCAAATAAAGTCAATTGTCCCTTGGAGCTGTGAATCACGATTATGATTTTCTAAGCCAACGCAATCAAAAGATACAGCCGTTTATGCCGTAAATTTTTGGAATCGAAACGAATCCTTATCGGTATGAAGCAACGTCTTATAGCACAGACAAAGAAAAAATTGCTAAAAGCATACATTTTGAGCTATATACAAAAAAATGTTTTATAATTACTAAAATGTTATGGATTTCATTTAGCTTTCAAAATACTATAACTTTTACTTATATACCTACATGTTTGTACGGAACCCTCAGGGCGCGAGTATAACTCGTACTTGTCCGGTATTTTCAAAATAGAGCTTATCAAATCGTTGAATATTGAACAAGCATGAAGATAGTAATATAAGGCATATATTATGTAAAGATGTTTAATTAATATTTTCTAATTCCAGATACCAGACCCAGAAAGTTTTATGACGACGGCATACAACTGCACTGGGACTCCGCCATACGTGGTCAACGCTTCCAGCACTTATATGAAGAGCAAAAACCTGCTCTATCCCGTCAATGTGGCCAGAAATATAGCAAGAGATGCAGCTCTCACTCACTACATTCTCCCTTCAGACATCGAATTGTATCCTAGTCCAAACCTGATCCCTAGGTTCCTGAATATGATTGCGAGGAACAGCAAACCACTGAACACATCAACGAATCCTAGAGTCTTCCCAATAAGCATATTCGAGGTCGACGCCAAAGTCCAAGTAAGTAAGAAACGTGTTAATTAAATTATACGCATTTTCATTACGCGGAAGCTGAGTCGTCAATACTACGTCAAAAATATTTAAATATTAACCTGTTGTTGAAGTAATTTATAAGACCCACTCATACACACATAGTTTTACGTAAAACTCGTGTACAAAAAAAGACTAAACTATACATGTTGAAGTAAATCCCTCTAGTATGACACATAACCTTAAAAATTCAAATTCTTGTGTTACATAATAAAAATATTATAACTTGAAAGTTCTATAAGTGAGATTGAATGAAGAAACAATTGCAATATGTTATTTTCAGGTGCCATCAACAAAGACAGAACTCCAAGCAATGTTGGCAAACAAAACTGCCATACCGTTCCATAAATTCGTTTGTCCCAATTGCCATAACATCCCGCAGGGTCAGCAATGGATAAAGGCGAAGGAAACCAGTCGTAAGTAAACAGTTCTCCATAACAATTTGGCAGATTGCCATATAACAAGAAACGTACTCGTACGTTTGTGTTTGGCGAAGGTTTTTCAACAGACCTCGCAAAGCAATCGCCTCCTTAAGATGAGTCATGGAATGCCGCATGTGCTAGCCATCTTGATAGTTATTCCTAACGGGATCCCAGCAAGATACATTTGCATTGTGCGCTGTTTTTATTGCCAAAAACGCGTTCGCATGTCGAGATGTGATGCAGTGGCAATTAATCTCTGTGCTGTTAGTGTCGTGAGCTATTTATGCCGTCTGCTGCATGGCATGCCCGTCGTATGGGGCATTCTAATTGCGTATTATGGTTCAACGACCGCTGCGTACCCGCGCCGTTCCCAGACGGCCCGTTTCCACTTCTTACGCCAATTTGCAAAATCGCAGAATATCTGCCTTTAACTGGGTATTGTGTAACACATTTGCCCATGGTTGGCAGTTAGTTAAGTTAACAGCTTGTTTCCTTTTGCAGAGATGGACGTGTTCCATGTGGGTAAACGGCACGGCAAGTTCGTGCACTGGGAGCCGATATTTATTGGCACGCATCAAGACCCGTATTACGATGAACGGCTTAGCTGGGAAGGAAAGAAGGATAAAATGACTCAGGTATACTTTATAGTTCCTAGTATTATGTATTTGTTGTTTCATCAACCGCATGGTAATCTCAAATAGGTTCCATTTTGCACAAAAGTAAGTCAATTATATTTCAGAGAGAATTTAAGTAAATATGTATTAAGATATTAGTTCTTGATTGTCTTGATATCTCAATAACAATAAAGCTCCATTGACGTGACGCATCTTTTAGTGTTACAGACCTATCTACACTTATCAGTAAAAAATATATACAACATTACATTATTCCCATTACTATTTCCAGGGCTACGTTCTATGCGTGAAGGACTATGACTTCATGATCCTGAACAACGCCTTCCTCATCCACAAGCCTGGCATCAAACATTACGTCAAAGATGGCAAGCGAGAAAGCATTGCCGGTCGTCAATCCAGCTTCGTCAAAAACGTCATTATGCCAGAACTCAAGAAACTCTTCGGCACCCGAAACAATTGTAAACTGTGACGAAGGCAAATAATCATTAGGATTACGAGTTAGAATAACGCCGCAAAAAGCAAATCCAGAAAGTCTGGCGGGATATATTCCACGTCCAACTTCGTCAAATATCTCGTAGTACAGACAAAATTTCTAAAGGTGATGGTGAAAGACCGTGATGATGATGATTATCATTAGTTTTTTTGGTAAATATACCACTGGATAATAAAATGTGTCCATATATGAACAGCATACCCTGTCCTTTCAGGTCATTTTAAACTTGATTTGATGACCCTTTATTATCCTACGTAGTAATTGTGGGGAATAAAACATGAGTCTACCACAAATTCCCAAAACAATGTTTTTGTAACGCACCTCAGAATGTAAGAAAGATTTCATTTATAAGTTATACAGATTTTTCTTGTTATAAACGTTACATTTTAAAAGCGTTGAAGCTTTTATTCAGATGATATTGGTTTTCGATTAGTTTATTAAATATTATGTTTAGTGAATAGGTTTATAGTATTTATGCTTAACTCCACTCAACTCTTCCTTAACACTTTAAGAATAACTTGATTTCTAAATGAAATTAAGAAGAATCTCAAACAGACTGTATAATAATGTCTTCGGAACATCTATACAAAACCTAAGTCCCGTCTAAACCTGCATGTTCACAAACTGTGACAGGGTATAAATGCCTGAGTTTTGAAAATATTTACATAAAGAATCGTGCTATATTAAGTGTATGTATATTTAATGTGTAAATATGTATGTCCTGAGCATCTGAAAAAATCTGAATGCAACATATCATTATTGTTAAACATTAAAAATAGATTCCTGAAATAAAGTTGGATCTGATTTATCCGGGCAATTAAATAAACTGCGGCTTACTTTTTGATTTATTATTTAGAATGGGTTACTGTTGAATCTATTGATGAATCTTAATGCATAAGAATTGTGGTAAACACTTGAATCTCTAATGATGCAATACATTGTTGAGAGTTTATCTCATACGAATAAATCAAATATGATCAAATGCAACGTAGCTGTAAGTGCCTAAAAGGTAAAAGTAAGCGATAAACGTCCGAATATTAATAATCTAAGTCAAATCATCATATTGTATATTTTGCTATAGATACGTACCTACATTATTAAAGTTAAGGCATGAATGTGCAGCCTCTACATAAAAATCCCAGTATTCAAAATCTTTTAACGAAAATTTTCAAATATCACTCATGCCATTATTTTCATACCCAGGCCTTAATGAAAGCAAATCTCACGCAATACCAAATACTACTTGAATTCCAAACATAGAATGTATTTTAACTAGAATAACCTTGCGTGTAATGAAGCAGAGGAGGCGAGCATTAGTTATCCAAACATGCTTTACTTATCATGTATTAGTTTTGAGTGTAAATATTTCTTTTTATAGTAAGAGTCGTTGTTTACACTGACTCGTCGGTGAAAGAAGATACTTGACTGCTTTTATGTACTTAAGTATCTTCTTATACTCATATACTATGTACTTTCGTATTAGTGTTTATTTTGTTTTTAGTTCCTACGAATGGAAATTAGAAAATAAGATTGTATTTATTATTTCAAGACCTATTAAATTTAGTTTTTTTTTATATAATGACATTTATCTTTTGAAATCAAATTTTATCCACGCGAACATTATCTAATGCTTTTATTTTAAATCTACTTAATACGAAATATCAATTTGTATAATTAGATTTGTATTTAGTCAGTGTATTCGCTAGATAAATAGACAATTAGGAGTTCAAATATTACCATCATCAGAAAAAAGGCGTTTAAGACGATTTAAGCGTAATTGAACTTTATTATGTAAGTATTTTTTATGTTCCTTGAATATTCATATTTAATACCATAAGGTATTAAATATGAATATTCAACATTTACAAAGCAACAGTTTATTTTTTGCTTCCATTTGTGTATTTTATCTAGTTGCAAAAAAACCTATAGCCCCAACATGGGGGTGTTTGGGAAAATGCCTTCATTTGTTAGATTAACTATATAAAACAAGTAATTAAGTGAATAGAGCTTTTATATATTCTCAAAAAAAAACTCAATATTTGCAGTGTGAAATTAGTTTTCCATGACCACGCATCATTAATATAATATAATATTTTAAAGCATTGGTATCTGAGTGGTAGTAACTATGGAATGCCGCGCCGCAGTTCCATAGTTTGATCCCCACCGCAGGCTTGAGCTTCACCGGATGATGGAAGGGCATTTTTCTCGCCTGGCTAACAGAGTCCTTAAGTAAAATCCAGTAAATTTCGAAATTACAGGCACATGAGACTTAATAACTTTATGTATCAGGTGATAGGCGCAGTGTAGTACCTCGAAATGCATCTGTTATAGATAGAGGTTACCGCTTATCATCAGGCGGGCCTCGTGCGGGTTCCGTCACATTCTGATTAAAAAAGTATGAGTTTAAAGATATAATTATATTATATTCTTGTTCAATAATTTGGACCTTATCCAATATGAAGTTAATGAACTTATTTATATTTTTTTAATTTCATCTCACATATCTACATACTTAAGGACGCATAACACACCTTTAAATGTAACTATTTTGAATATTAAATAAAGCTGAATATTTTACTCGGTATTCACCGTGAAACTAATTTTACACTGGGAATATTTTTTTTATATAAAATGTAACTAGGTGTCAATATTAAAGTCAGTATAGCTTTTACTTAAGATATATTATACTGAAAATATACAACTTTAAAAAAAGTATGGGCCTTATTGTGAGCTAGCATGGTATGTATATTATATACCCAGTTTACTTATATAAACCGATAACAGTGTCTAAACTCACCACGTCCAAATGTAGTTTATCTATATAATAATTAGTATAGTTTTCTATAGAGTACTTAGTTAATTTCTTTTCGAATTAAAAATATTATCAAAACACGATTATGTAGTAAGATGTTTCAAAACGGATATATTATTTTTTGGTTGAATAGGTTCAGTAAATTCTATATTTATTCACTAAAATAAATGGTATGAAACTGTTTATTTGTATCAAAAGTTTATATCAATATGTTTATTAATATTGTCAAAAATTCAAATCCTTTCATGTATGAATTCGCTTTTGTATTGTGTGCCATGCAAGAGTAGGCGACTACTGCCAAATTATCTGTTATTAACTGATGTACTTTCAGGTTTAGTTAATTATGTGAATACGTTATCAGAAAACTGTAATTTTTCTATGATTTCAATCAGATTTTGGGAGTAATTTACATAATTGGGCTTCAAGTCAACATTAAGTACGCAAACGAGCTTTAGTCGTTTTGTTTGAAGTAGTATCCTTACATGTATTACGTACAATACTTATAATATAACACATACTCGTAATTGTTATACAGTGTAAAATTGTTGCCCCAAGTTAGCCAAATTTTGGAAGTAAACTTATTAAAAATATGTGCATTTCTTTACATAATTGAGTTTTGAATCTAATAAGTTTATGAATTGCCAATGATATAACTTTTTTGGTACTAGTACACTAGTATTTGGTACTAGTTTAGAGTATTATCAACACGAGATGTGTATTATCATTTATCACTATGTATGCCTACAATATTAAATAAATATTGATTTCCTGTAATTATTAGTATAAGGCCTGTCTTTCTATGGGTTTGGTTATGGTCTACGCATGTGGTGAGTTTCCACTGTGAGGCTGAAGTGCCTAGTAGTGTTAAGTGCAATACAAGTCTATAAATGTGATCATTTACGCGAAAAATGTATTTATCGATATTACTTACATGTTCGAGTATACTTAGTACTTTACATTTTATACTTAAATTTAAATTTGGTAAAATTCAGTGGACTTATTGTAATCGGTCTGAAATTGAAATAAAAAAGTATACCCAATTAGTGTCTTTTCTTTGTGTTATTTCAGAACAACTTTAACCTTGTAAACCTACAACGTTATTTTTATTATATTCTTGTTAGTTCATTTGCTTAGCGTGAAACGTTAAAACGCCATAATACCAGAGAATAAAAAAATCTAGAAGGATCACTCTGCAAAGCCATTCCAATAAATAAAGTACTTTATTGACGAAGCAATAAAGTGCATTTTAGGTCGAAAAACACGGAAAACCTTATATTTATATTCACCATCAAGGCTCTCTTTCTATCACATGCCACGCACAGTTCTGATCTCTTCTGACCCGTCTAAACGAATACGCCGATGTACCTGTAGATTGTAGCTAAAGTGCGGAGTGAGGTGGGTCTGCTAATACCTAATGAAACATTTGCATATTATGCCTGCAGGCACGTATACATATGCTACTACATTATTAGAAACGTTTTGAGAAGCAGGAGGAAATCAATAATGGATGGCCTATTAGTGACGAAGTTGCCGTAAACCAGGCTTTATTCTGTTTTTTAAAAAATTATATTTTAAAAAACTGAACCTACTTCGTTTGTTCTATTGAAAAGCACATGAATAAAGAACGGTAGCATACGCAATGGCTTCACCACTAAACGCAAACCTATATTGTGGCCGTAACTAGTAACTAACAAGACGCGGGGGGGTTGCAGCACATGAATAAATTACCGTACAGAAGGAAAGCTTCCAAAGTCCAAATTTCTTAAGTTTATTTAAGATTTTCTAAAAAAATAAAAATCTGGGAAACTGCGTGTTAGGATTCAGCTATGAGCGCAGACGAGCAAACGGGAAGACGGACTAATGGACAGACATGACAGATGTCGAAGTGACAGGTAATATTGTATTCCTCGATTTTAGTTTCATATTTGGATACCAAATATTCTAAAAACTACTATGACATGGGTCTTAATATGATAGTTATGAAATTGATACTAAATGTGATACTCAATACTCGATTTTGAGTTTATAATTGGATTGCGAATATTATAAAAAATACTAAGAAATAAGTGGAAATACAAACTGAAAAATGTTACAATTCATATCACTTTGACATCTGTCACATCTAAGACCTATTAATTTTTATAATATATGCAAACCAAATTTGAAATCTATCTTTAAAAATATATGACTTCAAGTGTCACTTTGCCACCAGTCACATCTAAGATAGATATCCTAGTTTTTTTTTTTATAATTGCTACTTAAACATGTAATCCAAATTGAAAAGTATGATATCAAGTGTCACATCTAATACATATTTCCTAGTGATTTATCGAATATTTGCAACCCAAATATGTGATCCAAATTGAAGGATATGTATTTAAAATGTGTATCAAAGAATCTTTCCTATATTAACTTAAATATTTTCAACCATAATATGCAAATAAAAACGATCATAATGACATCAAGTATCACATTTGTCAGCTGTCATATCAACATGTGCCATATCTTAATTGCAACATATTAAGTTTTTAAATTACTTGATAATGCACTTTCTTCGTAGGGAACTTGTAGTCTGACGATTCAATGGTACCACGGGTAATAGAAAACAGCAGATACCATGGTACCTTCAAAAGTACCATGTAATGGTACCACGACAAATGAACGAAAGATCGGACAGACGGACAGACCGATGACCGAGAATAAGTAAGAAGATCTCGTTTTTCAGGACATAAACCTAAAAGAGAAATCTCTTTTGTTTCCCTACTATTTGAGCAAACAATATTAACAACAGTTTGTCATTTTTAAGAACAATATAAAACCAAAAAAGTAACACAAACTATATGTGTGGTTCTAATATGTTTTTATAATCCAATATTGTAATACTAATTTTTGAAGCAGTGATAGCTCAGTGGCATTGGCTATATGGACTGCCGCTCAGCATGTCCATGGTTGGAATCCCGCCGCGGGCTTGAGCTTCAACGCATGGTGGAATATTATTATTTTATTGTTTCGTTTCGTTTTCATATGAAACCGAGATTGAATCAATAAAATCAATATGACAAAATTGACCAGGCCGAGTCCATTATACATTAATATTGATTAGCAGACTTGACGCCCTGGCTAGCGACCAGCCTCAAGTAGAAAACCTGTCGCCAAGCACCTAACGGTGTGTTCCGGTAGCTGTCCTTGAGAGGCAGTAATTCTAGGTTAACCCATTGGCATCGGCGATAATGATAACAATAGAATTTCATTCATAAATAGGCCATATTTCGATCCTCAAGATACAGGCTTAGTGCTTAGTTTGGGGCTCGCTGTCGAGCTATTACCCAATAAGAATTTTAATTATTCTAGAATCTAAGTTAACGATTGTATTTACTTATAAATCTTTTATGGCAATAAAATTATCTTATCTTATAGTGGTCCAGGACGATGCCAACTTATTAAGCTAGTTAACACCTTTGACCACATCATCACTTACCATCAGGTAAGATAGTGATCAAAGACTAACCTAACAGCAATAAAAAAAAGCAAAACAAACTACATAATAATAAGTAATCGTCCGCGTCGTATTGCTTTGTGGCACACCTTAACTATGTCCGCGGTCTGAGCTGGTTCAATCCGGTTTTGTAACAGAGCGGGCGCCGCCGCTGCAACCCCCGTGCGTCTCGTCGTTACAGGACATATTATATAGCTAAGCATGTAGTAGTGAAGCTTTCCTTCTGTACGGGTATTTATTCATGTGGTTGCAGTGCCCGCTCGGATGCAGAACCGGTTTGAACCAGCTCAGTAAGCGGACAAAGTTTTCATAACTGTCATTCTGTTCCCTTCTTTATTCATGTGCTGAAAAGTATGAAAAAACACATAGAAGTCGGTTACACATTCAAAACACTAACCGCACATTGTCACGTTCCGAATTCTACATGTAATTTCATACTGTTCAATGTAGGCGGTCAGTGCCGTCTTCTTTGAGAAAAAGATTTCACTCTTTTTTGTAATACCTGCTGCTTACAAGATTGTCACTTGCCTAAATACTGTTCACTGTCAACACGACTTGCACTTAGCCGGGTAAGCAAAAACATTTTCAGTAAATTGAAGGTACCTGAAAAACTGCTCGGCCGATGTTAGTGAAATTCAAATGTGACCAACTTGGAGATATACTAACAAAAATATAATCATTACTATCAATTCATAATTGGCTTAGTAATCACGCTACAAACATACAAAACACAAACATACAGTCAGTTCGATTGAACCGAATAAGAAACTAAGCCAACATTTTGGGTAAATATATAATATTACATTTATTGGTTTACTTGCAATTGTTATTACCCTCTTTTTATATATAGCTGATCTTCACAGGCTGACCATTATTTCACTTGTTGGTAAGTGATGATGTGGCGAAGATGTTGTTCAGGCTAACCTAGAATTACTGGCTCTCAAGGACTGCTACCGGAACACACCGTTAGGTACTTGGCGACAGTTTTTTACTTGGTAACTAGCCAAGCGAGCATTCGCAAAATGCCCTACCACCATGCTATATCGACTGCCATCATAAGACAACAAACGGGACTGGCGGGCGGCGGAACCACAAAGTTACTTTATGGGCGGAACGTGCCCTTAGAAGCACGAGAGCACTGTAGTAATGTCACTAGCGGATGATTGCTTGTCACCCGCTACTGACATTACTATCCAAGTCATGACCGCGGTGGACACAGAAAAGAGAAGTATTATGTTTCTCTATGGAGGTGGACGTTGTTTAGCTTATTTCATAGAACGGCTAAGCAAACTTCGCTACGAGCGCTTCAAAGACAACATTCTGTATTCTGTGCTCCATCCCAATACGATGGTTAATGAACTATAGGAAAAATTCGAGTTATGACGTCATGTCATGTTAGCTCAATTGGTTAGAGCATGCCCCGGCTAAAGGGGCGGATGGACGCGGGTTCGAATCCCGCACATGACTTAAATTTTTCCTATCGTATATTTGTAGCTTTGTAACATTCTGTAATTAAGGGTGAACTGGCCGGCCCGTTCTCCATACAAACGCCGTTGGGTGATCACTCCCTTATTTGAGGATTTAGGTCCAAAATAAAGCATAATACCGATTGATCTCGTCATTATCTAGGCTTGTATGATGCCGAAATTTTAATAAAATAATTAACCTGAGAATTATGAGCCTCGAAACATTTTTATATAAAGTTTTCAAGGCTCATTACTTACAACTTAATTATCTTTTTATAATTTTGCCATCATACAAGCCTAGATAATGACGAGATCAATCGGTATTATCCTTTATTTTGGACCCAAATCCTCAAATAAGGGAGTGATCACCCAACGGCGTTTGTATGGAGAACGTGCCGGCCAGTTCACCCTTAAGCATGAAAATTAAAGTATGCTCTTATTTCTACTGGTAGCAATAAGTGGCGGTGATACTGCTTGCTATAAAATCAATCCTACGTGCGATATTATTCGATTAAAACTTCCATGAAATAACGGTACCAAAATGTGTATACTACTTACACACTTATTTGGACAGCTATTTCACTTATATACCTACAATGGATATATGTGGTGGGCATCGATTTAAATAAAAAGAAAGATAGGGTACGCTCTGATATCTTCAAAAATGTAACATAAGAATATAATGCACAAATTTGTCTGTATATAATATGTCATAGGATAACTTAAGTTACACTTCCATTTTATATGATACGTTTTAATGAAGTACAACGACAGGAAGACAAGCATGTAGTAGACGCACATATACACCACTGAGTCTCAATCAGGAGGCGTCGCCTGATTTGACATTGCTATGTTAGAGATACGGATGCCGTTTCTCCCGTTTTTCATAAGTTCAATGGTTATCGGTTTTTAAAGTTTTATGGCATCAATTCATCCAGTACTAGGTGAAATATTAGATTAATGCATTCATTTGCCGTGGTACCATTAAACAGTTCCTATGATGGTGCCACGGCCGTGGTGCCGTGTTTCAGTATATACAAAGTTACTTTATGGTGCCGTGGTTTTGCCGTTTATTAGGTTGTTATGATGTTGATGTGACAGTTGCCAAAGGATGTCATATTTCCCGATTATTATTTTTTATAATCTAACGTATGGAGAGGGCTCTGTATAATGCATGCAATAATGGTAGGCGTGGAGCAGCGTCATGGAATGGATGGGGAAGTGATGCGGTGGGAACGATGCAGCTCAGGCGAAGAACATGATTCAGCAGCAATATCCAAGGACACTTCCAGCCACACTACCAGTAGTGTCGTTTACAAAAAATATAGTTATGTATCAAGCCTATCATTGTCCCTTATCGAGGATGCTACTTACTAATTAAAACAATCATACCTTTAAACTCTAGTGCATTTATTTTTACTACAAACATATAGCAATATAATTATTATTATAATGCATACCTTTAAAACATAGATAACACAGACTAAACTAAAATTAATCTTAGTCTATTTGTAGACTTCAACTTCATCACACTACTGGCACTTCTTAGCCAAAGCAAGATGGTTACAATAGATGTAAGGTAATATTCTGAAATATATTTTAGACTCTGTAAATTCTGGTTGTTTTCAAATGTTGTGGTCTTTGTCTCTCCTTAAAAAAAGCATTCAGAAATCCACTATAAACATTTTTGAATGAGTTGCTGTATTTTCATTATTTAGCTAAACGACGATCCCTATAAATCCTGTTAGTGGATCACTCTATTCTCGGTCACGCACTTAAGTTGACAGGGCTATATCCTTTCGAATTACCTACTATATTGATCGCTTAAGGAATCAAGCGTTTTGATATAGATCCTTCCTTTTTTTTTCTCAAAAAAAAAGGAACGTCAGACGAAATATCTAATTTTAAAATATATGTAATCTATAAAACCATCCAAGCTGAAACTAAAGTTGCAATTAAAATTATATTAACATTGCTCTTTTCGCAGCCAGCTCGTTTATACCCGTATCCAGGACCAGGCGGGTAGTGGCTGTCTGGTGGTCTACTAGAATCTCTAAACCTTGCAAACTGATCATACGTCGGTATCCGACTGGCAGGATGATGTTCAATGTTCTGAGGCGTCTCCTGTTGTTGAGGTTTCTCTTCTGGAGGATCAGAAGACGTTTCTTCTGGCTGGTTTTCTTCTTGTCTAGGTGTTACTGGCTCTGGTTCTTTAGGTTCTTCTTTTTGGTCATTTGATTTACTCTCACCATTGTTGTTGCCGTTGGAAAAGTAGATGTTACTAGGGATTATGTGCTGGTATTCAACAACTTTGCATGGGTTTTGGTCTACTTGGTTCACTAACAACTTAATGACAGTTTCGTGAGGAAGTCTTGCTGGACTTAATCGAATCCAGTCCGTAGCACTGCGATAAAAGAATATTATAATGAAAATGTTTATCGCTAACGTCGCCTGTTCTAATGACATATTGCTAATTGTGTTAATGACATATATGTTTCCAGAGAGAGTACCTACATAACAGCCAGGTTTACTAGGTACATTTCGATTTCATCAAGGAGTTTTTATTGAATGTCTATTATTGTTTTATTCAATTTCAGTATTATGAAAAAAAAATACTTTGGCACTGATAGCTATCTCTTCTATCCTGACTTAATGAAATATTTATATTTTTATGAATTTATTGTTGGCTTAAAACAGTATATTATCCAAGAGTGTTGGTGATGAGTAAAAACTTTATCACAGAATTAATAACCAGTATTGATTATGGTCATAAATGAGAGAAATTGGTTGCTTTTGCTATGTTTTCACTAACCAATTTAAGTCACAAATGTAATTTTTCTTATATATATATAATTTCTAAACAGTCACAAAATTATCACTCTTAAAGATCACTTCAGTAGGATTGTCTCTAATAACTAACTCTAATAACTATATTATCAAATCAATCCTTTATAAAATTCAGATAGAGGCCTTTAGGAAATATATAAACATAGTTTTTCATAATCTAAAAGTAAGTTGCATGCAGAAATTGTAGACTAATTAGTACTTAATACTTATTACATTAATAATATTTTTATATTTTTTTTTTCTTTATAAGTTATAAGGTATTATTTCCTTCTTCATAAGTTCTTAAACAGCGACTTACTGTAACTGTATCGGCTGGATTGTATACTGCTGAACAGAGCCTATGGGGTGGTTTGCTATAATCCCTACACGTGGCAGGCGGCTTGGGGATCTCTGTGTAAGATATAGTAACTCCTCAGAAGGCGCTGCTGCCCAACTTCCGGTATTATTTAATTAAAAACTTGGATGACATATTTGTTTAAAATGAAACATGGTTTAAAAAGAAAGCTTTATAAAAAAAATAGTCACCTGCTCTGATTCAACAATAATAGCATTGCTATTTAAAACGTTCAGGCAATATGAGTGGCAAACAATGAATAAACCTTATTTAATAATACTGAGTTGTGATTGGCCCTAAAACGACTGTAACTGGTTTCGATATATCGTTTAACCAATACGTTCCCTTTTTACAACATAATATGATATAAGTTACAAAACCAGAAAAATAATTACCAGCATGCTCTTGCAATGCGACCCACCGTGTAAATCACACTAATATATAAAGGTTAAGATTTGTGAGTGTGTTTGTATGTTTATTACTTCTTCACGCACAAAAGGCTGGTCCAATTTTGATAAAATTTGGTGTGGCGGTAGATGAGGCGCTGGATTAACACAAAGGGTACTTTTCATTATCGTTATTATCCATCACCCCGCGGGTGAAACCGCGGGGTGTACCTAAGTAGTGTTTCATAGTTCAAGACTTCACGATATTGTAAAACAGACGTTATTGTAAAAATTACAATGTGATGACGCCTAAATGATATCGCATCTTTTCCGAGTTCTTACCTTTCCAACCATTCTAGTCACACTTGCTTTTGTCCTTTAGTCATCCTCTATACACGTCCATACTATAATGTGTCATTCTTAACTCATATATATCCACACTAACTACATTCACCCATATCTTATCAGTTATAACGCTGTTCCTCACTATCTTTCAAAGTCAGCATAGTCATTTCTCAAAACTTTCATTTCAACTGTCCTAAATCAAATTTGATCCTTCTTTTTAACCGACTTCACAAAGGTGATGCTTAATTCGTCTGTATTTTTTTGTTTGTTACCTCAGAACTTTTTACTATGTGAGCCGATTTAGATTTTTTATTTGATAGCTGATACTTGCCGTGTGCTCCCGATTAATTTTCACCAAAATCAGTCAAGCTGTTTTTGAGTTACACTCCAATTACTGTTTTTTCCTATCTTGATGATATAGTAATTGCCAGTGAATGACAATCGATCCCGTAAGTAGCAAGGGACACTAAAAAGGGTTAAGATTTTTACCCAAAAATAGAACCGACTTCAACACTCAAAAGCGTGAAATAACTTGTTGATGTCGGTATCATTCGCACTGAATTGTGATAATAGGTACTTTTGAACTATCATGGTACCGACTTCAACAAGTTATTTCACGCTTTTGAGTGTTGAAGTCCGTTCCATTTTTAGGTAAACATTTTTGTTACACAGTATATATTTTCTATGGTTATACTCAACATTAACTCGATTTCCAGAATTCACTCTCCGTTCATAAAGTCGATTCAATTTATCGGGCTCATTATAGTTGGTTTTATTGGAAAAAAAAAAGTGTCTAGTGATAGCATTGACCTATATATTATACTAGACGCGACATCTCAAACGAGGATAGTCGACCAGTGCAGGTAAGCCGGAAGGCATACTCTCCCCCACACGCAGCTGGACACTTATAGAGATTACACGCGCTTTACGTTCGAAAATTGTATATTCAAAATACACAATTGATAATACACAATTTTCGAACGTAAAGCGCGTGTAATCTCTCAGAGTGCCCAGCTGCGTGTGGGGGAGAGTATGCCGGTCGGCTTACCTGCACTGGTCGACTATCCTCGTTTGAGATGTCGCGTCTAGTATATGGCTTATTCCAGAAATCCCCTTAGCAAATCCCCTGCGATGTATATAGGTCAATGAGTAATAGGTGGATTCCAAGGAAAAAAGACAACTATTTAAGCCCAATTACATAAAAATAAATCTACCTCAACCAGCAAAGAATATGGAAACATTAAATTATTTTATAACCACGAACCTAAAAAAGTTTTATGTAGATCTCTTTCAAAAGAGACAGGGGCTACAATAATTTTGGGAATATTACATATGTATCAGACAAAAATCGAAAAATTTATGGTAATGCAGACCCTGTTGAAATGTGACGTGGGAGAATGACACAAAACAAAAAATGAAAATTTCTGTAAATTATTTTATTGTAGTGTGTAATAATTGTACTCGTTGACACGGGTATCACAAGTGCTTCGAGGGCACGTTAAGCCGTCGGTCCCGGTTGTTGTCTTACGATGGCAGTCGTTACAGCATGGTGGTAGGGCATTTTGCGAATGCCGGCCTGGCTAGCTACCAAGTAGAAAATCTGTCGCCAAGCACCTAACGGTGTGTTCCGGCAGCTGTTCTTGAGAGCCAGTAATTCTAGGTTTGTAAGCCTTACCAACACTTGACCATCAGGTGGCTCATAATTCATACAGTAACACTTGAAAATTCTTTGCTATAATCGTCACCCATTCTTTAAACTTATTTATCGCTAGTAAGGAATCGAGTCGGAAAATATTAAAATACCACTACAAAGCGGAACAATAAACTGTGAAATTCCAAATTACGAGCGCACCAGACAAGTACGCTGTGCTGCATACGAGATGAACTCGGTAGAACCACAGTAGTTACATCTGTAATAGTAACTATTATTTATAGGTTTAAAGACTATATGCAATATTAAAGAAGAATGTGTAACGGCCTTGCATTAAGTTTATCTTCGCAGTATTGTTACAAAATTAATTCTTTTGACAAAATAGATAGTTGTTATTCATTATTCTCGAGGCTGAATTGAAGTTCGAGATAAGGCGAAGACATATTTTTGACCCCATAGTGTAAATTTTCAACACATTTGCCAAAAATGAAGAAAGTTATCTCTTTGTGCGAGTTTGTCCAAGGACGTACTGCCACCATACCTACTTCTACCACCAATCAGTAACGTTTTTTTATGCCTTATGGGTTAATGCTTTGACCATAATCTCACCTGACTGTAAGTGATGATGTGGTCGAAGATGTTGTGCAGGCTGACCTAGAAGTACTGGCTCTCAAGCACAGCTGCCGGAACAAGCCGTTGGATGCTTGGCGACAGATTTTCTACTTGAGGGTGGTCGTTATCCAGGCGGGCATTCGCAAAATGCACTACCACTATGCGATGAAGCTCAAGCCCTCAGCGGGATTCGAACCATGGACCAGCTGCGTGGCAGTCCGAAGCCAAAGCCACTGGCAGTTGTTTATTAGCAGTAGGTCTCTTTATGCGAGTTCGTCGGGGGAAGTAATGCTACTATACCTATTTCTACCAGCAAACATTAATGTGTTCCGGTTTGAAGAGTATGGGTGCCCGTGAAATACAGGCACACGAGACTTAACAACTTTATATCTCAGGGTGTTGGGCGCAGTACAGTTCGCCACACAAACCGCATTTGCTATAGGGCCTCATGCTTGTTCTATTACGATAAATAAAAAACAAAAGTAGTTAAAACTATACTGTACCTAGAGTAAAAAGAACTATTATATTTGGGAACAAGAGGTTAAAGGTAACGTAGTATGTTATCCCGTCGTTTGTGAAACCCATATTATATAAGCTAGCTAACAAATAGTCGGTATAACTCATTGATACAGACTATAATAGAATGAAGCCATGAGATAGGAATAGTCGACATACTCGTAGCACGAGTGCCATACGATTATTTCCAATACATACGAGTATATGAAAACAACTAAAAAATTTCGTTACCTCGCTACATAGCTATTTAAATTACCAATAACCGCGCAGGATTTATTGCATTTTATATATCTCATTACATTTAAAATATGTACCAGAAACAAATAATCAGTACTTCAACGTTCTGCGGTAGTGTCCGCAATTTTGCTCTAGACAGTACGTGAGTTGCATCAGCAACGAGTGCTTCGTCTACGGAGCCGGCTTCGGAAACTTATCTCAAAGATATATTAAAGCTAACGTACGCGAAGACATGTCTTGTCTATACTTTTTATGGCAATAAAAATTTAGTATGAGAGGAAGGACCTTCGCAAGAATGTTCATTAACAGTTTTTCGTTCTAGACCAAACCTTAGGGTGGGTAAATGGGCCTAAAATCTTTCTGTAAATTTAAAGCAAAAACTGTTTTTACAGTAAGGTGAAAAAAAATGTGTGATACGAGAGTAATACTATTATCCAGTCGTGCTACGCTACAGGAGACGCAGCATTTTGATATATTACACGTGATGATACGTAAGGGATTAACTTTTTTATTTTCGCAATTTATGTATGGGGTCTGGTACAACAAAGGTTTCATTCAGAATTCACCTGTGAAAAATCTAACATGTTGCTTATATTTTAAAAATTATTGCTTAGATCGCGCTTAAACAAACGGCAAACGATTGGGGATGGCAGTTCGCGTGTATTGATGCGAGAAGATATTGTTTTTATTCTGAAAATGTATTTATTATTACCAAAAAACACAAAATTTTGAATTACATTAACAGACAGATGTTAATAGCTTCGTAGGTATTAAACTTATTGAGTTGAAACCCCGTAGAACGGGGTACTATCGGTGTCCGCAATTATTAAAATAAAAGAGATGCATACATATTGAAAACAAACAAATAAAACACTAAAAATCTAGAAATCTATTGTAAATCTTAAGCAAAAACAGTATTTTGCTGTTGCACATGCTCTAGATCAATTTCGTTTTCTTTGATGACATCTACGAATATTTATTCGTAGGATGACATATATTTTCCAGTTATTTTGATGTAAATACCAAGCTAATAAACGATTTTGTTTTGTTTTTCTATGGCACTAAAGGAAAGGATATCATAAAAATATTTTGAAATAAAAAATTTTTTAAATCGGATATGCACGGCTTGATGAAGTTTAAAGTAACAAACACATAAAACACAACTGCTACTGGTTTTTTTACTGTAAAGGGCAAATTTTATGTTGTGATGACAAAATCAATTTTAAATGAATGAAAACTTAATTTTTTTGGTATAGGAGGGCTAACGAACATGCAGCGGTAAGTGACCACCGTCGCCCACGAACATTCGCAACACCAGATGTTTCAATTATGCATTTCCGGTCTTTGAGGGGAGAACATACTCTCTTCTTTAAGGCTCCTAAGTCGTATCGGTTCGGGAATACTTCAAATGATACCTGGTACTACACTGGGGTAGTGCGAGGCAGAAAATGTCCATCGTGCACTAAAGTAGGTTTCCCTTTTTGATTCTCTGTACATTTTAACGTATTATGATCCATTTTAACGCACAACAGAATTAAATTATGTATTACTCAGTCTGTAAAAATAGTGGAATAAGAAGATAATGTATGGTTTTTTAAGTTTCATTACAAAGTCATAAGTGGCCAGTAAAACCCTTTTCATCGCACACTAAGGAGTATGTATATCCTTGAATTGAGAGCTGTTTCAAGGGCGATGTATGGGAAATTCCCCTACTTATAGAATCCCACACTTAATTTATATACCTGAATGTACATTTTGTGTCAGGCTTTACGAATTTCTGACATTTAATAATGAAGACCAGAAGAAGAAGAAAATCAGTCATTTCGGGAAAAGTTCGTTTTGAAGTACGTAGGGTATGTAGATCAGTACATTCTGACATTCAGATCTAACCACCCGGAAAATCGCAAGGTTGTGGTCTTCCGGACGTCGACATAAAATTGATGCAAACTCATGCTCGGTTAGGACGTTCGATGGCAAAATTCTGCTGCAGGTATTAAACCGAACCGTTCCTCAGAATCCCCGTGATAAATACCCCTACACTGAGAAAAATCTAAAGTCAAAAGCGCCCTAATGACGGCCAATTTATATGGTATGAAGGCAAAAAACCGACCAAACGTAAATACGTACAAAAACGCCTTCCAACTAGAAGGCGTTAAACGAGATCAGTGAAGGCGAATGTTTCTTTTCGTCTTCATTTAAGGTGTATTTTGTGGTCTGACTTAAATATTGACTTTTCGATGAGGCTGATTAAGTCATAGTGATAATCACCGTATATAAACCGCCGTAAAAGTAAGGCATATTTTATAGTCAATACTGCAATTATTATCGTATAACAAGTTCAATTCTGAAAATACTTTACGGAAGGCGTTTTTTGACGGTTTTGTCTATTATAAAACATGGTAAATTTTTATTGATTGGTGAAAATCATCTTAGGACTTGTGAATTCACCTTGCGCAGTTACAATTCATCGGTAAAAGGTCAAATTTGATTTAAGCTCCAAAGTCGTTTTTCTCTGTGTAGAGAGGGGTACATTTATCATTCGTTGCCGGCCTCAAACGCCGGTAACTGATTGCGGATGTTCGTAGGCGACGTTGATCACTTACGACCAAGTGAGCCGAAGGCAGGTTTCCCCTCCTATCCCATAAAAACAACTGTAAATGGCGCAGAGTGATCCAACATGTCTATACGCAGTGCTAAAAGGTCGAGCCAATCTGAGAGAGCTTGGTCGTCGACTTGGCTTGGCTTTTTACATCTCACATTTCCAAATAATTGCAGAAAATGTTTTGTTCCGGACGGGAATCGAACCCTCATCCTCCGATTTTGCACCGAATGCCTATTCCTCTCGGCTTACAACCCCCATGGGACGATTGGGCCAATTCTAGCACGGCATTCCACTCCACTGGGATAAATACTAGATATATACTAGACTTATATATATAAGTCTAGTATATATGTTTTATTCATATAGGTATAGGTCATAACTATTATTAGGAACCGGCTAGGACCCGCGTTACATTTTTACTGGGAAGATTCCTTTCTTAGTATAATATGAATAAAACTTGCGATAGTTTTCAAAGTGGAGGTCATATTTAATATAAACAATTTTATGTTTTTATATTTTAATATTGTTAGGTTTGCAATAACGCCTGCTATGCGAATTACATAACAAAATCTCAAATATACTATAGGAAAAATGTTTAAGTCATGTGCGGGATTCGAACCCGCGTCCATCCACCCCTTGAGCCGGGGTATGCTCTAACCAATTGAGCTAACATGACATGACGTCATAACTCAAATCTTTCCTATCGTATCGTTCTTTAACCATCGTATTGGGATGGAGCGACATCTATAGTGCCACTTGCGTTGTACTACAAACAAGACCAATTTTGTAATCGGTTTTATACTTGTAAATGATGACGCAACCTTATATTTTTAACATTAAAATTATAAGGTGGTATGTTTGAGATTTTGTAATTTTTTTTTGCTAAAAAAAGTGTTTGAAAGTAAAAGTCTCTATTATTTCTTGTCATACATATTGTAATTAATATTAATAGTCTAATAAGTCTGTAATATAGAATGTGAAATAATGTAATTGAAGCAATGATGGCTGAGCGGTAATAGCTGTGGACTGCCGTGCCGCAGGTCCCTGGTTCGATTCGATCCCCACCGCCAGCTTGAGCTTCACCGCTTGGTGGTAGGGCATTTTGCGATTGCCCGCCTTCCGACCATTCCACCACATTGTCATAATCGTTTTCCAATTCCACGAAACCGCAATAGATCTTTTGATCTTAGATAAAAAAAAACAGTTGTATCACAAGAGAACGTTATGTAGACATCAGTACATACCACAGATCGTTTCATAGTCTATGGTACATCCCATACCCTTTGAAATTCCCACTTTTGCAACCCATATTTTTCATAGCTCTTCAATCAACACTTGCATACAATTTTCCAGTGGAGCTTAATAGTATGTCACTTAGTTTTTGCAGTCTTGCTTTGAGCCTTTGCCCTTTCCAAAGAGGTAGGCACGATCACAGCCTTGCACCAGTCACATAGCCGCTGTTCTTGCTAAAATTAAAAACACGATACGGCTGACTTGATTAATTAACATGTAATAGCTAGCATCAATATTTATTATTCTCTATTTTATTGTGTCTAAGTTTCCAATTAGACAAGTTTTATCTTAAAAATCCACCCTATGTCCATATGAGATTGGTTGCTATATGAGATTGGTATTCGAAACGCTCGTACTATATTTAAGGATAGAGTGCTCGTGGCGCATTTCATAAAAACGTAGTTTTGTCATATTTATGTGTTCAAACTTGGTAAAACTTTGCATGCATGACCTTGAGCCTAATATCTATGTTTCTGGTTTTCCAGATTTCCGTAAAATTGAGTATCAAAAATAATTCGAAAAATACTTGTGTATTGGAATTGTTATTTTGACATTTAGGGATAAAATTTATTATAAATCGAAAAACTGCCAAATCAGAAACATAGTTATTAGGCTCAGCAATATGCATACAAAATTTCACCGAGTTTGAACATTGGGTATTTAAGATATGACGAAACTGCGTTTGCATGGAAAGCGCTCCGTGCACTCTACTCTTAATACATTAGAATTTATTTCTAATCTATATCTACAGACATTGTTTATTATCTGTACCTAATAATAATAAATAATACCTAATGTCTTCAAAACGCGAGTGAATAGGTATCTTCTGGGTAAGCGCGGTCCATCATCGATCGCATCATCGCTTAACATCAGGTGAGATAGTGGTCAAGTGCTACCCAGTTCAGTATAAAAAAAAACCACTGAAGCAAAGATGATTTATAAATTAGTATATTAACTATAAGTACATTATAGAACTTTAGATATAGATAAGCTAGTTAAATGGATACCGCGCTGTGCGCACTTTAGTTTTTTTTTTTTTTTTTAGTGTTTATATATTATGATAAGGCCACAGGGCTGACATGAACATGTTGTTCAAAAGTCCTTAATTAATAATGAAATAAGAAATAAAAATCTACAGACAACATTGTGCAATAAAAAGTGCTAAAACGTTCACTGTGGGGACTAGGTATCTATGGTTAAGTATTATTCTATTTTGTGCAAATTTTTTACTTCATTGTCCCTACTATTTTTACGATGCGATCATTATCATTCACCTTGACATTTGAAGGAGGTTAACAGTGGATCTGCTTCTAATCTTCCAATACATATAAATAGTAATAAAACGTGAATAAATAATACTGAGGCTATTTAAACGTTCATATAGACTATTGCCCATAAAGTAGACCTAATGAGTTGGATGACGATGGAACACGATGAATTCGAATTAAATCATTGCGGATAAGAGTTGTAGAGTTGTAGAATAGCTCTTAGTATAAGAATTATAATACCAACTCGTATATATGTCAGTTGCTTGCTAGTAAGTGTCAGTATACTTACATTATACATTACGAACCGCTCGTAGGGAAGTTTGCTTAGCTGTTCTTAACCGATCAGCAAAGTTAAGCAACATCCGCCGCGGTCGTGAGTTGGATGGGTGTCCGCTACTGACATTGCTACTGAGCGTGCACGCGCTTCGGAGGGGGCACGTCAAGCCGTCGGTCCCGATTGTTGTCTTAGGACGGGCAGTCGTTATAACATGGTGGTAGGGCATTTTGTTACCAACCTCAAGTAGAAAATCTGTCGCCAAGCACCTAACGGTGTGTTCCAGCTGCTGTCCCTGAGAGCCATTACTTCTAGGTTAGTTTGAACAACAATTTCGACCACATCATCACTTACCATCAGGTGGTTCTACGGACAATTGTTCGAATTTTTAACTTACTTTCCATAAAGGAGGATTATTCTCAAGGCGTCAAGGCGACGCGTATACTTACATTGTTTTATATATGGCCACACGTACCACTCCTTTTTATTGGTCTTCATATTTTGATGATTCTTTTTTTATTGTAGAGTAGAGATATTACCATATTATTATTATCTCCAAGTTGGTCCCATTTAAATTTCATCAACTACGATTAGGTAGTTTTTGAGTAACACTCAATAAACCAAAAAATATTTGCCAATGTGCTTATTATACCTTTATGAGTTAATAATATTTATGATACAATTCTTGCCAACGAATGCCTAGTATTGTGGGCGAGTACCTACCTAACACAATCGATCTTGTAAAATGTATGTATCACTGAAAAAAAAGTAAAATAAATAAAATGTGACTGAACAAAACTGAACCGACTTTCAGTCAGAATCAACATGGTACCAACTGCAATTATTTCATAGTTTGCAGTGTCAGAAGCCGGTTCAATTATGTTTGGGTTAAATTTTTTTTTTCTTTATGTTTGTTCATCACCCTACTTGACTTGGTATTTTATGGGCATATAATATGGTGTAAATAATTAGGTACTTAATGTCAATTAAAACAAGTATTTTTCTCAATCGTTTTAGTTTTATAGGTATCAATCATCAAATGAAGATTTTACAAATCATCACAATTGAGCAAGAAGAGGTACAAAAACTAGTCGAGACAGAAACAAGAAACTTTAATGTTATTTGGAAATAGATACCTATCCGTCGATATAATAAAAAAACTAAGATAGGGTACACACTAATATCAAGAAGATATAATGTGGAAAAAATTTAACACAAGCATATAATGCACACAGCTACACTTTCATTGTATATGATATGTTTTAATTAATGACAAAGACAAGTATGCAGTAGACGCACACTACTGAGACGTTGCCTAATTCGACATTGCCATGTTAGAGGCACGGGTGCCATTTTTCCCGTTTTTATAAGTTCAATGTAAGTCCCATTAATTTTATAAGTTAAAAGCCGAGTTTTACTAGTAGAATAATATGTTGACTTACAAATATTATACCTTTGTTTATTAACCTCCTATCCACGTTTTTTTTATGTTATTGTGAAGGAACAAGCGCGAGGCCCACCTGATGTTAAGCGGTATCCTCTGCCTATAACAGATGCATTTCATCACAAGTGACGAACTGCACTGCGCCCATCACCTTGAGACATAGTTGTTAAGTCTCATTTTGCCTGTTATTTCACTGGCTCTCAAGGACTGCTGCCGGAACACACCGTTAGGTGTTTGGCGACAGATTTTCTACTTAAGGGTGGTCGCTAGCCAGGCGGGCATTCGCAAAATGCCCTTCCACCATGCCGTGAAGCTCAAGCTCTGGGCGGGATTTGAACCATGGACCTGCTGCGCGGCAGTCCATAACCAATGCCACTGAGCCATCACTGCTCACGTGATGATATCGTCCATTTATGAATGAAATTATATTGTTCTTATTATCTATGATCCACACGGATTAAGTACAACTTTAACAATTAGGTAAAGAACTTAGACGCGAGTACATACATAAAAGATGATAATAATTTTTGCGTGGTGATAAGGCGTTTTAAAAGTAGCCACCAGGTTAGCTATAGTTTAATATCTGTCGCCATGCACGTGTTCCGGCAGATGTCCTCGAGAACCAGTTCCTAGAGTGTTGGGGTCGTCATCACTTACCATCAGGTCAGATAGTTGCTACTAAAACTGTTGACACTAAAAATAAACTCTTACTCATACGTCGTCGTTCGGAAAGCTTATTGAAATAGATTTTTAGATTTCTCACTAAACTCTCATGACGTACACGAATCCACTCCTAACCTACAAAACCTACAGATAATACATATTTATTCGTAGATGGAAACAATAAAAAGTAACGATAGACTCACTCATAAAATCGATGCTGTAATTTTTTACCGCGCACAACGGTTTTCCTTTGTGCAGTACTAAATGTCGCTTGTTAAAGTTCGGAATATTGTCGTTGCCATTTCGAAAGATGGCTCTTCCATACAAAAATACAACTAGAGGAAAAAATACAGTCAAGGGAAGAATTTTTCCTCTCGTTGTAGTTTTAAAATGGAACCCCAAGAGCATGTGTCATTACAAAAATAAAAATATCCTTGCCTGTCCTACCAATAATTGTAATGCCAGTTTTCAAATTCTCATATATCGAGTGAAATAGTTAGGCGCCAATAAATTGCTTTTTTAGTATTTGGTACTAGAAGTTATAGTTTAAGAGCTTGTTAACACCGTCGACTACATTTGGTAAGAGTGTGGTCAAAGGCTAACTACTAACCTATTATTACTAGAAAAAGCTATTGCAAGTATCGCCTTATCCTTTTATACTCGCAGTACATAACTAATGTTAATATAAGTGACGAAATGTTTATGTTTCTCACATTACCCATACATAGAATGATTCAACATTCCAGAAGATATGACGTAAGCTGACCTGACCTGTCAACAATGTCCACACTATGATCACATAAGGAATATTAGCGCTGTCTATCATGTATAAATCTTCTGATATATAGACGTAGTGTCACTGGCTACGTCCGTGAAGACAACCGCTACAATATAATAATCTAAGGTCAACTCGGCGAAGACCGGCATACTTCATTTAAAATATTACAAATTGACTTATTTTGGCTATTATATAACCTTAAAATCAAATTTTGTCAAACATGATAATAAGATATTTTGTTGATCTGACAATAAATATGACAAAATTACATAGAAAGCACAGAGAACGGAATAAGCAACCATTTTTTTTACTGTGCAATTATACGGATTTGGGGCCCATGTCGGATAAGGCCGTCTAGTGGCAAATTTACTTAGTAAGCAGTAGTTTGTGACAACGTAATTTCTGTACCCTAATTCTCAGGAAATGGTTTTTAACATCTTATTTCGCGAGATACAGCATTTGTCGGGTAAGACCGGCATACTTCGCACTTCCAGGCGTGCAAATCAAATCTTACCTTGAATACCTAATAATTACTAATTTATTGCAGTAAAATTTTATTACAAAATTTCAAAGTTTATACTTAATCAAATAAATTTAAAATGTTTTTTTTTATGCTTGATAGGTTAACTTTTGACCACTATCTCACCTGATGGTAAGTGATGATGCGGTCGAAGATGTTGTTCAGGCTAACCTAGAACTATACTCTCAAGGACAGCTGCCGGAACACACCGTTAGGTACTTGGCGACTGATTTTCTACTTGAGGGTGGTAGCTAGCCAGGCGAGCATTCGCAAAATGTCCTACCACCATGCAAAAATTGTGATCGTTTTAGCTATACTTAATAGAAAAAAATAAGTGAGTGCTTAGTATTAAAACTAGAACGGCTTTATTGACTGATTGATTGTGCTGTTACCTTCGAAATTTCTCTGAATTAAGTAATTCAGAGAAATTCAGTTAAGTCTCGTTGCACGATCTTACCCGACAGACGTTCTTCGCCGAGTTGACCCTAGACCTATATCTTGTTGTATTCGATATTACACAAGGTGTACTACTACTGTTGGCGCAGAAAGGCAGCAGGCCATAAACTGATTCCCGTTCTTAACCGAGCAGGTAAGTTAAGCAGTCATGACTTGGATGGATAGCCGCTAGTGACATTACTACTGAGCACTTCCGTACTTCCGAGGGAACGTTAAGCTGTCGGTCCCGGTTATTGCCTTAGGATGGCAGTCGTTACAGCATGGTGGTAGGGCATTTTGTGAAAGCCCACCTGGCTAGCTACCACCCTCAAGTAGAAAATCTATCGCCAAATACCTAACTGTGTGTTCCGGCAGCATTCCTTGAGAGCCAGTAATGCTAGGTTGGCTTGAACTACATCTTCGACCACATAATCACTTATCATCAGGTGAGATAGTGGTCAAAGGCTAGCCTATCTATATATGTTCCTATATATGTACAAGTAAGTGGAAATTGGTTAGTGGGATGAAATATATCTCCGCTAACCGTCACATTAGGTTTGTTAGTTCAGTTAAGGCCATGAAAATGAAACACAAATCGTATTGGTCAATATACCAAAGATACAAATTACGAAAATGAGATATAAGTAAAGTAGCTCTAAGCTGTAAGTTCTGCAATATACGCACGTAATACCTTACAAAACAGTGCATGACCTTTGTGGTTAACGGTTGGTAAGTAACCATTTATTACTCTTCCTCATCGGTCAAAGATGTCACTCATAAGGTGCAAATAAGGTGGGGTTCGTCTGTGAGAACTATGTGTTGCATTGTGCAACATTATTCACAAATCTAAACTATTATGTATACTGTGATTCGATTCGTTGGCCTTCAATGTAGATATTATTTTTAACTTAAAATTTGCAATATATTAATCGATATTCTACACTAATTGTTACTCCAAACGAAAAAAAAAACAATCACGTTAGTACAACGCAAGTTGTACTATAGATGTCACTCCATCCCAATACGATGGTTAAAGAACGATAGGAAAGATTTGAGTTATGACGTCATGTCATGTTAGCTCAATTGGTTAGAGCATACCCCGGCTCAAGGGGTGGATGGACGCGGGTTCGAATCCTGAACATGACTTAAATTTTTCCTATAGTATATTTGTAATTTTAAAAACAATCACGTATTGAAATTTGATAACTCAACCCTTCCAATGTTTCTGTGCTCACCCGTGGGATGCTATGCTGGACCTAGAATTGCAGTACCGTGTTCATGGTCTCGATTTGGACAGTCAGTCGGCTGAGTCTCATAAATAGGTTTCCATTTTACACTTTATATTCGGAAATCGAAACACTAGCCGCACTCGGAGCGAATCAGACTATTCGCAAACTGAATGAAAAG
The DNA here is from genome assembly GCA_963890685.1 of Plagodis pulveraria. NCBI lineage: Eukaryota > Metazoa > Arthropoda > Insecta > Lepidoptera > Geometridae > Plagodis > Plagodis pulveraria. The sequence continues at coordinate 26,110,696 of OY982950.1, read as the reverse complement.
GTAACAATATATTTTGTATGTTGGTACAGACCCCTTAGCGTGCGAGTCACACTTAGCCGGTTTTTTGACATACTTCTGTATTTTTATCGTCCACAAATTGGATGAAGAAAAATTTGAAAGAAAAGCTATTTAATGAGAAAAACTGTATTTTATACCGTAGATCTATTCCTATATGAAAATTATGTAATTTTTATAAAAATAACTACATAAGTAATTTAGTGGTAATAGATACTTACTTATAAATACGATCAAACAATAAATTACATTCCGAAAAAAGTTACCGTTTCGTGTACATTGTATTTGTTTTATTTCTAGTATGCCTCTACGATTGCGTAGCATTGGTGCTACACGTTCCTGACTACGAATTTGTTCTTCTTCTCTTCTCCCCTTCAGAATACGTTTTTAGAAAAGTCTTTCAAATAAGCAGGTTCTCAAGTCGACAGATTTACTAATATGTGTTTTTGTTATAATTTTTTTATACATTACTTTGCATATTTTACTGCCTCAATTGATTTTGTTTTTAAACTACAAATTGATTCCTATATTTATGAACATCGGTCAATTCCTTTGTAATACTCGTTACCTGAAAAAGGTATGTTCTAGAATGCCTAAATATATAATACCTCATCGTTTACGTCATAGGTAAATTCTCCTAATGAGCGTTTTTCTTGGCGGATAACACAACCGACCTTAACGAAATAATGTAAAATTTTAATAAACTTATACTAATTTTAATATCGTCTATCATGATCCAATGTAATTTTGATTTCAATTTTGCACGTAATAATTAATTATAAAAATAAAAACCCGACTCCAAATTATTTATTTTCGTTAAACGTTTTATTGTGACATTGAAATTAAAACTGCAAGTAATATTATTTATGGAATCCTTTAACCCTTCATTTTGATACCCCACTCTATCATACTAATGGTACTCATGGGAAAACAAAATATCTTACATCCGGAAAAAAAGTTATGTCTAAAATCCGCCTTCTTGATTTTTTTTCTCCTTTTTTATGTACCTAGTGTCACTTGCGCTTTCAAGAAGAATCTAACGATATATCATACATACAAATGGGTTAAGTTGTTTAGAAGTTGTGGTGGAATAAAGAAACTCACAAACATACATACATGAACCATGTAAACACAACACTTCTTTTTTCAGTCAGGCAGTCGTGTAAAAATAAGTCGTACAAAAAATATGTCTTTAAAGTTAAAAAATCCCTCGACTAAGTACTAATACGATCAGAAAGTCAAGTTTCTACGAACTTTAGTATGTATAGACACTTACTTACGTAACGTTTAAGGTGCACAATATTAAAAAATAAATTTAGAAGCATTTTAAACATAAATAGTATTACAAATGATTCAGTTATCAGTTGGTTATTGATAATAAATTCGCGTCGATAAAAATTACATCTAACCAAGCAAGAAATGAACTAATTATTCCCATTGCAGTAAAGTTACACTAGTGTTTTGAAGTGCTTTCCATAAAAAATAGTTTCACCATATGTTAATTTTAAGTGTTTAAACTCGGTGAACTTTTGCATGCATGGCCTTTAGCCTTATATCAGTGCTTCTGGTTTGCCAGTTTTACGTTTTATTATGTATTTTATCTCTAAATATAGAAATAAGAATTTCCATTCAAAATTTTTATTCCGAATAATTTTGAAATTACATAATTTAACGGAAAACTGGGAACCAGAAGCATAGATACCTAAGTATTAGATTCAAGGATATTTAGGCAATAATTAGCCGAGTTTGATCACTTGATTTAAAATATGACGAAACTAAGTTTGTATAGAAAAGTGCTACGAAGAATATTCCTTAAAAGTATCCTTTTAGAACCTTAAAAGTATCCTTTTTGAAGCGCTCATAGCGAAGTTTACTTAGCTGTTCTCAATCGATCAGCAAAGTTAAGCAACGTCGAGCGCGGTCATGAGTTGGATGGGTGACCGTTAGTGACATTACTACTGAGCGTTTCCGTGCTTCGGTGGGCACGTTAAGCCGTCGGGCCCGGTTGTTGTCTTAAGATGGCAGTCGTCGATATAGCATGGTGGCAGGGCATTTTGCGAATGCCCGCCTGGCTAGCTACCACCCTCAAGTAGAAAATCTGTCGCCAAGCACCTAACGGTGTGTTCCGGCAGCTGCCCTTGAGAGCCAGTACTTCTAGGTTAGCCTGAACAACATCTTCAACCACATCATCACTTACCATCAGGTGAGATAGTGGTTAAAGGCTAACCTATGAGGCATAAATTAAAAAAAAAACCTGGGCCTTTTAGAACCTTTCAGGGCTTTCTCCCATCTTGCAAGATACGCTCCTGATGTAACAGTATCTTGCATGTAACATAAGGCGCGGCGCGTACGCACTCATCTCCGTTTCACAACCTGGTCCTCAAGGTCTCGATCTACTGCGAGCAGGTCGTGTCGAGCCATTCAGTGTTTGGGTGAAGCTTGCGAGGACTGGACATCGGAAATACCAACATGAACAGGATATTATTCGTTTTTGCGTGCATGGGCGCCGTTGGTAAGTCAAATTACATTTCTTACTTTGATTTTATCTAATACTAAGATAACTCCGAAATTTTCAGATTTAAATAATTAAGGTAACTTTACTATTCTTTTTTTATTTTACGTAAATGAAGTCTAAAAAATACAAATATATCAAGGATATGTTTTTAAAGTCTCAACCAACACCCACCTTTAACATAAAAAATAATAGTGCTATATTTTTATTTATATATTATTACAGTAAAAATATTATATAGTACATACATATTAATTTTATAATTTTTATCAGCGCTACATTCTTGTTTAAAGATATTTTATTGTGTATAATCACTTTATGAGCCTAGTGTTTCAGTGCAAAGTTACAGATCCAATAATTTTGAAATAACTCTATCGAATAATCCTTAGAATACGCTCTACATATGATACATCATTTCATATTTTTTTGATAAATTTGGTTACATTTATAAGTAAACACTTTCAATAATAAGCTCAATTAAGTATTTAGCTTTACACTCTATTTCAAATCTTCATCAATTAAACATATCTAGATAAAGACGTTGTTTCGTATTTGTTTGGAATAACTTACACAAAGAATACTATTTATAACTAATATAATAATTATAACCTTACTTAACTAAAATAATAAGCTTTACGTTGTTTTACCATATTATAGATAGATAATGCATAAAATTTAAATTTTGTGCCCATGGACCCGGAAATGTACGTAAAATAAAACAGGCCAAGTGCGAGTGGGACTCGCGCACGAAGGGTTCCGTACCATTATCTGTAACCTAATCTTGCAAGTTTCAGACACTTTTCGCAGTGTCCGATTGAGCTGGGTAGGTACGGTGAAAACATCTTTTATTGTATGGGAGCCCCCTTAATTATTTATTTTATTTTAATTTATTATATTTAAAGAGAACATAAAACTAAATATTCTGTGAATAGTTAAAGCGTCTACCTGTCACCGTTATTAGTATCGAGCAAGAAACGGTAAAAAATCAAGTTTGTTGTATCTCTTTAAATATTGATTTTATTTTATTTTTTGTTATTTCGGCAATAGAAATACATCATCTGTAAAAATTTCAACTGTCTAGCTGTCACCGTTCTTGAGATACAGCCTGGTGACAGACGGACGGACAGCGAAGTCTCAGTAAGAGGGTCTCGTTTTTACCCTTTGGATACGGAATCCTAAAAATAAAAGCCAAATGTTTTATAATGAATTTAGTTTAAATTATTTTTTAAAGCTGTGATCAAAATTATCAAACATTATTCTGTCAAGGGTCTTTGCCGTATGAAACCCTATAAAATGAGGCCGGACTCTCAGTTGGCCAGTTTTTTGTACTTTCATTTTATTAAAATTAGTAATCCTTATTAATAGTTATCCTTTATATTATTAAATTATACTTAATATGAAATTATAAACACTGGACTTGCTGGTGATGTGGTGATATATATACACAGTATTTTATCAGGATTTCGCGACCATTCCTAAAGCAATTACCAAAATATATCACAGTAATATTGATCACGAATAGAGTCCACCGCACAAATTTTCGAGATAGTGGGTACTGGTACATTAAAAACTTAATAGAATCATATATTACAAATAATGGAAGCACAAAATTTTATGCCGGTAAAATATTAGCGATTTAGTCTGTTATAGATGGTAAATTATAAAACAATGTTTATGCAACTATTTACATCAATAGGTAATTCAATAAAGTCAAAATAATTTAAATAAGTTGGCGGCCATGAACTTTATCTAATAATGTAAAATAAATATACCTTACGAATAGAAAACCACGACCGACTACAAATCGCTTAGGTCTCTTGTCATACCACGAATTCAAAGCGACTAGACAAATATTATCTGTTATGTAAAGCTGGAAAGTTATTATTTGGCTAGAGTACTTGTATTCAAACCGAGGAGGAGGAGACCTAGGATCTATTCTCAGAATCCTGAGCGTGATGGCTTTAAAGTAATTAGACGCAAAATAATTTTTCACTTTCTATGATTGTAAAGTTTTTGTTTATACCCGATGTAAGCAGAAGGCTTTTTGCTCTAAAATTTAAAAGCTTGTTTTTTAAGCTGAAGTGAATAAATAGATATTTTTTCAGTTCAGGTTCAGTTTGTAATATATTTAATTTAAGAAGTTTGCCTGGGTCTTTAATAATACCCATAGATCAGGGGTATTATTAAAGACCCAGATACCACATGGGTCTTTAATTTATTTTAGGTTCATCACGACCAACTAGATGCCCGTAAGGAACAATATTTATGTTCCTAATTTAAACTCTTTTGCACTCTCTATAAATCTCTCAAACTCGAAAAAACTTATATTGCTCGAACTTTAGACAAAACAATTGTTATTTTTCAAATAGGAGGGATGAAGGTATTATTTTCACCAGCACGTGCAGCACGCACCTGGAGCGTTATAGTGGTCAAAATCTCGAATTTTGCGTAGAGAGTAAGAAAATTCCAATTACAAACATAATCATTTGAAATAAATCGACGATGTTAAAAAAATTTAAAACAATGCGAAGACTGGTTCGGAAAAATCATTTACACTTATTAGGTGTATATTATGTTATGGTAACTATTATTATTGTAATAAAATCATAAATTACACTATAAAAAGTAATATTACTTACTTCAAACATGTCCTGCTTTGTTTTTCGTAACTATGTCATGCAGTAAAATTCCCCGAAGGGAATTTCAATAGAGATAAAAAGAAACTAATAGAAAAAGCGTAAGAAGACATGTATAACTATTATATTTACCCATTTTCCTGAACGTGGCAGTATAATCTAGTAATGCTTTGAAATAGACCGTCATACAGGCGTCGCTTCGTAGACACCAAAAGTTAATAAACCGTTTTGTCTTTGAATTTGACTTTGACGGGTTAACTATTATGCGGACACCCCACAGTATTTATAAACATTTCCTGATTCTTCATATCCAAAACACAAAAATAGCGAGTCCAATCGTTCATGTATGTAAAAAGGTCAAACCAAATCGCTAAATAGAAGAGACGTTCTTGAGTGAATTAGTACCAAGGTGGATAATTTTCACGCACCACCTCTTCTAAGCAATGGCTAGGATTACCGCTAACAATGGCAGGCTTTAGATATACATAATTGAAGTATCCATTCGATGATTAGGAACGCTTGTTAGCATACATTTTTCCATTTGAGGTTCACCGTGAACTGAGACCTCGCGAATAACAATAATAATTTTCTTCTTACCATGTCCCTGCCATGTGGGGTTACAATACGTCTTCTCTAACAACTGTAAAGACATATTAAAATACCGGCTTACTGCAAGTTAGACTCTCACACCGAGTCTCACCTACTAATGCACCAAAAATTAGTTTAAAAAAAAAGATATTTGTCGGGGGTCCGACCTGCACTTAGCTGGTGTTTATTAGTTATTGTTGTACGTTAGATATATTACGACTATAATCAAAGGAAATTTGGCGCTTGTATGCATTACCGTCTTTACGACAGAGCAAAAATAAAATACTTTTGTTTTTAACTGTTTGTTATTAATTGAAAAATAATTAAAAGATATAATTTCAATATTATTTAATTTCTATATTATTTAATGTCATCGTTTCCAGATGGAAACGATGACACCACATGCTAGTATAAAAAATATACCAGATCTTTATTTGTATTGGATCCCTCCGAAAAAAAACTTCAAAGCTCATTATAAAAGTTATTTTTAATACATATCGAACTCATCGTTTCAGATGAACATACTATTCAAAATATTTAAATTTCAAGTATGTAACTCTTCGTATTATGAACTAGAGACCCGTGACATACCTACTAAGACATTTTGCGCTTTGGGTGCGGACTCTTATATTATAACCTAGAATGGTCTCTCAAAGACTGCTTCTCTCTCAAGGACTAGCTTTTAAGGATTACTGCTGGAACACATGCCCAGCACCTAGCTGGTAGTTGCAAGCAAAAAATGAACGAACCATACACACGACATACACACGTTCCCACCGATCCGCAAAAGTAAATATAGTGAGAGTTAATAAATGCAGTAACACGCTTGTGATTGTTGTTTTGTGTCGCAATCTTTCAAGCCATTTCAAGTTATTTAAAGAGGTTTTGTTTGCAAATGCAAAAAAGGCTCTTGTTACAAAATGTTCATCCAACGTACCTATATGTAGACGTATTAGATTGTAATATATTATCATCAGGTCTGTATGAAAGTATAGTAATTTTAGTGGGAAGTTAGATATAAATGATGACATAAACATTTGCGCTATGTCGTCTGTATCCCGGCTTATGTTCCTATCCTATATTTTTATTATTCAGCGCTGGCGCAGCTTGGTCAGCAAAGACAGACGCAGTACCAGCAGCAATACCAGCCTCAGCCGGCAGTACCCAAAACCGTCGGCAACTGCAAAGAACTGAACGAGAGGTACCCTGTGGGGGGCAGCTGCGACAGATACATCGAATGCATTGTAAGAAACTGTCCTATATGTTATATTGCAGGGTAACGTAAAATCCAACAATTAGCTTGAATTCTCAGGGCCTACTAGTCCCCAAATTAACTTGACTAGTACGAAAATCATGCAGATAAACATTGAAATACGGTTCATATTAGTGCACACTGCAACGTGATAGAGCTATCACGTTGCAGTGTGCACTAATGTGAACCGTATCTCCTAGGGTAAAAACCCCGTACAAAAGGCGAGTAAATTTGAGAAAAAATACTTTTCACATGGACTTCGTAGTTCTATTAAAAAATCGTATGTATTGATTAAAGTTGTTTAGTTTTGAACGACTTGATTTTATATAACATTGTTTTGGAAATACGAGTAGGTACGAATTTGGTTCCATAACTTAACGTAAATATATTTCACAAATTAACTCAAAAAGTTTTGGTGTGTAGCACCTAATATGTATATCAAACCAGATTTGACCATACCATTTCCCAAAAATGTTCATTGGCTACCTTAGCTTCGGGAAAACATCAATAAACACTTTGCTTTGAGGCTGAACTAATAGTTAATGGACTAGATGGACAGGGAACCAAAGGATTCTTCCTATGACCAGATTGAACCTTAACACAGTATTACATTTTTAAAATATCGACAGAACGGAACTGCTGAAGAAAAGACGTGTCCAGATGGCCTCCGATTCAACCCAAACGTAAACTTCAACGTGTATCCTTGCCAGTACCCCAATGAGGTTACTTGCCTCGAGCGATCCGCACTCCGTAAGTATCTTTCTCGTAATAGGTAATAATAGCTCATCTACGATTTTATTTATATATATTTTTTTTATGCCTGATAGATTGGCCTTTGACCACTATCTCACCTGATGATAAGTGATGATGTGGTCGAAGATGTTGTTCAGGCTAACCTAGAAGTACTGGCTCTCAAGGACAACTGCCGGAACACACCGTTAGGTGCTTGGCGACAGATTTTCTACTTGAGGGTGGTAGCTAGCCAGGCGGGTATTAGCATAATACCCTACCACCATGCTATAACGACTGCCATCCTAAGACAACAACCGGGACCGACGGCTTAACGTGCCCTCCGAAGCACGGAAACGCTCAGTAGTAATGTCACTAGCGGTCACCCATCCAACTCATGACCGCGAGCGACGTTGCTTAACTTTGCTGATCGGTTGAGAACAGCTAAGTAAACTTCGCTACGAGCGCTTCAAAATTTCGCTTTTTTGATTAGTTTTTTTCACTTGGATAACCATTCTACTCCCGTCGATGATCTGAAATTTTTCAGTTTTCTTAGAGATGATACCTAAGTCAATCGTCACCAAAACTCCGATAAGTACTTATCATTAAACTTGTCAATAAACCGTTTCAGGAAATTGGTTATAAAAGTGTTCTATATTTTGTGAATATTTTGACGACAAAAATGCTTGGGTAATTCTGCCACTGCCAATATTATTAACAATTTAAATATACATAATTAACAATTCAAATATACATATTAACAATTAAAATATACATATTAACAATTTAAATATACACATTAACAATTTAAATATAAATATAACATATTGCAGTAAGATATTTAAAATCACCAGGAATGCTAAAACGAGTGCATAATGATCTGAAGCTGTAAATGGCTCAGTGGCTTTGGCTATGGACTGCCGCGCAGCAAATCCCACCAAGGGCTTGAGCTTCACCGCATGGTGGAAGGGCATTTTGCGAATGCCCGCCTGACTAGCGACCACCCTCTAGTAGAAAATGTGTCACCAAACACTAAACAGCTTTTGTTTCGGCAGCAGTCCTTGAGAGCCAGTAATTCTAGGTTAAGCCTGTTTTCACTCCGTTAACCACATCATCACTTACCATCAGATTAGATTATGGACAAACGCTTACCTATCAGAAAAAAAATAGGTATTACAATATGTCACACAACAACTTAGTTTTGATTTTAGTAAATGTTGTGTATGCGGTGCACCTCTGACTAGATCCACCTACAAAGCCGGATGGACAATAGTTATCAAAATATAATATCGTTATACAAAAACAGACAAAAGAACATATGATAGTGTTAAAATGAGTTACCGTATCACTGAAACCGATCTTTTCCAGGAAGCCTCAAAGTATTCTTTTTCTATTTAGAGTCTACATGTCTTGCTCTGACGACGTCTCGCCTGGGGTGTTTTATTCAATATAATATCTAATAAATAAATAAAGAAGTACTTTGCGCCTTGAATGATTTTAAATGACTAGGAGAAATCCAAAATTTTAAATTGAGTAGCTCAAAATGATATCACCCGTAGGCATTCGAACCTTTACATACATTACTATTTGTGTAAAGCATTTTGCCACTGGGTCTCTCGTGTATCGAATCTGCAACTTCACGAGTTCCATACAAATGAACCAAAATGGCCCATTCATCAGATAACATGTCTCACCTCACTGGCAGCGGTTAGTCATCTCTGATTTTAAAACCGCACATTTTTTTCATTTTTCAAACATGAACTGAGACTGTTTCTGAATAGCGATGAGCTAGGATGAGGTCCTGGGCGATCGTAATATGTGAGCTGTTTGCGAAATTAGCAATCTATTTAAAGTGAGCCAGTAATCATACCTTGCTAGGCGTTAAGTATTTTTTTTTACTTAGTCAAGGACAATGGTTTTGGGAAAATACATGTGGTTTTTCCGAATAAGTTGTCGAGTGTAGGAAGATTCGTTGGGCATGGGGAATTTATCAAAGTTTTATTATTATGCGGTAAGGTATCTTACCTGTTAGTAACAGATTTGCTGTGGTCGAAGAAATTTGCTGGGCTTATTTTAGAATGAGGACTGGCAACTATACTTTATGGGTTGAATAACATGATGCCTTGATAATTCACTTTCTTCTGGAAACTTTAATAAAATTTACCTGTTTGTTTTTATTTATTGTAAAAATACTACTTAACTATAGGTTAATTGTTTGCCTTTTAACAATGTGTTACAAACTATATTATAAAATTATTTCAATATTTTTTCAAATTACGTAAGTGGCAGGCGATAGCTTGGCAGAGGCGGAGTTGTCCAAGCATTTTTGTCGTTTAAGTAATCACAAACTGTGTAGTAGGATTTCTTAATCAATATGTTTTTCACGTGCAATTTTCCTTCTGTGAGCGTTGTAATAAATAGGTTTGGGAACTTTATTGTAAAACCACACACAATTACCTAAGAAGGACCTTTTATTTGTCTTTGCTAATCTAAAACTTGACACCGCTATTTTATCCTTATTCCTAGTGTTGTAATCGTGCTTGTCACTATTTCATTAAATTTACTCCATGTTTATGAACATACACAATGTTTTCAAATATATACAGATCAATTTCTTCAAAAAGATCCCCCAGAGATTCCCTAGGACCCATTTCATATATGGCTCGAGTTTCACGCTTTTGTATGATAAAGATTGTCTCTATCTCAGCAGAAGCTTCCCACAGCAATAAACCATCGACATATAATACTGTGGAAATATGAGAAATAAACTAGCCTAGCAATAGCTTCATCTGGTAACTGTCCTATCTTACGAATTGCATAAGCAGCTGAACTAAGTCTTGCAGATAGATTGTACTTCTGGTGATTATACTCTACCCCATTACCCCATAGAACCAGCCGAACCTACTGACCTGTGCCCTCACCAGTTCGGTTACTTCAAGCTGGGAGACACCCGCAACTGCAGCTACTTCAGAAACTGCGTCAATGGAGTAGGGTACGACTTCACTTGCCCCGAGGGTCTGGCCTTCGACCCTGAGACGTACAGGTGTGAATGGCCTGACCAGGTCTCCGACTGCGATGCTGAAGGTGAGTTAGCTGTCTCCGTTCTCAGAGATGTCAATTATTTTTTACTATATTTTATTGAAGTTTTAATGGTATTAATTACAGCGAGAACATAGCTTTATTTTCAATATATATTTAAATTTTTATTAATATATTTTTACCACTTAATACGCGACATTTGGAGCAGAATTTGACAATATATATATATACCTAATTTTTTTTTTCATATTCCTTTGCATTTTGCTACTCGTAAAAGTAGTTTTCAATCATTTTTGATGGTTTGAGGAGGTAACTTATGGAATGTGGCATTGGTATTCAATAACTTTTCAAATCTACAATAGTTACCAAATATAGTTACGAGCGAGAGTTTCACATCGCTTTTGACAGAGTCGATATTAACATCATGGTTGGTAGTCTCTGTGGGTGAGAATTGCATAATTGACTTCTGGAAATTGGCTCCCCCCGGTGTGTCCTTCGGGGAGACAAGGAGGTTCTTCTTGTGGTCTTGGTACCCCCAAGCAATGATACAAAATAACATAAATAATGTTATAGAGTCATGTCTCAAAACAAAGTATTCTCTAACAATACTATTTTTATTCCTAAAAGAGAAATATGTTGTTAGTTGCTTGTTAACTTTTATTCCCGACTGTCTTATGATTGTTAACTATTATTCCTGACTGTATTATAATTAGAAACTTTTATTCCTGACTGTATTAATGTCTGCAAGTGGACTATATTAATGTGGGCAACGGGTTGATAGCTCTAATACAACTTTATTTGTTTATTTTATTGTGACAGAACACGTACCTGATGTTAAACGGTAACCTACCATTTAGATGCATTAAATCACAAGGGACAAACTACACTGTGCCTTTCACCCTGAGACATACAGTTATTAAGTCTCATATACGTGTATTTTCATAATTACTTTCTGGCTCTCAAGGGCTGTTGCTTGAACACACATTCACTTAGCACGCGATATTGCTTGAAATAAATTTTAGAAAATTTGAAATATTTAATCTATTTGGAATAACAAGTGAACGACACCATCTCAGTTTTGGGGCATTTTGGATTTTTAAGTTATCATTGTTTTATTTGACTTAGCCAAGGCAAACAAGAATACGTTTGTTTTATGACTCGTTTTGGATGAGTTTTATGTAGTTATGCAGAAAAGTACAGACAACAATATTAAGGTTTATTACCTACTTCGTTCTTTTATGACTTCATAAAGATGAATATACCAGGTGAGTCACATGCTCGTTTGCCGTCCAAAGCAACAAAAAAAACTCCAGTCCTTCATGTTTTTTTCGTTGGTTAAAGTAAAGGGAAATTCGACAAGAAATTTGTTTTCTAAAACAAATAATTTAGATGAAGATGATACAAATTATTATTGTATTACGAAGAGAAAAGTTTGGCAATTATGAATGAAAAATGATGTCTGGCAAATGTCCACCACGAGCACGCTGACAGATGTCGATTCTTTCATCAGAGTTTTTAATTATTTTTTGGCAATATGGCGGGTCTATTTCGTTAATCTCATTACGGATTTTGAGTTTTAAGACTGCAATCGATTCGATTGGCTCCGTATAGACTCTGTCCTTAACATGCCCCACAAAAATAATCCAGTGGTGTTAATAAATCACACGTTCTGGCTGGCCACTTAACCGCAGAATTTCGTGAAATTATGCAGTGGGGAAGTTTCGTTTGCAATAAATTGATCGTTTCATTGGCTGTGTGACATGTGGCGCTGTCCTGTTGAAACCACATGTCACTGATATCCACGTCATCAATAATAGGCCGAAATTAAGTTAAGATTATGTTGTCCGAAAATATCACGAATTTTACGAAAGGTATCTTTAACAGAACCACCATTTTCATAGTGGATTATATTTATTTTAATGCGATTTTCAAGCGAAATTGAATTCATTGTAACAACAGGCATCCCGTGGGGTGCCGGGCTAGAACATCAACCCCCATATTTACCCGTGGGTGTCGTAAGAGGTGACTAAGGATAACACACCAGAAGGTGGGCAGCAGCGCTTTCTGAAAAACTGATATCTCACACTGCGATCCCCAAGCCGCCTGCCAAGCGAGGGGATTATGGCCAACCCCGCTACATTGGGGAGGCTGTGTTCAGTAGTATACTATCCAGCTGATACAGTACTGATAAAATAAAATTGCATTTAATAAAACCGAAGCACTAAGAGTGAACGAGCCGTACATACGTGCCCTACGTTATCTCCGCCAAAGAAGGTATCCTTTCAATGGAGCGTCTTCTCAGTAGTCTTTTAGTCAGTAGAATCACTTGATCTGTAGTCGGTCCATTCATAAAATCTTGGACCGTGGGAAGTCAACCTTTAAATGCTATACTCAATTGGTGTGGTTAAATTAAATCTATTTAATTTCTCTATTACAGCTTTCGTTGGCTTCCGTTGTCCTGAAGTACCATTCAGCACGGAGCTGGGCCCCCCAGCTGGATTCAGATTTTACAGGTATGTATATAGATAACACCCATGCCGTTGAATTCGAAAATCACTCGAACTACTAAGGTTCATATTAGCATGCGCTGCAATATGGCGGAGACGTCAAATTGCTCGTCCTAAATGCGCGAAAATTAGATAAAATAGTACTTTGCATATGGATGCGATGTGAATCAAAACAAAGTAAACAATACATAGTATATTACATCATGTTATAATTTATTTTCTTGTACGGTGTTTCCGAGAAAATGATCATTTTATATCAAATTAAGGTTTACCTTAAGATTTATTGTACAAAAAATGAGATTAAAAATAAAATTTATACAGAATACATTTTTTGTAGCAAACAAAGGTGTAGGGGATTTTTTTGCTGTCTCTTAGAAACCAAAGGTTTCGAGAACAAATCACGTAAATATAACGATTTCACCGAATCATCTGCAACAACTCTAAGGGGGTAACCCCTTATTGCATATGATTCGGCCACATCAATGACTGCAAACTACTAGGGATACCTACCTCATTACTATACCTACATCACTGTTGAGCTGCCTCTCAGTAGTTGAAGGCCTATAGGCAGTCCCCAAATTGCAGATCCTTAGTACGTGAAGCCATGTCTTTCACAATGGTACAGCTTAGTCGTGGGATGTCAAACATGTACAGTCGCCTGCAATAATAAGTAGACACTTCGTTGTTTTCATAATAATGTAATGTCAAAAAATTCTTAGTGAATGAAGTTAATATACACATGAGTGAAACTATTCAAATTATTCTTTGATTTTAAGATACTTCTGTGCACATAGAGTGACACATAAGTCTTCGCCACAATTTTGACAATTACAATGTATATACTTATTATTGCAGGCGACTGTACATGTTCATTCACAAAAGGGTATTTATTTTATTTAAAATGTATTATACTCGTAGGTACTAAAATTTCTATATTATTTAAAAAAAAAAGAAGTGATCATAGAACTTGGATTGACCTTGAACACCGTTCATTGTTTAATACTAGATAAGTTGGCCAATGAAGCGTTTTGTATATTTAAGAGTAGAGTTCACGGAACGCTTTCCATTCAAACGTAGTTACGTCATAATTTGAATATTAAGAATACAAATTTTGTGAAACTTTGCATGTATATCCTTGAGTCTAATATCTATGCTTCTGGTTTGCCAGATATCCGTAAAAATAAGTATTTAAAAAAAATCAAAAAAATGTTTTATCTGGGAATTGTTATTTTGATATTTAGGGTTAAAATAAATAATATATCGAAAAACTGGCAAACCAGAAGCATAGATATTAGGCACTATACGATATTAGACACAATTACATGCACAGTTTCAACTAGTTTGAACAATGCCAGCATGCTGAGCACGCTGCCAACTGATAGTGGGCTAGAGCATTTGGACTGCCTATGAGTCCAAATGCTTTTATTGTAGTAGCTGTAGTATTGTAGTAGCTGTAGTGTTGTATGTAGTTTGTAGTATTTGTTTAATAAAGGCATACCGCCGGTAAAAAAAAAGTTAGTACAATTAATATTTAAAATATGACGTATATGAATGTTTTGTATGCCATGCGGTCCGAGCACTTAAATATTGTATTTCATATATTTCAGCCGAACTACAAAATAACATTACAGGTTTTTGCCAAGACTGGTAAATTAACCTATATGGTTATCTTTTTAAAGTTGCTCAGTAATATCGTGCTGGTTTTGTTAGGTAAGTACTTACATAGGATTTTTTTTATGCCTGTCAGGTTAGCCTTTGACCACTATCTCACCTGATGGTAAGTGATAATGTGATCAAAGATGTTGTTCAGGCTAACCTGGAATTACTGGCTCTCAAGGAGAGCTTCCGGTACCCACCGTTAGTTGCTTGGCGACAGATTGTCTACTTGAGGGTGGTAGTTAGCCAGGCAGGCATTCGCAAAATGCCCTACCACCATGCTATAACGACTGCCATCCTAAGACAACAACCGGGACCGACGGCTTAATGTGCCGTCCGAAGCACAATAAACGCACGAAGCGCTCAGTAATGTCACTAGCGGTCACCCATCCAACTCATGACCGCGGCGGACGTTCCTTAACTTTGCTGATCGGTTAGGAACTGCTAATCAAACTTCGCTACGAGCGCTTCTGAAAAGGTATCACGAAGCAAAGTATGTAGGTATTAAATTATGAGAGAGCCAGTAAGTAGGTATAACCTTAGCAGGCATCAGTTAATTATAACATGTAAAAGATCATTAATATAGCTTGAATTATATATATATATATATATATATATATATATATATATATATATATATATATATATATATATATATATATACCACATGACATTAAGTGATAGAGCTCCGCATACCGAGAACAGGTTAGGTAATGGTCGACCGGTCAGCGGTCCAAATGTCAGCAGATGAGCGACCTTGCTTACATAACCTTCTTGTTAGAAATACTTGATTTGCCAACATATTCTAATGTACAAACTTATCTATGCGGTTGGCAAAAATAGGTAACATAATATCACCGCACTTCGTAGAAAATGTTGATTGGTATGTCTAGCCAGCGGCACCATTGTCAACTGCAAAGTTAAGTTTGCACTAAGTTTATGTATGAGTCCATATTGCACCTCTGTTTCATCTATTGGTTCCGTTTAATAGTAATTTGGCTCAAGGACGTTATAAATTGTGATTAATCGTGTTATAATCGCCTTCGATTTTTTATATAATTAGTTGCTTCATTCCTTGTCTACATAAGCAAATCAAATGCAGTTTTACGTATGTTACATCAGTATTGCAAGCAACATAATTTTACTAGGTATTCCATTTTCGCTAATCCTACTAATATTATAAACGCAAAAGTTTGTAAGTATGGATGTGTGGATGTATGTATGGATGTTTGTTACTCTGTCACCCAAATACTACTGAATGCATTTTAATGAAACTTTACAATAGTATAGTTTATACAACAGAATAACACATAGCTTATAATTTATAAAGATATTGTGAGAACTGCTGATATATAACGATAAGTGTAAAGTTAGTAGGAAAAAATTCTGCCATATGCATCCTATTCTGGCGTTTGCTGCAAAAACCTTTAGAGTTAGATGTATATGATGTAAATGTTTATCTTAAATTGTCCTACAAAAAGCCCGCGACAGCGTACCTATATCTATCTTTTTATATGTAAGCTATAACCGCCAAAATAGTGAACCATATGTACAATCAAAATTATAATTTATTTCTAATACATATTATATTTGGTAGTAACAAATAGATCTTTATCAAACTAATGTCCCGTGGGGTACCGCGCTAGAGTCGCGCGGGGTGCCGGGATAGAATGTCACCCTCCCCCCATCTCGACCCGTGGGTGTCGTAAGAGGTGACTAAGGGTAACACACCAGAAGGTGAGCAGTAGCACTTTCTGACGAATTGATATATCACGCTGCGATGCCTGCCAAACGTGCATGGGGATTAGTGCAAACCCCCCATATTCGAGGAGGCTGTGTTCAGCAGTGGATTATCTGGCTAATACAGTAAACTAAAATTATGGAGGTGAACGTTTATTTGTTAATTCTTCACGCTCAAACGGCTGGACCAATTTTGATGAAATGTGGTATGGAGGTAGATGACGCTCTGGAATAACAAATAAGATACTTTTCATCATCATCATCATACTCAACACGCGGATGTAACCGCGGGGCGCAGCTAGTGTAATAATAAACTTGTAATTTCTTATACACCAATCGACCTATGAAGCTATAATTTTTCATGTATATAGACAATAAGTCACTAATGGTATTGAAACAAACTTCAAGGAAATGTTTTAAAAGGTTTATTTTTACTTGTACTTTATTAGGTTAAGAGCCTGTTTCAGAATGTTTGAGTAAGTTCCGGTTATACTCCCCAGAACATATTTAATAAATAAAACACTATCTTTGCGTTTCACAGTCATCGATTTAGCCTATCCATCGGTTAAAGCTTGAAACGCGCTGTCATTTTTATCATTCAGTTATTTTATGTTCTGGGTAGTATAACCGGAACTTACTCGAACATTCTGAAACAGGCCCTTATTCTAGTCGTTAAAAGTAAAATAGAGCAGTAGTTACTTACTGCGGTTATTGAAAAATATAAATACCAACAATAATTATAGCTTGAGGAAGTTGTAATTGCAATATAAGGTTTCAAACTTTCAATAAGGCAATTACTTATTGTAAACGGTCCGTCAGTATTGTGAGTACTTACTAATACTTACTTACTTACTTCAAGTCATTGGTGACGTAGTAGGGAGAAAAAAAAATTAGAACCTAATGTTTTACAATATTTAAGGGTCGATTATACCTATTCAATTAAATGCTATCATAAAATCACAAAATTACGAATGGTGAAATTATAGTCATGTGCGGGATCCGAACCTGCGCCATCCACCCCTATAGCCGGGGTATATTCTGACCGTTATGCTAACATGATATGACTCATAACTCTAATTTGTCCTCTCAGTCAGTAAACGAGATAATTTTTAGTTAAACTAAGTTAGGGCTCAACGCGCAACTGAAAAAACACTATACATTGCCTAGGTATTGTATAGAATACTGAATTATAAAGATTGCCGGTAACATATCCATTTATTCACAATCACTTCATAATTTTATAATAGGTTTATCAAATGGCATTTTCTGTGCAAAGGAAAACTCATTTACTTATTTTAAGCTTATATACTAAAAAAATAACCCACGTAGTTAATTTTTTAGTATATAAGCTTAAATGAGCTGATCCAGATATTTTTAATTTTTTTCATATACCTTTAACGTGTCCATCCATATATCCGATCTCAACTGAATCTTTTGAATCCTTCCAGGTCAGACACGAACTGTCAGAAGTACTTCCTCTGCATCGACGGTAAACCTCGTTCTCTGGCGTGTGGTGGTGATGCCGCATACGACGAACTCACCTCCACTTGTGTGTCCGCTGATGAAGTAGCTGCCTGCCCTGAGGAGCTCAGAGTCGCTGCAGCACGAGCAAGAGAAACCGAGAAACAACTATTAGCTAAAGAACTGGAGTTCAACGCGAAATCTTTGAATAAGAATAGAAAATTTTAGAACCTTAGTAATAAGATATTGGCTTGTAAAACGTTCTATTTAACTACATAAAAACAGCATACCTACAGTAATACAACGGGGATGTGACTACACTGCTGGGATGCTGGTTTAAACTGAATTATGCAATGCATTGATGCTTCGGATGCAATGTTCTGACTCAAGACAAATGTCTTATGGGCCTTACATATTTACCCCCAAATTTTATATAAAAATATGTTTGGTAACGTTTTGTAAATACCTTTCTTTGTTATTTATGTCACAATAGAAAGAGATATTCGCAAAATTTAACACAACTTCGTGTTATATGTTATCTTATATTTCTTGAGTCGATTTCTTTATCACACAATAAAGAAATCGACTCAAGAAATGTTGATGCTACAGACGAAGATTAATTTAAAAATGTGAAATGTAGTTCAGGATCTCAGTATCTGTTATTTTTTTTATATTCTAGTACTTATATGTGAAAGAATGTTTTTAAAAATTTAATTTTACTATAATTTCTCTGCCAGCTTCATATCTCATACTGGTCGGCAACGGAGTATCGCAAACAATAATTAGCCGTTCAGTTGTTAGAAATATTTATAGGGAAATCAATAAAATAAATATCGCAAGCAAACTTGCCAAGTCCAAACGAAATTGTTTCTAGTCTTACATATGATTTGCCATAACAGCACCTTTTCATCTGGATCACAATTTTTGTACATAGTTAATAATAAGCTTTGTTTTACTAACCTGTTCACTATTACATATTTTATGAACGAAACAAATAGGAATTATGTAGTTAATCTGATTAAACACCTATCTTTAAATAAAAAACATAGTATTGTATTGTTTAAATGTTAAAATTAACAACAAACTGACCTTGTTAGATGAATGATATTACCTATGTACTCTGCAACATTGGATAATACACCTTAAAATTTTGTAAAGAATGATCGTAGACCAGAGTTTATATATGATCGTTAAAAAGCAGAACTCCTTCAGTTCTGTAACGTCCTGTACTGAGGGGATAGCACACTGATTGAAGAAGAACATAGTGAAGACTGTGTTGCAAACGCAGGACTCAGACCTGGATGGTGAATAGGAATTCCAACATATATATGTCTTTAAAACCTACATGGTTGAACAACCATTTAGACTTTGTATCACACATAATATTAGGTATGGTCTAACCATAGAATATATAATAATACTACGTATAACCTTACGTTTTGGTAACCCTAAGTGATCACTTATGCACCATATTCACACATAGATGTTAGAAAGTAATTAGTCCAACCTATCTATGTAATTTATCACAATTATCACACAATAAACGTGTTATTCATAATGATTGTTTTATTGTCTTTAACCATCGATGCTGATAAAATTAATGCGCTAACTATTGAAATTTAATGAGATATTAATGATCTGTATCCGCATAAATATGTTGAAAGAAACTTACCGACATCATTCGAAAAAAATATACTGAAGCAGAAACATAGGAGAAAGGAAAATGTTTTATTACTTTTTCTTCGTATCAATATTTCTGGCTGCAAGTAAGTTGCGTTGTATAATATATTTTATTATGGGAAATACTTAGTTTATTAGTCACCTAAATAATAATTATTCAATGATCTTAATAATCGAGATGGGGCTACATATCCGACAATTATATACGTGATTAATGTGAAATTAGCTATATTTTTGACGTTTTTTATTTTAAAGACCATTCACGCATACTAAGCTAAAACATAGAATTAATTTTGTATGGAAAAAAATAACTTTCAGCCGGACTTGAACCCACTAAGTAATACTAGTCAAATAAAAAGTGCCTTCATTAATTTGGTGTAACGTATAGATATAATAATATATCAACCTACCAGTCTACGTAAATAGCCTTCTGCTTAGGTAGATGTCGCCAACGTCAAAAAAAGACGAACATTGAAGCGGATAAAAAAAATCGACAGTCCATCACACGCTTTTTATTTATTTATTAGACATTGATACTTGGATATGGCCAAGGACGGTATTTGGGGTTGCGACTTCAAGTCTCGCTCGAAGTAATATTTTTCCATCTGAAATAATTTCTGGGTATATATTATATTCTGTACTAGATCGGCCGAGAGTGAGATGTGCCTCAATGTACATAAATGCTTCCTCTGTATGCCACAGTGATCGGCTATTAGCCATAATGATTTCCGTGGTTCTTACGATGTCCTCGGTCACCCTATAGTGTAGTAGATACGAATATATATATGCTTGTCACTCGTGAACCTTTCTTTCCCATTGGTTATACATTCTTCAAACATTGTGAACAAAAAAACACTCATTGTAAAAACTGAGAGCTGTCGGAGACTTAGGTACTTCGACAGATATCCTTGTTTCTAATTTTGTCGCACAAAGCACTACTACTTGGTACTACTCATTGGTTCTCTATGCTTGTTCCAAAAGTCACAGCATAGTAGAAAGAGAGGAAGTAGGCCATCTCCGGCCCAATCCGCACTTGCCTGTCTCAGGGTTGTCACTTTTAGCAAAACTTTAATTCAGTGCCTAGAAATTGGCAAGGGCCGGGAAGTTGTATTTTTTACTTATGTTGTGTGGGTTCAAAATATTTATTATTATATATTATACAATTCAAAATATGATTTTCTCTTACCACGCGATAGTGCTTGTAATGATATTTCGAAACATTAGTATCTAGCATAAGAAGTAGAATAAAGTGATTAAAAAACATCGTAAAACAACCTTAAAAACTAACGCCTGTCTCTTAGACTATAATTAATATTTGTTGTTTTTACGAATGGTTACGATTCGACCTTTGCTCTATTTATCTGATTCACAATTACGATTTTGTAACTGTAAGTATTTAGTTACTATACCTACCTACAACACTGAGAAATCAGCATGACTAAACGTAAACAAAGCAATAGCGGCATATCAATTGACAGATCAAAAATACCTAGGTAATACATTCTAGTGGGAAAGTAGGCCTGCCTTCTTCGTCTGTCTGATAGAAAACTACCTAATAAAATCTATAGGTATCTCACTCATCATCAAGTAAAAATTATAGGTATGCTAGAATAAGTGACTTGCTTACCTTTCCTGTTCAGTAGGTAATCTGAACAGAAACAACTCTGAAATAGATGAATTGTTTAAACAGCCAAACACACAGCAGTTCTCCTGCGATTATCACACATTTTTAATTTATTTAGAGGTGCCGTAAAACCGTGACGCTCAAACTTTGAGCGATGTTAGCCCCGGCTGGCGCACTGAGAAACGGGTCGAGATTTTGTTAGAGTGTGCGTGCGCGACGCATAGATACTATGGAGCACACATATAAGCCGCGTGAGGTGCGATTGTATGAAGATAACTTACTTCCCACTCTTTATACTATGGTCACAGGTTCACAGTGCTTGTCATGTTATAAATAGTTATATAATCTAAGTATCTCAGATTTATTTACGAACATATTTTATCTAATATTAATTTTTCATTGATGCTGAACTGCTCGAATCTTCAGTGAATTTAAATTGGCAAAAATTAAGTTTCCTTATATTTTTCCTTTCAGGCAATGCCCAATATAATGGGTACTCAAGACCAATCAACAGTCCGAGGAATCCATCCCTTCGGGCTTGGAATCCGCCCATTCAGCCCATTAATCGCAACAGCAATCCATTGCCCAACAATGATTTGCCCCACGTCTTCCCTAATGCACCGCCGACACCAACTCCCGCCAACGAAATTCCAGAATCATCCACACTGATCCCAAACGATAACCAACAGCCTCCTGTAGAAGGTGAAGTATCGTTAGAACCTAATGGTGAGATACCTGAAACCAATGAAGAGGATACAGTATGCAAACAACGTTTTGGCTTCTACGGAATTAACTCAAAATGTGACATCTACATTGAATGTCGTGTAAGTATTATTGTGATGTACAAGTTCATAATAATTATCTGTATCAGCCGTATTGTCTACCGAACTGCTGAACACAACCTCCCCCAACAGGGCGAGGGGGGGGGGGGGGGGGGCTGGGTTTACCATAATCCCACGCTTGGCGCTTTGAGGATCGCAGTTTAAGATAGCTATGTTTGTAATGCGGGTGCTCCCGCGTGGACTAGATATGCGTGTGTATTGTAAGTATATCTTATATTTTTACAACTACACCAAGAGTAAAAGCTGACATAATCTGTGAATCTCAAGCCCGTGGAAGCTGGATTCGAACTAGCCAGCTACATGGTTGACAGGCTATCCACCAGCTACTGATGAGATATACTAGCCTTTATATAAGAAAACAATGATGACGTTAAATGACTGTCGTTAATATATATTTTTTTTTTTTATTTATATTATTGTGACGGAACAAGCTCGAGGCCTAGAAGAGCATTTCATCGCAGGTGACGAATTGCACTGCGCCCGTCGCCTTGAGACATAGTTGTTAAGTCTCATGTGCCTGTAATTTCACTGGCTCTGGACTGCTGCCGGAAAACACCGTTAGGTGCTTGGCGACAGATTTTCTGATTTTCTACTTGATGGTGGTAGCTAGCCAGGCGGGCAATAGCAAAATGCCCTTCACCATGCGGCGAAGCTCAAGCTGGCGGTGGGGATCGAACCAGGGACCTGCGGCACGGCAGTCCATAACTATTACCGGTCGCCCATCATTGTTTCAAAAGTCAAATCATAGCGTTAGGAATATAGTTATTTTCTATTCAAGGCCAATAGTCGCAAAATCACCACCAGGTGAAGCAATGATGGCCAATGGAACCAAAAAGTTTTATCATGTTTCGATACAATCTGTTCATTTGGTTCGGAGACAAAACTTTAGCATCTAATAGGTCTATAGTATCTTATGATGTAATAAGACCACTTGCAATAGTTTCATTTATCAGGTACCTATTATAATAACTTCAATTAATGTTGTTTTTTAGAACTACAAGGCCGCTGAGAAACTGTGTCCTGATGGAATGTATTTCAACAGAAATGCCCGGTGGCCTGAGTACCCCTGCGGCTATCCCTCCGACGTCCCATGCATTGGCAGGGGCACTGTTCGTAAGTATCCCCCAGTCCCTCTTCAAAGATTCCTCTGTATGTGTGTGAAATGGCACCACGCACGCATCGCACGGTTTACCAGTTTCTAAGTTCCTTTAGCATGTGACCGCCTTAGTGGGTACCACCACAGTATCTGATTTTCTGCCTCGCAACAGAAGTATGCAAACAAAGCAACGCATAGGTCACTGTAGTAAGTATCAATAGCCCATCGAAACAAAAAATGTATTGTCTCGAAACGAGATCGAGAGAGGTGACACTGAATCTGTAATGGAATGTTACACGTACAAGTTGATAAAGTGAAGCCTTTCACTTTATCAACTTGTACGTGTAACATTCAAAAATATCAGCAAATGGAATGATGTACTTATATTGTTATGTACCTACCTTCCATTATTAAATTCGATGGCATCAAGTATATTGAACCAAGAATACGGTAATGATATATTAAAATTAATCTCTCTTATCTTTTTCAAATTGATGGATAGGTACTAAGGTACTAGATTCGTATAAACAAAAAAGGAACCAAAAAGGGTTTAAGTTTAGAATGAGAAATGTCTCTAAAAGTCAGCTGCCGGAACACACCGATAAGCGTTAAGAAATTTTCCGGGGCCTGTCGTTGACTGAGTCCACTGAGTTTTCATTCTTAGTCGAACTAAAATAATACCAAATCAACACTTTATGATATAGAGATGACATAATAATCACACAAAATGATCACTGAGTAATGAAGCGAAAGAAATCAAAAAGATAGCTGCTTATACCTTCCCAAAAAATCAAAAGGTGGGCAGCAGTTCTGAATATCTGCCGTCTTACACTACGATCCCCAAGACGCCTAGAAACCGCAACCTAAGGAGGCTTTCGGTCAACGGTGGAATATCTTCCGGTTGTTAATATCATGTAAATGAAGAAACACTGACAACAAAACCATTTTCAGAACCAGCCAAGCCTACAACTGATTGTCCCCACCAGTTTGGATTCTACCCCCTCGGTGACAGGTCCCATTCTCCAATTGAGAGGTGCAGCCGTTACATGATGTGCTCGCAAGGCAGAGGAATCGTCATGAACTGTCCCTTCGGCCTGGCCTTCAACGAGGCTATTGGACGTTGCGACTGGCCAGAACAAATCCCGGCTTGCAAAGGTATGTCTGAACAAAATATTAACGAACTTGAGCCTTTAATGCAATAATAATTTTGGACAGTTTAGAGGTCTTTTGTCTGTACATATGATATCGTGGTTTATTCGCTTTCGGTATATTTGTAGATCCCCGTTAAGGGTGACTCTTTGCTTTTAATAAACTTTTTCTAAATAAATCAGGAGAGCTGTTAAAAACCTATAAAATGAGAATATAGAGCTTTCAATATTTATTCAGCTTTGTCTGCTTTTCGAGAATACAGCATGTGACCACGATATCACCGGATGGAAAGTGGTAATTTTATCGGAAATTAAGCATGCCTGTTTAAATGGTCTACTCGAAGCCCCTGAGATTATAAAATTACATTTAAATCAGTTATAATAACAACATAGGTGTCCATGGTTCATACTTAAATCTCCTTAGATCACCTCTTGATAAAACGAAAGAAAACAGATTTGCAGAAGCCCACTAAGTAGATGGACCACTGGTAGTAAGACCCGTTTTTCGCCAAATTGAACGGGTGAATCATGGACACCATTAAATCGGAGCATTACTAAGTTATACCACCGAATCAATAGTTAAATACTCACCTCGATTCAAGAAACAAGGTCGCTGGCAATTTGTTCGTTATATTTCTTACGTGTATACTTGCTACCTAGCTCTCTGAAATCTTTCCGACTTCTTTAGATCCAAAACATGTTATTGAACTTCGGTAATATTATACTTCTATCTAACCATTTATATCGGGATTCTCTTACAGATTTTCTGGGATTCAGTTGTCCTCTTGGTGAAAATGAACAAATTCCAGATATTGTTCAGAATTACAGGTACATTTTCTTCTTTATTCGTATTTATAATTTAACTTAACTTATATAAAAATTTAATTTACCTCCTTAGTACCTTTTAACTTTTCTGTTTAAATGCTTTCTTCATGTTTGTGATACAAAAAATACAAAGCAGTGATGGCTCAGTGGCATTGGCTATGGACTTCCGCGCAACAGGTCTATGGTTCGAATCGTGCCGCGGGCTTGAGCTTCACCGCATGGTGGTAGGGTATTTAGCGAATGCCCGCCTGGCTAGCGACCACCCTCAAGTAGAAAATCTGTCACCAAGCACCTAACGGTGTGTTCCGGCAGCAGTCCTTGTTCCTTCAAAATTACATTAAAAAAAACTTTAATAATATTTTATAAAACTGATAGAGTACTTAGCATTTGAACACACTCAACATTACCCATCATCTATATTTGACGGTAAGTGATGAGGTGGTTGAAGGTTTTGACATGGAATTGAACCTGGCCCCCAAGGACAGCTACTTGGTGACAGCTGTACTACTTGAAGATAGCACGACCGCGCATGCTTACGCTTCATATATTATTTCACTTATGCTTATGTATCTTTTTTTATGCTGATAGACCACAATCTTACCTGATGTTAAGTGATGATATGGTCAAAGGTTAACAGGCTTAACCTTAAATTACTCTCACTAACATAAGCTGCCGAAACGCACCATTGGTAACTTGCGCTGATTTTTAAAATGTCATCGTATCATCAGGATTTGAAATACAAGCCCGCGGTAAGATTTCACCGTGGACCCCAAAAACCATGCACAGTGGTCCATAGCCTGCTTTAAAAACCTTAAATCTTAATGTAAACAAATGTTAACTTGATGTAATATATTGCCAGATATGAACCAAATAATTGCAAGTACTTCTGGTCATGTGAGCTAGGCCGTGCTCGGCTACTATCCTGTGACTACGGGCTCGCATTCGACTCCGCTTCTGGACGATGTGTCACCGAGGACCTCGTGAACTGCAACCATGAGGAACACCCTCATTTTGAAAATGGTCTCGGAGAAGCAGAAATCTAAACCTAACTAACTCGCAAGTGTAAATACTGATGTTTCATCATAGCATGCAGTTGTGAAATTCAATTATGAAATAAATCTATCTTTCTGAATATATATTTCTTTAACACTTGTTTTCTATTTATACAGCCTTTTATTTAATCGAGACCGAGAAGAATCATATCATCACAGTTCCCATATAAGTTTTTTTCTAGTTTTTACATGATGTTTTAGATTGACTTCTTGGCTACGTAATACCCATACAGGTATTCTTTCCTGATAATAATGTAACTTACAAAATTACAACAAAAGGAAAATTTTTAACCACGACCGGGAATCGGATCTGCTTTTATCCGTCCCTTGAGCCGGGACATGCTATGCAAACTGGGTCAGTGACCCATACCTCAAATATGTCTTGTCTTAAGAGGACAGCGCGCAACATCTGCAATTAATCTGAATTGAACTTCAAACAAGACTGATTCTCTAATTAGCTTTATACTTGTTTACAATGCGCAAATTTTTCACACAAGGTAGAGGGTTGAGACCTCTTGTTTTTCTTCTGTACATTAGTGGTTTGCGACCACAAGACATCAATATCATCTATTTGCAGTCAATACCACAATTATTTGGGAAATAAAAAAAGCTGTACAATTCAATTAAATCTCTGCTGAACTTGGCTCAGAAAAAATAACTTGACCTAAGTATATCAAACTTTATTCAATTTCAAACACAACACAAAAAATAATATGTTAAATATATGACATTGCTGTAATAGCCCCCGTGGGGTATCGGGTTAGAATGTCATCCCTCCCATTTCTTCCTTTTTTTATGATTGATAGGTAGCCTTTGACTACTATCCTACCTGATGGTAAGTGATGACATGGCGAAGATGTTGTTCAGGCTAACCTAAAATAACTGGCTCTCAAGAACAGCTACCGGAACGCACCGTTAGGTGCTTGGCGACAGATTTCCCACTTGAAGGTGGTAGCTAGCCAGGCTGGCATTTGTAGAATGCCCCACCACCATGCGACACCTGTGGGTGTCGTAAAAGGCGACTAAAGGTAAAACATCGGAAGGTGGGTAGCAGCGCCTTCTGAGGAACTGATATCTTAAACTGCGATCCCCAAGCGTGCGGAATTATGGCAAACCCCCTAAATGGGAGAGGCTGTGTTCAGCATTCAACAATCCGACTGATACAGAAAGTAATAAACGAAGTAGAGAGCCCCGTATTTCTTCGGCATAATAATTGATAAGTATTATAATTAGAAGCCTCAGACTATTGAGTTGTGTTAATAATTAGACAGATTTGTTGACGTGATTGTACTGTCGCACAACACCGAGTGTAGCAGCTATATCATCCTCAATTAAAAATGTATAAGAGTCGTATGTGATGGGCAGGTGCTAGAGAGTTCCTCTACCAAAATCAAGAATACTTCCTGTGCCTTCACTCTATTATATATGCCATGTGTATTTTTCAAAGGTCTTAAACTTAATTCTTCAAAAACATTATGAAGAACAAAAAATAATTCCGTACTAACCCTATATAATCAAATTGTATGTATGTACCGTCGCAAGGATTATGTTTAAACATTCAAATGTAACTGTACTGTATATGCTAAACACAGCTTCCTCCATTAATAAGTTGGCATCATCAGGACCACTACCTAGTTATGAATGAAATTCTATTGTTATCATTATCGCCGATGCCAATGGGTTAAGCTGGGGGTTAGCCATAATCCCCCCGCTTGGCAGGCGGCTTGGGGATCTCCTCAGAAAGTGCTGCTGCCACCTTCTGGTGTGTTACCCTTAGTCGCCTCTTACGACACCCACGAGTAGAGATGGGGGAGTGAGATTCTAGCCCGGCACCCTACGGGATCTAAAATGGAAACTGTATGGCAATCCCAGCTTATAACAGTTTATCTAACAGTATTTTATACAAGAAAATTTACTCAAAAAGTTATCGTTTCAATTTGAAATTCATTCTATATTTTCGCTTAATATACGTCAATACTAAATAATACTTCGTCAATTAAAAAAACGGTGTCACGTAATTGTCTCGAGTGTTGATCGAATATCAATCTAAGTACTAGCCTAAATAAATAGTTTCACGCAATGTGTTGATATGTTACCAACGTAAAAAAGACAATGAAACAAAAATTTAGTCGAATTTTCTACCTAAATTCGAAGTCGTTCCTATATCCATTTGTTTGCTACGCAAATTATCAAAATAGTTTATTTTACTTGTATGATAATTTGAGTAGTAAATTCATTGAATACACATTATTTTCAGTTTTTTCAGTATTTTCAGTTTTTAGGCCATATTGCAGTAAGATATATCAATTACTAGACTTAACTTCCATGGAACCAGAGTAATATCATCAGGTCTATTACCATTGTCAAGCATTAGACCATTCGGTTCATCCATTGCTACAACTGACCAGCACCAACAAGAAAGAAGAAACATACAGTGGTAAACCCATGAGCTTCATAGATATATAGATTATTACTCTGACATATTGTTGTAACTGACCACTTCATAATTTTACTATTTAATTATTTGATTTTTATACATGTTGAAAGGATTTATGGGTTATTTTACCTGAAATAAATGAATTTGAATAGATAATGATAACAATTGAATTTCATTCATAAATGGACAATATCGGTTCTGCGTCATACGTAAGGGTTAAAGGCCTTTGATTTTTGCGTAAAAGCCGACACCGCAAGATGCTGGCCACAAAGTCTATAGACTTTATGGCCAGCATAGGGATGTCATATCTTTGTGATTAGATTATTATATGATTTGAATTTGAAGTGTTTGAAATTTTAATTATTTTACAGGAAAACGTTAGAGTATGATTTTATTTTAAATTCTCGTCAGAGCTTTATCGGTTAAGACTGGAGGGAAGTCTCGAATTTTCATACAAAATGAGAAAACGTCTCTACCCTCCTAAACAATCACCGATTTTGATGATTTTTGGAAATGTTAAAACTTGAAGAAGCTGCAATTGTCCTTATCGCACTATTCTGTTCGGGCGTTTAGCGGCGAGACAGCAACACTTTGTTAATATACCTATTTTTCTGTAGGAGCTTCTCTTCCCGTTCCTCTTAAGGTGAACGTGCTGACCGGCATGCTTCCGCTCTGTGCGTGTGGAATGTGTGTGTGTGTGTGGAACACACACGTATTGCTGGTTGGTAGAATAAAGAGCGAAATTTGATCAGGCCGCCAGGCGCGATGCAGCGCCGCGCGCCGTGAAGAATCCTGCTCATCAGTCATTAATATGGCAAACAACCAAAACGAACAACAAGTTACCTACTGCTGTTTGCAGGCTGTTTTTCATAGATCGATGTTTGCAGGTATACATTCTCTTGGTTGTTTGGTTCCTCGTTCTATCTAAAATATTTGCAGTGTATATTTAAAGAAATATCTACGTAATATAAATCCTAGATAGTAATAATATCTACATAATAGGTATGGTGTAGATTGCTAATATCGTATGCGGGAGATTATAATTTTTTTTTTTATTACTGGTGGTATGCCTTTATTAACAAAATACTACGAACTATATACAACACTACAGCTACTACAATAAAAGCATTTGGACTCATAGGCAGTGCAAATGCTCTAGCCCACTACCAGTTGGCAGCGTGCCCAGCATGCTGGCAACATTGCCCCGTTGAATTGCAATGCTTATTCTTTGAGCCAAATAGGTGCCAGCATTTTGATCACATCACTAGCAACTCAAGCGGTGTAGGTACATATCACTGTAGTTACGGTCGAGTGATGTAGCCCTGACCTGGCCGAAGACCACCGTCTTACCATGCACACTCCAAAATATTAAATAAGTATCCACTATCAACTGCATGGTAAGTATATGTGCCTTTTGAGCTTCTTTGCCGATGCAGCAGTCACAGCAGCCTTTCTTTGAGCTCTGTGAAGAATGATAAAATTGTTTCTATTGAGTGTTCTATTCGGGCAACGTTCCGCGTGCTTCGTCCATTTTATGGTCCATAGCCGTCCTACCGGGAGAACTACTCGCAGTGTGTTGGATAAATTTGAGTCCACTGGTTCTGTAAAAAATATACCAAAATCGTCGCTGCCGCTGTCCGGGAGAGTGTGCAGGAAATCCGAGGCAGTCAATTTAGCGTCACTCACAAGACTCGGCCTTTCGCATACCACAACACGACAGATTTTGCATTGTGAGTGTGACTAAGGCATCCGTATTAAATTCGACTGACCCATGAGCTTTTTTGTTTGTTTTTTATAGCTGATAGGCTATCCTGTGACTACTATCTCACCTGTTGTTTTTTTTATGCCTGATAGGTAAGCCTTTGACCACTATCTCACCTGATGGTAAGTGATGATGTGGTCGAAGATGTTGTTCAGGCTAACCTAGAAGTACTGGCTCTCAAGGACAGCTGCCGGAACACACAGGTTAGGTGCTTACTAGCCTACTACTACCGGTTAGCTAGCCAGGCGGGCATTCGCAAAATGCCCTACCACCATGCTAAAAAGTGATGATGTGATCTAAGATGTTGTTCAGGATAACCTAGAAGAAAGATCTAAGAGCAATGAATGCATCTCGAAAAAATCACTGTTTGGTGTGAATTTTGGACTGGTTGCGTCATTGATTAAAATTTCTTGACTTGACTTGATTTCGCGGGCATGACTTGTATGGGTGAGCGCTAGTGATATTACTGAGCGCTTCCGTGCTTCGGAGGGCACGTTAAGCCGTCGGTACGAAAGAATCGACATCTGTCAGCGTGCTCGTGGTGGACATTTGCCAGATATCATTTTTCATTCATAATTGCCAAACTTTTCTCTCCGTAATACAATAAAAAATTTAATTATATTCATCTAAATTCTTTGTTTTATTTTGTTTTAGAAGACAAAATTCTTGTTGAAAAACCCTTTAAACCTAAAATATGAAAGCTTATAGTACTATAATATGATATTTTGAAGATTTCAAACTAGTTTATAAGTATAATATAACTAATTAATAGTTATTTGTGCAACAAGAGAGCAGTCGTTTTTTGCTGCGAGTGCTGATTTTGAATCCTGAGTGTGGCGAGGTATTCAAAGACACGAGATTCAAAAAATTTTGCTCTCGTGTAACACACATAACTTTTCACTTTAGGAGATAAAATAATAAACAGGAATAGATTGAAATAACTATTATCTTATTCAACTCTTTACGCCAGCCATGAAATCTTTTATTTAAATTAAGGCGTGTTCGGAAAAAGCACCCATGATTTTAATATTGTAATCCGCATGGCTTATATTACAGAAAGACAAATATACGATAGGAAAAATTTAAATCACGTGCGGGATTCGAACTCGCGTCCATCCACCCTTTTAGCCGGGGTATGTTCTAACCAATTGAGCTAACATGACATGACGTCATAACTCAAATCTTTCCTATAGTTCTTCAACCATCGTTTATATACTTACAACAATAAGTTAAAACTAAACAACTAAACAAAAATAAGTAAAATTCTTAATAATATTAAAAGACTTAATAAATTACATTAAAAGACATAATTATCTTTATTGCAATTTTTTTTACGTTAGCACGAAGTTCCGAACATGTTTGTCTTTGAGGTCGAATTCAAAATCGGAACTTAGAAAGGGCTGGTCTTTGCCTTTCTCTCTTTCTAATGGCTGGAAAGAGATAGAGTGTGATTAACCCAAGGCTGAATAAAATATTCGCGGCTATCTTTTTTTTTATGGGATAGGAGGGCAAACGACCAGGTGGCTCACCTAGCGGTAAGTGATCACCTTCGCCCACGAATATCCGCAACACCAGAGGTATCGCGGATGCGATGCCGGCCTTTGAGGAGGGAATATGCTCTCTTCTTGAAGGCCCCTTAGTCGTGTCCGTTCGGAAATACTGCACCTGGCAGCTGGTTCCATATTGTCGCAGTGCGATATAGAAAATGCCGTGAAAATCGCAAGGTTGTGGACTTCCAGACGTCGACATGAAATTGATGAAACATCATGCTTTGTCGGGACGTCCGATCTCGAAATTGAGCTGCAGGTAGTAAATCGAACAGTTCCTCAGAACACTCCCCGTGATAGATGCGGTAGAAGATGAAGAGTGATCCAACATCTTTACGTAGTGCCAAAGGGTCGAGCCGGTCGGAGAGAACTTGATCGTCAACACCTTTTATTCCTGTGCGTTCCAGCTTATCCAGTAGGATAGGAATAGAGACGGTGTCGAATGCTTTCGACAAATCTAGAAAGATCCCTACAGTTTTTAGTTTTTATCGAAGTGTTTAATAACTGTATCCGAAACTTCTAAGACAACGCGTTGTCTCGTCGTCGGTTTCAGTTTACTTGTTTCGTCTAAAACCGAACTGATTATCAGACAGTATATTGTGTTGATTCAGATAATTTAAGAGTCTTTTGTTAATAATTTTCTCAATATATTTGACAATACTGTAAGCACAGAAATGGGTCTATTATTTGGAATAATATCTCTATCTCTACTTGTAAAGATAGGGTGCACGATCGCGTTTTTGAAAACTGTTGGGAAAATGCCGGATGTGAGACAGAGATTAAAAACACAACAAAAATTGGAATAAGAACGTGTCTCGCAGTTTTGATTACCAGGGTACCAGGTACCAGGTACTTCTAGGTTAGCCTGAACAACATCTTCGACCACATCATCACTTACCATCAGGTGAGATAGTGGTCAAAGGCTAACCTATCTGGCATAAAAAAAAAAAAAAGATTACCAGGGTCGGTATTCCATCCCATCC
This sequence comes from Plagodis pulveraria, assembly GCA_963890685.1. Taxonomy (NCBI): domain Eukaryota; kingdom Metazoa; phylum Arthropoda; class Insecta; order Lepidoptera; family Geometridae; genus Plagodis; species Plagodis pulveraria. Next base: position 26,077,565 of record OY982950.1, on the reverse strand, counting down.
TACAGCAGATCTGTCTTTGAGGCTCAAAATAAAGGATTCAATTTCGTTATTATCAACGTTAAAAATAGCCATAGAATTTAGATTATATGAATATTGAGTGTACAGAGAAGGCCTAACTGAACTAGATCGGGATCTTGGTACCCCAATACCTTCGTTTGTTATTTTCGACGCTAACTGTGTTCCCACGCTTGCAAAATAAGAGTTTATTTTATCAACAGATTTATAAGGCTCTGAACACAAATTTAACAGATCGGAGGAATGTGTTTGTTTACTTTTAATATTGGCAAAACGCTTTATTATTTGCCACGTTTCCTTAGGATTATTAAATTTATCGACTCTCGATATTTTTCCCGTGTCACCTATAGACTATTAATATCCCAAATATATCGACTTTTCACAAAAATGCTATTCTCGCGAGTGGTAGATATAAAAATATGTCCACAGATGAACTTGTGTTCATGTGTATAGAAAGTATAATGATAATCCCGATATCGCAATGTTGCGTGTCGATCGCAAGGGCTTGATATTTATCGATAGTGATATTGTGAGAATAACACAAAACTACATGACTCGATATTCGCCATGTTTTCTCGATATTTATCTACTATGATATTCATATCACTGCACGAGAATCGCCGTCCTGGTCTTCTGTATTTGTATATATTCGTAATTATTTTTTATATTCTTAAGTAAATTATTGCAAAAGGTTATGTATCGAAAAAATTTGGTTTTGCGAGTTTCATTAGTAGGGTTTGATTTGTATTTTTGTATATTTTATCTCTCTGACGTATACATCTTAGAAGACCAGGAGTAATCCAGGGCTTTAATATTCTTTTTCTACTAGAGGTGGTAACTTCTTTGGTATATTGGTATGTTTACAGCAGAAGAAATGAGGGTTACCAACTGTTCAGATACACTTTCAGGGCATTTTGTAGAGAGTACAGTGGAGTAGTCTGTAGATTCTTAAGCTTTCACGATTGCTGGTATATTTTTGTGATAAACATACTGAGGTGACGAGCACAGATATCCTCTCTGACGTAAAGACAAAGTTCTGAAAAAAAATAATTAAAAAGTTACTTTGTCTCACTCAGTGAGCAAAATCTCATTTTGCTCTGGCAGCAGCTACTGAAGTGAAAAAATAATTAAATGTATCGACATTACATCTGCATTTACGTATGCACATAACAAATAGTATTTTATAAGTCGTTCACACTGGTCCACCCAAAGAGGCTTGGTTTTCAATTAGTAGAAGTACCCTTCTTTTACAATTGTTTGTATTATTTGTGTACAATATACATTTCTTTGCTCTAGCTACCGAGTGTTATTTTCATATATGTAATTAAAAAACATTTTATCCTAATAATAAAATCTCATGACAACTAAAACGCTAATGATGTATCCAATTTAGTGGTCCAGTAAGTACTTTGGTCATTTTATGATACCAATTATAGCATCTTCATCAATGTTATTATTAATTATCAAACAAAATCATTAATTAGAAAATATATTACACTTGAATATTTATCGTCCATTGTGTTGATAAGCTAACCACAAAAATACTAGACCATATAAAAGCACGTTTCCTCTTCTTGAGATCATTGACTGTTAGTTGTTTTAACAGCAGACATGTTACGGACATTGTCAGTAATATGTTTTCTGGTAGCTTATGGTGAGTTTAGCCTTTTATTTTGACATACCTATTCTGTAATAATATTCACTTACTATTTACTCTTTTTACTATATACTTTTTACTTGTATCTACTAATGTATTCATTGGGATATTATAGTTGGAAGATAATGCTGTTTGGTTAAAGATATTACTAGCAGACCGCCCCGGCTTTGCACTGGTATTTAAAAAATAAATTAAATTGAAACACATATAAAGTTGTTATTGTGACTGTAATAAATAAACATTTGGACTTTTTTGAAGATATTGATAAATAAAATTGATATATAAAATTGTAGTACATCACTTTGCTCTGTTGTCAACAATTTCCGCAGCGTACGCGATGTAACGATGTTTTTCACTCTGTGGGTTACATTATCGAAGATTTAAAACGGATCCCTAAGTTTAAAAAAATTCTATAGCCTATGTTCATCAGGGATAGTGTAGGATGCTAATGGTGAAAGATTTTTTTTAATGGCTCTTAAGAATTTTTTAAGTTCATTTATTTGTTCATTCAATACATCTAAAATATAAAAATACTAATCTTTCCTCCATACATTGACCTATATATACTAGACGCAACATCTTTAACGAGGATAGTCGACCAGTGCAAATATGCCGGCCGGCATACTCTCCTCCACACGCAGCTATTATGCGTATTAAAGATACACTATTGATAATACAACATTTTCGAACGTAAAGCGCGTGTAATCTCTAGGTGTGCCGAGCTGCGTGTGGAGGAGAGTATGCCGGCCGGCATACCTGCACTGGTTGACTATTTTCGTTTGAGATGTCGTGTCTAGTATATATAGGTCAATGCCTCCATATTATATTAGTATAGATATAGAAATGTCAATAATCACTTCACAATTTTTTTTTGTTAATTTTCCATGTGTTTCGATACTTGTCCTTATGCCATATCTTGTTGTTTTCATTTCATAGATCAGTCTGATTCACGATTTCATAGATCCATGGTCAGATTCTTGACTTCTCTTCACTAAATAAGTTCTTTCTGTCAATGTCAGTATTTTTTCAATATTATATTCTGTAGTTCAATCCTATTTTTTCCATGGAAGTAATAAGTACTTCGTAGTACTTATTACTTCCATGATTTTTTCACGTGTGTGTTTCTTTTTATTTGTCATTTTCACAATTTAGGTACATAAAAAAGATTTATAACTTTTTGAGCATAGAAGATACATAATTATATAATGCGACAAATGTGTGTGATTGTAGTCTTGCCAGCTGATAGTGATAATGAGTACTGTCGTCTAAGATGAGATGAAACCGAACAGTTGTAATATTTAACGATTGTGAAGGTAGTTATAGAGCAGGTATGGGCAACCTTTGGAGTGTAGCGTGCCACATTATACAATAATCATGCAGTCGGGGGCCAAAGCAATAAAAACCTTATTTATTACACAACTGCCCAAAAACGGAGTGTTATGTTGTCGAGGTTCATATAGGGGAATAAGGAAATTCACAAACATACATACATACGTATGTATGTTTGTGAATTTCCTTATCCCCCCATAACTTCTAAACGGTTCAACCGATGAGATGAGATATCGTTAGATTCGTCTTGATAGCGCAAGTGAAATTAGCTACATAAAACAAAAACAAACTGACAGGTTTTAGACGCCATATTGTGAGACTTATTTTTCATACAAATCCATAGAGTGAACACCTATTAAAATAAAGGGCTTTAAAAACGATTCCATATACCTAATATAATATATACTACTTGCAGTTTTAATCTCAATGGAACGATAAATAATTTGTAGTCGGTTAAAGGTAAAACCTTTTTAATTAATTTATTGGTAATTAAGTTTTGTTTAACGATACATGTATTAGGATAATTTTAAAGTTAATTCATGTGTAATGTGTTAATGTGATACTTGATTCTGAACTTCGGAAACAATTTTAGCTATCCATTTTCTAAAGTCGGATAATCTATTAGTTAATTACTCCGACAGTAATTTATTGTCAAAAGGTCTGGCGGGCCAGCTCAAAACCTGAGACGGGCTGGATCCGGCTCTAAGGACGGAAACAATTTTAGCTATCCATTTTCTAAAGTCGGATAATCTATTAGTTAATTACTCCGACAGTAATTTATTGTCAAAAGGTCTGGCGGGCCAGCTCAAAACCTGAGACGGGCTGGATCCGGCTCTAAGGACGGAAATTGCCCACATATGTTATAGAGCATCGTAATTTTTGAGTTTCATACCCAAAGGGCATACTGGAGCCCCTTATGTTTGTGTGTCTGTGAGTCCGTCCGACAGTCTCTAGCTCGTAAACCTGATTTATTATATGTATGAAGTTGACCCACAGATGAATTGAATTGACAGTAACTTAAATTTTAACATTATTATTTATCAGGGGGCTCTAATAAATGAGAATGACTGTCAGCTGAAAACATTTTTTTGTACTCTAACATGGTGTCATCGTCTGGAATACATTGAGTAAAATACAAATTAATTTTTTATTTATTTTATGTTATAAATGAAGTAAACGAGGAGCCATAAATGATGGCAATTTAAGATTGTCATTGTTACGGGATCTATCTCAAAAGCAAATTTAATCAGAAATCTTTAATTTCGGTATTTATATTTGGTAATTATATATATTATGAATGAACGATAACAATACCGACCTATCACTCTAATAGGCTGATGCTTGACTCGCCTTGGCAAGTTTTAATCATTTAGTGTAAGTGTATATTATAAGTATTATGTATCTACATATGATTAAAAAGCACTATCACATGCTAAGCAAAAATATTTTTTACAAATTTTTAGAGCCCAAAATTTTAGGCATCATGCATGAAATCGGAGGTTGCGGGTATGATTCCCGCCCCGGCCTAAAATTTTGTGCTCCAATAATTTCTAAAAATTACTTTCGCTTAGCACGCGTAGGAGCTTTGTAATCATATTTAGAAATATAGAAGGGTAGCGACATCATTCCGAGCGTTAAGTGTTTGAAAAAGCACTTTCGATCAGATGAAGTCTAGTCTGGTTGATGGCCGCGCACTGTCCCCCTGTGACGGTTAAAGTAATACAATTGTAGCACGAAATTTCGGCTAGCAATAGGGTGCCCAGGTCGCCAAGTGGTTTAGGCATCCGGCGCAAAATCGGAGGAAGCCGGTTCGATTCCCGCCCTAGGCAAAAATATTTGTGGTCCAATAATTTGTAAATAAGTATTATGTTGTTATTATTTATCAGTATCATATATGGGTGCCTATTCGTATTAAAATATTAATTATATAAAAAAAACTGTATTATATTATTCTATTTTACGGATATAAATAACGTGTACCTGTAGAATATCTATATATTGTAATAGAGTGGGTATGTATGTACAAACGATGTTTTTAATAATGTTTTATTAGTAAGTTAATACCTAAAATTGTTATTCTGTTTTCACCACCTATTATATATATATATGTATCTTGAAATGTGATACTGTCCATACAGAGGTCGTCTGGAAGAAATGCTATATGCGATAAGACCGCCAATTGCACAACCATAGTCAAAGAACACTGTTTATAAGATTATTTTAATGTATATTTGGTGTGCAATAAAGAGTATTGTATTGTAATATACTCGTACAGGCTCAATCTGGAATGATAGCTAACTCACAAATGTAAATGCTAGAACACACTGTTATGTCCTTGGCTACCAATGTCTCCTCAGGAATGGTACCGAACCAAACCCACATTCGCAAAATGCCCTGCCACCTTGCCAAGTGTTTTCAGACCACCCACGAAAGCCTTCGACGTAGCCACTGCTATCCTAAGACAACAACTAGAACCAACGGTTTTACGTGCCCTCAAAAGCAAGACAGTGCTTAGTAGTAAAGATCACCCATCACCATCATGTTGCTCATCCTAGTTGATAGGTTAATACCACTAGGCAAGCTTCACTTAAAAATGTTATATATAAGAAGGTGGTTCCGTTCTTACAAGTCATTTGTTATTTTTTGCAGTTACTGCTCAAGGATTGGTATCATATTATGGCGGGTCTAGTGTACGAGATCAAAATAGACCTCCGTCATCAATAACAACACAACCGCCTGCCCCATATGGCTATTCATACAATAATGGACCAAATGCATACGGTAATATAAACAGGGTTCTGGCGAATTCGCCTCAGCAAGGACTATCAGCATCTTCAAATAACTATCGACCTGATAACAGATACCCCAGACCTCAGCCGGTGAGACCACAGTCAGAGCCTACTACAGGACCTTACAATCCAAGCCTGTACCCACAACCTAACCCTAGGCAAGAACTTTATAACCCAAGCTTGTATGGACAGCCTAACCCAGGATCTTACGATCCAAGCTGGCTCCTGCAACCGGACTCTGCACCAGGACCTTATGATCCAAACTTGTACCCGCAGTCAGACCCTACGCCAGAAACCTACGATCCAAACTTGAACTCTCAACCTGGCCCTACGCCGGTATCCTACGATCCAAGCTTGTACCCGCAGCCTGACGCAACTCCAGGAACCAACGATCCAAACTTGTACCCGCAGCCTGGCAGTACGCCAGGATACTACGATCCAAGCTTGTATCCGCAGTCTGACCCTACGCCAGAATCTCACGATCCAAACTTGAACCCGCAGCCTGACACTACGCCAGAAACCAACGATCCGAACTTGTACCCGCAGTCTGACCCTACACCAGAAACTCACGATCCAAACTTGAACCCGCAACCTGGCACTACGCCAGGAACCAACGATCCAAACTCGTACCCGCAGCCTAGCAGTACGCCAGGATCCTACGATCCAAACTTGTACCCCCCGTCTGACCCTACACCAGAAACCAACGATCCAAGCTTGAACCCACAGCCTGGCACTACGCCAGAAACCAACGATCCAAACTTGAACCCGCAGCCTAGCACTACGCCAGGATCCTACGATCCAAACTTGTACCCGCAGTCTGACCCTACGCCAGATACTCACGATCCAAACTTGAACCCGCAACCTGGCACTACGCCAGGAACCAACGATCCAAACTCGTACCCGCAGCCTAGCAGTACGCCAGGATCCTACGATCCAAACTTGTACCCCCCGTCTGACCCTACACCAGAAACCAACGATCCAAACTTGTACCCGCAGCCTAGCAGTACGCCTGGAACCAGCGATCCAAACTTGTACCCGCAGCCTAGCAGTACGCCAGGAACCAACGATCCAAACTTGTACCCCCCGTCTGACCCTACACCAGAAACCAACGATCCAAACTTGTACCCGCAGCCTAGCAGTACGCCAGGAACCAACGATCCAAACTTGTACCCGCAGCCTAGCAGTACGCCAGGATCCTACGATCCAAACTTGTACCCCCCGTCTGACCCTACACCAGAAACCAACGATCCAAACTTGTACCCGCAGCCTAGCAGTACGCCACGAACCAACGATCCAAACTTGTACCCGCAGCCTAGCAGTACGCCAGGATCCTACGATCCAAGCTTGTACCCCCCGTCTGACCCTACACCAGAAACCAACGATCCAAACTTATACCCGCAGCCTAGTACTACGCCAGAAACCTACGATCCAAACTTGTACCCGCAGCCTAGCAGTACGCCAGGATCCTACGATCCAAACTTGTACCCCCCGTCTGACCCTACACCAGAAACCAATGATCCAAACTTGAACCCACAGCCTGGCACTACGCCAGAAACCAACGATCCAAACTTGAACCCGCAGCATGATCCCACACCGGCAACTTACGACCCCACGGTGACGCCACCACCATTACCGAGTTCAACGGCTGCTCCAGGCCCTTCACCTTTTCCCCGACCCACGACTCTGATACCTAGCCGTGATCCATACCCACGACCTACTCCAGACTATCCTCTAGCAACAAGTGACAGACCACATGTTTCCAATCCTTCAAACCCATATTACCCTAACGATGGCGTTACGCGACCACCATCAAGACCAACGTATACGACGCCCCATCCATTTGGAAAACCTGATAACACACCGAAGCCACTACTACCAGAAGGCACAGAAGTACATAATTTTAACTGCAGCCATGGGAATGGTTACTACGGAATTATGAATCAGTGCGATATCTATATTGAATGTCAGGTGAGTATTGAGAATTATCCACGTATTGACTTACGTACTTTTAATAAAAGGAAAGAGTGTTTTTTTTACCGAAATTAATTTGAATATAGAAAAAAAACACTTTACCGCGCCAGTCACCCAGGACATAGTTGTTTATTTCAATCGTTGTCCTTTTAAAACAATCCAAAGATTTATTTTTCTACTGAGGTACTTATAGCTTTAGACGACTATTTAGTACCACTACGGCAACAAATTTATTGTGGATTGATTATTATTCAATTAATTCAAATTATAGATGTTTCGCATCAGAGCCATCTGTACGTGCCAAGCTAGTTATCGACAGACAGTGCGAGTAAATAGAAATCAGGGCGCCACTTTTTTTTTTTTTCATTTCTACCTAAATAATAATATTATCTCCGTACACAAGTACAGTACATTTAAACATATTTTTGTTCCTCGTAAGTGTGCTGAAAAACGTCGTATGATAATCGTGAGCATGTTGGTCATTACACTTTCGGCTCTGTTACGATACCAACATAGCGCACTTGTATCATAATTTACTATTAACTAATTATTTCATTCATTCTTCTTCGTGTTAATTATTGTAGGCCTCCGACATATCATAACGACTGCTCTTCGAAACACGGAAGCGCTATAAGTAGTCAATGTTACATATAGCGGTCACCCATCAAAGTAGTAACCGATGCAGAGAAAATTGCTTTACCGAGTAGATCAGTAAATAACGTCTCCAATACGAACTTTTCATAAAGAGTACATTTCAAACAACTGTTTTACAAATAACATAAGTACTTATCAAAGTGTGTTTTCCTACTGTAAGCTAAATGTATGTTATGGTAAATTTTCAGAGTGACGATGCCAAGAAGTTCGTTTGCCCAGATGGTCTTCTCTTCAACTCGAAGGCACGGTTTCCAGAATACCCGTGCTCGTATCCATCAGAAGTACGGTGCGAAGGAGGCAAGCAGCGTAAGTGTTTGGTATTATTTCAGTATTATTTTCCGATACATTAATTCATTTTGTAATAAAGTCCATCACTGACGGTTTTATTCGAAGCTATCAGTTTCTCTTAGAAACTAAAAACGTTGTACGTCAAGCGTTTGACGGGGCATGCATTTTACAAATGCGTGCTTAACTAGTTACGACCTCCCCAAGTAGAAAATCTGTCACCAAGCACCTAACGGTGTGTTCCGGCAGCTGTCCATGAGAGCCAGTAATTCTATACCAGCCTGAACAACACCTTTTACTGCGTCATCACTTACCATATTAATACTAGATATCTAGTGAGATTTTGGTCAATGGCTCGTTTCTAAGCTATTAAATAGAGCACAGTACATTTTAATTCATGGAATAGCTTTGAGTCTCTTAGATATGCATATCTTTTAGACATCCAGCTGATAATTTGGATAAGTTAAATAATATCTTCTGACTCTTCAGTATGAAGCATACAGTTCAATACGCAAAACGTTCAATATGCAGAGTTTAAAGTTTAGCTTTAAGTAGTTACTTAATTTTCTCAATCTGTCTCTCTCAATCTTACAGCCAAAACTGCTTTATAGCTGCTTTATATAAAAGTTCAAAAAGATCACTACTAAAATCGATTTTTATTCAAAACGCAAAACGTTCTTTAATGAGAAATACACAAATCGTTCAAAACGCGAAATGGGTATTCCACATGGTTTAATATTAGGGTCTTTTTTGTTCCTAGCATATGCATATTAATAATGATTTACTATATGATGAAAAAAAACCTTTGTGGTATTATTCTATTAGTGGATGACTCGTCTTTTCCCTGATCTTTAATCTACATAAAAAAGATAGCATACTAACAAGTACCTAATGCAGATACCTAATATTTATTTCAGAAAAGCCTCAACCAACTAACGAATGCCCGCAACGGTATGGTTTCTATGCATCGTCTGATGGAGAATGCAGCAAGTACATAATGTGTCAAGAAGGAAAGGCCACGGTTATGAATTGCCCTCTAGGATTGGTGTTCAATGAACAGCTGAGCGCTTGCGATTGGCCAGTGAACGTGCCACAGTGTAATCCCGACGGTAAATTCACGTGACGATTCAATTCTAATGTCAGATACATGATTGTTATTATACATTACTCATTTATAAAATTGATCATTTTAATTTCAGCGTTCAGAGATTTTTCATGTCCAAAACCAGCTCTGAATGATGACGGTGAATTAAGTAGCATCATATACAAATACAGGTAAGAAATGAAAACTCTAAAGATTTCACGCAAATTTTGACAAATGAATAATTTTCAGATTTTTCATAACATTTTTTTAGATTATAATCATTGCCATAATTTCAATAATCGATTGAACCCCATGGTTTTCCACAGACGCCTGCCAAGCGTGGGGATTATGGCAAACCCCCGCTTATTTATTAGAGAAGCTGTATACAGCAGTGGACGATCCAGCTGATAGAGTACACTATAATAATTGTAGCGACACATTTTGTCCCATTAGTTCCATCGCGTAGCTCTATGATAGCACAACAGACGCTAGCTACTACGTCCCAAATTATTTTCCTTTTTTGGCAACAGATGCAAGTAAAGCTCCGGCTCTCTTGTATTCCGTGTACATCGATATACAAGAGTATTTTTTGACAAATACTTTATATAAGCCCTTTTTTCGAATAATTTACCCTTAGCCCCTAACCCTATGACGTGCAAACAGCGGTCGTAAATAGATTTCTCTTTTGTGGCAGTTGAAGTTTTAGCAGACTTCGCAGATTCCATGCAATTCTCTACTAAGGGATTTAGTTATCAGTGAAAACCTGCCTATACCTACCGTAGGCTCTATATAATATTTTCTATTGAAGTCACTTACTTAATTGGCGCCTGAAACGAACCCCCAACGCTATTCAAAATAGCCTAAATTCAAGTAGTGTGTCCGTGGCCATAATAGTAGAAGATTCTTGCCAACGCGTTTTTTTTTCTGTTACCTGCAGTTTATAGATTATGTTATTGTTGCCAGCTGGGTGTTGAATGTTTTCTATTCTAAGAACTGATGAATAAAATTATGGCATTAGTCTAGAAATAGTCATTTATTTATATTAAATTTTTCCAGATACGGTGCACATTGCAAGCTTTACATTGCTTGTCTACAAGGACATCCAAGACTTTTGAGCTGCGACGATGGATTATCATTCGATGAGTATTCACAGTCGTGCATCTCTTCAGAATACGTCAATGGTTGTGAAGTACCAACGTCTTATCGGATCTGATCAAAACATACTTTCGTTGTGTTACCATAATAACCACGACCGGAAAAATAAAAAATCTTAGTATACTTGATACACAGGTTGACAGCAAGTCCAGCTAAAAACTGTAGTTGATTTGTTTCCAATTTATTGTAAATATTTTTTATCATTTACTGCATTACTTATTGTTAATACTTTTTGTGTCATTAATGTAAATGGTTAATCCGTTTTACTCCTTTATAATTGAAGTGAATAAATAGTTTGATACTTATAATATTTGATATCTTTGACCACATGCACACTGCTGGTGAAACAGTAGCCAAAGGCTTTTCTTTAATTCATAATAATGTACTAATGATAAATAAAAACCACAAACTAAAGAAATATTTAAGAAGACATTAAAATATTTACATCTACTGACGATTGCGCTTGATTTCCCTGTTAAGTCGAATTGACGTTAGAAACGCTACGTAGCATAATTAGTAGAGAGGGTAATAATTTTGGACGCGTATCTCTTCTTAAATATCTGGTATGTTAAATAACTATATTATAAGATATATCCACAAAGTCTGTGTCTGAATCTATTTATTATGAATCTGAATCTATATTTATCATCTATGGTAATATTATATGGACAAAAGATTTGTACTTTGGTATGTAACGAATAAAAATAAAACTAATGGAGCTAGTTGGAAAATTCTTTCACAATTAGAATCCCACATTATCATTCCCGTATGGTTTAAGCTATTGAATATAACGATTATTACACGGCTCGAAGCAGATTTTCATATGCAATAGGGAGTAGCAGACTTTTATAGCTACTTTAAAAATTAGTTTTCAGTTCTTTACACAATGAAGTATGATAGATGAAGAAATAAAGTTGGATTTCCTAATCAAAATGTTTTTCACGTGCAACTAGAATTTTACTTCTGTGAAAGTTGTAATATGATTGGGAACTTTATTTAAATCCGCACACAATTACCTAAGAAGGTCCTTTTATTTGTCTTTGCTAATCAAAAACGTAGCACCGATATTTTATCTTTATTCCTAGTGTTGTAATCGTGATTATCGCCGTATTTTTTTCTACGTACATAATATTTCCAAATATATATTCAGACTGGGTAAAGTTAAAATTAAAATTTCTCTAAAAATATTCCTAGGATCCGTTTCATATATAACTCGAATTGCACGCTTTTGTAAGATAAAGAATGTCTCGCAGCAGCAGCTCTTCACAGTACACCATTTCAATACAATACACCATACGACATAATACTGTGGAAGTACGCGAAATAAACTAGTAGAGCAGCTTTAGATAGCGAGTTTGAGCTTCTAAACGCCAAAAAAAATCAGTCAACTGTTGGCTCATAAGCTTGTCCCGCCCGGTCAGTGGCGACAACGCCGTTTTACGGAAAACACGCATTCTCTGGCAAAGAAATATGACGATTTGCGTTATAAAAGTATGCAGGAATTACATAAGACGAGTGAAAACTGTTGAGATGTGCACAACTGAAATAATTACGTACCATCGGCAAGTAAACTTTATATTAAAATTATGTTACAGGACTAAAACTGAAACCGTGAAATTTTATCCTAACATCAAACTGATTTCCTTTCCCAACGCCTCAATTCAGATTTCCCCTCATAAGGGCTTTTTTCCCCTCAACAATTTTTCTGCTGCAGTTTTTAGTTTTGGCCCTAGTGTAATAACTAAAAAAATAATAGGTTTTAATCGATTGTTTTCTATAACCTGCCCACGCCTCTGGTTGTACTATACTATAATTATATTATTGACACTAAATGCGTCATCAAAATTAGCGACAAAAATTGTCGACGATTTGTTTTTCTTCCCCTCTGGACCCTAATTTCCCCTCAAAAGGGGAAGTTCCCCTCATTGTGGAAACACTGCGTCAAACACAATTAACGCCATTTTTATTTTTATTTATTGGCAATTGGATATAATGTAGTCGCTTTTCTTTGTCTTACACTGTGTGATAGAGGTATCCAAATGTTAAATTGTTGATGCCCAAAACTCAGGTAAAACCTAAACAGGGCATCAGGATCAGTCGCGGTAGGATAACTTAAAATATATAATGAGAACGCTTAATTTTGTAAGTAGACTTAAGAAAGTGTATATCATAGCTATGTAAAAGTTTTCGGGACGTGTGCTATTTTACTGACTGTCAGGGGCGGCCCTATTCTCAGAGATACTAGTTTCTTAGTTCTGAGGGTAGTGTTTCTTTACAGCGATTGGTGCGGCCTGCGTCCTGGAGCATATATGTGCCCTAAGTAACATACTTACATTGTACCTACACATGTTTCTTTTTTTGTTTTTTTTCTTATTAATAGTTCTACATATATGTATTCCTTACTGCGACATCACGTAAAATGTATTACTTGAAATAAAAAAATATTATTATTATGAATAATTGACGCCATTTTTAACAGAGTTGCCCTGTTCGTTAAATCAATGTTTCGTACAGTTTCGTATATCAGGTTAGCTTATTTGAAAAAAAAAATGGAACCAAAATTCATATTTTTAAGATAAAATCTCCGCCATTTAACCTTAGTGTTGCCTGTTTATCCCCAAGTAAGTATTGGATACAGCACTTTGCCTGCTTATACATATTATGATATCATCAATCATTCAAAAGTACCTATTATCACAATATTGTGTGTACCATACGACCGACCCGATACCGACTTCGATAAGTTATTTCACACATTTGGATGTTAAAGTCGGTTCATTTATATAGTTAAAAAAAAATTATCACCCTTTTTAGTGACCCTTGCTACTTATGGGCTTATGTAACTTACCACCAGATATTAACATGTAACAGACAAAAATAGTAAATTTTCACCAAAATTAAACCCGCATTTTAATGTAAACTTAAAACCAAAGTTTTAACATCTCGCTATCATATTTAAGTAATTACTCCAAATAAATTATTATTAACCCAAAAGTAGTAAATGATTACCAAAACAAGTAAACGATCAACAAAATTAAACTTGCTGTAATAATTCTGCTGGGGCATCGCGGGCCGCTTTTTTTTTAATGCCTGGTATATTAGCCTTTTACCACTATCTCACCTGATGGTAAGTGATGCTTCGACCACATGGTCGAAGATGTTGTTCCGGCTAACTTAGAAGTACTGGCTCTCAAGGACAGCTGCCGGAACACACTGTTAGGTGCTTGGCGACAGATTCTCTAATTGAGGGTGGTAGCTAACCAGGCGGGCATTCGCAAAATGCCCTACCACCATGCTATAACGACTGCCATCCTAAGACGACAACCGGGACCGACAGTTTAACGTGCCCTCCAAAGCACGGAAACGCTCACTGTCACTAGCGGTCACCCATCCAACTCATAACCGCGGGTGACGTTGCTTAACTTTGCTGATTGGCTAAGAACAGCTAAGTAAACTTCGCTATGAGCTCTTCATGGCCGCTGCCGTGGCACGCACGCTTGGCTCCCGCGTTGTGTGGTCACAAGTAACCAACGCTCCTCCTCCCTTTGCTCGTCGTCGCACCTAAATGTGACTTTGAGATTTCGTGATCTTTTACTACATTTGGTGTTCGAATATAATTTTTGTTAAAAGATCTAAGGGTATCCAAGCATTTTATGGTAGTCATTACATTTAATCCCCTACTTATGGGATCAATTGTCACTCACTGTCAATGACTTAATGCCTGGAGAATTAGCTATTAAGTCATTGATAGTGAACTCTTCTTCACAGCGATTCTCATCATCACCTTCATGGAAAATTTTAGTTTTTGCTTATTTGAAATTGTATTGTAAAACACTTATCGTGCTTGATAATATGAGTAAATTCATATGTAAACTAATCAAATCATAGTTGTCATTTGGAAGAAAAATAGTTTTGTTGTGAAAAATAGTTTTTGAAGTACGAGATGCCACGAAAATGAAGCGGTGATCCACGAAACTTTATAGCCATTATTTTCGCACAATTTAGTACTGTTTATGAGACCAAATATTCATGAAATAACAACTTAATCTTATTACATAATTAAACAGGCAAATACATAAATCTACAGTTTGGTCTTAAGTTCAGTAACCATACGAAATGCATATACTTACGTCAATTACGGCCACACAATTTCAGTGAAATCTTTTTATTATAAACATGATTAATTTAGGTGAGATATAGGAACTTCACTGTTATTTTATTACCTGTATAATTATTTTCAGAGTATACTTATACTCTAAAAGACCCTCTGAATGAAAATATTATCACATACCTACTAACATAGTAACATAAATATAAATTATATACCCAAACTTATAACGATTGTGCGTCATTTGAGTACGTTTTAAATTGCTATATGTCGATAAAAATAACATTTATTTAAATTCAAAATACGGTTTTACAACAACAAGGGGATTTTGTAAAAACATTCACACCAGCCGCTATATTTCTAAATAAAACAATGAAATCACCTTCATGCATAAAACACCACGAGGATGTTGCCACAAAGGTGACGAAAATATACTTTTTGATAAATTTCTGCAAGGTAAGGTGTGATATCTTAAATCAATGATTACATTAATATCTCACACATTTTTTGGTTTTGATGAGCTAGCCTTAATTTTAAATGCATTTGAGTTTATCTGGGCCTAGCTTAATGTTTGGTTCAACATAAGTAACATTTGGTAAAGAAAGCTTTAAACATTAGGACTTTTTGAATTTAAGAGAAGATTATAATTACCAGCGAACCATTTAGAGATCATAGATAACACTTTGTTCACATGTATTATTTCACTATATTTACTAAAAAAAAAACAGAGACGTAAATATCTGCGAATGAGAGGTATCATCTGCGAATAAAACCATATCGCAAAATGTTTGACCATGTAAGGCAGATCATTAATATAGGTACGCTAGAAACAAAAAAGGTCCTAAAATAGATCCTTGCGGTTTTCCTATTTTTACCAAAGACCCGGAAGAAGTATTGCCATTTATCATAGACCTATTTCCATCTTACCTGTTCTGAGTAAAGTATTCGAAAAAAATATTCTCAAACAACTTTTATCCAATTATAATGAGCATAATAACTTCAATGAGAATCAGTTCGGTTTCACAAAGAGCAGTTCCATAGCAGATGTGGGTGTTCAATTTATGTCACATATACTTGCCTGGGAGAGTACACATGCTATTGCCGTGTTTTGTGAAAAACATGTTGATAAAGAAATCCTACTATACAGTTTGTGATTACTGTAATGCTTGGAAAATTCCGCCTCTTTCAAGCTATCGCCTGTCACCTACGTAATTAAAACAAATATTATAATAATTTTATATATTGTGTAACAAATTGTTAAAAGAAGTTTGAAATAATGGTCCGAGTTTATAGCCCGTTCTTCTCGCAGTGGCTCTATATTTTTTTTTTTGCTGGACTTGACAGTACAATTTAGATTATTCCAATATTAAAATTTGTAATTAACCTTCATAAGAGCGTCGTAGATGCCTAAATTCACCCTAAATTAAATAAATGACAGTTCATAATAATTTGGCACTTCACTTATGTTTTTTTTATATTGCAATCAATACACGTAGACTTGTCTCAATATACATTTTATTGAGACGTGTAGCATTCACCTTACAATTTATTTTAGTTCCGAACGCGACGTAGCCACGTTCTCCTCTTCAAGCATTTTAGCCACAATAAACCTGATTGGTTAATTGGAATGACCACCACCCAATCACAGAACGTTTTGTATGACATATAATTGACAGATTGTAAATGTAAATTCAGATCAAAAATATTTTAATTGTGCAAAATTTGCGCGGGTTCCGGGTTCTGAGAGAGGGGATTAAAATAGTTTGAATTTTTATTTACAGGACCATTACAAAATACATCACATTTACGTTTTTAGTGAAAACATAATCAAAAATAAGAATGTGTAATTAAGAGGAAACTCGTGGTTATGTGTTGTGGACGGTGAAGAGACAGGCGACGACGGCGGCGGCAGCGGGCACTCCGCTAGCGCAGCCCTGGCGGACGTCGCCCTAGTTGCCTCTTCGGATCGAACGGTTGCGTAGTCGCGCTTGACGGCAGACGTCCCGAGGCCTTGTTACACATTTTTAAATAAGTTCCTGTGTTCTGAATCTGCGTTTGAGTGAAAGAAAAACAATGTAATAACGATATCCTGTCATTCGAGTTACACTTTGAATCACGGAGGCTTACCGCGCGTTGTCGTATTGATTGCACAAAATGGAAGATTCCTACATAATCGCCAATTACCACTCGCTGTGTCGTCTGTGCCTGAACAAAAGTGCGCTTTCTGTGTCGATATTCGGCGCTGCGCCCGACGATATCGCAAATATATCACTAACCTCTAAAATTGCGGAATGTTTTGAGCTCCAGGTATTTATTTTTCACTAAGAATATGCTGGGATCAAGCATTAATTTCCTGAATAATTTATTAATATCATATATACCTATAAATATTAATACAACCTCATTATTGTTTTAGATTGAGCCCAATGATGGTCTGCCAGGAAAAATATGTTACAAATGTTTGCTTAAAGTAGACAAGTGCACTAAGTTCAGACTGCAATGCATTCAAAATGAGAATAGACTGCGACAGATCATTTGCCGGGTTAGTGAGTTAGACAACTCCAACTCCTCTGAGCTTAGTAACTATAATTATACAAATGGGCAGGAACAGAAGCCTAAACCAGAAGATTACATTGTTGAAGATAGTGTAGTAATGGTAGTAGACCCCAGCCTTGACTATGACTCCTCAGAGGAGTCTGAAAGTATGGAACCCACCGAACAAGAAGTGGCTGAGCGAGACCACACACCTGAAGGAGAGCCTATGTCTGAGTCATTCTTTAAAAATGTGTTCATGTGCCAGTACTGTGATCAAGCATTTATTTCACAAGAGAAATGCAAAGATCATGAACAAAAATACCATGACCCCAACCTACCATACAAATGTGTTGAATGTAGTTTAGTTTTTGCAGAGCGCTCTCAGTATATACAGCATACAAAACAAGTACATGGTAATGACAAGCCATATCAGTGCCCAGAATGTGAGAAATGCTTTGGACGCCGGTCAGATTTAAGAAAACATTCTATTGTACATACAGGAATAAGGCCTTACCAGTGCCAGTATTGTCTGAAAAGCTTCTCTCGAAACACAAACCTGAGTAAACATCTACGTATTCATGCAGGACACAAACCTCATGTTTGCCCTTTATGCCCAAGGAGTTTTGTAGCTAAAGGAGATCTTCAACGTCATGTTCTAGTGCACTCTGGCATGAAACCTTATGCCTGTATGAAATGTCCACTGACCTTTAACCGAAGAGATAAACTACTTAAGCATGAAGTGAGACATGGTCCGGGTAGCCAGGAGCATAAAAATGAATATGATAATGATCAAGATTTGAATGACATGGTTGTTAATGTGAATCCATTTAGTAATCTAATGACATCACCCTCTGAACATCATGATGGTAATGCTGACTATGAGCTTCCCAGGGTGCCAGATCACATATCTGGGGAAAGTAGTTTTACAAAAGTGCAGAAAAATCGAACTGGGAAACAAGCCCAAACTTCACCTCAAAAATCTAAACAAGCACTAGCCAAA
Organism: Plagodis pulveraria; assembly: GCA_963890685.1. Lineage (NCBI taxonomy): Eukaryota > Metazoa > Arthropoda > Insecta > Lepidoptera > Geometridae > Plagodis > Plagodis pulveraria. Next base: position 26,058,983 of record OY982950.1, on the reverse strand, counting down.
AATAGACCTAAAAATATTAAATGTCACCAGTGTCCAAAAAGATTTTCTTCTTTGGATGCTTATAAGACGCATGTGTCAGTATCACACATTGGTTCGAGAGTCTTCCAATGTAAAGTTTGTTTCAAGAAGTTTGTACGTAAAAGAGACCTGGACCGACATGCAACTCTTCATTCCGGAATGAAACCTTTTTCTTGCAATCAGTGTGATAAAAAGTTTAATAGGAAAGACAAACTCGACAAACACGAACAAAGCCATGAATGTTTGGTGGTGAATATGCCATGTATAGAATGTGGTGCCACATTTGAAAAAAAAGCTGATTTGGTAGCTCACATCAAATCACACTTCACTGACCATTTTGATGAAAAAGCTCCTGATATAAAAAAGGAAGAAGAACCTGAGTTCTCTTTAGATGATAACTTTTATGATTTAGAAACTTGAGATTACCAATGTGCACCCAAAGGGTATAATTTTATTATTTTATGGCATTAATTAAATTGCAATGCCAGTAGTTAAATGTGTACTTAAATAATGAAGACTATTGAAATATTCTTCAATGTAATAAATATTCTTCAATTTAAAACTTCAAACAGGAATCATTCTTGATAAATTTTTATCAAGAATTATTTCTGTTTTAAAAGATACCTGATCAATTTTTAATTATGTATCATCAACTGTAATTGATGACTTTTTAATATCACAGACCAGAAGGGATACTTTGTTAATCCTTTGCCATCGGCTGACCCACTATGGCCAATTTATGAATGAAATTCTATTGTTATCATTATAGCAGATATCAATGGGTTAAATGATAATATTTTTTTTAGTTGCTGATAGGCTGTTACTTTTAATTCCATATTTATTTTAATTTGAACGAATCTGGGGGTTATGCCATCCTATAATAGGTACTTAGATATTAATAAAAAATAAAGTCATTCATTTGTTAAAAATTAAGTATTGAATTATGTCTCTAAAACCTAAAACCAAAGCATGTATTAATTCTTATGTTTGTATTGCCGGAATAAAATTTCTATGAGCAATGTGAGGCTAGCCTGGACAACCAGAGTTGAATGAAAGTGGATCTCAGTGTTGTACATTGTAATATAAGTAGCATTATATTATGTCCAGCTTTAGGTTGAAATGAAATGCTTAAAAATTTAATGTTTGACTATTTTGTCCATGGCTGTGGCTCATCACATATATTTTATATACCTGTCACACTCAACTGCACATAAATTTAACTAAAGTGCTGTGTGAAACTAAGTGTAAATTTGTTATTTGTTCATACTTCTTAAGTTTATAAAACAAGGGCCTACATTTATGTAACTGCAGTAGACGTAATCTACTCAACAAAAGTCATTCTAAAATCAATCTTATAACTACCACTTTGACATCACCAACAGTCGCGCGTTCATAACAGCGGCAACATCACGTCTGTTTACTCTGTACTTATTTTAAAGATTTAATTAGTTTAAACTTCAGTGATCGCATTGCAAGTTATATATTTACACAGTTTATCCAAAAATACGTGTAGTGGTGGTGATTCCGTGAAAATCTGTTTACATTAGCCCAAGATACAAGCAAAATTAATTTCACTATCTTCGCATTTTGTTCCACAATTCGCCGCTGCTTGTAGCCGTGTTATTGTCAGGCGGTGACTCATCCGCTCGGTGTGTAGACGGACCGCTGTACTTTGACCGCTCGCTTATCAGCTGTCTATTTGTTCACGGCAAGCCTGCAAGGAATTTAATAAGGTAGTTTACCCACACAATTTGTGCAATAATTATGAATTGCGATGCATGTTACTGCGCTATTGATGACAAGGAAGAATATTTACGTTGCGTAATAGGTACCTGTAACAAAATTTATCATATATTATGTATGGGCAGCAAGTCCACGTCCGAGTCCGGTGTTTCTTGGATGTGCCCCGAATGTTGCAGTACCGTTAAGAGGAAAGAAGACCAAAGTTCAACTCCAGCGGGTTCAGCTCTAAAATCTCAGGACATTAATGTCACACACCGCAAGCGAGCAACAACACCTTGCCCAACTGAAGAGAGCTTTAATTTTCAACCAAAACGGACAACAACAGAATTAGATGACATCCAAACTCTTCGTACTGATATAAAAGAGCTAAGAAGCCAGCTCAGCACAGCTGTTTCTATTATTCTGAGCTGCAAGATGGAGATGTCCTACTACGCTTACCAAGTTAAAGAGTTTCACAAGAAACTGGAAGCAGTTACACCGTTTGTCGAGCCACCTATCCTTTTGCAGAATAGACCGGCACCTCACGCTCAGCCTCAAACACGAAACGTGGAATCAGTTCGTCAAGATAAATCGCAACACATGAAAATACCTACTTTGTTACCTGGAGCTGACGTTCAAGGTGATGTTTCCTACAATGTAAATGATGTTATATCCAATGTGACCGCACCATTAGTAGAAATAAAGGCTGTAAACCTTGAACCCAACCTGAAAGTGGATTCCAAAAAATCTATGACAACTATAATTCCGAAAAGCCGCAAACAGAAACAAGTCAAAAATAGACCTTTACTACCTTCGTCTATGACACCCAAATCCTCGAATTCCTTACAAACCGGAAATGCTGAAATTTGTCTTGACGGAAATCAAAATCATATAACATGTTCACAAGACCTTCAGGAAGCTGAAACTGAACAATGGATTGAAGTGAGAAGGAAGAGGAGCTTGCGGCAATCATCTTTTTTTGGTAAAGCTGATTCATCAAAAACAAGCTTAAAAGCCATGGAGCCTCGTAAGTATATCCACTTATGGAATATGGAATCCAACATCGACGAAATCAAAGATTATCTCCATATTCTCTGTCCTTTAAGCACGTGCACAGTGCAAGAACTAACCGCACGCGGAGACTACAAATCGTACAAAATAGGGGTCCCCACAGATGCCTACGAATGTTGTTTTAACCCCGATGTTTGGCCAATCAATGCAAGACTAAAGGCGTGGATACCATATCTGCGGTCAGCTGGTGTTGCAGGGGTAGGTGTTGCAAGCTGTCAGAAGACTACATCCAACAAACAGCTTTTTCGCACTGCCGCAACCAACAACAAGATCTTTCATGGCCAAACAAAGACAAAATAATAAAGTCGTAAAATTAAACATATTTTACCAAAACGTTCGGGGCCTCAAAACTAAATTACCAACGTTTCGGAACAATTTGTCTTTGATGGAAAATAATATTGTCGCACTTACAGAGACATTTCTGGATAGTTCCGTAGAGGATGCAGAGCTACAATGTGGCAACTGGAATATAATACGCCGTGATAGAGGCACACCTTGTGGAGGTGTTGCTCTAGCTGCACAGGCTCCTATTGTACTACATCGGCGTTCAGATTTGGAGACTCTAAGTGGTGAAGATCTCTGGGTGTCATTTACATGGTACGGCCAACCATTTCTTGTCTGTGTAGTGTACATAAGTCCAAGTGCAAACGACAGTGACTATATGCAATGGTTTTGTAAAGTGGAAACTTTTATCAATACCTTAGGAGCAACCGTTGTAATTCTTGGTGATATTAATTTAAATAGTGCATCACTGAATATTAGGAGTTATTACTGTTATTTTATGTGTTATTGTAATTTGACAGAGAAGAATGTAGTTGTAAATGCGTATGGGGGTATGTTAGATGTGGTCTTAGTCCAAGAGAGTGATGATGATCTTCACCATATTCGTGTCATAAATACTGATGGCCTGGTCAAAATTGACGTATACCATCCTCCGTTAGATATTGAAATAGAAATCAACAGAAGTCTTCAATTCGACCTTCTAGAGCCCTCTAACATCAATCCCTCTATGGATTGGAATTTCAGGAAGTGCGATTATGAATATCTGTTTTCGACTCTTTCTGATTGTAGTTGGAAATCAGTCCTTGAAATAAATGACACTATTATGGCCACAGACCGCTTCTATGAAATTGTGCACTCTTGTTTCGACCAATGCATGCCCAAAAAAAGACGTAAGAATTGTAAGACTAGGCGTTATCCGGTATGGTTTTCTAGTGATATTATTAATGATAACAGGGTTAAAATTAAATTGCACAAATCCGGGAAAAAAACCAATAACGATAGCACCTACAAATTATTTTCCAATCTAAGATCGAGTCTCAAATTGCGTGTTGAAACAGCATACAACTCTTATTTAAAACAAATAGAAAATAACATAAAATCAAATCCGCGCGAATTTTGGCATCACGTTTCAAGCCTACGTACTAAGGGTGGATTTGAACCTAATGTTATGTATAAGGGTAAAAGTTTTTCAGGAACTGAGGCCGCAAATGCCTTCGCAAGTTTCTTTGCTAGCGTATTTTTGCCCGAAGTGCCGGTTTTAGACATTAACATTTCCTATACCTCCGATATCAGTTGTAACAGTAACTACATACACATTTCAAACATAACGCCTCATGACGTCCTGTATGGAATCGGGAAGTTAAAATCAAACAGCGCTATAGGACCCGACAGTATCCCCCCTACAGTACTCAAACAATTAAAAAACCATTTTTGCTATCCCCTCTGTCACATATTCAATTTGGCCATAAAAACAGGGAAATACCCACCACACTGGAAAGTTTCTAGAGTAAGCCCGATACCGAAGGGTATAAAAAAATCAGAGGTAGAAGAATACCGTCCCATTGCAGTGCTATCGGCACCAGCAAAGATTTTCGAGATCATAATGCACAAATATATCTATGCACAGGTTAATAAATACCTATGCGACGAGCAGCACGGCTTTAGACCGAAGAAGTCGGTGGACACTAACCTATTATCTCTTGTCCATTATATTTCCACCAGGATGGACCACGGCTCACAGGTTGACGTGCTTTATTTTGACTTCCGGAAGGCATTTGATAGGGTCAACAATGACATACTGCTGGCTAAGCTTGGTACCATCGGTTTTGCTCCAGGATTACTAAGCCTACTAGCGGATTACCTGCGTGATCGCCAGCAGTTTGTCAAGCTTGGAATGTATGAATCGTACCCTTATCATACGCGTTCTGGAGTCAATCAAGGCTCGATTCTTGGACCTCTATTATTTCTATTAATGGTCAATGATCTACCAGCAGTCCTGAAAGGGGCACGATGCCTGCTATACGCCGATGACTTAAAATTATTTACAGAGATAAAGTCTGAGGCCGACTGTGCGGCTCTGCAGAGGGACGTTGACGCTGTTAACGCCTGGAGTAATCGTAATGGAATGGACTTCAATGTCGGAAAGTGTTCAGCAATGAGTTTTAGTCGGAAATTGTACCCAATTCATTTTCCCTATACAATAAACGGTCAAAAACTAGTTCATCCTGAGACCGTACGTGATTTGGGCATAATATTTGACCGAAGATTAACTTTCCTCGATCACATTGTCACACTGGCTAAAGAGTCCTTCAGACGGTTGGGTTTCATCCTTCGCAATTCTCGGGATCTCCAAAGTCATCATGTGATACGGTTGATATTTGGAACGCTTGTACGATGCAAACTGGAAAGCGCTATGTGTGTATGGAGTCCATTTGAAAGCAGTTATGTGCTTTTACTTGAAAAGGTACAAAAAGCTTTCCTTAGGTACCTTTATAAACGTATTTATGGGTATTACCCCTATATGTACCCTACAAAATTTTTGTTAGGTTGTTTGGGTTACAACTCCTTGGAAGTAAGACGACAAAGGAACCAACTAATTGTTTCATGCAAAATTATTCGGGACAAAATTGATGCACCAGACCTTAGAGAGGCGCTATGTCAATTTTATGTCCCCGAAAAGTACCTTTCAGCCCGAAAACACAAGCTGTTTGCTGAGCCGCTGTGTTACACCGTTTCACACGGCAACTCACCGATACCGCGCACCCTTTCGGCTCTCAATGCTCTCCTGGACATGAACCCTGACTGTGATCTGTTTGCTGATGTATGGCCAAATATCGTACATGAATGTGTGCGTTTTTGTGAAAGGGATGTATGAAATGAAAATTTTGTATAGTGTTATTTTATGTATTAACATCGTATTTTGATCTTTAATTATTGTAATTGGTGTGTCACCGTTTTAATTAAAGTAAAACAAATAAATAAATAAATAAATAAATCATTACACTCACAAATAAAAATTTGTTAACATGGAAATATTGTAGATATATGCTGTGAGCAAGATTTACGAAGATCGCATATTATATCAGCCATGTAATAGCTGAACACAAACAACATTTTTCAAAGCGCAGTCTAATAATAATATATAGCTTTTATCAAATAGCTTGTTTGAACGATGGTTTAGCATATATAGAGCACTTTAGTTACATAGAAGTCTGCCCTACATACTTGTATACAATAATATTTCTTTCTGTGGCCCTTCTCTGTTATTATGTGAAGATTGTAAATACCACAACACTAAAGCAATTCTGTGAATATATTATGCAAATATACTTAGTAGATAAAGCAAATTGTTATACAAGGAAGGTAAGTTATTAATTGCAGTCACTCTTGCGCTTATAATTTTAATTGATTGTTTCACCCCATTTGAACACTTAACATCCTGTCATCATAATGCGAGGAAAAAATTAAAAGTGTACCAAAATGGCAACAACATTATCATTAACCACAACCACAGAAGTCTGCCTGCAACACTATCATGTACCTTAAAACCTGCGTAGTTTTGGGTTGGAGTGCAAATTTAGTTGGAGTAAAAAGGCTCTGCTGCATACTTTCTGGTATTTTCAACTTCGTCGCCTCATACTACCTTCTGTGGGAGTCTTTAGAGATGACAACGGCACTCCATGAAAACCAATATACATACTACCTTCGTAATAATGTAGATTTCTATGACTGCTCTTTATTTTCTTTAGAAGAAGAGAGGAGTTGTAGAAGCCAATTGAAGATGACTTGAAATGCTGCCATTAAGCCAATTGATGGTATCTAACCAAAGAAGGTTTCCAATGTCCTGAGGCGCAGGCGGGAAATCTAAATTAGATTTCCTTCGCATTTCAGAATCATTCGACCTACTTTCCAAGCATGAGTGATGAAACGAGAATTTTATCACTGATATTTTATGAAAAGTTAGATTATACATGTATGCACCTACACCATATTAATGTTAAAATTTTGAAAATCTGTCCAGACATTAAAATGTGATTTCTTGAATAATAATATAATTTTACCTATTATATGTTGTATGCCTATTTTATTAACCTAAGAAATCGAGGTGTTTTTATTTTATTTCTGATATGTAAGCCTTTGAGCATAATCTCACCTGATGGTAAGTGATGATGTGGTCGAAGGCGTTCACAGGCTTTACCTAGAATTACTGGCTCTCAAGGATAGCTGCCGGAACACACCGTTAAGTACTTGGCGACCCAATAATTATGCATGGTGGTAGGGCATTTTGCGAATGTCCGCCTGGGTAGCTACCACCCTCAAGTAGCAAATCTGTCGGCAAGCACCTAGCAGTGTGTTCCGGCAGCAATTCTTAAGAACGCTGGCTGTAATGTAACAGGCGTTACTGCAAACCTAACAATATTAAAATTCTTAAGAAACCAGAAATTCGAGGCCTAGGCCGCTTATCATTCTCGACCACATCACCACTCGCCAACTGGTGAAATAGTGGTCAAAGGGTTATAAGGCCTTGCCATTCAGCTGTATGACAATTTGATAATTTTTTTTTATTCCTGTTTGGTTAGCCTTTGACCACTATCTCACCTGATGGTAAGTGATGATGTGGTCGAAGATGTTGTTCAGGCTAACCTAGAAGTACAATCATAAAACTGTACCTCATTATAACCGTGTCAGTTAGAGTAGGTATGCCTACCTATTTATTAATAATGCCGGCTTATGTGAGGCCGTAGTATTATATGTTCTATGGTGAGGCGGCTACAGTACAAATATACCTATGTCACCATCGAAATAATATTTTGAGTACGTCGCGGGCGGTGGCTGAGGCGAGCGCGGCGCGGCGCAGTTTTATATATCAAATTATAAAAATACTCGTACAACATATAATAAACAACGTATCGGTAACCATTTCATCGTTATCGTTTTAAGCGGTAACCTTGCGGACCTGCTGCGTGGCAGTCCATAGCCAATGCCACTGAGCCATCACTGCTTCAAAAAATGTGTCATTCAGAATGGCTAGTCAAAATTCGTATTTAACATTGAAATGGTGTTCAATTATTTCTGCCTAGCTGTTAATAACATGGAATAATATTACTCCTACCGGAGGTTAATAAACTATACTTATTTGTAATTTGTTTGTACAGTGACCGTTCATTCTGACGTCAAGGTGGCTGCTTGTCACGTGTTCGTAGTGTTTTAGCTGCGCACTGACATTTTTATAAGCCAATAACAGGAACAACTCCTAATTGCTGCCTCATAATGGTTTATATATGTCTTGTATCTGCCAAACAAAATAAAAATATCTATCAAAGTTAAAGCCTCCAGAGCCTGTCAGACATTTGACAGCAAAGTGCGTATCTACCTATCTACAAAATCGTATTAAATTTACTTTTCAAAGGGTGTTTTACTGCTGATTGTTCGACTTTTTTTTCTAATCATAAGCTGTGTAAATACATGGTACGGTTGTGCCCTTTATTTGTTGCAAGGGAGACTGTGTGAGGGTACTGCTGTGCTCCGAAGTTTTAATTTATGTACCTATAATAACCACACAGTTAAAAAAAGGCAATCACAAGCAAAGGCAAAAAAAAAACTGCTGGTTTTGTTTTCGCCTTTAGATATAAGGCAATTTTGAAGCTCTTATATTTTTAACAGGCATTGGGGGCCTTCAAATTTTGATCGATAATTATTTTCACTGACAGTTACGATATGTAGGTATATAAAACACTTTACGCTATGGCAATAATATGAAAATATATAAAGAGCCAAACATTTGCAGCATATCAAGAATTAACGTAATAAACTATACAACTGCGGTTCTATAGTGTATTAGTAGTAGTCCACACCCGTTTTGAAGCATTTGAGCACGTCTGGAATAGCCGGTTGGATAACTCAGTCCGTTTTATTAAAGTAAGATAGAAGCTCGAAGGTAAATATCGTTTTCATGTACACTCATATTTTGACGTTTCGAAATCGTCTCTAAATTTCAGGCCTAATTTTTTTCATATAAAAGAGAAGATTATGAACGGTGAACTATTTCGAGATGATAGATATCATACTAACACATTATTCACTATAATTAGTTTACTGTCTTTTCTATTTACTTTAAAAATCAGAGAGGTAAGTACATATCATCTGTCAATAAAATCGAGACCGACCCGTGGTACAACTGCGATGTCCAACTGGTTGTACTACGGAGAAAAAAGTTACCCATGGTTCAACTCTTTTTTATATATTTATTATTATGATCCATGGTCCAACTGGTTGGACTAAGGGGATAAAGTAGTAAATGATCACCAAAAGTAGTATATGAAATTAAATTTATGTGGCGCATCGCCGGCCGCTGCCGCGGCACGCTCGCTTCGCTCGCTCGGCTCGCGCGATGTTGTAGTCACAAGTAACCTAACGCTCCTCCTCGCTTCGCTCGTCGTCGCACCTAAATATGACTTTGCCCTAGACTATAGATAAATAAATAACTAGTCCATAGATAAATTAATTTCCCCTTAGTCCAACCAGTTGGACAGTTGTACCATGGATCATAATAATAAATATATAAAAAAAGAGTTGAACCATGGGTAACTTTTTTCTCCGTAGTACAACCAGTTGGACATCGCAGTTGTACCACGGGTCGGTCTCCTTTTCCTTGCGGTAATCCTATTTTTACCAAAGACTGGAAAAAGTATTGCCATTTATTGCAACCTCCTCTAGCCCTCCTGGCTATAAGATTCAGACCTTTTCCACGAATATGTACCGTATTAACGTTTAAAAATCAGTGTGCGGTGCGCTACACAGTCGAATCGAAGATCACAAAACGCGCCAATTGCATCATAATAATCCTCCCATGCTTCAAGTAGGTATATGTGACATCAATTGAATGCCCGCATCTGTTCTACGCAAAACCAAATTAATTTATGAATATTTTTTCGTATACTTAGAACAGGAAGTATAGAAATCGGTCTAAAATTGATAGGATCGGATTTAGCTCCCGACTTAAAAACAGGGGTGATTTTACTTTGTTTCATTAAATCGGGCAAGTTTCCTCTATCGACACAAAGATTGTATATTGTTACTAATGCAATAATAATTGCTAAAACAATAGGATGCAACTTAAAAAAAAACAAAACTCGCATCACAGTTCTTCCACCGTAAAATGTTAGATCCATGTAAATACCAGTCAGTTAATTTATTCAGCCCCTGCAGGGACTAAATAATATATTAAATTCATACTTATGGACTGAATAAATTATTAACTAAAGAATCCTATTTCATATAATATGTATTACTTGAGATTTTGAAGCGCTCGTAGCGAAGTTTACTTAGCTGTTCTCAACCGATCAGCAAAGTTAAGCAACGTCGCCCGCGGTCATGAGTTGGATGGGTGACCGCTAGTGACATTACTACTGAGCGTTTCCGTGCTTCGGGGGGCACGTTAAGCCGTCGGTCCCGGTTGTTGTCTTAGGATGGCAGTCGTTATAGCATGGTGGTAGGGCATTTTGCGAATGCCCGCCTGGCTAGCTACCACCCTCAAGTAGAAAATCTGTCGCCAAGCACCTACCTGTGCTAGGTGTGTTCCGGCAGCTGTCCTTGAGAGCCAGTAATTCTAGGTTATCCTGAACAACATCTTCGACTACATCATCACTTACCATCAGGTGAGATAGTAGTCAAAGGTTAACGTATAAGGAATAAAAAAAAACCTTGAGAGATACACTGTTTTGAACAGGGTTCACATAAATTAAACTGATATTAAATGGTTTTTAATATTATTATATTTATCCAGCAATAGGGTTGGCATGTATAGTCACAGACGTTATCTTTGCTTCTGTGACGGGCCTGAATGTTTTCGGATTCACTGCCATCTTCTCCAAGTCGTCCAAGGCTTCGAACCCATCTATAACTCTGAAATCAAAAGAGAAAAAAAATACTATATAAAAGGTAATGTATTTTTGTTAAATAAAGGTAAGTACTTCATATTTTTTGCAGCTGGTATTCAAACATTACGGGGGTAGGCCGAGTTGGGTTGCCCTTGTAAAGGCGGTTGTTACTTTGAAACGGCTAGCTTAATAACGCCTCGCCCTGCCCCTCTGCTGCCGATATTTCCAAGCGCTCCATTGAGGAAAGACGTGCGTCTTTGCGTTTACCGGGCTCACGATGTATAGATCGAGTGGCATATAATACTGTTACAGCACAAAGGCTCGAACAATCTAGGACGAGTTTTTCGTCCCCGATAAACAAGTCTCAGTGAAGATGTCGGTACACGCCCGGCGCCCAAATTGTGATAAATCGTGCCGCTGTTGCGCCGCAAATATTCAACACGATGGACATATACAAACTTGACACATGGCTGTAGGGAAAGACTTCAAAATGTTTAACATTTTCGTTGCAGGCAGGGGTCACTCTCAAGCATGGCCATTGATCTGAATCTCAATGATTGATTTGAATTGCGGCGTAAACCTTCCATTTTTACTGGCGGTATGGCTTTATTAAAAAAAACACTATGCGACAGCAACACTAGGATCTAGAAGATCTTTACGCGCTAGTCCGCAGAGGGGGCCAATGTCATTGATTCTTAGAGGGCAAAACCTTAGGGATTTCAGTATTTCACCCAATATCACGGGGATAGGGCTTGCAACCAAGCCCTATCATCCATCTCAATATTCAAAATCAACACTAACATATGTTTTACTAAGTTGTCTAAACTTAAAAGAAGCTCACTGTGTTTCCACAGCTGACAACATCTCAAATTATATGTTTAAATTTAGGAACAAAGAGAATATTCTAATAGTAGTGAATTATTAGCCATGTGCGTTAATTTTGAATAACATGCTAGAAGCACATCTAAACTTTTTGAATTTATTCTTCGACAAAAGGTGACAATGATTCGTGAAGAATCGGAGAACACGAAGCGAATTTTTTCCACCAATTTAATATAAATAGGCGTAAGGGCATTTCGATTAATCATTCAATAATCGAAACTCTATCCGGCGTAGTGTTGCAAATAAAAAGTTGACATCAGGAAAAATGCTGCTCTAGAATCTAGGCGAATAAGACGGAAATCATCAAGTACTCGCAAATCATCCAATACAGTGTTCGCATCGCCTTCTAAGGTTCCATCACCCAAATACGTTAAGTTTTAATAGAAGACGTTGAATTATAAATGCAAAATGATATTGGTCTTCATAGTTATAGTATCCTACAAGAATGAGGATCATTATATTTTTTATTACTATTAGTACATGCATTTAACTATATGTACTAACAGTACATACAGTTCAACAATAAATGTAAAATATAATCGCTTTGCATAGGCAGTAGTTGCAACTAAACTCAAAAAATATAAAGGGGCGCGTCTTCAATGCGAGGGTCATAAACCAACCTAACTGCCTAACACTAAACTTAATTCAAACATTTGATATCCACAAAACAAAGATAATTTACCTGCCAAATATGGTATATTTTAGGTCTAAATGTGGTTGTTCTCCATATGTGAAGAAAAACTGGCTGCCATTTGTATTGGGTCCATTGTTGGCCATGCTGACGATGCCTCTTGCACTATGCTGAAAATAAATAGCCAACTTTTAGGGCTCTATACTTACATTATATCCAATGAAATAATGGAAACCTTCAAAGTGATTCTCTACGATCACTAGCATGACCATTACAGTAAGTTATGCATAGGATATAATTAATGATAAGGGAATAATGTATGGAGCCTTCCTCCACAGAGTTCCAGTCACACTTGGCCCATTTTGAAGCAGTGAAGGCTCAGTGGCATTGGCTGCGCAACAGGTCCATGGTTCCAATCCTGCCGCATGCTTGAGCTTCACCGCATGGTGGAAGGGCATTTGCAATACCCGCCTGGCTAGTGACCACCCTCAAGTAGAAAATGTATCGCCAAGCACCCAACGGTGTTCCGCCAGATGTCCTTGAGAGCCATCAATTCTAGGTTAAGCCTGTTAATACCTTCGCCCACATCATCATCACACTTACCATCAGGGGAGATTGTGGTCAAAGGCATACATATCACCTATAAAAAATAAATTACTTAAGTTTATGTTTGTACTTTTTTGGATAATCAAGGAATAGAAAACCAGTACATAAGACTTATAAGGAATATATACAGCAACAGCACGGCAAAAGTACAATTAGAAAAAATTGGAGAAGAATTTAAAGTCCAAAAAGGAGTCAGACAAGGGGATCCTCTGTCCCCCAAACTTTTTTTGGCTGTATTAGAGGAAATTTTCAGAAAACTAGATTGGGAAAGGTGGGGAATAAATATTAATGGATGTAGACTGTCACACCTGCGATTTGCAGACAACTTGGTACTGTTCGCCGAGGACCCAGTCACTCTACAGGAAATGCTTTTACAACTGACAACAGAGAGTCAAAAAGCAGGTCTGACCATGAACACAACCAAAACAAAGGTTATGACCAATAGTCATCACCAAAAAATTTGTGTAAACGGCCATGACATTGAGTATGTGAATGCCTACACCTATTTAGGTCAAATAATTGCACCAAACTTGCAGATGGACCAAGAATTGCAAATACGGGTAAATAACACCTGGGCTCGCTACTGGTCACTGAAAGAAATTTTGAAGAACAAAAACACTCCCATGCCAATCAAGCGTAAAGTATTCAACATGTGCATCCTACCAATACTTACTTACGGGTGCCAAACCTGGGGCCTAACAAAGGCTCACAGTCAAAAGTTAAAGGTATGCCAACAGGGGATAGAGAGAAGCATGCTACACATAAAGCTGAAAGACAAGTGGAGACTGACCAAAATCAGAAAGACCACAGGTGTGACAGATGTCTCAAAGAAAATCAAGAGACTCAAATGGCGTTGGATTGGGCATGTGGTTAGATCTACCAAAGAAAAATGGACCAAAGAGGTCATATCATGGTACCCCAGAGATGTAAAGAGAACAAGAGGACGGCCACAAAGAAGATGGGAAGATGATCTACCACAAGGATGGCGCAGATTAGCAACGGACAGACATAAATGGCGAATTCTAGAGGAGGCCTATGTCCAGGGAGGACAACCTGAGGAATAGTTAATGCTGGTGTTACAATTTTTAGAGCATATTGTGTAAAATAGAATTAAGTATTAGAAATAGGAAAATTAGTAATACGGCTAGTTAGTAAGAAATGAAACCACAAATCAGAGATTAAGGGCTATTTTTATTTTATTTTTTTATTTATGTTTGTACTTTGGTTTTGTAAATTTTCCATTTGTTAATCTATATTTACAAACAGCGCACGTAGCGGAGCCTAGCCTTTCTTAATCGATTTACTACCGAGCACTTCAATATATCGGAGAGCATGTTTAACTGTCCGACACGGTTGGGTTGGAGAATGGCAGTCATTAGATTATGTCGAAAGCCATTTGGGCATCCTTAAAACTTCGGTACTTTGCGTAGTGGGACTTATTTTATTTAAAAATATTTTTCAGTTATATTGATTGAGAACGAGCATTTTATTGAGTTACCTTCAATTCTTCTTTAAATTCATCTTCAAATTTTCGGCCCCATATAGATGTACCACCTTTACCTGTGCCAGTGGGATCGCCTGTTTGTACTATGAAACCCTGCAACACAGAAAATAGATATTATTGATCAATCAATAGATTCAGGCATTACTTTGCAGAAATCCATATTTAAATATATCAAATATTTTAAAAGTATTCTAATAAAACACTTACTATAAAAATATATCTAGTGACAATTCCGCCTAATTTTCAAACGTCACACACGCCACGAATTGAAACTGGAAGAAATTTCGAAGCATTTCGATTCTACACAAAGCTTCCTCAGGAGGTCTTGACTCTGAAAGTCTTGACGACTTGTGACCTAATGTTGGCTGAACAGGAATATTAGGCAGAATTGCTACTAGATATATTTTTTCTCTGTAATCAACGTAGAAAAATTTGGACCAGCCATGTTTTGAGTTAAAAAGGCAGATCTATAGTTGTAAGAGAGTTTAATAATAAAAATATTGTTTTAGATTTGCCTGCACACCATTCCATATGCAATCTTTTATCAGTCCTAAAAGATTGCATAAGCCAGTGAGTATGTTTTAGATGGAATAAGGACAATTGTAAATAAGTAAAGTTATGTAAAAACAGATATTTAAATATCTGTTTTATCATAAGTAATTGTAGCTAATTGTTAAAAATATGACATGTATTTTAAAAGAAATAAACAATGTGTGATGAAGTGATGTATGTGATACCTAATGTATATAAGATTGCTTTAACGGCACACAATTAACCTTGGTTTTGAAATTAAAACAGATTAATGATATGTGCTGTTGTATGTACACATAAATTTATAGAGAATATACAGTGCTGATACGAAAATTCAAGTATATGATGATATAATATTCAAATATTACATTATTTGTTTTGTTATCTGGACTTTTGTTGGTATTTCATATATACTCCATCCTATGGGATGGGATGGGATAACCCACACGAAATTAGTTATTTATGTGCCATCGTATCCTCGTTGTTCCTCTCGGTCGTCTTGGTTGCCGGGTGTGTTATTTTGGTCAAAGGGTATATTAGTATATATTAACCTATATAAATGATAATAACTGGTGTTGTGTGTTTGGGTTTTGTCATTATTACAATTTGTTTTAATAAATTTAAACAAGTACTTAATGTGGAACGTACCAGGCGAAGGATGACCTCTTTTAGACAACCCTCTCATAACTGTATTAATTAAAATAATATATTAAAAAACATTTAAACTGTGGTTTAACTTTTTTTTTATTCAAAATATGTAGACATTTCACATCAACAATTTTCTTATGACTTTTGCACACACAAGCACATGCCTTTGAGACCCCTTCTCAAGTAAGTATATTTCTGTCTATGGCTCATTATGGTTTCATCATGATGGTAGTCTACTCGCAGCGAGAAGCAGCAGACGAAACGAAACAGGAGCGGCAGAAGCCGAACGCCAAAGGCGTTCATTAGCCAAAACTGCGAAGGCGTAGCGATGTTGGTTTGAAAAAACCACAACCCCCAAAACTACCCCCTTGTCTACGGCCTTGTAACTCTCTTAGGATGTCGCAGCGAACTCATCTACCTAACTACAATACAAACAACCGCAAGTTACAATTAACCTAGTAGTTAACTGTTCTTCCGGAGGATATAATATTTGTTAATTTAAAGGTTACCTTAATATTTCTATGAAATAAACATCCATTGTAGTAGTCACTAGCGCACAAAGCCAGAAAATTCTCAGACGCTTTGGGACACTGTTCACAAAATAATTCAATCTTTATATCTCCAACATCCGTGTGAAGTGTTACTGACATTATATTTCACCACATTAATTATTTGTTATGCTTTTCATATATTATGTTACACTCCTCCTAAATATTTATAAATTTAATATCCAAATTCACCACACTAATTATTTGTTATGCTTTTCCTATAAGTTACACTCCTCTCCTCCTAAATATTTATAAATCTGAATTTAAAATCCAAATTACTTTGGGTGGGTGCGTACCATTTGAGTGAGATTCGCTAAAAACGCTAAAAACGATCACACTCCCAAAAAGTTTTCCACATTGGTCTTGGCGTTATTTTCGCCTTAAACGCTACATCTAATGTCAAAAGTGACAGAAGTGGCAAGTTTTAGGGGCATTCTTAGCGTTCTTATCCGAAAATGGAACGGGGATGACAGTTACAAACGGTCACTCGATCACAACCAGAGACGCAGAATGTGATCAAAATTATCGTTAATAACGTTCTTAGCGACTAATGGAACATACCCTTTGTTGCTTATTGTCCAATCGTACTCAAATACGGGTATGTTCCATTAGTCGCTAAGAACGTTAATTTCGATAATTTTGATTACATTCTGCGTCTGTGGTTGTGATAACTGTGATCGTTTGTAACTGTCATCCCCTGTTCCATTTAGGATAAGAACGCTAAGAATGCCACTAAAATTTGCCACTTCTGTCACTTAGCTATTAGCGAATCTAACTTCAAATGGTATGCACCCTACAAACACAACACAGGGTGCATACCATTTGAATTTAGATTCGCTAAAAACGATCACACTCCCAAAAAGTTGTTCCACATGGGTCTTGGCTTGGCGTTATTTTCGCCATAAACGCTATGAGGCTACTGGAACAGTTTGAATTCCCTACATCTAATGTCAAATGTGACAGAAGTGGCAAATTTTAGTGGCATTCTTAGCGTTCTTATCCTAAATGCAACAGGGGATGACAGTTACAAACGATCACAGTGATCACAACCACAGACGCAGAATGTGATCAAAATTATCGACATTAACGTTCTTAGCGACTAATGGAACATACATTCATATATAATTATTTTTAAAATGTGTTTATTTGTAGCACCATAGATCAAATCAAAGATTACATAAAAAACATTTTATGTCTGTTTTTTTTTTTTTTTTTTTTATACCTGATAGGTTAGCCTTTGACCACTATCTCACCTGATGGTAAGTGATGATTTGGTCGAAGATGTTGTTCAGGCTAACCTAGAAGTACTGGCTCTCAAGGATAGCTGCCGGAACACACCGTTAGGTGCTTGGCGACAGATTTTCTACTTGAGGGTGGTAGCTAGCCAGGCGGGCATTCGCAAAATGCCCTACCACCATGCTATAACGACTGCCATCCTAAGACGACAACCGGGACCGACGGCTTAACGTGCCCTCCGAAGCACGGAAACGCTCAGTAGTAATGTCACTAGCGGTCACCCATCCAACTCATGACCGCGCGCGACGTTGCTTAACTTTGCCGATCGGTTAAGAACAGCTAAGTAAACTTCGCTACGAGCGCTTCAAAAAATTGAAAGATGTGGCAAATTTTAGTGGCATTCTTAGCGTTCTTATCCTAAATGCAACAGGGGAGAACATTTACAAACGATCACAGTGATCACAACCATAGACGCAGAATGTGATCAAAATTATCGAAAATAACGTTATTATATTACCACCAACTTAACTGTGCAGTTCTCGAGGGCGCTATTGGTCAAGGAAATCAACTAGGTACAAACTGTCACAATTTGAGGGAATTTTGTAGTTCTTTTTTCTGCCGCCTGAACAGATAAGTTGGTCGAACTGTAGCGTCAAATGGAATATACCCTTAAAAGCCATTTGACTGTTCAGGGCCGTGTTCAAGAAAATAAACCCAGTTTGAGTTTCGTCAGACAATTTTATTGTAAACTGGTTACCTATGGTTTTCATCCGATTTTCATTAATAGTTTTCCTCCACCAGGTAGAAAAATGGAGTTCAGGCAGGAAAATCAATTAGAAGGATTGTTTATTTTGTAGTTTTTCCGGGAACTGATTTTATTTCAGTGTTTGAACTGTTTCGTAACCTCAAGTTGGATAAATTACATATTATATGAGGATATAAATCTTTTTACTTTTTAGTTTTAGAATAAGGTTTATTATATTATGTCCATAAAAGTGTGATCCTTGCTACTTACGGGATTGATTCGTATATTCCGGTCTGATACCACAATCGGATTCCACACCGTTTATTTATATTATCTCGACATTATTTTTCGTTCTAGTCTAATTACACTCATTGTTTTATGGCCCTGACTTGATAATAGGTGCTTGGGCACGAACTAGAAGTACTGGCTCTCAAGCACAGCTGCCGGAACACACCGTCAGGTGCTTGGCGACAGATTTTCTACTTGAGGGTGGTAGCTAGCCAGGCGGGCATTCGCAAAGTGCCCTACCACCAAGCTCTAACGACAGCCATCCTAAGACAACAAACGGGACCGACGGCTTAACGTGCCCTCCGAAGCACGGAAACGCTCAGTAGTAATGTCACTAGCGGTGACCCATCCAACTCATGACCGCGCGCGACGTTGCTTAACTTTGCTGATCGGTTGAGAACAGCTAAGTAAACTTCGCTACGAGCGCTTCAATTTCTGAGACTATGCTTCCTCCCGAACAAACCGGGTTCCGAAAAGGCTTTAGCACCATAGACCACGCGTTTCGCCGATGACATAGTCATAATTGCAGAGATCTTTATTTTATACTGGGATAAGTATATCAAGGATCTTTATTTTATACTGGCATTTTATGGAGGGATTTATCTGGGATAGTAGTGACCCTAAACTACTAGTTTCCTTACAAATATGATATATTTCAGCTTGTTCTTCATTTCCGGTGACAGCTGTCAAATAAAAATCAGTCAAACATATTTTTTATTTTATGTTATTGTGACGGAACGTGCCCGAGGACCACCTGATGTTAAGTGGACTAATGTCTGCCTATAACAGATGCATTTCGTCAATGACGAATTGCACTGAGACGTACAGTTGTTAGGTCACATGTTTCTGTAATTTTACTGGCTCTCGAGGACTGCTGTGGGAACACACTGTTAGGTGCTTGACCACAGATTTTCTACTTGAGTATGGTCGCTAGCCAGGCGGGCATTCGCAAAATGCCATGCCACCATGCGGTGGAGCTCAAGCCCGCGGTGGGATTCGAACCATGGACCTGCTGCACGGCAGTCCATAGCCAATGCCACTGAGCCATCACTGCTTGATCACATTTTGTAAGTTTTATTATATCTTCTGTATCTAGGTAAATTAATGCAGATTATATATACATAACAAAAATAACGGCGTTTTGTTGTTATTATTATCTATATTTATAACATTAACAAAATTCATTCATTATACAAAACAATCTTCCCTTCATTCTTTTACTATATAAACCACATGTTGATACTTATGCGCTATGTTAGTACCACAGACCTAGGATTTTTTCGCTACGCTCAATCCTAAGCCTATGGTTAGTACCGACCTTTACTCATTACTAGTAGCTGGCTCGCCTGTGACATTGTCCGTGTGGGATTTGGTTTAATAGGAAACTTCTGAGTTATGAATATTGGGAAAGCAAGATTTATTTATACAATACAATAATTAAAATCCTGTCAAAACAGGGTTACCAGATTTGTTTTGAAAATTTTCGAACATTGATGTATTTTTTACACTCGCTTATTTTCAGGTAATTAAACGTAACTAATTCGCGACATGTGAGACTGAAATCGAATCGTATGCATAATTCAGCTTTCAACATGTGTAGTTAATGTGGCTAAATACTCTTCATCAATATATATAATGAAGCAGTGATGGCTCAGTGGCATTGGCTGTGGACTGCCGCGCAGCAGGTCCATGGTTCGAATCCCGCCCAGAGCTTGAGCTTCACCGCATGGTGGAAGGGCATTTTGCGAATGCCCGCCTGGCTAGCGACCACCCTCAAGTAGAAAGTCTGTCGCCAAGCACCGAAAGGTGTGTTCCGGCAGTAGTCCTTGAGAGCCAGTGAAATTACAGGCACAATGAGACTTAACAACTATGTCCCAATGTGACGGGCGCAGTGCAATTCGTGAGTTGTCATGAATTGCGACTATTATAGGCAGAGGTTAGTCCACTTAACATCAGGTGGGCCTCGAGCGTGTTCCGTCACAATAATATAAAAAAAAATATAAAAAAAAAAAAAAAAAAAACAAATCTGATAGTTATGTCATAAATTGAAAAACGAACCACAAATGAACCTGAGATAATACCGAAAGTCTCATTTTCGGTATTTTTGTCACAATAATCACAGCGCTAAGATACCGAAAATCTGGCTAGCTTGGTCACAACATATGACAGTAATAATCTTTATCCGTTTCACAGGCTGTCAGAGCTACTTGCGGGAACTGACAGACAGCAGAATAAAATGGCGTCGTTCACAATCTTGCCAACATTAAAAAAGTCAACTTTGTCTGAAATTAGATTCATATGGCCTTACTCCAACTCAATATAAAACACTTTTTAACACGTAGATGCGTTCAAATAATAATAATTAATCAACGGAGATTATTTATTTTATAAGTCATAGTTATCATCCACCACACACACAAAAATTACTGACGGTATGTTAAATTATTGTAGACTGTCTGTACAAAAAACTGAAGATTTTTTTATTTCAATGTAGAAATTATGCAAAGATAATGATCAAACATTGTTATTTTTTCATTAACGCCTCCTAAGCGAATAAAAATATTATTCCACTCCCGGTCGTGGTTAAATTTTTTCCTTTCCTTATAATTTTGTAAACGATTCTACATCTTATAGCTATTTTGTTGCATAACATGAACAGGAAGGTAAACAATGTTATAATATATAATTACAATACATAGTTTGATGTACTTCTGATTTTGGGTCTCAAATGTAATTAAAGTACCTATATGATAATTTTACTTTACCGGCGGTATGCCTTTATTATTTAACAAAATACTACGAACTATATACAACACTACAGCTACAACAAAAAAACATTTAGATCCCTATAAGCCATTGCAAACTCATAGGCAGTCCAAATGCTCTAGCCCATTACCAGTTATTTTACTTTTATTTTTTTTGAGTCACGTAAAAAGTGGATTCATTCTGTACTTGTAACTTATTTTATGATATTGGGCAAGAAAGGTATGGTAAAAAATAGGCAAAACAAAAAATTCTATTTATAACAAGAAAATATGCTATAACAACAAAGCAAATAAGTGTACAGAAGGAACACAGGAACAATGTCAGAGCCAGCCAACTAATTTTAATCACAGACTAGTCCATCATAACAGATATAGATCAACGATCACATAACTATTCGCTACCTCCAGCTCGTTCGTTTTGTCCTGCGTGTGGGTCATTCAAGTTTTCATTTAAGCTGCCATAATTTCCTAATAGTCTTTGGCCGGTCGGGTCAAACGGAGATTTGAAGTGAAGTGAAGCTTTATGCTTCTTCCCCATAACTTCTATCTCGTAGGAACCGTCTTTTAAGTAGTCTTTTGTAACTTCAGAGCCGCTGTTGGAGACATATCCAATCCCGATTGGTTTGTCTAGATAATATCCATAATCTCCTCTTCTTAAATAGCCGACTGGTTCACCATTCCTAAATATAGCTTCTTGGCCAAACAGTGCAATCTGTAAATAATAAAATGAACAAGAATAAACATTGTATCGGAAGAATGAACGTAGTCAGGTGGTTATTTATTATAATTACAAAATGTTTGAGACCTAAATGAGTAACATGCATTGGCTATATTAATATCTAATGTCCGTGTTGCACCTATATTAGTAGTTGGTGGGAATGATACCCTAGAAGTTGTTGACTATTATATTTATCTAGAACAGAATGTCCAGTTGTGTAGGTCCGACTTCGAAAAAGAGGTAGCCCGAAGAATATAACTCAAATGGGCATCGTTAGGGAAATTACGCGATATCTTCTCTGAGCCTGAAGAGCATTATTCTACCGGTGTGTAGTCTACCGAGAGACGACTTATGGCGCTGACACGTAGTCCTTAACTATGGCCCTATGGACAATCTCAGACTCCTCAACGAGCTATTGAGAGATACATGCACGAAGTTTCTTTATGCATAAAGAAACTTCATGCGATAAAATCTGGAACGAGGAAATTCACCGAAGAACCAAAGTCACCGACGACATAGCAGAATTTGCAAGTTTAACCAGCAACGGGCAGGCCACATTGCTCAACGAACCGAAAACCGATGGTGAACACAGGTTCTTGAGTGGTTACCACATTCCACCGGAAGACATAGGCCCCCCGATGGTCGAGTGACAATATTGTATGAATCGCGGGAAGCCGATAGATACAAGTGGCTAGTAGCCGTTCATTGTTCGATGGGAGGCTTTTGTTCAACATTGTGCGTCTTCCGGCAGATATGATGATGATATTATTATCTATGGTCTGACGGAGCGACACATTAGACTGTTAAATAACCCTTTCTTGGCAGTCGAGTAATATGATCAAACTGCGTCAAAGGCGGGAAATTTGAAATTTAAGTAGGTTAAAGGTACAAGTTGGTAGCCGACTGCACGCAGCAGCAGCAGACGACATGTCGTCTTTTCATGTCGTCACGACACGTCGTTGCGTCATGTCGCTGCAGTCATTATTTCGAACCCGACTGCAGACGGCAACAGCAGCTGGCAACCAGTTGGTTTTGAGTGCTCCGTCAAACAAGTTGTCTGACGTGTCCGAGAATAGTGATCGCATTTTTTTATATATTTTATTAGAAGAGTAGAAGACGATGATGACTTGTTTTTATTATACTGAAAAAGACGAAAAGCCACACGTCCTATGCTTAAATGCAGAGCAAGTGAGGAAACATATTCAATACTGATCAAAAACCATTTATAGTTCGTATAGCCTATCAGTTCCAAAAATAACACTCACAAACGCTAAAAATGATCACACGGGCCGTTCGATTTGGGACTTCGTGAGCAAAAATATCGTTTTCGCTCACCGTTCGGATAGCTTTGAAAACGCTACAAATGACAGAGAAAAGTGATATTTTTGACCCATGTCTTACCGTGGGATCGTTGTGATTGTTTTTTGACAACTGCTGGTTTGACAGTTGTATTTGCCGCGATTAAAGAGTTTCACAAGTTTTTTATATGGTATTTATATTTTATGTAGTAGGTACCTACTTGTTTTGTTAATTTTAGAGATTGATTCCATGTTTCGTACTGTGCAAAATTGTTAAAATATTGTCGGTTGACAAAGTATGTTTTAAGCCGTTCGGATAGCATGCAGTAATTGGTGGTCAAAAATAGCAAAAGCTTCTATCCGAACGCTAATACACAAATGCCACTTTTGAAACTGCTACAAACGCAAACGAGCCAAAACGAACGCACCTTTAAAAAGCGATATGAAAGAAATCCATTTTGAAAAGAAACACGCTCGACATGTCGTTGTTCCGGCGTCAGCGGCACTACTGATCTGCGGTGGGACCACACTGCCGTCTGCCGCTCGACGCGTCGCTAGCTTTTTAGCTATAGAAATACGTAGAAACCAGTAGTGTCGCTGCGACAAGTCGTTTGCTGCAGCTTCATGTTTCACGCTACCAACTTGTACCTTTATCCGCTTTTATAGTTGAGTTTGGGACTATTGTACATGATCAAGAATTCGCGGGATAAGTGGAATTTTGCTAATATTAAGGTGTACGAGCACCTAGACGAGAATATTCTTCATAAACAAAAAAGATGACGAACAGCGTCTTCTGCCCAGCTCAATAGCTTTGCTTACTGCGATGCTTCAATCTGCTGACGAGCGTGGTGCTTAGGGGAAACCTTACCCTATTTTTTTTTAATTCTGGTAGATAAGCTTTTTACCACAATCTCACCTGATGGTAAGTGATGTCAAAGGTGTTAACAAGCTTAACCTAAAATTACTGACTCTGAAGGACAGCTGCCAGAACATACCGTTTGGTGCTTGGCGACAGATTTTCTACTTGATGGTTGTCGCTAGCCAGGCGGGCATCCGCAAAATGCCCTTCCACCATGCGGTGAAGCTCAAGCCAGCGGCGGGATTACAACCATGGACCTACTGCGCGGCAGTCTATAGCCAATGCCACTGATCACTGCTTCAACACCCTCTTTGAGGCTTACGTTTAATAGGGAATGACGATAATGAAAAAAAACGTCCTTAGGCTTCGTATCCACAAAAGATGTGATAGGATCGCATTGCTCACCGAGACTAGGAAAAAATTAAGCGATCCTAATGATGGCTTCATTCGTCGCCCACCTTCCAACATTGATAAAAAAACACATTGTTAGGCTGTGTATCCACCAAAAATGTTCGAGGAAGGTGGGCGACGAAAGAAGCCATCATTAGGATCGCTTCATTTTTTCCTAGTCTCGCTGAGCAATGCGATCCTGTCACATCTTTTGTGGATAAGCTAGCCTTTGAACACAATAATGTTGTTGGTGATGATAAACATAATGCTTACGCAGCCAACCCATCCATTGGCATTGTGCATGGCATTATGAATATGTCCACAATGACAATGGATTGGGAAAATAGATAGCATCTTCATGATGCCAGCGCCGCAGCGCCATCATCAGACTGCCACTATAGACTGTCGCTAGTGTGCAAGTGAGATGTTATAAGATAAGCAGCGCCATCTTCGATTTCTTTCTTTAAACCTAGTTATTATAGCAAATAATAAAAAACATCGACCGAGTGAAAACCAACCAAGTGCTGGTCGAACGAACTGTATGAACAAAAAAAAATTATGTGCTAATCATTCCGTTACCTTGTCATCGAGTGTAAAGTAGGCATATTTTTTCGTGACTCCATCCTTCCTCGCTCTATTGACCTGCTCGTTCCCGATATACTCGCCGTCCTTCCGGCAAGCGAAGCCCAGGTTAGCTTCTATGGGGTTATCGTCTGTTCTCAGGTCGGCGTTCCATAAGTGGTAACCTATATCATAGTATACGATCAGTATAATTACTCGGGCTTGATGACCTATTTAGAAAAATAAGGGTACAAAATATTCATCTCGAGTGAGGAATCCTACACTATGACACGGAAAAAAAAGTATTTGTGTTATTCTTTTTATTCCTGATAGGTTAGCCTTTGACCACTATTTCACCTGATGGTAAGTGATAATGTGGTCGAAGATGTAGTTCAGGCTAACCTAGAAGTACTGGCTCTCAAGGACAGCGGCCGGAACACACCGTAAGGTGCTTGTCGACAGATTTTCTACTTAAGGGTGGTAGCTAGCCAGGCGAGCATTCGCAAAATGCCCTACCACCATGCTATAACGACTGCCATCCTTAGACAACAACGGGGACCGACGGCTTAACGTGCCCTCCGAAGCACGGAAGCGCTCAGTAGTAATGTCACTAGCGGTCCATCCCATCCCATCCAAGTCATGACCGGTCTCTTCGACGGTCGGACGGTGCGACGTTGCTTAATTTTGCTGATCGGTTAAGAACAGCTAAGTAAACTTCGCTACGAGCGCTTCAAAATACGATGGAGCAAAATAAGCATTTTGCTCCATCCTGTGAGTGGCCAAAAGTTCACGGAGCTTGGCACGTAGGTGCGGGTTAGATTCTATTTAAATTTGGCATATGTTATTCGTTTCGAAAGCGATAGTTCTTGAAATGTTAACTTAAACCTCAGAAGGGTAGCGACATCATTTATGAAGTTGTGTTTAAAAATAACTTTTTTTCAGTCCAGTAGTCTGAATGATGGCAGGGCACTTAGGTGCTAATCATTATGAATCTATAATGGACTCGGCCTGGTCAATTTTGACAGTTTTGGTAGTCTACTAACTTCATATCGATCATATTGAGTCAATATTGATTCAATCTCGGTTTCATATGAAAACGAAACGAAATAATAACGAAATTGTTTTCTGAATTACTTTACTATTCTATTTTTATTTTTTGTTGGCAATAACGTCAAACCAGCCTAGATTCATCATATATTCATAAGGGATCAGCAGACTACCGATTCTGTCTTGTATGAATCTTGAATGAATCTATGCTGAACATGTCTCTCTGTCCCCTACGACGATGATTACAAGTATGAATTACATTTAGCTGCCCGGCACGTAGAGCAGGTGGGTGCGAGTTCAATTCCCACTAAAGATGAAGATGTGCTATACTATTTTGTTAATATGTAAGTCGCTTCACCAAAAGAGCTTTAAAAGATATTAAGAAACTAGCTGCGCCCGCGGTTACACCCTCATGGTGATGAATGATGATGATAAAAATATTCTATGTGTTAAACTAGCGCCTCATCTACCTCCATACCGAATTTCATCAAAATTGGTCCAGCCGTTTGAGCGTGAAGAAGTAACAAACATACAAACAGATTCACAAACGTTCGCCTTTATAATATAAGTTTGATAATGATCAATTTGTTACTACCAAAAATGCATTAGAAATATATTATAAAGTTTTATAGTATTTATGGTTCACTATTTTGGCGATAATGGCTTACACATAAATGACACTGTCGCGGGGTTTTTCGTCATTTCCGTTATACATTATGTACGTGTGATACTAAAGGTTTTAGCAGCGCACGCCGGAATAGGTCGCATATGGCAGATTTTTTTTCTACTTACTTGACACTTATCACCACATATCACTACATAGTATAAAACAAAGTCGCTTTCTCTGTCCCTATATCCCTATGTAATGCTTAAATCTTTTAAACTACGCAACGGATTTTGATGCGGTTTTTTTAATAGATAGTGATTGAAGAGGAAGGTTTTTATGTATAATAACATCCATTAAATAGAGGAGAAATGCTGTTATTTTTGAGGTTTCTAATGTGATGTCGTAAATAATTACATTTTTTCCGCTTACATTGCAAACGCAAGCTGAACCATACGAGATTTATCAAAATAATGTACTAAGTATTGTACACATTGAAAAGGTCTACAGAAAACTCCGCTATGGTATATTATGTCTATCTCATATGGATATCCCACATTTTTTTTTGTCATTTACTTTTTACGACAAATAATGGCTAATTTTCGAAGCGATTTTAAACAATACAGCAATAACCCTTATCTAATTAAATACCTTAAATACATTGTTGATTTAATATAGATCTATATGGCCCTTTACAGCATATGATTTATATTAATATTTTCGAAGATTTTACTGATGAAACCTACTGGATCGATTTTAATCATTTTTTCAGTGAATGACTATATATTTTATACCCGTGCTAAGCCGGAGCGGGCCGCTAATATATATATAAAATATAGCCTAAGTGCTATTCTCATGTGTATGTTTTATTATTGTAAAGTTTTATTAAAATACATTTTGCGGTTTTTCCATACTTACAAACTTTCGCGTTTATAATATTAGTAAGGATTTGATGATGAATTTAAAAATCATAATTTCAGCCGTCTCAGCTGTTGATAAGTGACGACGTGGTCGACGCTGGAACATGCCTGCTTAGAAGACACGCGCGATACCCCGTCCACCCACTTGACTCTCACACTGGTGGTTGGACGGGGCATCCTTACTCCTCCACCCACTGCTCTAGAGTGGGAAACAAATCAAATGCTTCACAAACTTAATTCACCAAGCACTCAGATTAATATCTATCGCGAAACAGCCGCAGCCAGAGCCGTAGGTACCCATAGGTAGAATGAAAGCTCTTCGTGCGTATATTAGAGATAATTGTTAGTTATTAGGTACTTTGCGTTGCTTAGAGTTGCCAAATCAGTATTTTCAACTCAATATACTGTAAAAAAGTATATATTCTATCAAAATTATAAAAATAATATATCATTTAATTGCAAATGACCTGAAATTAATTAAATATGCTGCGTTACGATTTAAAAAAAAATCACGTGTTTTTTGTTTAAATAGCCCACATATCGTGATAAAAACAAATGATTTATAATAGATTCTTACACCAGTAGATGGGAAATTTAAAAATATTGAAACTCACTAAATGTTTTTTTTTAATCCCATGTTTTGTGTGATTTGAGACGAAAATATTAACGTAATTGCCACGTCGGGGTGCGCGCTAAAATGTTCTTTATTTCAACGGAAGTTGTACGTACTCGCTGACAGGGAGTTTTTTTTTTTTTATGCTCGTTTAGCATCTGTTAAGCCCTTAATACCAGATACTTTTGAACTGTGGGGGGTCATTTGAAAGTTCGCCTCAGGTATAAAATCTGTCTACACTTGACGGCGTGTTCCAGCAGCAGGTTTTGAGAGCTTGTTCCCATTTTAAACCTTCACAATGACCACATCGCTTACCAACAGATTCACGGTGAAATGGTGGTTAGTAGTGTTAATACCCTATTGATCAAAGGTAGACAAAGCTTACCCTTTTCGGCGCTAAGAGACGTGAGGGCCCGCCAGCCAGCGTTTCTCAATCCTTTAGCGCGGCTCAAGTACTTGTACACTTGTATAGCATGAGACGACGGTATATGCAGTTCCCAGCCCAGCTCGCCAGCCCATGCTACTCTGAGCGCCCTATAATGAAACATCCGTTCATATATAATAAAATGCGAATTGTGAAGCACTTTCTAGTCCTTCTTAACGAATCAACTAGGTTAAGCGACGTCTGCTGCAGTTCATTACTTGGAAAAAAACACATGATTAACGACTCGGAATGACGAGTGCAGTGTCAAGCAGAACGAGAACGACGACACTGCAATTGAAATGGACAGGCGTCGACTAGTACGCTTCATCACTTCATAATATATTACGTAGTTATAATATATTGGATATTTGTATACTGAAACACACAAGAACTAACACACCAGAAGGAGGGCAGCAGAGCGTTCTGAGATACTGATATCTCACACTGCGATCCCCAAGGCACCAAGGCCCCCATAATGGGGGAAACTGTGTTCAGCAGTTTACAATCCGGCTGACACAATACCCCACAGGGCATTTTTTGTATACGGACATGATGTATTTAGATAAATTGATCGTTGATCGTATCGGATGACGTTCGTGGACATGGTCACAAACTGAATGACTATAGATAGTCTTTAATGTGTATTCTACGAATAAATATGTAATGAAGTGTAGCTTTCATACAGTTATATAATAAAGTTCCCAAACATATTACAACGCTCACAGAAGGGAAATTCAAGTTGCATGTGAAAAACATATTGATTAAAAAATCCTACAACACAGTTTCTGATTACATAAACGACAAAAATGCCTGGACAATTCCGCCTCCGCCAAGCTATTGCCTGTCACCTACATAATTTAAACAAATATTGTAATAACTCTATTATATAGTATGTATGTAACACATTGTTAAAAGATGTTTAAAAGAATGGCCCCGAGTTTCTTGCCCGTTCTTCTCGCAGTGGCTCTATACAATTTATTTGCTGAACGTGGCAGTACAATGTAGAATATTTCAATACTAAAATTTGTAATTGACCTTCATAAGAGCGTCGTAGACGCCTAAATTGAATAAATGATTTTGACTTTGACTTTGTTACCGCTTTGATTTCGGACTCATTAAGTTCACAATTAACAAAACACGCACAATCTTTCAAATTCAATTGGATTGGTTTATTGATTTGGCGCTTTGAAATGAACACATCCGATTGGTCGCGTCAAGGTATTGCTGTTGCGCCGCACGGTAAACTTTTTAAAACACGCACGCCGCGGTAAGGTTTGCGTTCTGCTGTTTTTGAGTTTGACTTACATTTCTTTATATATTTATTCGTAGTATGTATAATATATACTTTTTTACACCAATAACTCTGAGCTGCAGATAAGTAATGGACGTGGTGGTAAACGACAACGAAAGTGTTTTTAACTATGTTTTACATAGTTTCTAAAACTACTTAGATTTTTAAGAATTTTTCATGTGGCAGTGACAGTACCTACATGCCCTTTGGATTGTATAGCCTAATAGCAATTTTTTTTTTTTATTGGAATAAGTTGATATTACCTGCATGTGTAACTCTTGTTATCGGGAGAGTATGGTGCTTTGGACAGGAGGATGCTTCGATGGGAGTTGACGGGGAACGCATCGTTCGACAGTCCGGCGTCCGTGTACCGCTGGAGGATCGTTTGGCTGGAATTAACAGAGGAACATCATTGGAAACGTCCAATGTCAGCAATAGAATGTATCATGTATAGAAATCAATGTACGTAAGTAAACATTGTTAACTTTTTCTGTCCCATTAATATAAAAGAGGGCATCAAGTTTTAATTTACTCGTTGCCACAAATAAATAAAATTTAGGCCATAATGCGCCACTTAATAGAATGATAAAACAGTAGGTACAATGACATTTCGAAGAACAATTCCGTGGACCTTTTTAATGGAAGCGTTTGCAAGTTTAAGACAGTTATACTTAATCAATCTTTGTGACTTTACACTTAAGTAGTAGATATATTGCAATTCTGTTTTGTTAAATGTTATCTCTTTTTTTTCTTTTATTTGTGTTCTCTTTAACACCAAATTGTAATTTAATTTATAATTAAAAAATGTATTTCGCAAATTGTTGCATGTTCTCATCTATCATGTTTCATATTGTACCGTACTTGTAGTTTGAAACGGTGTACTTTATGTTGAGGATCAAATAAATAAATAAATAGTAGATTGTACGAGTGCATAAAACAAGTCATTTTACTACAATGGGTTTTATGCAAGTGTTGTACGCTCGGATTTTAAATGAAAATTCGAGGAAATTAAACAATGTTCTAATTGAGTGTCATTGTTTTAAAAAAAAATATATTTGAGTCATTAATAATAATCCAAATGAATGGGTATTCTTAAAGGCAAATTTCTTACATGAATATTGTATTTAAGTGTCATTGTTTTGAAAAAATGATCATACCTGTGTCATTATTATTAATGACCATCGTCATTATCATCAATAGGTATTTTTCTCTATGGTATTATTAAAGGCAAATTTCTAACATGAAATATATTACAAAGTGGAACTCTTTAAACAATAAATAAAATAATAATTATTTTTCATCACTTGTTCTCAAGTAAAAGTATACTTTACAACTTGACATTAGATGTAAAAATATATATTTTCTAATGGTATTGTGATGAAACTCGCATGAGGTCCACCTGATACTAAGTAGAGTGGTTTCTGGAATTCGTGTTTTTAGAGCCAAATCAATGTAACTCTTGTTGCATTGAGTGACTTCCCACGCAGTATAACAAATCTTTCGTTTTATACTGGCCGTCGGTTCTTCGTTTTAAAAAGCCGGCTGTAATGTATTATGATCGACCAATATTTCGAGCATACCCGATGAGTTCACGAGTGTAAATTGCGGCGACTCCGCGCAAGTGATGCCACATATAAAGAAATTTCTAAAATACCAGTTGGAGACAATGGAAGCTATTGAGAGGAGAGCCAAGAGACTCATTAGCGACGACCAACTCGTAGGCAAGAGACTCCAGAATCTCGAGCATCGCCGCAAAGTTGCTTGTTTATCGAATACTTTTCAGGGAGTATGCCACGGAACTTTAAAATTGATTCCGCCATTCAGGGATGCCCAGAACCGCCACCGATATATGTTGGATATTCCATTTACCCGAACGAAGCGATTGGCTTCTTCATTCATCATACGCACCGCCAGGGAATGAAACACCCGGCCTGTATTTCCAGTTAAATACAATATGGGGGTCTTCAAAACATGTGAATGAAGAAGAATGAAGAAGATACCTTCTTCTGGGTAAGCACGCTCCGTCATCGATCGCATCATCACTTACTGATAGTGGTCATGTACTACCCAGTCCGGTATAAAAAAAACTTACCTATCAGGTCCTTGCACACTGAGAATGCAGAGTTGTTTGGTGACGTCGATGATGTTCGCGCGAAGCTTGTGTTTGTTGATCAGCCGCCGGAGGTGCGCAAGAGTGTGGTTAGCGCTGAAACCGCTCGTTACCACGTAGTAACCGCGTCCCTGGAATAGGAAGACTCAACTTGAGGATCGTCAAAAAGAACACGATGCGATTTTACTACAGGCGGGATATGTTTTATATTTCTGATGAGCTAGTCTCTGATCACTATCTCAACTGAAAGTAAATGATGATGCGGTCGAAGATGTTGTTCAGGCTTGAATTACTGGCTCTCAAGGACAGCTGCCGGAACACATTGTTACGTTTTTTGTAAGAGGCTGGTAACGAACCAGGCGGGCATTCGCAAAATGCTGTACCGCCATGCTATATACAACAATCGGCTTAACGTGTCTAAAGTTCGAAGCAAGTCCAAGGCAAGATATTCTTTTTTTTACTTTTCTGATAAGCTAGCCTCTGACCATTATCTCATCTGATGGTAAGTGATGATGCTAGCCAGGCGGGCATTCTCAAAATGCCCTACCACCATGTTATAACGTCATCCTAAGACAACAATCGGCTTAACGTACCTAACGTCCGAGGCCGTAAGCAGTTTTTTTAAATATTTAATAAGTTAGCCTTTGACCATTATCACATCTGATGGTGAGTGATGATATGTTCGAAGATGTTGTTCAGGCTAACCTAGAATTACTGGCTCTCAAGTACAGCTGCCGGAACACACTGTTAGGTGTTTGGCGGCAGATTTTCTACTTGGGCTATAATAATTTAGTATATATAGCTGTCACTATTCTACCTATGCCCATTTGCTCAGTGCCTATACCTTTTAAGTAGTAATCGTATGTTCCCGTAGGTTATTGGAATTTTATATTTACCTTGAAAATCGGATCATGTAATTGTCCGCTGCCTCCGTCCAGAATGCTAACGGTCACGTCAGCTTCTACGCCGCCTTTTTCGTTCAAAAGAAGCGAGTATACCACTCTGGAACAAAATGGGCGATGAAATAGATTTCGTTGAATAACTATGGATATTCCAGCGATAACAAAATATGGCGACTTTTAAACCAGTTATAAATAAAATTGCTACGTTAAACAATGTTCCAGAATCCTTTCGTGCGGATACGGAAAAATAACAGTGAAATTGCGGTAATTAACATATACGTTTTTTTAGGGAACACAAATTTATTTTTACCTCCAGCGGGAAACCAATCTCAAACCCGAACACAAAAAAATTTGATTTTGTAATAAATAACTAAGGGGGCTCCCATACAGTAAAAAGGTTTTCGTCGTACCTACCCAGCTCAATCGGACACTGCGAAAATTGTCTTTAACTTGCAAGATGAGGTTACAGATAATGGTACGTAACCCTTCGTGCGCGAGTCCCACTCGCACTTGGCCGGTTTTTTATTTGTTAATGATATTTATTTATTTACTTCACTTACAAAAAAATAACAATTGAATATAAATATTGATTCTCAAAATACGTAAGCGTTAGAGCGAGGCATTTGAAACAACAAAAATAAGCGCGGCGGTTCATTCTCTTTACTAATAGTACATACATGATACAAGTGCGGCAATTTTCTTTATACCACACCCACTCAGAAAAGGTCTCATTACTCGTTCAAAAACATGTTATAAAGTTCGTCATTTTTCCCTTGTACTGCGTGGAAAGTTATATGGATTTTCATTCCCTCACTCCGTAGCAGTGAAGGAATGTTGTATGAAAATCCATACCTGCCCTGGTAGCGTTCTTTTGTTTTTTGCTGCTTACATAAAAAAAGGTTTTATATCAATACTTAGAAAAAAGAGGTGTGATTTTTATTTGTACTCGATTTTCAATGAAAGGAGGTTGGCAACCTTCTTTTACACTACGAGAAAAAAAGCGCGGCAATTTGTTATGTTTGGTGAAATTTCGTTTTTAATAAATTGATATTTTAACAGTATGCTATTAATTATTCTAAATAATTTTCCAAAATGTCATCTGATAGTGAAAAAGTCGATTTTGTAATGATGACGCCACCAGAAATAAGAAATGCAGCTCAAGAAGTCATAAACAACTGAACTGAAAACGTATAATGATTTTATTTTCCTCGTAGGTGTAGTATAAAGCACTATGTATCACTCGGGAAAAAGTTCTATTTCTCCCCTCGATGTACAATGTACTATTAAATACGTTGAAAAACATTCAATGTCAAAATAAAATTCCCTTCCCTACTTAATTGGCCGACGAGGAAATGAGTGTACCTGTCCTCATTCTTTGTGAGATCCGCAGTGAACGCCAAGTTTGCGGTTCTTTCCGCATCGGGTCCCGTTAGGTAGAACTTGCCGTAGTACGACATGTTGAACAGAGCTGCTGCGTTCCGGCATGCCAGCGCTTCGTAACCGATCTGTATCAGAAACACAATACCTAGATTTAGGGAAGAAAAAACTAAGGGTCTGCGTGATCCAAACAAATAGTCTCTTTGCGCATGACTATTTATCAGTAACACGTTTATTACAAAATTACAAATATTCGAGAGGAAAAATTTAAGTCATGTGCGGGATTCGAACCCGCGTCCATCCTTCTTCTTCTAAAGGGACGGATGGACGCCATCCGTCCCTTTAGCTGGGGTATGCTCTAACCAATGGAGCTATCATAATTCAATTTTTTCTATCCTTCTTTAACCACCTTATTGGGATGGAGCGACATCTATAGTTCAACTTACGTTTTACTACAAACAAGACCAATTTTGCAATTGGTTTTATACTTTTAAATCATGACGCAACCTTATAATTTAATAATGTTATGTTTGTAATAACACCTGCTATGCGGATTACATTAGAGGAAAAATTTAAGTCATGTGCAGGATGTTTTTCATATCGTATCTCGTATATTTGTAATTCTGTAATGTAATACGCATAGAAGGCGTTATTGCAAACATAACAATATTAAAACACGTTTATTGTTTATTTATGAAGAACACTTACTAAATCATGATGCTTTGAGAAGCCGAATGTGTAGTCACCTCGAAGGACGTCCTCGTAACGACGATCTAAGTTCCGCGGGTAATCATGAGTACCGCCCCAGTCGTATTGCTGCACTCGTAACTGAAACAATTTTTCAGATAATTCGCTTTATTGTGACGGAACAAGCTCGAGGCCCACCTGATGTTAAGTGGACTAACCTCTGCCTCTATTAGTTGCAATTCATGACAACTCACGAATTGCACTGCGCCCGTCACATTGAGACATAGTTGTTAAGTCTCATTGTGCCTGTAATTTCACTGGCTCTCAAGGACTACTGCCGGAACACACCTTTCAGTGCTTGGCGACAGACTTTCTACTTGAGGGTGGTCGCTAGCCAGGCGGGCATTTGCAAAATGCCCTTCCACCATGCGGTAAAGCTCAAGCTCTGGGCTAGCCTTTGACCGAAATACAGTAACTTCTATTCTAGAATGTGTATCCAAGGCGGCATTAGTAGGATCTTACCAAACTTAGTTAGGTAGGCGAGGAAGCTCGAATGGTGAAAGGGAGAATTGATGCATCATAAAGGGGCCCCTTAACCTTACTCCCTGGGTTGCAAGTCCCAGGCACCTTGACTTGGGCATCTTCCTCTGCAACGCTATGGACCCGGCACCCGCATGGTGAATCCATGGAATATATATATTATATATATATTCCATGGATTTACCATGCGATAAGTTAGCCTTTGACCACTATCTCACCTGATGGTAAGTGATGATGTGGTCGAAGATGTTGTACAGGCTAACCTAGAAGTACCCATACAATGTCATATGTTTGACTGGCTGCCGCGGCCTGGCTGCGCAGCCATGGCTGCCTAGTGCGCGGGGGGCCTTATGTGTCTGGCGATGAAATTTTTACTTGGAATTGGTAGCTAGACAGGGTATGATGGCAAGGCATTCGCAAAATGCCTTGCCATCATGCGGTTTAGCTCAAACCCGTGACGGTATTCAAACCAAGGACACCCCGCGTGACAATGAAAAGAGTGACATATTTTTTTTAAAGCTTTCAAATGTAAACTTTGTATTTATACTGACAAGCTAGTTTTTTTGAATGCTTTTTATGTATATGTTTTTAATAGCAGATGGGCTAGCGATAGACCACTATCTCATCTCATGGTTAGTGATGATGCTATCGAAAATGTGGCTCAGACTAACCTAGAATTACTAGCTATTTAAGACAGCTGCCGAAACACACCGTTAGGTGGCGACAGATTTTCTACTAGAGGGTGGTAGCTAGCGAAGCATGTATTCCCAAAATGCCCTATTTCCATGCTGTAACGACTGCCAAAAAACAACTGGGACCGGCTTAACTTGCCCTCCGAAAAATGGCATCACTCAGTAGTAATTCCACTAGTGGTCACCATCCAAGTCATGACCGCAGCGGACGTTGCTTTACTTAGTTGATCAGTTAAGAACGACTTAGCAACCCTTAAGAACTAGACCATATTTCTGAAACTAGTAATTTAGAAATGCATCCTGTCTTGATGTTAATTTTATGGTATTTTCGAAACATACATAAGTAAGGATATTAAAGAGGCCCTCATATCATAATCTTTTAGTGAAGAGTGATTTTATCGCCATTTGGGATACTACCTAAAACTTATTAAAAAATTACTAAAATATTTTTTTCAATGCAGAAGAGGCATTACTGTTCTTGGCAGAAAAATATAGAGAATATACTATATATACTGTTGGAAGTCATAAAAGACGAGTAAAATAAAATAGAGTCTAAGGGACCAGTTACGTCGATGTGAGGGTGTGACTGCATACCGGGCGCACGATATCCTTAACCACCTTAACGTCCCGATACCCGAAAGTAAGCAACAAGAGTAGGTACGCAACCAACAAGAGCACTCCTAATCTCTCTCCACCTAATTGTAATTGGATGGCGTCAGGAAAGCGGCTGATCATTTAACTGACGACGCCAAAACATTTCACAGTTATATCCTAGTTGTCCTGTGTGTCGTTACAGAAAAAGTGTTAATATGTTCTTGTGTTGTTAACGAACACATATTGTACTTATATGAGTGGGATGAGGGTCAGAAAAAGAAGGGTGTCACCTTATTAATATATACATCGTAAATGTAAAAGTGCATTTTGTTACCCACAAATTGTATTATATAGGTGATTTGTATTGAATCGAGATTATTATCTACCAAAATAAGTAGCTGAAACACTTTTTACTTATCGTCGTAGTTCAGAGTTCAGCTGGGACGGTTTTGTGTGAGTCTGATGAATTACCTTCTCTCCTAACATAAAGAAGGCGGGCCGTTCCCATCCCGCTCTGGCCTGCATCACCGCTCCATCCTCGACTAATTCCTAAAACAATACAATATTTCATTAAATAACAGAATAAAATAACCTTAAAATTGTTTATTGTGGAACTGTTTCCGTTACCTGTCATACATAACATGAATAAAAACATACCATCATGCCTTTATACCTCCGAAGGGGAAGCTAGAGGTGTCTAAACACCTACATTTCACTAGATATGTTGAGGATCGATGTAATAGTGGGCGAGCCTATTGTCATCTAATGGGTACAGTGCCAAGTGTTGATTTCATTTTTGTAAGTAAAAAATCAGTGGTTAACCGACCCAGGAACCGAAGTAATCTTGATATTCCAAAATTGTATTTTTTTATACTGAACTGATTAGCACTTGACCACTATCTCACCTGATGTTAAGTGATGATGCGATCGAGATTTTTTAAGTCTTTTTGGAATCACTGTACAATACACCACCCGACCAACGAGTACGTCCATTACTTTAATCAAAGTGTTGTATTTGAAGTACTATATCACCCGAATCATTCATTTATTTACTGCCTATAGGCCAGTTTTTTACAATAATCTCACCTAATTGTAAGTGATGATGTCGCAAATGATAAACAGGCTTAATCTAGAATGGAAACTAATTCTCATATGGATGTTAGTGTCTCAAACCGCACCGTTAGGTATTGGCCGACAGTAGCTAGTTACAGTGGTGGCTAGCCAGGCGAACATTCACAAAATGCTACACCACCGCGCGGAGATGTTCAAATACGCGTAGGGATTTGAAGAGAGGATCTGATGCACGGGCAGTTCATAGCCATTGCACTGGACCATCACTAAATAAAATACTATAGAAAATATTCTACCAAATGTTCACAGGAAGAGATTCAGGAGAGCAGTCGAATGACACCTATCAAAAATCCAAAATTATGGATTGAAGATGGCCGCCATATAAAGTGCTTCGATTCCTCTGAAGTGAGGCCATGTTTACCTGATGCAAAGCGTCGTGACTGGCGTCACGTCCCGCAAGCGGCTCGTCGTGCGGGAAAACAATGCTGTAGTTCTTGACGTACGCTTCGTGGCTGCTTTCCCGCATCCAATGAGCGCGCGCCATCTGACCGGGCGTGAAGCGGCGGATGTCGAATGTAAACATGTTGTAATTGGGCCTGGAAAGTGGAAACACGTACACTATACTAACATACGTTACGTGATGGTGTTCAGATTTTGAGGGTTAACGGCGGTAAGCTTACACACATAAGAAGCCCGAAGCAGGACAATTAAATTATAAGCAAACTGTTTGGTGTTTCACTAACTGAAATAGTTTATTTCTTTATCTTATAGATAATAGTTTTCTTCACGCCTCGACTTTAGAATCTTCTAATTTTTAAACATGTATGAATGAAAATTAAGCAATTCCAACCGCCCTAACTTTCGAACTTTGCCCAAAATTTCGAAAATAAAAGATAATAAACATATAGGCGAAAGCGCATATTATGCAGAGTAAAGATATTTTATGGCAAGAACTCAATTTTGACTGTTTGTTTAATGCTCCCGACATCTTGCTTGGATCTTATCTTGCAAAATATCGATGGTAAAATTTTTCGATAAGAACAAACCTGGAATAAAACCAATATAATTGTTATTGGCAGGAACATCTTGATGTCAAACGGTGACTGCTCAGTTCTCAATCATGACTTTATTTCTATATACATGCAAATATAATTTTAAATAAAAAAAGGCACTATTCTAATTCATAATATGAAATTGGCCAGACCAACATGTAAGTACATGTATGTCAAAGGGACCTATTTGCGTTAACCAGACTCAGCAAATCAAATTTAACTCGTTTCCTGTTATCTTATCTATGAAACCCGATTTTTCTGAGAGCCGTATTTGAATCTGCCACGATAGGTGAGTACTGCAATTCAATCCGGAGCGGTGAAGTAGCCAGGCATTACAAAATCAATTATGTCACCTGCCATTGATGATCCATTCGGCCATCTGCACGCCGCAGCCTGCTGAGAACATCATTCCAGCTGAATTGTAGCCGCAGTTGTGGTATAAACCTAAAACAAATTAGATTTTTTTTGTAAGTTATCACTTGCACCCGAGACATATAATATATATATATAATAATAGTTCGACGGACCGCGAATTATTTATTCACTTCTCATGCATCGTAAAGTTCTTGTTTATGTCCAGTGTAAGCGGTCTCAAACGGTTTTTTATGCTCTGGTTTATAAAATCCAGCTTTTAAAACACAAGGGCATTAATAAAACATTTTTCGAAGCGCTCGTAGAGAAGTTTGCTTAGTCGTTCTTAATCGATCAGCTAAGTTAAGCAACGCCAAGTCAGGAGTTGGATCGGTGACCGCTAGTGACATTACTATTGAGCGCTTCCGTGCTTCGAAGGGTACGTTAAGCCGTCGGTCCTGGTTGTTGCCTTACGATGGCAGTTGTTACAGCATAGTGGTAGGGCATATTGCGAATGCCCGCCTGGCTAGCCACGACCCTCAAGTAGAAAATCTGTCGCCAAGCACCTAACGGTGTGTTCCGACTGCTGTCCTTGAGAGCCAGTTATTCTAGGCTAGCCAAAAAAATAAGTTCTTTAATAATACCCAAATACTATAGTCCATATGCTAGGGGTATTATTAAAGACCTTTACTTCGACGAAGATTTTCATTCTTTCACTGATGGATCAAATCCAATCTATTTAAATTAAATTATAAGTCTATGAGTCATAGTAAAATCTCAATATCTCCAGCTGCGCTGCCAACTAAGAAATTTCTTGCTCAAAATAATTCACCAAGTTAATCAGATTTCCTTCATATAGTTGATTCCCATGATGTTAGTAAAAAATATTTATAATAAACACTTGTGCCTCTGAATAGAAGAGAATAATCTCCATTAGCACTACTGCTATTTTCATAGTAGTGTCTAGATCTATGTAGATTGGAGATCATAATCTACAATGACACTTACGGTAGTGTTACGAGGGCTAAACGTGTCTTTATAGAAAGAAACTCACCAAAAACATTAGGATCTTCTCCCAGCAAAGGCTTGTGGTCTGGCGTGAAGGACTCCGGGCCGCATACAGTGCTCTTGATTCCCACGTTGGCCAGCTTAGGGCATAAGGTCGCAGCACTATTCATGTGAACTCCGAACACCTCCCAGTCAAGTTCGTATAAGTGGAATTTAAGATGGTCCGGAACCTACAAAATTAGTCAAACAATTCTGAAAGAGCGCTAATTTTTTTTGCTCCAACAGCTCCCAAGAGATAGCCGGTCGGACGAACAGACGGACAGCCGAGGCTTAGTAATGGGATCCCATTTACTAATACGGAACTCTAAAACAACCATGAAACTTAAACATTCCTACTTTAAATTACAAAATCACAAATATACGATAGGAAAAATGTAAGTCATGTGCGGGATACGAACCCGCGTCCACCCACCCCTTGAGCCGGGGTATGCTCTAACCAATTGAGCTAACATGACATGACGTCATAACTCAAGTCTTTCCTATCGTTCTTTAACCATCGTATTGGGATTGAATCCCGCACATGACTTAAATTTTTCCTATCGTAAATTTGTAATTTTGTAATGTAGCAGGCGTTATTGCAAACATAACAATATTAAAACTTGGTTTTACTTCTTTACTTAATAAATTGCTTTGACAAAGCACTTAAATTATATTAATGTCACGGTCCCATTGATTAGCGATATAGCGCTCATCAGAAGCCATGTTCTGGATGACTTACGCGAACTGTAGTTTACTACTATAACTAGTACATTTGGTTTGAAAAGCCTTACCTCATCCAACATATGCGGGTTATCTTCGTATCCTCCTACATTGCACGTCTCGCCCTGCACTTTGATGTACAGATTGACGTCATGGTCTCTTATATTAGGACTGTTCCGCACTTCCGGTGTTGCTTCACAGACGACGTACGCGTGTTTGAATGGAATGAGAGGTAATGATGGTACGCCTGCAAATCGAGCAACTCGCGGGCCCCAAGCTCCTAGAGACAAAATAAAATAGTAAAATAACATTGTCCTTTACTTAAAAAAAATTTTTGGAGATAAACAAAATGTATTTTTCATTTTTCATACTCGGAAAGTAGTGTTTGTTTGACCCGAGTTGCGGGCGGGAGACGGTGCTCCCTCACTTTAGGGCGGGAAAGACTCATGGTAATTACAAAAAGTTGAAGAAACTTGGTCAGAATAAAGGGTCCGCCAAATAACTTTTTTTTTAATGCTATAAAAAAAAACTACTGAATATTTTCTCAAATTTCTTTTTTTATTTGAAAGTACTACTGAAAGTAAAGCTGGTTCAAACCCCTTCTGCACCCGAGCGCAGAAGGGGTTTGAACCAGCTCAGTAAGCGGGCAATGTGTTGGTAGCTTTCAATCAGTTCCTTAATTTTATAATATATGCGCTCTAGGAACTATACCATAAAATTAGTCATTTTATGATTCAAATACCGTACCGCCGTCACTGGTGAGTGACGGTTATTTTCGTCACCTCGCTACAACGGGGGCGTAGCTCAGATGGTAGAGCGCTCGCTTAGCATGCGAGAGGTACCGGGATCGATACCCGGCGCCTCCAACATACAATTTTGGCTTGCTTGATATGATGCAATATTTTTTTACAGGTTTTGTTTTCATTTTGTATATTTTGCAACGGGAGGTATTTTTGAAGTCTTCGATCGGCTCAGGGGAACTGCTCATAGACACAGATGCAATGATGTTGAATGTTGATGCAGGAACAAGAATACCAGGAATAATATATTACAGATTTGAAAATATTCAGTGCTAAAAACCACGTAAAAATATTGAGTTTGTTGTGAACTAGTCTGTATGTCATAATTATAACACCACTTTTTTTCTTGTCTAAACTTAACCTGCCAAGTTTCGCCTAGGCCGACCAACTTTTATTAGCAATTCCTGTTATGCTGGTACTCAATGAGGTAGGGTTACGGACAGTGACGTCCCGGTCTATACTAAACTTCATTTCATTTACTATATGTATTTGCTTAGCATGCGATAGTGATACTTAAAATCATAAAGCAAATAAAAGTACCAACGTTATTACAAAATTCGCCGAGCAGGCGTTATTGCAAACATAACACAATTAAAATACCAACGTTATGTTTGTATTGGATACAAACGTAATAAAGTCACATTTAGCTAACTTTAACAATTTACGAAAGAAAAAAATTATAGTTATGCGCGGGATTCGAACCCGCGTCCATCCACCCCTATAGCAGGGGTATGCTCTGACCGCTTGAGCTAACATGACAATGACTCATAACTCCAATTTTTCCTCTTGTTCTTTATATAACCATCGTATTAGGTAACTTACCTCCGCAATTGACGACGCACTTAGTTTTGATGAACCCTCGGTCTGTGTGAACTCCAGTCACCTCCCTGTTTCCCAGCATGTTGTGCGAGTAGTGAATGTCGATCACAGGACATTCTTCATAAACCTGATAATTGTATAATATTTTCAAAACAGTAAACAAGTATAAATTAATTAAAAGACTGCTAAATATTTAATATTTTTCTGTTAAAAAATATATCTTTCCAATGAAATTAAAACTGCAAGTTATATATATTTATGGAATTGTTTTCTAAAGCCCTTCATTTTGACACCCCATGCAATGGGTTTGGAAGAAAAAAAATATCTGGAATTTTGGCCTATAGAATTCGTCTTTTTTAGTACCTAGAATCATTTGCTTTATCATGATGAATCTAAATAAACATACATTAAAATATATGAACCCTGGAACCATTTTCCGGGCAGTCGTATAAAAATAACTACATTGTGGGTCCAGAGAAAGAAGAAGGGCCCGTTTTAGAATGTTAATAGTACATTGTACATCGAGGGGAGAAAACGATCTATTTCTGTTCGAGAGTTTGTTTAAGCCCGACGCGTAGCGGGGGACTTAAAGGCAACTCAAGAACAGAAATAGAACTTTCTCCCAAGTGATACATAGTGCTTTATACTATACCAACGAGGAAAATAAAATCATTATACGTTTCCTCGTATTTACCTCGAGACTTCTCAGGCGTTAAGTTCTTTATGACTTCTTGAGCTGCATTTCTTATTTCTGGTGGCGTCATCATTAGAAAATCGTCACTTTCAATATCAGATGACAATTTGCAGTGTCGCGCGGTGCAGCAAAGCGGGCACACGTACCCTATTTGTTTATTCGTTTCCGTGTTATCTATTTTACATTTGGATTAATCAGTGGGTGCTTAACAATGGACGAGGTCCTTTCTAGGCCTCCGTCCGGAATGAGTAAAGTTCTGAGTGAGGACGAGATGCAAGAAAATGAAGAAATCCAGTGCAGAGTTGAACCAGCTGACTCGCCAGTATTACCTACCAGACCAGCGAAGCGTTATCGCGCTGACCTTGACAGTGACGAGTCTAACCATGATCAAACCGGTTTTATTCTTGTGCAGAGGAAAAATAAACGAGATGCGTTGAATAAAGCGAAGCGAACTACGATATTTGACAGCAACAATAGTAGTTTTGATGTTTGCTTAACCTCATATGAGATGTTACCTAAACAAATCGGCTTAGCACGATTGTTTAAATTGGAGGGGATCGTTAATGCATCGCAGATTAAGTATAAAAATGCGTATAAAGTAATTATTAGCTTCGACAAGAAAGAAGATGCATATGGATTAATAAATAACAAGAACATATCGGAGAAGGGGTATCGCTGCCACCTTACAACGGAGGTAGATTTAAGTTATGGAGTAGTTAAATACCTAGAACTAGACATAACAGATGAGGAACTAATAAAATCTTTTAGCTCGGATTGTAAAATCGTTTCTGTGAAAAGATTAAAACGTCTATCAGAAAAAAGCGAGTGGGTTAATAGTGAGACTGTGAGATTTGGTTTCAAAAGTTCTGTTCTACCACTATTTGTTTATGGATACGAATGTAGATTTAAGGTCGAACCCTATACTTTTCCGGTGTCCCAGTGTTCATCCTGTTGGAAATATGGGCACCTAGCTCGTGCCTGCCCATCTAGCAAGATTATTTGCCCTAAGTGTGGTGGTAACCACGGCAACTGCGAAATATCCAAATTTAAATGTGTGAATTGTAAAGGACAACACATTTCTTTTAGTAAACAATGCCCAATATATTTGAAGGAAAAAGAAATTCGTAAAATAATGTCTGAACATAATTTGACGTACAAGATGGCTTTATCCAGATATATTGAAAATAAATCTTTTCAAATGGAAAGTGAAATTACTAAACACTTTGATAGTAGTAAAGTGGTCAACAATGAGGAGAAAAGCCAACCATCGACGTCAGGTACGTCTTACAGTTCCGTTCTAAAGCAAATCCCAGTTTATGACAATATAGAAAAGGAAAGCAGCAGTGAAGTGGAAACCAGTAGAATAACATGCCATGGTGCAAAGAAACAGAATCTCAAAAAGAATAAAAGAAAAGGGGAAAGAAAAAT
The DNA here is from genome assembly GCA_963890685.1 of Plagodis pulveraria. Classification (NCBI taxonomy): domain Eukaryota; kingdom Metazoa; phylum Arthropoda; class Insecta; order Lepidoptera; family Geometridae; genus Plagodis; species Plagodis pulveraria. Next base: position 26,014,017 of record OY982950.1, on the reverse strand, counting down.
GTGTGCAGAAAACGCACACAAGTCAACAGTAACTATAGCGTCAGACGTGGAAGATGAAATGCAGAAAAATAGACAGGAAGAAGTACTGAAAAATGAACAGAAGAAGAGTTACTTTATTGCACTACTACGTAAGATTAAAGAGACTTTAATAGCAAAAGACAGGTTTGAGGATAAGGTACAAAACGTGTTAAAATTAATTTTTGATGAAATAATTACGTTTTGTGTAAGAAGCTTTAGTAATGGGGAGGTTTTGAGTAAACTAATTGGTCTTCTCAATTATGGATAACATAAATTCTATAATGTCATCTGCAAGAGCATCGGGCTCTGGGGGTTCCGTTGCGCAATTTTTAAATATTGCGCAATCGAATTCACAGAGCCTGATGCTAAAAAGACATGATTTGGAACTTCTTTTAAATCAGGAAAAGATTGGAATTTGTATACTGAGCGAGACCTGGCTTAGTTCTGATATAATCCTACGAATAAATAACTACAACATCTTCAGAAGGGATAGGTCAGATTCCTATGGTGGTGTAGCAATATTGATGCACAAATCCATTAGGACACAATTATGTTCAATAAGCATTAGTAATACAAATATTGAAATAATACATGTTAAAGTTTTCAACTGCAAATACTTAGAAAATGTAGTAGCTATTTATTGTCCGCAGTCGACATCAACTTCCCAATCTGATTGGGATAGCGTCTTTTCCAAGTTTGTCTCGAAATCAATAATAGCAGGGGATTTCAACGGCCATCATACAAATTGGTCGTACAAAAATGATAGTCGAGGGAAGCAATTGTTAGATGCTTCTATGGAACATAATTTTGTTTATCTCAATAGTGGAGAGTACACAAGGGTTAAATTGGTCAACGGCAACTTACAGAAATCAGCTCCGGACGTCACGTTTGTCACTTCAGATATAGCAATATACATGACGTGGAAAGTGACTCGTGAAAATTTAGGCAGTGATCATTTAATTATTAAGATTTCTTTACAATATAGCAATACTCGTAGCTTTCTTACACGGCGGAACTTTAAATTAGCTGATTGGCAGTTATATCAAGAGCTGTTACAAGACAGTTTTAGTACAGATATACTAATAAATGAAAGTAATATTCAAAGTAGTTACAACTTGTTCATAAATATAATTAATGTTGCAGCCCGAAAAAGTATACCAATGATAAAAAATTGTACAGATCCGACACAAAGATTTACGCCAAAGCCTTATTGGTGCGCTCAGATTTCGTTAGCTATTGCCGAACGTAGATTAGCTTTAAAAACATTCAGACGCAATCCCACTACTGATAACTTAGACAAACTTACTGATAAAATTGCTACTGCACAACGAGTTCATAGGCAGTGCAAATCAACTCATTGGCAACAAATTCACACTGATATTGATGAAAGAATCAATGCGTCAGATATGTGGCGTAGAATGCGTTGGGTTAAGGGTGTTAAGAGACAAAATTGCTTTATTTCACTAGACAAACAAGAAGAACTCATAACGTCTATGGCACCTGATTTTGTAACGCCACCACAGCCGCTACTGAACACTGACAACGTCATACTTAATGAAGACTTTTCATTTACCGAGTTTTTCAATTCTCTTAAAAAGAAAGATACCGCACCTGGTGACGATGAAATAACCTATTCAATGATTTTCAATTTACCTTTAAAAGGAAAATTATTTTTGCTTAAACTTTATAATGCCATTTTTAAATCAAGTGTGATACCCATCCAATGGCGTAATATTAAAATAGTCCCAATACCTAAAGCTAACTGTGACATCAACCTCCCTCAAAAATTTCGACCCATATCACTAATTTCTTGTCTGTGTAAAATTTTCCATGCAATGATGTGTAAGAGATTAGAATGGTACGTAGAACGCAATAAAATATTACCTCATACTGTTTCAGGGTTTAGAAAAAACCAGTCTTGTATTGATAGCTTGACGCGGTTGCTGCTACAAATTCAAATAGGATTTTCGAAACATATCTCAACCCTTGCAGTTTTTATAGACATCGAAAATGCTTATAATAACGTTTTGGTTGATCAACTTGTGTGTATGTTAAATAAATTGGGGGTTGGATATCGGATATGTCAATATTTATGGAACTTTCTTAGTAAAAGAATTTTGATAATAAGTAACGGTTCCAGCGGGGACGAAACTACGATTAGATGGACTTGTAGAGGCTTAGCACAAGGAGATCCTATATCTCCTCTCCTATTCAATATAATAACACATCATATAGGTTTGAACCTAGAAAATGTCCATATGCTTCAATATGCTGATGATTTTGTTCTGTTCACACAGAACAGAAACACATATATGAATACGGTATATATTCAGAATGCGTTGAATTCTATAGTAAGTCGATTCGAACAATTAGGATTACAAGTGTCGGCGTCAAAATCACAAGTTTGTTTGTTTCAAAGAGGTAGGGGTAGAAGTGGGGTAACTGTAACTGTCAATGATTCCTATATTAACACAGTTGATAACGTAAAATATTTGGGTATGTGGTTAGATAGGTCACTAACATGGGGAAAGCACATTAATGAGACAGTAGAAAAAATATCGAAGTCAATGAATATATTAAAAATATTAGCAGGATCAACATGGGGTTTACACCCAAAACATTTGCGTAGATTATATATTGCCCTAATACGTAGTAGGATAGATTTCGGTTGCTTTTTGTATGATACTGCTTCTAAATCTAATTTGTTTAAACTTGAGAAGGTGCAGAATATGGCAATGCGTGTCGTGGGTGGATTCATCAGAACTACACCTATACATGTCATGGAATGCGAACTGTGCATCCAGCCATTGCATTTAAGGAGACAGTACCTTGCCACAAAATACTGCTTAAAAGCTCAGTTCTCTTCTCCAGGAACAATAGATGTACTGAATGAACTTGCCAGTTTAACAGAATTAAGATACTGGCGAAAAAAGAAAAAGCCCTTGTTGTCTATATGTTTTGCAGAAACGAAATTAGAAAAAACCAGAGTTCAATCCCCACTTTGTATGTTTACGTTATATACTTGGATATCAAACTTTAATATGTATTTTATATGTACAGAAATTGAAGGAATACGACAAGCTAAAAATAAATATGACACAAGAATACTTAAGTATAATACACTTCATATGATGAACACTAATTACGCGGGATGGTATACGCTATATACTGATGGATCTAAAACTGGTAGTGGCATGGGAGCTGCTTTTTATGATCCTCAGAAAAATATAAAAGAGGTATATAAAGTTACTTCAGAGCTTAATTCAATAATGTGTGTCGAACTATTTGCTATTTCAGAGGCACTATCATATGTACTCAATCTAGGCCAGAGTAGGGTGGTTATTTTTACGGACAGCCGAAGTGCTTTACAACATATTGCTCGATGCGCCTCTGGTATCAGAGGTGCTTCGGCAGCATATGAAATCGTTAAAAAAATCTCACACCTTACTAACTGTGACGTTGATTTGAGACTACAGTGGATTCCTTCACATGTAGGTATTAGAGGAAATGAGGAAGTAGATAAACTTGCAAGGGACGCTATCACTATGGGAACGGAAGTATACATAATGCCTGAAATTTCGGATATATTATGTAAATATAGGTACCAAGTTTTTGAAAAATGGAAATCCCTTTATGATGTGATCTCGTCTCAGAAAGGAATTTGGTACAAAATTGTGCAACATGAACCTCAGAAATCACCATGGTTTGTAAATTGTAACATGCAAAGGAAATTGATAGTTTTAGCTCACAGACTTCGCTCTGGACACCTTCCACTGAATAAATTTAAGCACCTAATGAGAATTTCAGACTCCCCTAATTGTGGCACCTGTGGAGTGTTAGAGGACGTACATCACGTCCTGGTGGAATGTGTGCGGAGCCAATCTATGAGAACGCATATGATTAGTGAATACAGTTTCAATCTTCTTGAGGTAGGAGCTATTCAAGGTATTCTGTCCGCGCCATTAAGCGACGCGGCAAAGTCTCTGTTAGTTTTAATGTACTCGATTTTAAGGTAGACTTCAAACGAATGTACATAATGGAGCTGACATAGTCGTACATCGACTCAAGCTCCAAATAAAAATAAGATTAAAAAAAAAAAAAAAAAAGATGACAATTTGGAAAATTATTTAGAATAGTTACTGTTAAAATATCAATTTATTAAAAACAAAATTTAACCAAACATAACAAATTGCCGCGCTTTTTATCTCGTAGTGCAAAAGAAGGTTGCCAACCTCCTTTCATTGAAAATCGAGTACATATAAAAATCACACTTCTTTTTTCTAAGTATTTGATATAGGTAAAACCTTTTTGAGATTGATTTTTTATATGTAAGCACCTAAAAACAAAAGAACGCTACCAGGGCAAGGTATGGATTATATACAACATTCCTTCACTGCTACGGAGTGAAGGAATGAAAATCCATATAACTTTCCCCGCCGTACATTTGTTAGGGAAAAATGACGAACTTTATAACATGTTTTTGAACGAGTAATGAGACCTTTTCTGAGTGGGTGTGGTATAAAAATTATTTCGAACAGTTACCCAAGAATTGTTCATACATAAATATTCAATATCCAACTTTTCTGTTCCGTACCTTATTAGCCGGAAAAAACCGTAAAGGCTGTTAAGACATACATCAGGCGTTTATTTGCAAACTTATAAAAAATATTTATAAATATTGAAATATTATCTGAATCAATTTCATGATAATATTAATTAAGTGACTGACCTTTCCTCCATTTTGCGTGGCGACCTTAACGAGTGCACTGCAAGCCATCGCAGGGTCAATAGTTCCGTCTTCGGTCGCATATAGAGCCATTTGGAATACTGATGGGTCGAGCAGTGGAAACAGCTTCTGGGCTTCTTTAGGCTCGAGGATCTGGCTCGGCACCCCCATTGCTTTCCCCAGTGTGTGCAGCCTCATGTATTCTTGAGTACGGACCTTTAAAAAAGGGATTAAATGATAAGGACAACTACATGCATATACCTATCGTCACGCGTGTCACTGTTTACGGAAATACGAATATATTTAACTACATTCTAAAAATAAACTTAATATACAGGTAGGTATTATAACCTATACATTCACTGAAAAAAATACATACCGTCACTACTGTATTCCCCGAAGGGGTGGGCAAATGTATCTCTACTCACTGTCTGTATCTGTACCAGCCGGATCGTCAACTGTTGAACACAGCCTCCCCTGGGCACAGCTTTTTTGCCATAATCCCCACACTTGGCAGGCGTCTTGGGGATCGCGGTGTGAGATATCAGTTCCTCAGAAAGCGCTGCTGGCCACCTTCTGGTGTGTGTTACCCATAGTCGCATCTTACACCACATACTTACGCCACACCGTTAGGTGCTTGGCGACAGATTTTGTACTTGAGGGCGGTAGCTAGATAGGCCGACATTTGCAAAATTTCCTACCGACATTTTATATCTACTGCCATCATACGACAACAACCGGGACCGACGGCTTAACGTGCCCTCCGAAGCATGGAAGCGCTCAGTAGTAATGTTACAAGCGGTCACCCATCCAAGTCATAACCGCGGCGCGGCGGACGTTGCTTAACTAGCTGATCGGTTAAGAACGGCTAAGCTAACTTCGCTACGCTAGGGCAAATTCTTTTTAATTGATAGGCCATTCCCGAACCCTCAGTTAGTTGCTTGGCGACTCCAACTTAAGAGTGGTAGCCAGCCAGGCGGGCAACTACAAAATGCCCTACCACCATCTATAATGCTTGCCATCTTGAGATAACATCCGGGACTGACGGCTTAGCTAAAAATTGTATTTGTTTTGACACCCCAATAACGTGTCTGACCCGGGTATCGAACTCGCGAACTAAAGATACAAAGCGGCGCAAAGTAATGTTCCCTATTTCTTGTTTCTAGTTAGAAAAAAAAAGTCATAATTATTAAAAAGTCACGGACCCTGGAGTCTGTAGAGAGTAGTTGTATAAATAAAAAAAAGGAAAAAAATAGCGACGCACATTAACAAATCTAAAAGAAAACAATGAGGCAGTTTTTCAATTGATAACGATACTATTTATTCAACTAATCATTCTTACTTCGGGCACGCAGGTCATTGACTAAAGCGTTCGAATTTAATTACACACAATTTTTAATCTTGTTTACTTTTTCTTATGTATTCGTATCTTTCAAACTGCAATCTGTTTGATGTAACTTTCATAATTTACAATGATAAACAATATATTTACGCAAATAATGTCCGCTGTAGAGGTTATCATATCTAATAACCTTTGGCAGATAAAGTAGATAAGAGTTGAAGAACATAGTTATTTCATCGCCTATTAATATTTACTTTCGCCCTGAATGAGACTTAAGTAAACTATTGTTGTTAAGTCGTTTTGACCTTCCAACTAGATCTAATAATCATCATTGCCTCCCCTTATCCCATATATTTGGAATCGTTACCATATATTTTGTTTAACAACATCACAAACCACAAGAACAAATTGTTACAGAGGTAACGCACTAACTTTAATCCCATCATACTAAACAAATGGATTTCAGTTCACAGAGATGTACCCTTAATTATGAACTGTTATTTGGAAAACAAATACTTATCAGATTGCAGGGACCTAAAATAATGAATGCCACAGGGCAGTACATTGGAACCGTATTTTCATTAGTCTTTATGCTGTTTCCGATATTATTATATTCGGAAAATATTATAGCTAGCATATATGTAACTAGCTATTTTGTAGAATTGATGATTTGGCTCGGCATTTACCAACCATGACAAAACATATTTAATAATGACATTAAAAACAGTAATTCTTAATATATAATTTTATAGTTAGATAAATTTGGATGGCACTTAAATACTGACGAAATCTATACAATTAAATTGTTGGGAATTTACAAAGACTATTCTATCGTGGAAATCGCATGTTGAGCTTATATTTGTAAAAATAAACTAAAGTAAAATTCAACCAATTTTCATATGCTTTATAATATGTTACGTAAATAAATCGGTAATAATAAAACTCTTCTCAGCGAGTAATTAAAATTATTTACTGAATATACCGGCTAGCACTCACGGTGTTTTGGTCGTAATCTCCGACCGGTGTTCGAGCAGTAAGTGTAGTAATTAAAACACTTATTATTTTCACACACTTTCAAAGAACACTAAACATTTGCGTTAAATACTGTCGAAAGCAAAAACGTTGCTTTTAAAAGCTAGTCCAAAGTATTGCATCTCAAAAGATTTTATCGAAACACTTAACTTGTTTAGGGGAATAAAAAATCGAGTTGACTTCTTATCAAGTTGCGTTTTTATTCTGCAATAAATATATTAATTTCCAAAATTTGTCGTTAGTTTTGAACTTTATTTGATTTCAGTCAATCTGACGTCAGTGGCTAAATTATATAACTGATTTATATCCATCTATGCCCGTGGGGGCCAGGGTAGAATGTCACTCCCATCGCAACCCGTGAGTGTCAGACGAGGCGACTAAGGGTAACACACCAGAGGGTGGGCAGCAGCACTTTCTGAGGAACTGATATCTCACACTGCGATCCCCAAGCCGCCTGTCAAGCGTGGGGATTATGGCAAACCCCCCAATATTGGGGGAGGCTGTGTTCAGCAGTGGACTTTCCGACTGATACAGTAGAGTTATATCCATTTCGTGTATTGATAAGTTCGTACCTTACTTCTGGATATGAACATGCCTCCATTGTTGATCCATCCTGCATGTTCCCCGGTCTCACGCTCTAGCTCACTGTACACCGTCCTAGAATCTCTTAACAACCTGACTTCTAAGTCGCAAGGTCTGAGTGACCATACCAGACCTGTAATGAGACAAAATCAAAGTCATAACTTAACACATTAACATTGCGTGACATATCTTTTTTATGCGATTGTTTCTCAACTACTACTAGGTCCACTTGATATTAATCGGACTAACCTCTGCCTATAACAGATGCATTTCGTCACAGTGACGAATAGCACTGCGCCCGTTACACCCTAAGACATACAGTTGTTAAGTCTAAAGTGCCTGTATTTTTACTGGCTTTCAAGGACTGCTGCTGAAACACTTAGTTGCTTGGCTACAGATTTCCTATAAAAAAATAACATATTTTAAAATTTTTGGTAACATCGCATAAAGCAAAACAATACAACAGATTTGAAAGAAGTGTTTTTTCAAAGACTTAACTATCGCAATGATATCGCTAGCCTTCTATATTTCTTAATATGATTACAAGCACTAACGCGTGCTGAGCGAAAATCTTCCAATGATGATAACGAAACAATGATGATCATAACATAAATACGAGGCGCGTACACGATCTTATAATTCCTCGTCATACGCTCACTAAATCGAGCAAATCTACTAACATTTTTGGGGTCAAGTCCCGCTGAATCTATACGCAATGCGAAAACGCTATCGATATTTAAAATAAAATTTAACTTTCCTCACTGACATGGCACCATACACAGTGGAGGAATTCATTCCAAATATATCGTTATTGACATGATAGGTATGTTATAATTCTTCGCCGGTGTGCTCCTATACTCTCTCTCCTTTACAATATTTTGTTCAATCCATTGACCCCGCGCTATTTTAAGGAACGTTTCAATTTCCTTCACACTGCAAATGCGCTCAATTTAAGGTCATCATAAAACCTCTCCCTCAGTATTTTGAGGCATACCTCAACATGGCACAATATTCTACGATAAATCTTTTTCAATCAAAGCGGTTCGCCTGTGGTATTCATTACCGTTTTCTATCAGGCAAGCCCAATCTTTATCCTTATTTAAAAGCCAAGTCAAAAAGTTTAACATGTGTTCCAAACTGCTTATCACTTGCTCTTCATCATCACAATTATTGTAGGATATGTATACGAAATGTATGTAATTATATGTAAACATATATAGCATAATTAGGTAAATAGTGTATGGTATGTCTGTATATATTATTGTAAGTATGTAATTTTTAAATAAAAATATTTTTTAATTTTTTATCACTCCAACTGGTAGTGGGCTGTAGCATTTGGACTGCCTGTGAGTCTGCAATGACTTATGGGTATCTAAATGCTTTTATTGTAGTAGCTGAAGTGTTGTATACAGGGTTATTGTTAAAATGCTAACAACCTCTCAGGATTGACTTCTGCTAGTCCTATGAAACATTTTGTAAGGTGATGTTTTTTTTGGTTTTGAAAAAAAATATTATAAAAAAATACCTACTCCGAGCCTAGAGCGCCCCCCGCGGCAACACTGGACCGCGCCGTGGTCCCTTTGAATAGAGTTTTGAATATTTAAATATGAAATAATACATTACAGGCACAAGAGACTTTGGACATCAGGTGGTCCTCGTGCTTATTCAGACAAAAACATCAAAAAAAAAAGTATCAAAATAGTTTAAAAAAAAACCTCAAAATGTTTCTTAGGACTAGCAGAAGTCAACCCTAAGAGGTTGTTAGCATTTATCCAATAACCCTGTATAGTTCGTAGTATTATGTATGTAAGAGTATAGAAGTACCTATGTATATTATTATTATTAGTATATATAGTATGCATATTATCCTTGGCAATGCCATTCGTCTAAATGTGTAAAAATCAAAGTGAGTGTGGTGGCATGCTGCTCGTCATTGGTCGCATTTTTCTCTCAGTTACCTTTTACGACATTAAACAGGAAGATAACGGAACAGTTTTTCAGTATTCTTATATATATGCCTGTAACAGGAGTACCTACCCACAATAATTTTATGAGGCCACTTAAATACGACGTAGTGACCGCGTTGCATGAACAACGAATATTACATCCCATCCTCCAATAAATAGGTCGAATCACTTTACCAATATTAAAAGTTCACATGTTTATAAAGAGTGCATTAGTTGAAGCGTAACGAGATACGGCAGTCTCATACACTGTCGCAGTAACAAGGTATAATAATTTTATGTGACATCTTACGTGACATCATTTTTAAGCAATGATGGCCGAGCGGTAATTTCTATAGCCGTGCTGCAAAGTCTATGGTTCGATCCCCACCGCCGGCTTGAGCTTCACCAGATGGTGGAAGGCCATTTTGCGAATGCTCGCCTGGCTAGCTACCACCCTCAAGTAGAAAGTGTGTCACCAAGCACCTAGCATTGTGTTCCGGCAGCAGACCTTGAGAGACAGTAAAATAAAGGCTCTTGTGACTAATTAACTGTATGTCTCATTGTGATGGACGCAGTGCAATTCGTTACTTGTGACAAAATGCATATTTTATAGGCAGAGGTGAGTCCACGTAACATCAGGTGGTCCTCGAGGTTGTTTCGTCACATTCACAAAAAATAAACATTTTTATGCTTCCTATGAAGACTCAAAATGAACTAGCAGCTTAACTACGAGGACAAAGTAGTATAAAATTATTTCGACTTACGACACAGCGTTTACGGCTTGGCAGAAAGAGACTGAGAAATGCCTCCCAGGACAAGTCTCCATAAATGGTCTCCATAATGATCTTCATGCAGTAAGTTAGACGAATGCTTCTTTTAAAAACAGATTACCGAGAAGGATTAAAATATATTGGTAAAATGCAAACTGTAAGGTAAAGCAATCAATAATAAAACCGGCCAAGTTCGAGTGGGACTCGCGCACGAAGGGTTCTGTAACTAAATATTCTGTGAATAGTTAAAGCGTCTACCTGTCACCGTTATTAGTATCGAGCAAGAAACGGTAAAAGAATCAAGTTTGTTGTATGGGAGCCCCCCTTAAATATTTATTTTATTTTAAGTATTTGTTGTTATAGCGGCAATAGAAATACATCATCTGTGAAAATTTCAACTGTCTAGCTATCACCGTTCTTGAGATACAGCCTGGTGGCAGACGGACGGACGGACAACGAAGTCTCAGTAATAGGGTCCCGTTCTTACCCTTTGGGTACAGAATCCTATAAACCAAATGAGAGTCGAACTCACGTTAAACTGTACGAGTACATAAGGATTTTTGTAAAATATGTGTTGGTAAGGAACCCTAAGTGGCACCGCAAGTCCGACGCACACTTGGCCACTTTTTTACCTGCTGTATGCCATGTCGTGCCACTTGTCAGTTTCGCTCGCTCCAATAAGACTGCATTGACTCCTCTTTTAGACAGTTGGTAAAGTGTGTTGCACCCAGCTATACCTCCACCTATAATACCGATTCAACAAAGTAGTATCAAAATATCAAAGAAATCGACCATATAGCTCGACTACTACTATACTTTTTATTCATATTAGGACGCAAAATCCAACAAACTTGAGAGAGTATAATAACCTAAGCATCAAAGTAAGTAGAAACGTACTTTATTGTCACAAAAATTGCAGTTGTCTATCATACATTTTCCGATATAAATTGATTTTGATTTTTTTAATAAGCTATGTGCATCGAATAAACTGATGGTTAATTTAAACTCAAAATATTCTACTCAATTTATGTAATCAACATTGCCTATGTTCAAAGCAACATCCAAAGAAAATTAACATCAATAGGTACAATGAAACTCACCAACAATAACAACATCAGCTGATGATACCACTTCATCCTTAGTTGAGAAGAACTTCTTTTCTTGCCTCACATTCTTCAAAAAACTCACGGCTCTATTTCTTATTCTGCCATCTCTTACGAGTTTGAACATTTTAGCTTTCTTATAAAACTAGTTACTCCATCCACAATCGAATATTGAATGCACATAATAGGTACAATTTGTCAGTGACACAACTACATACTTGCAACAGTAAGGACGGTCGCCTATCCACACATATTTGACGTTACATAGGTTTGTGTAAGATATTTAATCACACAAAAAAAACGTACATAAATTTGCACGTCCAGAAGATACAAATAGATATATCAGGGATGGCCAAGACGTCGACCGCGGAGGCATTTTCGGTAGCCCGTGAGAAGCGGCATATCGAAACATTGCAATAAATAGGAACAAATTAATCGCAAATGTCAACTCAATTACAACCAAGAACAATTTACACTTCTTTTTTCTTGCTTTATGGTGTTTTCATTTATTGAAGGCATGAATATTGATATGTTATCTATTAAAATAGGCGAATTAATCGCTGCTGAATCAGTTTCGAAAGAGATTTCAAGGAAGAAATTGGCAATTAGAGGAGACATCTAATGGAAAGCAAGAGAATTTGAAAATACAGACAAGGAACTGATACATCAAAAATAAAATTCCATGCCTATGAAAATACGATTGACGGTATTATTTAAATTCTAATAGAATTTTAGATCTTTGAGAATGAATATTTTCAACTATCAATGCGATATAAACGACACATCAGTCAGACGCGCATTTGACTTCCTGCTTGCGCATTGCAGTTAGTTCATAAAGTGTGCAGCATGATAAGCTTGTGGAAACTGTGCAGTGCCAAGAATCTAGCCAAGGATATTGTTGTTCAATATGTTCAAATGTGGATTATAAAAATATAAGTGAAGTAGGTACATATTATATTGCTATGAAAACTTTATAATTAACTTCGTTACCTAATTATACAGATCATATTACAGATGAGATGGATATTACAGAATCATAAACAATCAGTTTTGTCATTTTTATCCACTGCTGACGGTAGCCCGTGGAGCTATTTTAAATCATAATGTAGACCGCAAGGTAAAAAAGTTTGGCCACCCCTGAGATAATATATGAATCAACCTGAATGGACAAGATGAGTAATAAATGTATCTAAGGAAGCTTTTTTTTTTGTTATGCCTTATAGGTTAGCCTTTGACCACTATCTCACCTGATGGTAAGTGATGATGAGGTCGAAGATGTTGTTCAGGCTAACCTAGAATAACTAGCTCTCAAGGACAGCTGCCGAAACACACCGTTAGGTGCTTGGCGACAGCTTAACAGTAGAGTCATGAAGGGAAAGGTGAAGGAATAATTGACTGGCATGGACATGTCATAAGGGATGAAGAATGTAACGAGGAAATTGAGTAGGGTAAAATTTGGGTAAAGATCTATTGATCCAGACGCGTCTGGATCAATAGATCCAGCAACCTTAATTTCACTCGTTAACCAACTGAAAGGTTAACGAGTGAAATTAGTTGAGATTGAGAGTATATTCAGATTGAGTGTATATTTTAGAGCAGATAAGAGAAAACTAAAAGGTATCTAATTTATCCAATTCTAAGTATTTAGTTGAAAACCTAGTTCATCAACTCACTGTTTAACTAGTGTAACTGAATCTATTGATCCAGATGTGCTTATTTACCCTGCTTGTGTATGGATGGATATAGTAGTCGAGGGAGAACGATGAAGCTATGGGTGAACTGCGTGAGGAATTATATGTCTGGAATGGTTTAAGCACTGAGATGACAACGAATAAAGCGGAGCGGTAGAAGAGTGTTGTGCCGACTAAACTCAGCATGGAATAAAGAAAGGAAGAATATTGACCTCAAATATAATACTTAAGTACTTATTCTTTTCAATTTGATTGGGCGTCGATAGATAGGTCCGAAAAGGCGAGGCTAATTGAAAATGTATTATTAGGAGTCTCTCAATCAATTTTGATTAAACCAAAATCAATTTTGATTTTGATTAAATCAAATCAATTTTGATTAAACCAAAATTATATACAAGTTTCATTAAATACTAATGGCTTAAGTGACAGTTGCCCTAATGGTACTTAGGTGTGATGATATTTTTTTTTCCTTTTTAATAATAATCAATCACAATAATATCAAATTAGTTGCGGGAAACCGAATGTGTGATCTTTTGCGTTTAGACATTAAGCTCTTCTAACAGGAGAATACTGTAGTAAAAGAGCACAGCCCTGCATTGCATTCTGTTACTCGTTGGAGGAACAGTGCCTTTTAAAAGCCCATTTATCTAATTATTGTTCTTCCCCTTGTTGTAAGTATTCTTCCCCTTGTATATTCAACATTTGTTATATTCCAATATTTTGGAGTAATGCCCATACTATTACACAACTAATTCACTATGATAACATTTGATGTCGTCTTCGGTATCGTTCCAAACCTTTGCCGGTCATAGTTCAAACAATCTTAATTTGTTTATCAATATGCTATTTTGGTCTCGGGATGCTTGCAGTGCGTTGATAGTTTGCTAGTTGTTCTTCACATAAACTTAAGCAAGTCTGTATAGCCATGAATGGGTAGGCAAGTGTCTAAGCACCCTCTGTGATAGGGGGCGAATCTATTGTCACACCGGGCACTGTTCCACTATGACTACTGAAAATGTATTTATTTATTTAGAAAAAACATAACTAACCGTTCCATGGTTGTCAATGTTCTATCGATTTACGCCACTCGAGCAACGGGGCAGTTGTTTTGAAAGTGAAACAAAAATGTTATATGTGATTTTATTACATTAAATAATATTCTTTCTTAGGTACGTGTTTTCTATTTTATATTTACAAAATAAGAGTATTTTAAATAAAACCTAGTAAAAAATAACATACAATATACGGTAATTAATCATGAAGTATTTAGTTACCGGGTAAAATGAATTCTATAAATTTAATAAAATAAAAACAAGGTGTATTTCAATTTCGGTCTAATATTATTTATAAGAACACTGAATACTAAAAATAACATTTAAGTTTAACATGCATTAAGCATTTCAGTAACAAATCTAAATTATGATATAATGCAAAATTACTCCATTATAACATATTTACGTAAACTCTGTTTATGTGACAACACGGACATCAATAACATACTTAGTTATTATTTTAAACATCTAATAGCTCTTATCAATAAAACTTAACTACGTTTTGACATTATTATAAACATCATACAATACAAAATATTATCAGTATGATTCGATACACTTTTAATAGCTGTGAAGTGCGCTGCAGGCGCATTATCGCGCTGGTATAGTGAAGTTTACACTAAAATTTTTCTATAGCGCAGCGTCTGTGCCTAACTTTACAGTTAATTTTGCATCAAACCATACTTATTTTAAAATTAATGTTATACACAAAATAAATGCAATATATTTTTTTACAGTGCATGATTTAATACTTACTGGAAATTTTCCGTCGTTAATACGATCAGCATTTGGGAAGTCATGGTCTTGAAAACATATGATGATGAGGGGTGGCCTAACTTCGCAACAGGTGTTTGAACGTGTTAAATGTCATGTACGATATATACCTATAGACGCGGCGGAATCAATCCATGGATTCAAGATTCGCCGGTTTTGGTCGGCGGCAAGCATACTATGTAGTTCGCGGTTATACTGGTATATTGGATCTGGATAACCAATGGCCTGAAATCATCCTTGCTAATGGACGTTACACTTCATAAAGTCTTACATCCACAACTGGTATTTCAAGCAGTTTCTTAGACATTACTAGGTAGATGGTGCGAACTTGCGGAATTGGGTCAAGCCGATATCTACCTTAATCTTATTAGTACTAACGTACTTAGTCGCGCTGCCGGTTCCAAGTAAATACGAAGGTTCGAGCAAGTTCCTAGTATACGAATTTGATAAATGATACTATTTATAAAGTCAAAACTGAAACAACTTGTTTATTCTAACAACTATAATTAGGTAGATGTTCAGATTTCAGGTAAGGACAAGAAGGTGCTTTGCCCCATCGGCCATTGCTTCCAGATGAGCACGCATCATTACCAGTTCCCGGTTCTGCTAGAATTTGAATCTAACGAATGGAGTAATGTGAAACATCACTATAAAAGCTGCCACTTTATCAACTGATACGGGTAATTCAAATAGAGTTAATTTTGGAAAATACTAGGTATATGTACAGACGTGGTGGGGAATGGCGAAAAGCAGCAGAATCAAACCAACCAGATGCTTTACCGCCATTTCATCCAGCTAAGGACGCAAAAATACCAGTTCATGGTTGTACTAGAACTTGAATCAAAGGAATGGACTAACTGTTTCACTATAAAAGCTGCCACTTAATCAACTGGTACTGGTATTTCTAAAAGAGTTTAGTTCGGAAAATACTAGGTATGTGTTCAGACGTGGTGGGTGTTGTGAAACGCAGCAGAATCAAACCAACCAGATGCTTTGCCGTATCTTTCACCATTTCTAAGCACGCAAAAATACCAGTTTACAGTTCTGACGGTATTAGATCTTTTGACGTATTGGATCTTGCATTCGAATGGACTAATTGTTTCACAAGCTGCGACTTTACCAACTGGTATTTGAACCGGAGTTTAGTTCAGACATTACTAGGTATATGTTCAGACATGGTGGGGACTGGCGACGCGCGGCGGAGTCAAACCAAGGCGATGTCTCGCCGCGTGGTCGCCCGCCGCCGCCGCAGCCGCCGCTTCGAGCTGAGCGCGCAATGCGACCAGTTCTCTGGTCCGCTGGTATATAGGGTCCTGGAACAAATTAAATCATCTATGATCATAGCTTTGATAAAATTAAATGCGTCGTACTGCATAGGCGGCGTAGGCACACATCAATACTGGTCATAGTAAATGTAAAAAATATATATTTGTTGAAGGAGTGGGCAAAAGTATCTAAACACCCACGTTCCGCTAGACATGTCCTGATCCCATGTAATAGGGTCCAAGCTTGTTGCCATTTACTGGGTACGGTCCAAGACTCTGGACTACCACCAAGCCAAAGCCTTTATTTACCTCTACATGCAACCTTGTCCATATTATTCAGTCATTGCGGTGTATGTATGTATGGAGTGCACGGGCGAGTCGGAGTTCACAGTAAAAATAGCTGCAGCACACACATTTACATAATCAATATTAGTGGAGGAGTGTGCAAATTCAAATGCAAATAAATTTAACTTCTTTGAGTATTGAACTCAGGGCGTTGAGATTCCAATGCGTTGCTTTGGAAGAGGTAAAATATGGAATGCTTGTCTTAGCAACAACAAACAGTCAGTATCTCTTGAATTAAATGACTACATAATATGACAGGAGGTATGTACTAGGAGTATATTTATCTATACTAATATTATAAAGAGGAAACATTTGTATTTTTGTATGTAACTAATAAACATAAAAACTACAGAACCGATTTGAAAAATTCTTTCGATATTAGAATCCAACATTATCCCTGATGAACATAGGCTATTTTTTTTAAATACCCGTGCGAAGCCGTGGTGTGCCACTAGCTATTTTTTATGTTATTGTGACGGAACAAGCACGAGGCACACCTGATGTTAAGTGGTAACCACTGCCTATAACAGATGCATTTCATCACAAGTGACGAACTGTACTGCGCCCGTCACCCTGAGACATACAGTTGTTGAGTCTCATGTGCCTGTAATTTTACTGGCCCTCAAGGACAACTGACGGAACAAACCGTTAGGTGTTTGGCGACAGATTTTCTACTTGAGGGTGGTCGCTACCCAGGCGGGCATTCGCAAAATGCCCTTCCACCATGCGGTGAAGCTCAAGCCCGCGGCGGGATTCGAACCATGGACCTGCTTCGCCGCAGTCCATACCCAATGAAAAAGAGATTTCAAATAAAAAGATGATATTCCATACATTCGGTCAAATGCAATCGTCCAAAGTAGACAGATTTTTTAGTTTTATATCGCAGCAGGCGTGCATTCTAAAAGAGTTCCACAAAATTGAGATGCGTAATAAAAATTACCATTCTCTTGTAATTTGCGCGAAAATATTTTTAAACCAGGAAAAAGCTGAGCTTTGTGAGGGCTCGCGTTTATTTTTCAACCTGATTCTAGACACCGCTAGTCTAATATTAAGTAGATTACCTACGATGTATTTGGGTATTGAGTTTAGTTCTGTTGCAGCAATGTTAACTTTCTGTTTTTATAACAGATGGCGTTAGTAGTACAATAACATTCTATCCATAGAGAAAAGTAATATCCAATGAATACAAAATTGTTAATATATTCATTTAATATAATGGCTTTAATTTTTTTTTGACATATTGAGATAACACATCGATATATGAAGTTAAATTACTATGTTTAATCACAAATCTATAGGCGTGATTATTTTTCAGTAAAGTAGAGAATAGTGATAAAAAATATTGACGTTTAAAAATTATTAGAGCACAACATTTTTGTCCAGGCGGGAATTAAACCCTCAGATTCGCAACGAGTGCCCTGACCTCAGGCTATCGGCTATACGCAATTTTTTTTATTATTTAACCATCAATGGGTCCCGGGCGCTCCGCTCACTGGTCCCTCTTTCTCTTGGTTAACATTATACTATTAAAATACCTGTTGTCTCATAGTTGGATTCCATCTGCAGTATAGCGCCTTCCATAGTTTGATGACCCTCAACGACGCTACCGGCACCAATACAACTTGAGGTCTGGAGTACGGGGAGGGAGGTGAATTGGCCCCAAATGAAGACGGGCCCCAGTACAGCGGGTTCAAATACAGCTCCTGTCTACTGTTTATGTATGACCACAGCGATACTGTTTTGGTTTTCACTTCTGTAAAAGATGGATATTGTTATTCTGTCTAATGACAGGAAGCCACCGTGATCAATAAAGGACAAAACGGACTTATCTCTTTGGCACCGTATCGAAGTCGTCGCTTCGCCGACGTTCTGATACGAATAATATAATAAATACTGATACTTTTTTCGAAGCGTAACTGATACGGCAATTAGTTTTTGTTGTAGGATGGAGTTCTACACAAAGAACGGCTTGAGTTGAGGCTATGTCGATAAGGTGCCGTGCGGATCTTGTTTCGTCGTTCTTTATCGACTAGGTTAAGTAACATTCGCTACGGTCTTTACTTGGATGCGTGACTTTGTTTTCAAACAAAAATGTCAAAACTACGTCAATATGATTTGCATTACCATTCTAATAACTCAATATTAGATTCAGGGATACTTGTGCATACTTATTGCACCTAGTTATATTTCCATTAGTTATACTAATAAATTACATGTTTGTAATTACAGCACTTGGACATAATAAAGTTATTATTATTATAAGTTTTTTTCATCTAGTTCGGACCATAACAATGTCCAAGACAACTCATATTGTGCAGCAAACTGATGAGAGATGTCATACCAAAAACTAATACAATTTCCATAAGTAGTCTAAAGGAAAAACAGTTCTATAACAGACCTTCTTTAACTCGTTCCCGTTCCGTGTTGAAGAGGAAAGTGCCGAAGCGACACGAGTACAAATGGTCGACGATCGCAATGAGCAGCCTCTCCGTGAACTCGAACGCTGTCGGAAACTGCTGTTGCAGTTGCCATACGCAGTCCACCCATTGAACGAACACCGGCGATCTGTCCGCATCCGAGTGCCTTTCGTCGCCGTGACCGATTCGCTAGTGGAGTAACCATACTTATAATGCGTTCGAATTGAATCGTAAGCGTTTGTATCAATTTAAAATGAATGTCAGATATTTTATCTTTTGTTATAATAGTTGCTATCCTAAAATAAAAACATAAGCGCGTATTTTCATATATAAAAATGGTTTGCACGGAAAACTATAAAAGTCTTAATATGCGAATTTAAAAAGCATACGCTTACAAAGATATAAGTGATAAAACTATTACAATTGTACAAACTTCATACGTCAAGCTCGTAATTTATTTATAGCTATAACCCCGAGTTTCTGAAACGTTTGTCAATGCCTTGATTAGCTAACGGACTAAATACCGTGCGCTGATTGGTCAATGGCATTTTATGACGTGATTTGTGACCAATGAGCGTTCAGTATTCAGTCTGTTAACTGATCAAGACTTTGACAAACGTTTCAGAAACTAGCGGTTAGTCTAGCCTTTGACCACTACGTCACCTGATAGTAACTGATGATGTTGTTCATTGCTAACCTAAAATTACTAGCTTTCACATGATGCTAACCTAGAATTACAGGCTCTCAGAAGGACAGCTGCCGTAACACACGGTTAGGTGCTTGGCGACAGATTTTCTACCAGAGGATAGTAGCTAGCCAAGCGGGCATTCGCAAAATGTCCTACCACCAATTTTTTTATAAACATCACAAAAGCTCTCAGCTTAGACGTGGGTCAAAAATAAAACTTTGTGATGTATTTTTGGCTGTTTCCAAAGTTATCGGAGCGTTCTATATAAATAACATTCAAATCGAACGTCCAACGTTACTGTTTTCGTCAATCCGAACGCTCTATGAGCAAAAAGCGCATATTAATATTAGTACGTAATTTGGATTTTTGATAAAATTGTTAATACACTGGATTAAAAACAAAACTTACAAGCTGGAACTTGTGACCGAATGCGAGCCATTCTTTCTCGACGAGGACTTGGAATCCGCGCAAGGTTCGGTAATATGGTTCCAGCATTAGCATCGCCAACGCAGTCAGTTGAGCGGTACGGTCCCATCCATCTGAACAATGGACCAGCACTGATGTCTTGTGATTTTCCACCTGGGGAAACATGTTCAAATTATAAGAAGTTACAAGTCATTCTGAGTTTTTGTAGCTAACCTACCGCTATTCGGTCTTAATGCAATTGCTTCAACATACACGTTAATGTCAAATACGCCAAACAACATTTATTGTATTATATGAACTAATAAAAATGACTTGTGTCACCCTCCTAATGGGAAGCGCCTGCTCATTACAGTAACAGTGTGCCAGTTCTGCGCCCGTCACCGAAACGTTACTTCATACATCTAATTTTCCCAACAACATCAATTGCTTGTGCCCATACCGAGGCGCCGTATCTGACAATGTGGTGGTACTCACCAAGACGGACTGTCACTGAAGACCCCTAGTATCGGTCAAAGTCAAAATATTTTTTTCAATTTAGTCCCCTATGGCGCTTTTATGAAAGTCGATTGCAAATTTTAATATTGAAATATTCTACATTCTACAGCTACATTCAGCAAAGAAGTGTTATAGAGCCACTGCGAGAAGAACGGGCTGTGAACTCGGAACCATTCTCTTTAAACATCTTTCAACAAAGTGTTACAACGTAAATTATAAAATTGTAATAATATTTGTTTAAATTACACAGGTGACGGTAGTTTCACAGAGGCAAAATGATTCTGCCTCTATCGGACATTTATTTACCAAGCATTTATGTAATTTAAATAATCACAAACTGTATAATGTAGGCTTTCTTAAAATAACTGATTTTCTTCTGTAAGCATTGTATTATCTTTAGGAACTTTATTAAAATGGTAATAAGAATGAGGTAGTAACAAATATTACGAAGACATCCATACGGTAGTAATGCGATTTCTGTACTGTTTTTGGGTGTTAGCGAGTAGGGTTTATTAAGTTTTCAATTTGGTTATAATTTTTTCAGATATTAGTTTGACGGCTAATTTATGAGACGAATTTCTTAGCATTCCACGGATTCACCGTGCGGGTGCCGGGTCCACAGCGTTGCAGAGGAAGAGGCCAGAGGTGCCTGGGACTTGCAACCCAGGAGTAGGGTTAAGGGGCCCTTTACGATGTCATCGATGGTCCCCTTCACCGCTCTATATTCAGTTTATAATGTAGGTACGGAGAAAATTAAAAATTGCATACCTTGTCTACTATTCGGACTGCTCCAGCCAGTATGCATTTTATATGTTTAAGCCAGCAACTTGCTTCAATGCCACTTAACCATCTGAAAGAAGATGTATTTTTATGTATGAATAAATTTAAGAACCCAATCCAAAAGTCATGTTAGTCATCCTACTGTATTAGCCGAATTGTCCACTGCTGAACACAGCGTCCCCCAATTATAGGGGGGTTTGTCATCACCCCAACCTAAGCAGGCGCCTTGAGAATTGCAGGGTGAGATATCAGTTCCTAAGAAAGCGCTGCTGCCCAACTTTTAGTGAGTTATCTTAGTCGTTCTTACGACACCCACGGGCGATAGGGGCGGGGGGGTAACATTCTATCCCGGCAACCCACGGCACACGGAAGTCATCTTAAAGTAATTGAAAAATGTGTACATAGTATGAGTCTGGTACTCAAATTTGTCATGAGTAATGCGTATATCAGCATAATGTCATTAACCGACCAGTATTAGAAATTCATAATCAGCATCGGCCAGAAGACGTCCACTGTTGAACAAAGCCTCCCCTATAGGACGCCACAAAGAACGGCTATTAGCCGCATGTAACTATTGACTTCCTGCGACTTTCACGATGTCGTCAGTCTACCTAGTGGGGGGGCCACCAACTCAACATCTTCCGGTGTAGTGTGGTAACCACTCGAGAACCTTTCTTCCCCATCGGTTATCAATTCTTCGAACAATGTGGCCCGCCAATTGCCACTTCAACTTGCAAATTCTGAATGCTATGTCGGTGAGTTTGATTCTTTGGCGAATATTCGCGTTCCAGATTTTATCGCGCAAAGAAACTCCGAGCATAGCTCTCCCAATAGTTCGTTGAGCGTCTCTGAGCTTGAAATTTTATTTTAATTTTCATATTTCTAATTATTGGTACATGTTTATGCCCAATTTGTTCTAAGGACCAAATAACTACTGATAATAATTAGTAAACGAAACAACTATTTGTTTGAAGAATAAAAGTTGAGAAAAAATTTATACACTTCTTATATCTTGTATTATAATGATATATGTTTATAGTAATCAGTACTCATACCTCGTCTGATCGATTTGTGGGAAACAAAGCTCTTTCAGTTTGCGCAGACTTTCCCTCATTACGTGAATGTTGTGTATATCAAGGAACACCAAGTCAGCATTCTGGTACGCGTCTTCTGACTCATACCTGAAAATATATTACAAAATGCAAATTATAATACAAATTACAAAAACATAGTATGTATTCCCTGAACGGGGAGGCAGAAGTATCTTAACACCCACGTATCTCTAAACATGTTTAGGTACCATCTAATAGCGAGCGAGCCTATTGCCGTCTAACATGAAAAAGATAAATTTAAATTTTGTAGAGAATCTTCCAAGTTTCGATAAACATGTTTTGGTCCCAGTGCCATGGGGAGTAGTCTATATTGCCTTTGAAATTTTAAAAATGAAATATCAAATAAAATTACTAGCAAATAAAAATTTCATAAACGCAGAAGATATTACATGCAAGGTACCCTGTGTGAGTTTGAAGATAATTAACAAAAGATTTTAGAGACTAATTCAAACTTTAAAGCAAGTTGTCAAGACTCATATGTTTAAATGCAAGCTGTTGTTAGAGTGCGTCTTTTGGGCGATAGTTATTTTATTCTGTTATAATCCCCGGCTTAAGAATATAAATACTGAATTTCCTGCTATTGCATGTCGTAAAAGCAGCGAAGGGATAAAATACGCCTAATGAGCAACATGCCACCCAATCACGTCAATTCGAATGGCGTGTTGAGCAGAACAAGGCTCCTTACCACTATAACGCGCAATGTACACATTTTCCGATCGAAAGTGTACGACCAAGTGGTTTAGGCATCCCGCTCGAAATAGGAGGACGCGTCTTCGAGTTCCGCCCGGGACAAATATTTTGTGCTGCCATAAATTGTAAATGTCAATAACACAATGTTCACCAAAAAGGTATCAGGCATACTACAGAGATCAAATTGCTAGGAGTAAGACAGACGCGGCCGGATATACAAGCATATTTTTTTACTATTATGTCCCTGTGTCCTTTGTATTATTATTGAATAATTATATTTTGATTGTGTTATATAATAAGAGATTATAAAGATGATATAGAAGACATTTTATACTGACCCCACATGAGGGAGGTACCTAGCAAAGGTAGGAAGGTTAAGAAGATAAAGAAAAAGTTGTTGCAAAAAAAATCTATACCTTTTTGCATTGGTAAAGCTATGACAAAATAGCTCTAATACTTTTAAATAGACTAGTTGTTAGCTCTAATACTTTTAATAGTATGTTTAATTATAACTCAATAAAAAAATATAGAAAATAAAAATCCAGCTATGATCTTTGCACATGTTTTGCTTCAGAACAAATTGCACTGTGCTCAAAATACCCTACCTGATGCAAATATACTATACTAGCTGCTCGCCCCAACTTCGTACGGGTATTTAAAAATAAAACTTTTTTGATAATATTCTATAGTCTATGTCGCTATTAGAATTTTTCAAATCAGTCCAGTAGTTTTTAAGTATACATACAAAAATACAAATCTTTCCTATTTATAATATTAGACATGACAGATATTGCCTTCTGCAATTAATAATGATGGGAAAAGTTGCGGGAAAGAGACGAGCTGGTCGCAGGAAGAAGTCAAGGCTGCGAAACATCAGAGAGTGGACAGGGATTGCGAGTGCTGCTAAACTTTTTCGCCTCGCCAAGGATAGAGACGGATACGGAAAGCTGATTGCCAACCTTCATTAATTGAAGAGGCACCAAGAGAAGAAGAAGAATATTAGTGTAGATTAGCATACCAAATATACTATATTCGCATGAGATAGGGTATTCCAACTCATTGTTTTAAACTTACCCCCCTCCTTTAGCCTTGTTGGCGACAGCGTTGGCAGTAGGGCGAGCGTCCATTATGAACAACTTGTGCGCTTGAGCATTCGCGTCCATAATCAACTGTATGTACCTCTCGTCCTCGCGACTCCGTTTGCCGCTCACCTGGCAAACAAAATGTATTTGTTAGACTGATTCACACTGGCGCATGGCGCTGAAGCTAAGCGAATTTATAAAATACATCTGGCAAAGCGTCGGACTCGAATACTGAGGGTGCCGTGATAAAATACAATGAAAGTACTTATTTGTTGTATAAATGTAAGAAAAAGAAGGCGCTTTTTATGTCACTTGTTTGATTTCGGGATTCTTGACCGACTTGCACTTGGCTTGTTTATATCATTTGTTGGATTCATCTTAAATTTGTACTATAATGACATCCAATGTGTTTGTATAGCCATTATTAATTTTGATAGATCAAAAAAAGAAATTTTATTAAGCGCAATTATTATTATACTTATGGTGAAAGGGCATTTTGCGGTTGCACGCCTGGCTAGCTACCACCCTCGACTAGAAAATCTGTCGCCGCTTGGCGACAGATTCCCTAAAGCAACCTGCTGACAGATTCCCTAAAGCAACCTGCTGCTGCCGGAACACACCGTTAGGTGTGTTCCGGCAGCAGTCCTTGAGAGCCAGTGAAATTACAAGCACATAAGACTTAACAACTATGTCTCTGCGTGACGGGCGCAGAGCAATTCGTGACATGTGATGAAATGTATCTGTTATAGACAGAGGTTAGTCCGCTTAACATCGATCGAGGCCCACCTGGGACCTCGAGTTTGTTCCGTCACAATAAAATAAAAAGAACTACTACTTACCTATAATTTATTACAATGTACTAGCAATGTTGCTAATCAACGGAAGCTACATGGCAACCGTCCGCATTGTATAACTAAATGAAATCATCGCGCCAAATGCATTGTTATGATATCATTCGGTGAACCAGATCACAAATTAGTAAATCATTGTAATTAATTCGAATACGTCAGATAAAACTTTACATACTCAGGCGAGTACTAACACACTATACAGACCGTTTGGCTGCTGTTTATGCATGCATTAAACGTTAAGTGGCTTATCCTTCTAGTCCTTCACGGTCCAAGCTGTACGATTGTAGAATGCACTGCCTGTGGATGTGTGTGGCTTGCCAAGAGACCCTTTCATTGTTTAAGACTTCAGCAGTTAAGAATTATCATTTATTAATTTCTGATACTGATTGATATTTATGTTTATATAAATAAATATATTATTTATGTATATGTATGTATTAGTGTATTCTTATTGATATGTATGTATTAGCATGTGTAGTAAAAGTTTTATATTGAGGAACTGCACTGCGCCCGTCACTCTGATATGTATAGGTTAGTTGTTAAGTCTGTTTGTAATTTTACTGACTCTCAAGGACTGCGACCGTAACGCACGTGTTACTCCTAACTTGGCGACAGATTTTCTACTTGAGATTATTTTTAACGGAAACTTCTTTATTTACTTGTGATCCCAATAGAGTAGTTACCAATTATTTCAAGTTGCACAAACTATCTATTCCCTATTTCTGATTTACAGCGATAAGACCGCCCATTGTAACACCATTTTGTAAGGGTTTAAATGGTTTTATATTGGATATGTGTAACGCTTGTAAACAGATTTGCAATAAACAGTTATTGTATTGTATTGCTAATCATCTAAGTCGCTATTTGTCTACTTCCTACATTGTCCAAATCGCGAAATTAAAATATTATAAAAATTAAATATTTCGTTATTGTTCTATTTCTTACATCGCAATACGACTATGTCACTAATGTTCTATTTGGTTACAAATTATTTTAGCCTGATTCGCTACATGTACTTTTTAGGGTTCCTTACTAGAAAACTGGACCTTAATACAATGCCACGGCTGTCAAAGTCAAAGTCAAAATCATTTATTCAATTAAGGCGTCTACGACGCTCTTATGAAGGTCAATTACAAATTTAGGTATTGAAATATTCTACATTTTACTGCCACGTTCAGCAAATAAATTGTATAGAGCCACTGCGAGAAGAATGGGCAAGAAACTCGGGGCCATTCTTTTAAACATCTTTTATTTAACAATGTGTTACATACTTACTATATAATAGAGTTATTACAATATTTGTTTAAATTATGTAGGTGACAGGCAATAGCTTGGCAGAGGCGGAATTGTCCAGGCATTTTTGTCGTTTATGTAATCAGAAACTGTGTAGTAGGATTTTTTAATCAATATGTTTTTCACGTGCAACTTGAATTTCCCTTCTGTGAGCGTTGTAATATGTTTGGGAACTTTATTATAAAACCGCACACAATTACCTAAGAAGGACCTTTTATTTGTCTTTGCTAATCTAAAACCTGGCGCCGCTATTTTATCTTTATTCCTAGTATTGTAATCGTGATTGTCACTGTTTAATTTAAATTTACTAAATGTTTTACGAACATGCATAATATTTTCAAATATATACAGACTTGGTAAAGTTAAAATATCATTTTCTTTAAAAAGGTCCCTCAGAGATTCCCTGGGATCCATTTTATATATGGCTCGAATTGCACGCCTTTGTAGGATAAAGATTGTCTCTTATCTCAGCAGCAGTTCCCCCCAACAATACACCATACGACATAATACTGTGGAAGTACACGAAATAAACTAGGCGAGCAGTAGCTACGTCTGTTAACTGTCTTATCCTAAGAACTGCATATGCAGCAGAACTGTCCGTCCGTCTGTCTTTTGAAGGGCTGTATCTTTGAAACAGTTATATGTAGCTAGTTGAAATTTTCTGAGTGTATGTGTTAGTATGGCGGATTGCCTAACAAATAATAAGAACAAACATTTAAAATAAAAGGAGGTCCCCATTCAAGAAACGTGTTTTTACGCTTCTGCCCAAAGAGTGTTATGTTTTCATAATTCATGTATGTATGTGAGTTTCTTTAACTTAAAGGGAATTAAACAACTTTAAACGGTTTAAACCGCGTAAAAAATATTATATAAAAATAATATATAAAATAATAATATATTTATCATTATTCTTGTCCCAACGTTTCAAAAATTTCGCAGTGATCGTGGTCACGGGGTTAAACCGTTTAAAATTGTTTAATTACTAAGTGTAATAATCGCGAAAACCTTAGACAACATTAACATAAGGAACTTTTTTATTTTTTATAATTTAATTGTTGTCGTCATTGAAAGTGGGTGTAATACTATATAAAAAGTACCATTGTATGGAAGACAAGCTAAACCAACTAAAGTCAAGTTATTTCGATGCTTTAGGGAATTTGTCGTTAAATCGTGTGATGTTAAATGGAGTTTACAATGTATTTATTATATTCGTATCGTGGTAGGTATGCTGAAGATAAACTAACTAACGTCAATACCGACCACAAATTTCTGGGAAATTATTGTTAATATGTTTTTGCGGTAGTTACTAATAATTTCAGTTCGCTTTGCTTTATTGCTGAGATAAGACGTGTACCAATTATTTCCGTAAATTGTGAATTTGTTTCAAGCCAATTACACCCTAGTTTAGAAGGCAAATAAGTGCTATAAACCTGTGTAGTGTTTCGGTTATTACGTGTTGCTTAGTTATTGCTGTCTCGCTTCCGCATCGCATCTGCTGCACCTAACTGAAGAGAGCCCCTTCCTCACCCCGTTTGAGATGTCGTTATCACGCACACTACCAAGTGGCGTTAGCGCAAATAAATGCCCGTCAAATCCAGATCTTTCTACGATAAACGCGCAAAATAGAAAGCGCAAACAGCCTGATCGCCAAACTGACTTGGACGCTTGGCTAACAGACAAAAACCTTCAGGAATTGGTTAGTAAGTCAGTCAAATCGGCTTTATCGTCAGAGCTCTCTGTCATTGCGGAAAGTTTAAAAACTATAAGTACAGCAGTCACAACTAACACCAACGACAATTTATCAATTAAGCAATTGCTAAATGAGGTGAATAATAGGCTGGCTGATATCGACAAGTCACTTACACATATTGACGAGCGTCAAAATATTTTGGAGGGCAGATTAAAATCAGTTGAAGAGCGAGTCGCACAAAATTCTGACACGACCAACCGGGTTAGTGTACTTGAGACTAAGATTGCTGCCATTGAACAACAAGCCAGGTCTTGCAATGTTGAAATCGTTGGTCTCCCTGACCGCCGTACGGAAAATTTACTAACACTTACCACGCAACTGGGTAACATTATTGGGTGCAATTTCAACCAACAAGACATAATATCTGTCCATCGTGTTCCCCATGCTGACAGTAAGGACGTCCGCCCTAAAAATGTTATTATTAAATTTGTATCCAGAATATTAAGGGACAATTTTCTGGCTGCATTCAGGTTAAAAAAAGGTGTCAATTCATCACAGTTGTCTATCGCGGGCGCCTCCACTAAGATATATGCGAATGAACACCTTACTTTACAAAATAAGGTCTTATTCCGCACATGCAGAGAACGTGCAAAGGCCCATGATTATAAATATGTGTGGGTAAAACACGGCACCATTTTACTGCGTAAATCTGACGCTTCTCCAGTACTGGCTATTCGGAACCCTCAGGACATTTCGAAAATAAAATGATATATAGCTAAGCTTAGCAGAATAATATCAGGTTTCACTAATAACTTCACTTTAGATTATTACATTCCGAGTGGGTACTCGTATTATTGTTATTATTATTTAATATATAAATACAACTTAGTAAAGGGTTTTTTGCAGTTATTCAATCGTAAGATTAATGTACTTCGTTCTGTTTGTAATTTTATGTCACTCAATTTCATATCATCACCTATAAGCGTTACTATGGATATCGTAAAGCAATTTTATACAATCTTGTTACTGTCTACACTAACCACAAGTGTTATTCATGAAAAGTTGTTAATTATAAAAACTAGGTGGTTAGCTGGCAAGAATAGTACATGCGAAAGGTGTATTATTGTTTGCGGTAACTATTTTATAGCCAAGTATATATGTAATACACGTACGAGTATTTTTGTAAATAATTTATATATAAATTCTATTAGGTGTATTTTATACAAGACACTGTTTCCGTATTGGCTTCGTAGGGCATATTTTAGTGTTACATTATTATACTTCCATTTAACCATGTGTATGTGTTTTGGCAGCAATAACATGAAGTTAATAACATTGTTTACTGTTAACATTAAAAATGGATAACGATGTTTTATCTATATATTACCAAAATTGTCGAGGTTTAAGGACTAAGGTACACCAACTATATATGAATATTTTATTACATTCTTATGATATAATCATTTTAACAGAGACGTGGCTAACTAGCAACATATTTGACAGTGAATTGTTTGATAATAGGTATGCATTATTCAGATGCGACAGAAACCGGTTTGCTTGCGGGCGGAAGGACGGCGGTGGCTTAGTGGTGGCTGTGATGAATTCACTTGTAGCAGATGCACGAGTGCGTGTCGTCACTCCACCACCTCTGCCCCCGCCAGCGTGTCCACCACTTCCGGACGAAATCATTGACTACCTTACCATTGAGTTTATGTTTGGTAATAGGACTTATACATTTTGCGCAGTTTATATTCCACCAAAACAAACATACGATGTTTACACATCATATTTGAATTATTTACAAAACATTTTAGAATATTCTACGGATAATTACTTATTTATTGTAGGAGATTTAAATATACCAACATTAGATTGGCGACGCAGTGATACATGTACTTATATGCAACCCATGTATAGTACGTGCCACATAGTTAACTTATTAGTGAATTTCATGTATGGAACCAAAAGTTTTCAATTTAATTACGTAAGAAATAAATTAGGCAGAATACTAGACTTATTTATTACAAATAATATTAATTGTGAATTATTTAATGCTCCAACTCCTTTGGTGAAATTGGATGCTTATCATCCCGCTTACTATGTGACCTTGCCTATTGAACGTAGTCATGACTATATAAATCGTAAGTTACGTCAGACATACTGTTTTTCCAAAGCTAACTATGACATAATAAATAACGATATAATTGAAGTAAATTGGGATCTTATTTTTAGTAGGAAGTCACCTGAGTGTGCCGTCAGTATATTCTACGATACCATTAATGGTATCATATCTAAACATATTCCTCAAAAAAAAGTTTTTAGTTCTAGTTTTCCAGTTTGGTACAATTCATCAATAAGACACATTTTTAATAATAAAAAGAATGCATGGATCAAATGGAAAAAATATAAAAATAGATGTGACTACGAAATGTTTTCATTATACAGAGAGCGACTGAAAACACTATCTGACTCCAGTTACAAGAGCTACATAAAAAAGGTCGAGGAAAGCATAAAATGTAATATAAAATTTTTTTGGACTTATATTTCTAATAAAAAGAAAAATAGTAACATACCTGGTTGTGTTAATTATAAAAATAGATCAACTAGTGATGTGTTAGATATTTGCAATTTATACTCTGAATATTTTCACTCCGTCTTTGAACCCTCCGTAGTTCCTGACGATTATGATTTATGCCACATAAATAAACCAACCTTAGAAAATAATGAATCTGACCTAATTATAAGTGACATATCGTTTTCAGTTGATGACATAAAGTCGGAACTCAATAAATTAGATACGTCCAAAGGTGCTGGTGTAGATAATATTCCCCCGTATTTTTTAAAACATACCGCAAATTCTATATGTATACCACTACATTATATATTCAATCTTTGTCTACGTGAAGGTGTTTGCCCACGTATCTGGAAATTTGCTCGCATTGTACCTGTCCATAAAAATGGAACTAAAAGAGATGTTGAAAACTATCGTCCTATATCAATTTTACCTACTCTGTCGAAGCTACTTGAGAGACTTATACACAATGTTATATATCCTAATTTACATCATAATATCATTCCTAATCAGCATGGTTTTGTCAAAAGACGTTCTACAATCACTAATTTGTTAACATATACAATCGAACTTTTTGATAATCTTGATAAAAATAAGCAAACTGACAGTGTCTACACTGATTTTCAAAAAGCTTTTGACAGAGTGGACCATAAAATTCTTTTAGAGAAGATAGCATACAACGGGATTAGAGGTAATCTGTGGCGCTGGTTCAAATCATACATAACCAATCGTTGTCAGACAGTTGTGATCAATGGTCATGAATCTGATACTATGCCAATAAGTTCTGGCGTACCGCAAGGATCAATTTTGGGTCCATTGCTTTTCATATTATACATTAATGATATTGGTAAATGCTTTATGTTCAGTAAATTTTTATTATACGCCGATGATCTAAAAGCATTTCATGTTATTAATACTTATCAAGATCATATTAACTTTCAACAGGATTTAAATCGATTCTCTGCATACTGTTTGAAAAATAAACTGTCACTCAGCCTTAAAAAATGCAAATCCATTATATTTACTCGTAAAATAAATATTAGTCACTTCAATTATGCACTTTGTAACACTTATGTGGACAAAGTACAGGTAATTAAAGACCTTGGTATCACACTTGATAGTAAATTAACCTTAGACATTCATGTTTTGAATATTATATCTCGTGGATTTAAATTATTTAATTTTGTCATTAGATCTTCTGGTAATTTTAAGAACGAATCAACATATCAGCTGTTATATAAATCCTTAGTTCGATCACAACTAGAGTATGCTGTATCTGTTTGGAATCCATATTACAACTGTTACAGTAACAACATTGAAAGAGTTCAAAAGAAATTTCTGCGCTGCGTTTCTTATAAATGTAATCACAGAATTATGCCCTATGAAGAATTACTAAAAAAATATAAGTTATTAAGTTTAAAGTCTAGAAGGAAACAACTAGATGTAATGTTATTGCGTGATATTTGTAATAATCGATACGACTGTTCTGAATTAGTTAATAAGCTTAGCTATAATGTACCCATTAGGGCCTTTTCACGTAATAATAAAAAAATATTTGCTACAACATTTTGTCGTACCAATGCTGGCAAACGATCTCCCTTGTACCGTATGACAAAATCTTATAATGAACATTTTAATTCTATAGATATATTTCATGAGAGAATGGGATGTTTTAAAAGGTCAGTGTTTGGGCTGCTGAAGGAAGTACAACAGGATACGTTGACCTTGTCATCATAGTTTCTCCTTAAGCAGCTGAGACTGTTTTGTAATTCAGCTGTTCTAAATTTTCCTTTCTATTTTTATTATTTTAGTGAAGCATATAATAAGCAACTTATCAAACAATTTGTAAAATATAAAATACTTTGTAGTCTTAATTCTCAGCACATGAATATATGAAAATGTAAACTTGTGGTCAACGTCGTTGGTATCGCAATTAGTTATATGTTTTGTCTTTAAACTTTTTTGTACATTTTTGATTGTGTGTACTGTTAGTTGATCCATGAAAATAAATGAAAAATTATGACTTGTGACATATGGCACGCGGCGCCTTTTTAGTACCTAGCATTGCACCCTCAGATATATTTCTTCGGGAGTCGCACGATTCGACGAAGAGAAAACACATTGAGATGACGGGCGGGCGCAGAGTGGGGGAAAAAAACAAAAGAGACAAAGACTGTGACACAGGAATTGAACTGATGACCTCGAGACACTAAAGTGACGCTTTACGCCACTCAACCAACGAGGCAGTAGAAATCTTGAAAAGTACTCGCAATATTTAATTTGTATAATTTGTTTTTATATACAGAAGATTGGTTTTGGAGCCTTTGGTCATAGGCACAATAAAATCTAATCGCAATGTTTATCCTTACGTAGTAATCCACTGGCAATTTTGTTAATATTGCAAAATGCTAACCAAATTGGTTATTTACTAGTTATTTACTCCATTAAGCTGGTAGTGTGCTAGAACATTTGGACTGCCTGGGAGTTTGCAATGACTTCTAGTTTTTCTGAATGCTTTCATTGTAGTAGCTGTATTGTTGTATATAGTTCGAGTATTTTGTTAATAAAGGTATACCGCTAGCAAAAAAAAAAAGTAAAATATACAATAAATAAGTATAAGTTAATTGAAAAAGTAAAGAACACGACTTCAAATTATTTATTTTCGTTAAGCGTTTTATATTTCCTTTGAAATTAAAACTGCATATTATATATATTTATGGAAACCTTTTTTTTTAAATCTCATTTTGATACCCTACTCGATGGATATAGAAAAAAAAAATCTCACAGTATAGTCTCTAAAATCCACCAAATTGTATTTTTTTTATGTACCTGGTGTCACTTGCTCTATAAAGACGAATCTAATGATATATCATACATTAAAATCGGTTAAGCCGTTAATAAGTTATGGTGGAATAAAGAAACTCACAAACATACTTACATACATACATAAACCCTGAAAACATAACAGTTCACTTGAGCAGTAGTGTAAAAAATATTTATATATTCAAATGCCCGATAATACAGTAGTATATATGACTTCTTAAAACTTCTGCCCTCCTGGTACTTTGAAAATTAGTTACCAAATATGGTGTATTGTGAAATTGTAAATTTATCTTGCAAACCGTACTTGATTAAGTGCCTAAATATATTAAGGAGTAGGTGGGATCAGAACGGAATAGTAAAATAATTAAAAATAAACGGATCCCACTCTAAATTATAAGTGGGATCAGAACGGAATAAAAACTTAATAGAAAATAAAACTGATACCATGTGGTATCTCTTCGTGGGATCGGAACGGAATACACCGACTGAGCAATAATAATTTAATTAGACTATGTTACTTTGAACTGGAGAAAAGAAATGATTAAACGAACTGACAAACGCATTATATATGCTGCCGTACTGGTATACATCACTGTTATCTTGCTGATAACAACTACAGGTCCAGAGGCATAGGTTCCAGCGGCGATAATAAGTTTTACGCGAGCTTTATGCCCATGTATGACGTTCGCAATCGATCCTACCTAACTAGCATATCTACGCTCATACAGATAGTCCTGCCTGACCGTAATTTATTTATGATATTGTGCCGGAACAAGTACTTTGAAGCAGTGATGACTCAGTGGCATTGGCTATGGACTGCCCAGCAGGTCCATGGTTTGAATCCCGCCGCGGGCTTGAGCTTCACCGCATGGTTAAAGAGCATTTTGCGCATGCCCGCCTGGCTACTGACCACCCTCAAGTAGAAAATCTGTCACCAAGTACCTACCGGTGTGTTCCGGCAGCTGTCCTTGAGAGCCAGTAAGTCTAGGTTAAGCCTACAATCAGATGAGATTGTGGTCAAGGGCTTACATATCAGAAATAAAAAAAACTTGGCCCACCTGATGTTAAGCGGTAACCTTTGCCTATAAGACATGCATTTCGTCACAAGTGAGGAACTGCACTGCGCCCGTCACTTTGATACTTACAGTTGTAAAGTCTCATGTGCCTGTAATTTTACTGGCTCTCGAGAACTGCGGCCGGAACACACTGTTAGGTAGTTTGCGTCAGATTTTCTACTTGACGTTATTTTTATCGGAAACTTCTTTCTTTGCTTTTGATCACAATAGAGTACCGTAAATAGGTAGTAGGTACAACGAACGGACCGATACCCAAAATATAGTAACTATGCTATTAGCCTTCTATGTTCCGTAAGAGAAAACGGGACCCTATAATTGATAATACCGTCTACGCTGAACTTTTGAACCATAATATGGTAAACAGTGTAGATTTTCCTTTTCAGTTCCTGGCAGGGTTGTCAAAGTCTCCGTCAGTTAACTGAGCGAATACTACACGCTCATTGGTCGCCGGTCGCATCATTGGCTACCATTGACCAATCAGCCTTCAGTATTAAGCTTGTCATTCAAGATTTCGATTAACGTTACAGAAACTAGAGGTAAGCCAGTATATTTGCTTTTTCATGTTTGACAAGAATCATATTTATGTTTAACAAACATGAAAAAAATATTTGTTTTTTTTTCAGTTCACATGTTTCTCCTTTGGTGTTTTGTAATATATGAACGGGTATAATAGAAAACAATATCTTTATTTAAAATGAAAAGGTATACTTGCAACAGTGGCATTTTTAATTTTAGATACCTAAACACAAAATTGATTTCTGCTGGATTCCTGCTTTTCCTCTCGTCTTCATATGTCAATAAAACACTTCTACAGGAGTTAGGGCAAAAATTTACTCGTCTCTAAAGACATTCAAGACTATTGGCTCAAATTAAAATTGCAGTACTCAATTAGTCTGTTTTTTTATGTTTGTAACCTCAGATCTTTTGACTGGGTGAACTGATTTTGAAGATATTTTTTTTATTTGAAAGGTGATGCTTGCCGTGTGGTCACATTTAAATTTCATCACAATCGGTCTATCCGTTTTTGAGTTACACTCCAATAACTGAAAAATATTTACCTATCTTGATGATATACAGTGAATGACAATCGATCCCATAAGTAGCAAGGGTCACTAAAACGGGTAAAATTAAAAATGTATACCAAAATATGGAAGCAACTTCAACACTCAAATAACTTGTCGAAGTTGGTACCATGCGCACAATATTGTGATAAGAGGTACTTTTGAACCATCATTTGGCATTGGCATGGCATTTATATTTTATTTTTTAATTACTTTCTGATTTTAGTAACCTAATAGATATGTGTATGAAAGCATTACTTACCCCAACCAAAGGCTGACTGCATCTTGTTATGGTCGCTTGGGAGTTGGGATGTATCCAGGACAGTACTGGTAGCCTGCCTCGAGATCTGAATGCTGCGACAGACCTCAGCAGGTCATCATTGGCTGCGGCAGGAACTGCCCATACTGACGGATAGCTGTCACACACTTCATACTTGTCATTTATGCGGGTGATGCGCCACATGTCATTGTTTACACCCTGAAAATTAAAAAAAAATATTAATTCAAGTACAAGACTTGTCACTGGTAATAACGCGGTTTTTATGGTTAGCGCACACTAAATTCACCAGACATGTTATCATTTTAAGTGGCACTTTGTATGGAATTCCATACTATAACACTAATATTGGAATGATACGTCTGCATTGTCCTTTATTAACCAACTCCAAAAAAAGGTTGTTGTCAATTCGATTGTAATTTGTTTTGTGTGTCACATCTCTTTACAGCATTTATTGCATTCGACAGCTGGTGTTTGACACGTGGTTCCATTTAAATTTGAGTGAGATCTGACGAATAGTATTTGAGTTATCTCTTATAATGCGTATTTTTTTTGCATGGTGGTAGGGCATTTTGCGAATGCCCGCCTGGCTAGCTACCACCCTCAAGTAGAAAATCTGTCGCCAAACACTAAACGGTGTGTTCCGGCAGCTGTCCTTGAGAGCCAGTACTTCTAGGTTAGCCTGAACAACATCTTCGACCACATCATCACTTACCATCAGGTGAGATAGTGGTCAAAGGCTAACATATCCTGCATAAAAAAAAACATTTCAATTTTGTGATTGAAGTTTTTTTAATATGTTATAATTTTCCAGACATTTATTATAACGCCAGTTCCCCAGAGCCTTAGGCAGATACAGACCTTTCCACTCACGAAGGCGCGCCTCTCCATATTTTTTAATGTAGTTGCAAGTACAACTGCCTACCCAAGCAATCAAATTTAAAATTATATTTCTATTGTTTGCTGTATGTATATTTTTATATAGTGTACAAACAGGGCATACTTTTGCAAATGCGTGTAATTTACTGTGGAGGATAGCCTTCGTAAGTGAAGACTGAACGGGTCCATACTCCAGATGTACAATTCCTACGACCAAGACGTAACTATCTTGATACATTTAGTCTAATCCACCCTTCAAAGTTGAATAAAAATATATAGGAATGTTACCATCCGTCTAAGCTCCGCAACTGGTTCGTAAACATGCCAACCGTCTTCGGGGAATGTCTCCGAGTAGCTGAACGCAAAGAGCGGTAGCCGGTGTGACAAGGGAAATGCAAGTTGCTGCAACTTCTCGAATATTCCACGACGCGAATGGTTCTCTTGGCGGTGTGCGAAACGCAGGTTTCGCATATCCTGAAATAAAGAAGTAGCTAGAAAACAACAGAGTTTTGAACTGTGATATAGTCGTAAGTAATATAACCCTCAAAGAAAAACAATTATATTATACCAGAGTCAATTTCAGGATGCTGCTCCCGAAGATGAGCGATGGTCGAAACGAGGCTTACAAGTAGGTATAACTACGTTTAGTTTAATTTATAACATCTTTACTTGAATTAGGCTATGTTCTACACCGAATTATAATAGGGGTTAAAGTATGAAATTGCCATTGTATTGTAATAGGTACTTCAAATTGACGTAGAACCGTCATGGTTTGAGATTTTTTAGTGAAACTTTCTTCACATGGTACTTATGAAATTCTTCGTTTAAAAAATGTGCAAATTTCGATTATAGACTTTCAGTTGTTTTTTTTTATTCAGCCTAGATAAGAAAGATGAATAGCTACTTCGAAAATTCGAGTGATTCATTGAATACGAGTTCCGAGGCGGAACTAACGCGGCAGAAACAGATCGCAATATCAATGTTGCGTTTGGAGGGGAGACTGCTAATGCAGGCACCGTGCGATTTTGGTTTAAACGCTTTCGTGGTGGAAACTTTGATTTGAAGAACGAACCACGTGAAATACCACCCCGCCCACACAGGTGAATAACAATTAATTGAAAGAGATGGTGGAAGCCGTTGAAAGAGATGGTGGAAGCCGATCCGGGCCAAACTACCCAGGAATTAGCGGCATAGTTTAACGTTACTTACCAAGAATATTGACTCAATTGCGTGAAATCAATAAAATAAAAAATATGAAAAATGATTTGCCTGATCTTGAAAGAAACGCGTGTTGAAACTTGTGTTGCCTTGTTGAATCGATAAAGAAATTAAGGAATATTGGATCGAATTGTGACATGTGATGAAATGTGAATTCTTTACGTACTTAACTGTACAAGCGAAAAATGCAATGGCTGGTCACAGTGTCCTAAAGCAAAGCCTATCAATAAAAAGGTAGAAACGCGTGTTGAAACTTGTGTTGCCTTGTTGAATCGATAAAGAAATTAAGGAATATTGGATCGAATTGTGACATGTGATGAAATGTGAATTCTTTACGTATTAATTCTTTACGTACTTAACTGTACAAGCGAAAAATGCAATGGCTGATCACAGTGTCCTAAAGCAAAGCTTATCAATAAAAAGGTAACTGTTTGGTGGTCTCAGCATGGTGTTATCTCAAATCTGGTCAAGCAATAACGGCAGATGTCTACTGTGCAGAACTCCGAAGAATAATAGCAAAACTAGCAGTGAAACAGCCCCGACTCATGAATCGATCTTCACCATTATTGCTCCATGATAACGCGAGACCTCATACAGTACGAGAAACAGTTTTAGCTCTACAGGAATTGCAATTAGAAGCCATTCGTCACCCTCCGTATTTGTCAGACTTTGCTCCAACGGGCTACCATTTTTTTCGTGATTTGGAAAATTTTCTACGTGTGCCCAGGAGGCAGTACAAAATGCTTTTACACAGTTTGTCGAATCTAGATCACCAGAGTTCTATCGCAAAGGCATAAATGACCTTCCTATTATATAGCAGCAATATATCGATAAAAATGGTAATTATTTCCATTAAATAAATATTTTAAATAAAAAAAAACTAATTTTAATTTTCCAGTATAAATCGGCAAATACTTTAACCCCTAATATTTGTGTTACAGTTCTTGTAGTCCAAGAGATTAGTACCTATATATTTTTATGTATATCTATATATGCTTATGAAGACAAAAAATGGGTTATGTAGAATATTCTCCTCTACAGAACTTTATAAATACCTTGCAAAATATATCAATGCCATATGAGTTTTCTCCTTTGGATGATACCCCACCGACCTTCTCAATACGAGACACCTACAACAAGCAATACATTTAGAATTAATATAAAAGGTTACCAATGTTTTAAAAGTTTACAAGGTGAAATTCCAAGAGTATCCATTTAAAAAATGAGCTCCTTAATTATTAATTTTTAGTTTGCAGTATTGCAAGATTATCTTTTATATTACATTCTACAGCCATAAATTTCGCTTTTGAACGAATGCCTCCTCTATTAGGGGGGGAGTTTGCCATAATCCTCACACTTGGCAAACGTCATAGGGGTTACAATGTAAGATGGTAGTTCTTCAGAATGCGTTGCTGCCTATCTACTGGTATTTTGCCCTTCGTCGCATCTTACTGATCAGATCTAGCCCATATATGGCGTCCTAGTAGTAGGCATACGATGCGATTTCTTGGCATTTGAAATATTCCTGTTTCTTTTTTACTGTTTTAAATTGTGCAATGGTGTAAATATGAATTTCACTTATTATTCAAGCTTATTTCAGCACCATTATAACAATATAAGCAACATATCAATCTGCTTTACATAACTTGAGAAATGATTTAATTCGTTTTTTTCGGCGATGCTGGAAGTAACATCTGGCATATTTGCAACAGCAAAAAAAATTAAAAATTCAGTAATTTCTAGAGTTTAGCAGATCAACTGCTGCAAAATTTATTTATTTTTAATTGATAGGCTAGCCCTTGACCACTATCTCACGACGCATGATCCGAAGGATAGCTTCAGTAGTGCAGTAGTGCTTTGTTTGGTGACCATTTTGAACCGCTCCAATAGATTTTCACTATTTACAGAAAGTAACTTCTTGTAAAAAAAAAGACATTTTCGATGAGGCTGTCAAAACCCCATTAAAAGATTTTTTTGATCCTCGCTCCTACAACTTTTTCAATAAAGGAATCAATGAACTACCGATAAAATAGCGAAAGTGCATACCTAGATAACAATGGTACATACTTAAATTGTCAAACTAATGAAATAGTCTTTTTTTTCATCATTTTGCTTTTTCCGTTCAAAACACCAATTTTATATGTAAGGACATAATATAGTCCTAAAAATTATATGAGAAGTGTTGCGTTTCTCTGGTAGCTAGAGGAAAAAAAGATTGACTACGATAAAAAGAGAAAATATTACAAAACAAAAGACTTGATTTTTTAAAAAAAGGGTCAACAACAAAATCTAAATTCAAGCCCTTAGTATATTTTCCGATTGAACTTTTTGGATGGACACATATGAAAGAAACTATAGGTGCACACTGTTAGGTGATTGGCGATAGATTTTCTACTTGAGGGTGGTAGCTAGCCAGGCGGCCATTCGCAAAACGAACTTTTTTGCAGCGAAACTCAAGCCAGCCATAGCTATAACCACAATGCAACTATATCTTAGTAAGCTTTTACTAAGACATGCATTTTGTTTATCTTTAATTTCATTTAGATGGTTTCTTTAATATTCATCCTTATCAGGGCAGCAGCGAAAGCAGCAGCAGAAGTCACAATAAGTATACGCAAAAAGCATTCTAACCTAGATTGTCCAAAACAAGCCAAGGTTTGCATCAACCAAACTTTTCCAAAAACATCCTCTAACTCCAAATGAATTAAAATAAATGCAAACAGTAGGAAGGTCACCTACAATTGATTTTAGACAATAGAAATAGCAATAGAAATGGATGATATCATCCACTGCTTAACAATAACAATAGAAACTAACTAGGACCTAAAAATATGAATACTTACTACACCAAGTGGCACACTTAAAGTGCCCTGCAATGCAGCAGAATCTGTAGGTCTAAAGTGTAGCTGATAGTTTGTCACTTTGAGCACTCCTCGGGATGGACCATTGTATGGGCACAAGTAAGTAACATCTCTAGCAACACTCATCACCTTTTCTCCTTCTAGAAGCTGGATTTCACCCAACACATGAGGCTGTAACAAAAATAATTTTAAGATAAAGATATTGATATATATATATATATATACACCGTGTCCCAAAATTCAACGATAAGCCGGCATCGGTGCATGGACCTACTCATGACTACTCGGGAAAAAATAAAAAAAAAATTATAACTCTTTTTTTTTTTTAATTACAGAGACTTTTATAAAGTTGCGCCAACTTTTAATAAAACTTGCCATGGTAGTGTCCATACTTTTTTTTTTAAACCAGACTATAGAAAGTGCATAGAATGTTAAAATCTATGAAAATTATAAGAAAAAATTTTTTTTTACTGATTTTTGTAAAATAACTACAGACTCTGTAATTTTAAAGGATTGTGGTAGATAGCCGTCCTTCTTAGGTTGCTAATGCACAAAAAATATCAAAAATATGTCAAAAATTGTGGTCATGGTAGTTGAAAATAGCATAATGGGTATCGAATATCGATGAAATTTATAAAAGTCTCTGTAATTAATAAAAAAAAACAGTTATAATTTTTTTTTTTTTTTTTTCCGAGGAGTCATGAGTAGGTCCATGCACCGATGCCGGCTTATCGTAGAATTTTGGGACACGGTGTATATAGATATAAAGAAGTTTTATTAAACCCTTTTGTAATTTTTTTACAGATAAGTCAAGGTACATTTAATACATATTTATACTACTTAAATATATTAATTCTAATTATGTCTATGTTAATAATTGATTAAATATAATAATCATAATATTTTTAAACATAATACAGTTAAATAAAATTTACAGTTATCACATTTGCACTTGTCCTAAGAACAAAGATTCTAAGAGCGGCATTGACATGAATTCTTTCAATGTGTAGAAGGGATTGTTTTCATAAAAGTTCTTAAGTTTTAGTTTGAACAAACTATATTTTAAAGTGGTCAAGCTTTTTGGTAATTTATTATACATCAGTATAATATCATATTAATCATAAAAGTATCATATTATATTATTTTTGTGAACAAGCTTTTAATAAGTCTGCCTGTATGTATGTAAGGAAACAACTTCTTATTGTGGTTTCATCATGAAACATAGGAACTGTATGAAGTTCTAATAACAATAATACAATAGACTAACATCAGACTGATTAGATTTTTATTTTAGAATTCAGTAAGATACTGGAACTTCATAACAATATGACAATCAACTATGTTATATCAACTATGTTAGGTTTCAGTGTGTGTTTTATTTATATTAATATTGTTATGTTTGCAATAACGCCTAATTGGTTTCTATCATTGAATGCACATCTAGACATGCCACAGAAGCCACATGGGCTGGAAGGAATTGAGTGAATATGAGCTTATCAAGATAGATTAACAATATAAAAGATATCATGAATAGTTGTTTTTTTATTATTTTAAATACATATATATATACTGTAATAAACATAGATATATACTGTACTGTATCAGCTAGATTGTCCACTGCTGAACACAGCCACCCCCATTAGGCTGCGTATCCACCAGAAATTTGCAAGAAAAATAAGATGTTTATGTGGAAACAATTCACCAATAAGATTGCTTCATTTTTCTAGCCTCTAGTTT
Organism: Plagodis pulveraria; assembly: GCA_963890685.1. Classification (NCBI taxonomy): domain Eukaryota; kingdom Metazoa; phylum Arthropoda; class Insecta; order Lepidoptera; family Geometridae; genus Plagodis; species Plagodis pulveraria. Next base: position 25,971,343 of record OY982950.1, on the reverse strand, counting down.
TCTGTCCTTATACCCTTAGTCCCCTCTAACATCACCTACGGCAAAATTTTATCTCCGTACCCCACGGACAGTAAATATATACAACTTTTTTATTTAAACATTGATGTTCTGTCTGATAGTTGTTAACAACCCAATTTGGAGAAGACAAAATAATATTTGGAAATTGAAGAACAAAGGTTAAACAGAGTAGGATAACTTGTGAGAAATAAAACACTTAATTTTTGGATGAGTAGGTTAATATCAAAGCTTATTTTTTATTGTACAGTAAATAATGTATAAAAATAATTATTTCAATCAGCGCCAAAGTTGGGTGTGTGTTCCAAAGTGAAAAGTATTTAAAATATTGATAATCTTAGGGTGCTAAGGCTACATTTATTCCCCTATAATATTGCCTATGTTGTCTCCTGATGTATACAGCACTAACATACTTGACCAACAGTACCTACTCATCAGTGCTGAGTATGCGGACACTGTCATTTCAATATTTATTGCACCCATAGTATCCATTGCAATGCAGACAACTAACATTATCCCCGACCGAATGACTAAATACAGTCTAAAGGGATGAATGGGATTACCTATTGTTTAATTTTAAATTATGCACTGTTTACAGATGACACATAAGTATAGCTACAGCCTGTGCCTACAATACAATGCATATATTCATATATTTTTGGAAATTTTGATATTAATATGAGAATAATATTAAGTTGACTGACATTGTATTTAAGTTAGTATATCAGGTATTGATATTGTTTTAGTCTCTGCTCAATCACTAATTTGTTTACAACTATACACCAATAATGATCTAATAACCACTACATATCACTCGGAGTCGATAACATCCAATAAAAAATCTATTGTTATTATTATCTAAGATGCGAGTGGAATAATTATTGCAGGTATAGGTAACTTTTGCTCCACATTTATTTAACTGCAGATTTAACATGTTTCTCCAATAATACTGGCCTTGAATAGCTCCCGATGCTGTCTGTGACTGTGAATTTGGTTAACGAACAAGCAGTTATGTGCAGTTCTCGTTTTACTCATTGCACAGATGGATTGGCAAAACAGGATGCCACACTGACTAATATTAAGAACAGCACTGAAGCACAACTAAACCTACAGGAAATAAAGCAACGGTCATCATAAATAAATGGAATACATTATATCCTTTAAGGTAACTTACGGAGTCTTGGCCGTGTTTGGAATTCAATGAGCTTGATTTCGAATCAGAATCCAGGGAATCGGAGCTAGCGTTTTTCGAGAGTGAAAAGTCAGAACTTAATATTTCTGAACTATTATGTTTATCCATTTTGAAAGATCCAACTTGTAATAAACTACTATGAGTTAAAATTTATATATTATTTAAAATATTTCCAAAATAAATCCCGAAATATAAGATAGAATCTATTTAGGTATTTTATGCCATTTTCTGCTGCTGAACAAGCATGACAGTGACATATATGTGACAATGAAAATGGCAGTAGCGGACAGGGCTGCCAGTTATCAGCTAACACAATTCGCATAATGTTGCCAATCGAGTAGCCTAATCCATGGAAGTAATAAGTACTAGTTGTACGTAGTACTTATAACTTCCATGCCTAAATCTTATAGTAACTTTCGCATAAATCGCCTAATGTTTTTGTTTTTGACAAGTAGCCTAATTCGCCTATGATTTTAAAATAGCATAGCTTTAGCCCAAATTAGGATGACACGTAAAATAAACCTACTTACATAACAAAAACAAGAAAAAATACCTAGGTATAATGATTCTTACAAATCATTTTGTAATAAAATACTTACAAACTTCATGCAGAAGTTCACCATCACTTTCAGCGGGAGGATCCTCATTCCTCGGGGTGCGTACCATTTGGAGTAAAATTCGCCAAAAACGATAATAACGATCACACTCCCAAAACGTTGTTCCACTTGGGTCTTAGCATTATTTTCGCCATAAACGCTATGATACTACTGGAACAGTTTGAATTACCTACATCTAATGTCAAAAGTAACAAAAGTTTAGTGGCATTCTTAGCGTTCATATCTTAAATGGAACAGGGGAAAACATTTACAAAGATCACAGTGATCACAACCATAGACATATATAACGGTAATGTGGTCAAAATTATCGAAAATAACGAAATTAGCGTCTAATGGAGTACGCCCTTGGAATAGGACTAATGTAGCCAAGACTATAAAATGGCACCCAGTTCAAGGCTTTTTTTATTGCCTAATCCTAGTTTTTTTGTAACATAGGCGGAAATTCCCACTTCCGTTGTTTGAGGACAATCTTACCCATTTTATTTATTTATATTTTTGTATAATCAATTAAATTAAATTGTAATTGAAAATACTAACATATATGCTTCGATTACGTAAACATTTGTTATAATATATATAATTAGGAGCTTTTTATTAACTGTAAAGTTAACAAGCTCCATAATTGACATATTAAATTGTGCTTTACCGTTATATATGTTTGCCATTGTTTTTTTTTTTGGAATGGATTTCATTTTTGATTAAGTATGTTTAAATAAAATTGTTTATAACTTATCTATAAGAAACATTACTCTTAGAATTGAAATGTAATAAGGTAGGTAAGAAAAGGCTATACCTACTATTCCCATTACGAGCCCAACCCATATAGCTTTTGTTGCTACATTTTTTCTTTAAAGCGTTAGGTACTTAATACAGTGAGCAATAATCTAATAAATACAAATTAATATAAAAAGCTAAAGCTAAAACAAGTCCCACAGGAAGTTATCTTTTTCCATATGTAAACAAATAAATATCATACGCTCCTTGGTCGTTGGTCGTAAGAATTGTTATCGGAGTGGGTAGGGGTGCAACGGAGGGACCCACCCCTCCGTCACACCTTACTATGTTACACTAAGCGGTACAATATTTTTTTTTTCTTGCGAATTTAAATGCGATTAGTCCAGTGAAGTTGGACGGCCGACAGCGGCAGCCAACATCTATGTCCTTCCTAAAACATACACATACAAATATCTATATTTGACATATCAATGTGTTACAGGTAAGGTGTGAATCCATTGGCTCCAAACTAGTGTTAACTGTGTTTCAGAGCCAAAGGCTTCTCACATGATTATAAAAAAAATCGAACGCGTACTGTGAGGACCAATTTTTTCCCATATAGTACAAGTAAGCCGGAAGTAGAGTAGTTTTATGTTAACATTGCTATATACCTTCCCCTACATGATTACAAGTCCAAACTAAATACGGCATTGTAATGGGGTTAATAAATCGATTACATATTTAACGTTGCTTGGAAATACCACAAATAATACATAATTTTGTACATTGTTATCTGCGTTGCTATGTGACGGGTTAGAAGCTTTATGATAAAATTTTAACATAATACGCTAAACATATGGCAAGAGGCAGACAAACTAGTTCCTTCACTTTTAACTATTTCAAATAACGATTTACCTTGTAAAAATGAATAAGTTGTTACCAGCAAGTGTTAAATTAAGTACATACTTAGCTTATAAACCAAATGGTAACCTGGAACCTCTAAGAAAAATAAAGTCAGAAGTATTTGATTGGGACTCAAAACACCCAAATACTTTGGTATCGATTTGCATTGAAAAAATTTCAGAAAATTGGATGGGTGAGTGTTATTCAAATATTGTTATTTATTATGTTACCGAACAAAAAAGGGATAAATATAAAAAAAAAAAACTTTATTTCAATCAAAAATTTTACATCACACTCATACAAAGTATAACAAACGTTTAGTTAATAGTTTTGTTAAACTATTAACTAAACGTCGTAACGCGCACGAAGGGTACCATTCTATTATTTCTAGCAATTTAATTATTAATGTATTTAGCAAATACACGGTGAAAATCTCGTTTATTGTATGGGAGCCCCCTTAATCATTTGTTTTATTTTATTTCAATTAATAATATTTCAAGAAAACATAAAACTAAATATCTTGTGAATAGTTAAAGCGTCTTCCTGTCACCGTTATTAGTATCGAGCATGAAACGGTAAAAAAATCAAGTTAGTTGTATGGGAGATATTTATTTTATTTTTAGTATTTGTTGTTATATCGGCAATAGAAATACATCATCTGTGAAAATTTAAACTCTCTAGCTATCACCGTTCTTGAGATACAGCTTGGTGACAGACGGAAGGACGGACAGCGAAGTCTCAGTAATAAGGTCCCGATTTTACCCTTTGGTTACGGAACCCTAAAAAATGAATTTAATACGAAATTGTTACATGCAGTAGCATTATAGTACACTACTGTGTACTATGCTCACTAATGTGGGTAAGCACCTAGGCAGGTAATTTATTTATTATCTGGAGTCATCAACATCATTATTCATAACGATGCGTCTCCTCTAAATTGTGACTATCCAGTCACCTCTACCATTTCGTACTAGTGATGGCTGAAGAAAAAAAAAATCTTAGGGAACAAATTTTTATAAAAATATTCAAGAAAACTTTGTAGTAGGTAATGCAGAAGAATGAGAGTAGATTTTTCACCTTGTTTTGTATTATTATTAATACCGTTCATTATAAAATTACTAATATAGGAGAGGAAAAATAATAGTCATGTGCGGGATTCGAATCCACGTCATCCACCCCTTTAACCGGGATATGCTCTGACCGACTAAGCTAACGTGACAATGGTTCATAACTCTAATTTTCGCACTCACATGATTGTAATTTTGTAATGTAATCCGCAAAGCATGGGTTATTGCAAACAATAACCCATGCTTTACAATAAAAATATTAAAACCTTACATTATGCTGAAATTGAGATTAAATATTTACTTGATATATTTTTACAGGTTATCCGAATTTGGATGATCTTGTTGCGAAAAACAGGGAATTTTTCATTCAAATCCTGAATACGGATGTGCCTCTTAATATCTTAGTAGATAATATTAAGAGTGATATATTTTGGAAAAGGTGTTATAATTCAAAATGGACTGATATGCCTGATATATCTGATAACAGAAGATGGATAAATATTTTTATGGAGCGCCATTTCGCTGATATTTTAGAAAATATGAATCCTCGTAATTATGATCCTGAAAAGGTGAATTACTATTTTCTTTTAATATAAAATAAAAATAAATAGTGTTACAATTTCTAACCTAGGTACCCTGAACACCGAAGTGTTTCAAAGGCACTGCACAGCAAATAGTGCAATACATAGCAAATGCCGCGTGTTCTTGTTATAATTACTACCTGACATCTATTTCCTATTTACAAGTACATATGTTCTTATACATTACTAGCGGCCCGCTCCGGCTTCGACGGGTATAAAATATATAGCCCATGTCATTCACTGAAAAAATGATTAAAATCAATTCGGTAGTTTTGATTTATTCATTACTGTCCGTGGCCCGCACGCGTTAAATTTAGAATAAAACAATTCTTCTTTCCCTAAACCATGAAGATTTCCTGCTATCTTTGGAATATCTAAATTCATACACTACATTTTCACTTATTTACTTTTTACATTTTTACACTACTACACGCTCCCGCCGCCCGGGTTGGCCGGAACCGACGCATACGCTACGTCCCGCAATTTTTAAATCTGTAATATCTTCGAAAATATTCATTTAAATCATATACTGTACAGGGTCATATATATCTATATTAAATCAAAAATGTATTTATAGTATTTAATTATTTAAGGTTAATGCTGTATTGGTTAAAATCGCTTCGAAAATTAGCCATTATTTGTCGTAAAAAGTAAATGACAAAAAAAAAATATTGTGGGATATCCATAAGTAATAGAGATATACCATAGGGGAGTTTTCTGTAGACCTTTTCAATGTGCACAATACTTAGTACATTATTTTGATAAATCTTGAAGGGTTCAACCTGCGTTTGCAATGTAAGCGAACAATTTTTAATTATTTACGACATCACATTAGAAACCTCAAAAACAACAGTATTTCTCCACTATTTAATGGATGTTATTATAAATATAAACCTTCCCCTAGAATCACTCTATCTATTAAAAAAACCGCATCAAAATCCGTTGCGTAGTTTAAAAGATTTAAGCCTACATATAGATATAGGGACAGAGAAAGCGACTTTGTTTTATACTATACATTATATGCTTCTACGTCCACAGGATAGTTGAAGCTTGTTTCCTTTTAATATACTACGTATGCTTTCTTAGCCAATAAGATAGTGAAGTGCCTAAATTCAATTCAGTATCTTTGAATTTGAACATGATTAGGTAACATCACAGAGATCTAAACATACTATACTCACAAACACTTGTATCAAATGTAGAATCAGTTTTTTTTTTTTTTACCGTCTGTATGCCTTTATTAACCAAATACAGATTTATTATAATATCAGATATTGTTTTTTTGCGATAAAATATGACACGAAAACAATATAATATAATCTATCCAAATAAATGATGAATACTGTATGGAGAAGATAATTTAAATACGTACACTGGGATATTAGTCATTAAATTATTAGATGAAAAAAAACAATCTCAAAGCACGGTGCTGCAACAATTTCGAATATTTAACCTTAGTGAATTGTAAAAATACACAATGCAAAAAGTTATGACAAAAATAGGTACTATAATTTAAACTTTTTTACAGATATGGTACCTATTACTCAATAAATTATGATGTTATATAAATATTATAAAATGTCAATAATAATTATTTAAGATTACAGCGTTAGTGAACCTTTGTGGACCGTATATTCAAACACTATCTATTCGAAGTCTCATTCCGTCTGATATTCCGGTACAAAGAATGACTTCCCCTGAAATGGTTGACCTTTTTACCAGCCAGCTGTCAAACGTTGCTACTAAGCAACAAGCTAAAAATGGTGAAATTTTGTCTAGAGGTAAGTTAATATGATTACTTATTATAACACATACTATGTACTTTCAATACATACATATTATATTATACATACATTACATAGCTTGCACTTAGTAGGACCTTATGTTGCTTTTGTTTGTAAGTTGAAACTCTATTGTTTATAGGTAATGATGTTCGCTTTTTCAGATCACATATCACTCCATGCTGCAATTGGTAGTTTGACCAATTTGACAGCTCTACATTTAACTTTTCAACTTCGTGCTATTGGGATAGAATATCGTAGAGATCAATTTCAGTTTACAAACAACGACGCCAAAAACCTTGCTAGAGGCCTTGAAAAATGTTTGCAATTAAAAATTCTTAGGTATTAAATTCATATATTTTTATGTTATTCTTCTCCTGGGCATATGAATAAAGTTTTATAGTCATCGACTATTTCAAACAAGTAATAATTTTATATTTTGGCAGAATTACCAGGACGGATATGAATTGTCAGCGTGTGAAATATATTCTACGGGGGCTTTCTGATAGCAAATATTTGGAAACTTTGGATTTCAGCCACTGTAAGATAGGCGATGAAGGAGCCTCTGCTATTGCAAAATTTATGCCAAAACGCGACAATTTACGCAACATAGTTTTAGTGGATAACTTATTTGGTATGTCAATTATAAAAAACAAAATATGTTTGTTGTATATTCTACCATTTTAAGTCAGTGACGGCTTGTGTTGTGTTATAATAATTTCTCTTGACTTTACGATCACATGTTCTATATCCAAATTAGATCTTGTATGATTTTACATCTCAAACAAAACTAAATCAATGTCTCTATGATATGCGCATATATTTTCGTGTAATTCAAGCGGAATGAGAACTTGTTTGAATAGTACTGCTACACTCATGAGCTCATTTATATACAGTATACTCGTAGTGCAGTATTAAGCAATGATTGCCCCACGGCAAACGGTGTTGACTGCCGTGCTTGGGGTCTATGCTTCAAATCCTTAAACAGGCTTGAAGCTTCTTAGCATGTTTTTGAGGCATTCAACGAATACTCGCCCAGCTATCAAACAGATCGATATAAAAATTTGTCATAAGCAATTAACGGTGTGTTCTAGCAGCTGCTAGAAAAGCCATATAAGTGAACCCTTGAGCCCAGTTCCTTTTCCAAGCCTACTATGACATACTTGCCCACATTATCACTTATCAACAGGTGAGTTGGTGGCCAATGCTAGCCTTGAAGTAATTAAATGAAATAAGTATACTGCGTGCAAACAACACTTATAAAATCCCGTTCCATAAGAAAAACCGAAGCCCTATCAATGTTTTCTGTTCATAAATATGTAATGCCCGGTCTCTAGCCTGTAATAGTTTTTGTGTCATATTAGAACAAAATATTGAGTTCATTTTATAGGGGCTAATCATAAGGTGGTAGTTGAAATAATATTTATTACCCGGCTTACGAGGCGTCATCGTTCAGAACTTATTGAGTATAGAGTACGAATATATGCTTTCTTTGCCTAAAATAATAACGAAATGTGGGAAGTCCAAATAGTCAGTTTTGATATTGTTTTTGTTATGGGCTATCTATGCCAAAAACTAAACAAGTTAGGAATCTGCAATTTCGAAACGACATCGATGATTTATATCAAATATTTTTTTTAAGATTTAATTAATTGGGCGTTGTTGCGATGTTAAACTACGTTCAAGTCACATTTGGCTGGTTTTATAATTATATTTCAAGTGTACAAACAATTCTATGAATTGTTAATTATTTGTTTGAGAATGTAACTATTATTCGAGTACAATAATAGCTACATTTTTAAACACGTATTGATGTTTAATTGTACGAATGAAACCTAATTCTAAATGTGTAAAGTAAAAGTAATATTTATTATTTTCACAGGACCTATGGGGGCTGAAAATATATCCCATGCTTTAAATCACCCAGGATGTTCAATAAGATTCTTAGATTTGAGATTAAACAGCAAATTGGGTTCAGAAGGCGTAGCACATATCGCTGTATCTATAGCTAGAGGCTGCAATTTGACTCAGTAATCTCAGTTTCTGTCACATATTTGATATCATTATGTTCAAATGTATATTATAAACTGTGATGAATTACTATTATTTATTTTTTGTAGTCTTAACTTGTCTGGATGTGGTATAAAGCCAAAACCATTATCAAAAGCACCAAGTGGTGTGTGGTCGGTGACAAGTGCTGAAAATCCACCAACTTGTGGAGAACTTCTAGCTCGAGCTATAGGATTAGTAAAGACACCATTGCGGTCTTTAGATATAAGTGTTAACGACATTGGTTCAGTATGTATTTCAATTCTTCCTCCCAGATGCACATCCTGCATTGACTATATATTTAATACAGTTATGGGTATAATTTCATGGTTAATATATTAATGAAACATGTTTTCAGCCAGGCGATAGTATCCTATCAAATGCTATTTGCCTGAGTTATATTGCTGACGTAAACTTAAAACGATCAGGCATGAGGTCAATGTCTATAGCTATAGCGGAAGCAGCTGCAGCTGCTCAAAGGTTGCGTAGAGAGGCAGAGAAAGGTATAAGATTCAGAAGAAGCGCTAGCAGAGTCCTTCAAGCAAGACGAGTCGTTAAAGGCATGAACATAGGTAAACATTAAAGTTATGTAATACGTGTATACAAATATTATGTTTAAATTATACACTGCACAAAACAATTAGGAGAATAAACTGGCCACTAAATAATGACAAGGCATTATCGAAGAAATTACTGAACAAAAGAGTTACGGCACTTTTGTTATTAGTTCCCAATAAAATGGTCAATAGTCTATAAAGAGCTAAAATAACTACCAACATTTATCTGTCGGCTGAAAACAATTTGACGCCATTTTTTTTTTACTTTCTAATCACAAAAAACACATTTTAAGATTTATTGGTTTATGTCTTTTGAGTAATATTTGGGAATGAAATGAGTTTTTTGAGTAATAATATTCATTGAAGTGAGTTAGTTTCGTTCATAATGATAGATCTGACTGAATTGCATATATCCCGAGCTATTGCTTGAGCGAGTGGGTAGCAGCGTCTTCTGAAGAACTGTCATCTTACGCTGCGATCTCAAAGACTAAAGGAGATTTGCCACAATTCCCACGCTTGGCATTGCATTTGTTCAATGGTTGATTTTATGGCTGTAAATGCTAATTATTATATAGGTACTTATACTACTGACAAAAATCTGTCTTTACTGAAAATTGCAAATAATTTATGCTGACATCTAGTAGAAGCAATGTAGTTCATACTACCTACTTTACCGACTACAGATGCAAACACAGTTACACCAAAACAAAAAAAAAGTTTTGTAGGCCAGTGTAATATAAACAACAATATGAGTTCCAATTCATATGTTAGCATTAAGATGGTTATTATTCAGACATAGCTTTTATTTGTAGATGCTGATCCAATGTTACTAGCTCAGCAATTATCTGCTCGACCGTCTATTGTATCGGTTGCATCAGAAGAAGGCTTTTACAGTATGCAAACACAGCCACTGCCATCAGACTTTAGCTTTGTTCCTGCTTTTAAAGTAAGTATAAATCAATTAGCATATAGTCATATAATTTTCATTCATGCGAATATTTATATGAAGAAATGTATAATTATTATTATTATTTATATATTTCACCACATATTTATTTAAGAGAAATGCATAAACATAAAGTCAATATAAATTTACAATGATTAGATTACAATATTCATATAGTCAAATTAAATTTAAATAAAAAAATATATAATTCCTAAAATCAACTAAATAACCCAGCAGTATATATACTGCTCACTGCGATAACAATGCAGTGAGCAGCACTGATTCCGGAAGAGAAGGTCTGTCAACACAAATTTGTTGTGCTTGGTGGAGTACATTTCCAAAAGTATGGGCAGTGGCCTCCAGGTGGACGTTTTATACTTTGATTTCCGGAAGGCGTTTGATAGGGTCAATAATGACATTCTGCTGGCTAAGCTAGAGTCAGTTGGTTTTGCACCAGGTCTCCTCCGGCTACTTGCGGATTATCTTCGAGACCGCCAGCAGTTTGTTAGACTTGGAATATATGAATCCCAGCCCTATCACACGCGTTCCGGAGTCAGTCAGGGCTCTATCTTGGGGCCTTTACTTTTCTTGCTGATGGTCAATGACTTGCCGGGCGTCGTCGGCCATGGAAAGTGCCTACTTTATGCAGACGATCTAAAATTATACTCTGAGATTAGGTCTTCATCAGATTGTCAGCTCTTACAGAGAGATGTGGATGCAATATTTAGGTGGAGCGCCATAAACAAGATGGAGTTTAATCCTTCTAAGTGCAACGTGCTGACTTTCGGTCGAATGAGGCGCCCTTTAATTTTCCCATACAAAATTAACGGTGAGGAAATAGTCAGGGTTAATACGATAAAGGATTTGGGGGTCACTTTTGATAGGAAGCTCACGTTTCATGATCATGTTTGTGCGCTTGTGAAGGAGTCGTTCAGGAGACTCGGTTTCGTCCTTAGAAATGCACGTGATTTCAAAAACAACAATGTCGTCAAACTGTTGTTCAGTACGCTTGTCAAGTCGAAGCTGGAGTCCAGTGCCTGCATCTGGAACCCATATGAACTTACATACCACAAAGCTCTGGAGAAGGTCCAGAAAGCATACCTGAGGTTTCTTTACAAGCGCCAGTATGGATACTATCCTTATATGTACCCTACAAATTTTATTATGGGTTGTTTAGGGTATCACTCGTTACATCGATCAGATTGTCACTGCCCTTAAGATTCTTCGGGGTACTATTGACTGTCCAGAGTTGGTCCAGGAATTGTGTAGGTTTCATGTTCCCGATAAATATACAAGAGGCCGACATCACGTGCTGTTCGCAGAGCCTAGTCACCTCACAGTGGCACGTGCTAATTCTCCACTGCCACGTATCCTAGCCGCGTTCAACGCTATCCTGGATCAAAATCCTAATTGTGACTTCTTTGTAGATGGATGGATGGAATTGTTGTCTGTATTTTTAAGTTATTGTGAACGTTCTGAGTATGTAGCGTCTACTATTGCAAATTAACCGTGTGTAAATTATATAATTTTAATACCAAATGATAATTGACAAATGTTGTATTATGTTTATTTAATATTGTAATTTATAATCTGTTGACTGAATGACTATTAATGTATATTTTGTGACCATGTATGTTTGATTATAATTAATTATTGTTAATGGTATGTCCGTTATAATTAATAAATAAATAAATAAATAAAAAAAATAAAAAATACCCACCCCTGACGCACCGGGTGTAAAGGTACCCATAACGCTGGCGGCATTGTCGCGTTGTATGGCAATGGCCAATCTTTGCACCAGGTAGGATCCGGAGCGGGAGTCACCTGTCTTCTCCCTCAATCTGCGCCCTATTTCGCCTATCAGAGCCCTGGCCTCAGTCCCCCAATACCCCATGGTCTCCACGGCGATGGGCACAAACAAGTAATGGGGCTCCATCGCTACGTATTGCTGACGCTTCATGTTAGCGGCATCTTCTACAGCAGCCGCCGGTGAGTCGACGGTACGACCAAGGTGACTGGCGGCAACAGTGCTGACGCACGAGGCACTTGCCATTTTTCTAGGGCACCAAGGCCAGTCCGTCCGGCCTCTTGCCGTCCGACCTGGACAAACCAGGTGGCTCCAGTAGGCACGGGACATTTGCTGACACTAAGGCTCTCCGCACTATGTCATTTAAGGCGTGGTGGCGTGAAAACCTCCCAGTGCAACGACGACAACTCAATGCGTGGTGGCCGTCGCTCTCCACCATCGAGTCGAAGTTGCTTACGTGGGGTTCACACACCTTGCAGCCCAGACGGAGGGCCACTGCCACACGCAAAGAGTCATCGTCAAGTAAATTGCCCAGGTAAAGCGACGGCAACGAGTGTAACCACGCCCCGGATTCTGTCTGTGACACAGCACGGAGTCTGGTCAAGTCCGCCGACGTAGCGCCGTCCAACGTCTGTTTGTGATCTCGTCTCGCTCCAATGTCAACCCAAGCTCGCTGGATTTGGGTAGTCGTAGGTACAGGCACACCCAGATTAAGAGCTGACCAAGCTGATACCGCCTCAGGTACGAAAGGTATGCTCGTCTCGCCACCATTCGGTATAAGAATAATAGCGACAAGGTCCGCCACTCCGTGCACCGACGCAAGAAAAGCCGGCAAGCCCAAATCCCCAGCACATCTCACCCCGAGACCCCCGTAGCGGATTGGAAGAGCCGCTTGGGTCCACTGCAATTCATTCATGGAGACATTTAGTATCAATTCAACAGCAGACTTTAATTAATCATCAAAAGAAGAGACCTCATTGTTGCAAATCCAGGTTGGGGCAGTTCGTAGTAGATATGTAATCTTGGGAAGCGCAAAACACATTCGCAACAGCACTAATGCCACATGCGCGGAAATATGCTTTAGACGTCCCTGGGCAGTCAGGAGGAGCTGCGTTCACGAACCAATAGTGTTTGGTACAGCGTCCAGGAAAATAGGAGAACCCAGGAGGGTGAAAGTGTTGGAGGAAATCTCTTTCAGGCCTGGTAATAGATCAATGAAACGTGCGAATTGTGAACAAGCCGCGCATTTGAATGAATTCACTTTCATACCCAGTTCTCTTAGACGAGGAACAAGAACCTCCAGATCCTGGTAAACCACTTCAGGTGAACCCCCTATGGTGCCAGACCAGCTTTGCATTATGATATAACCTTGTGGATAGCTAGGCTGAAAACGAGTGGCCCCAGCGGATCCCCTTGCTGAACTCTGACCTGTGAAGTAATCAGGTTATTGCCAAAGAATAGATTCGATGGGGAGGAATACAATTGATGAAGAAAGGGATAGACTTTTGGAATTTTATCTCTGACCTCACTTAAGAGGACGTCCCACTTTATGGTATTGAAAGCATTGCGTACATCTAGCTTGACAACCACACAATGGGAAATTGATAGATCCATCACGAAAGCACGCGTCGCTTGAATGGCAGCCTTGCACTCTCGTTGCGTCCCAAACCCCAGCTGATGTGGCTGTAGAGATTATGCAATAGATTCTCTAACCGCCCAGCAGGCCAACTTGACCGTCAACCGCCGAAATACACTGCCAATAGCTATGGGCATCACCCCTCTATCTTTCATGGCCAGAGCACAAAGGGAGGCCCCATATAAATAAGGGCAGACATCGGCGTTGACCTGGCCACTAAGTAGAAAGTTGACGAGTTTCCTGAGACTTTGTAACAAATGCTGGCCGTTTTCGCCGGCTGATACCGACTTCAACTCTTTTAAGTGGCCAGGGCGGATCCCATCCATCCCAGAATCTGAACCGCTGTAAAATGAGCTGAGGACCATCGCGACATCCTCCACTAAAACAGACACCGCGGTGGACGTCGCGTCGGGAGCAGGCGGAAAATTCAGCGGGAGAGAGGGGCTCGGGTGCTTATGCTCCAGGGCAGCCAGCGTAACGGGGTCATTTTGCGCAAAAGAATTGTCTCAGACTAGTGATCGAAGAGCTCCCCGCGAATGTCCCTCAAAAACCTTGGACTCGATAGGCTTTTTCACCGTACACGACCTTTTTTTTTTTTTGACGCGGGAAAATCCTTTATGGATACCACCCGGCTCCGGGGGGAGCAGAGTGGTTATGTGGGAGTCCTCGCCTGAGGGGCCTAATATAACCTCAAAAAATAAAACCTCACTTACTACCCCCACGGGGGGGTAGTAAGTGAGGTTACCCACTAAAAACCCGGGATGAGCAGTCTGCCGCCTAGTCGGGGCGAGATGGGGTAGCGTTAGCAATCACCATCTCGCCCCGGCGGTTGGCCCGTCACCGGTGACGGGCCCCGGCCAAGGGAGGGATGACCCAGCTCATTAGGGCCATCCCCCAGACGTGTGGGATCGTGCAAGCCAGTGGAGAATCCCCCGACTCTCCACCGATGATCCGCACAGCACTAGGATAGAGCGAGAAGGCGCCCGAATCGCCTTCTCCTTCCACCAGTTCGTCTACGCCGGAGCGGGTCTGAGAGGACGTCATCCTCCCTCGCCCGCTCCGCGGTCTCCTTCTGCGCCATCACACCGTACACGACCTGCCCTATTGCACTGCTGGACACGTCCAAATGCTGCTCTGACCCGGATAACTCGATATTACTCTTCACCTTCGCAGTCATGTTGCCTGGCGCATTTTTTGAGGGCACACGATATGCAACATAAGCAAAGGTTAGGAACGAAAACCAGTCCCCTACGCCTTTAGGAGCGAAAACTAGTCCTCTACGCCCTATTTATATACTATAATGTAATTTCAAAATCTTTCTAAATTTCAGACTCCCTTACCGTCCTCACGAGGATCATCAATCACCGGACCTCCAACTTCACGCAGATCCAGTCACCATATGATTCTGGAACCGCTTATGGTAATACAGCAATAATTTAAATTAATTATTAATTCATAATTTAGGTACACCACTTGTCATTGAAAGTCACCTGAAGCATATTCTATACTTTAAGATGCTTTTAGTACAATATTTATATTGATATTATGCTTAGTCTCTCTCTTCTATTGGATAACTATAAGTATACCAGATTCCAATGGATATATACAAGTAAATCATGTAATAAGATGTGTTCAATCTTAGCCTAGAATGGGAAGAACTACTGACAGCTGCCACAAATTATTATTAGTTCCTTGATGACATATTTGGATTAGTTCCGAACAGAGATTTTCGGACTCAAATCGCAATAAGTAAACGTGTATAAATGTATAAATAAAAATGTTTTTATTTATTTGATCTTTATTGAGAATAATTAAACACAGAAACAATTCGGGCACATTTACTTTTAACGTGAAGAAAACTGATAATTGGGCAGTTGCCTTCCTTGAACCATGTGCACCTTCATTGAACCACTAGGTTGCCGTTAATGATATTCTACGAATTTATTTGAGCAGTTTGATGAAGGGAACTAATTATAATTACATTGATTTATTGACGTCATACAATAAAAAAAACATAATTACCTACTTAAAACAAGAGTACCAATCAAAGACACGTAATTAAGTTTTCATACTCTTTTTGAGTGGTTTGGGTGTTGCTAGTTTGCACAGTTTTAAAAATACATTGGTGGTCCAATGAGAGCGCTGGTCAAATGTCTGTCATTTGTCCTAATTATTTTGATTGCTTCAGAAATGACAAGGATAATTTCACATAACTCTACTTACACACTCACAGTGCACGTATTTCGAAGATGGTGATGATTTAAAATATTTGTTTAATATATTACACGGAAGTAAATACACTTTTTTAATTTCAGGAGATTCGAAAAACTGTACTTGTACGTCGCGGTTCCGATGGATCACTTCTACAGCCACGCAGTGAGAACACTCAGCGACATATAAAAATATTCGTTTCAGAAAACAAATAAATACCTTATTAACCTGGGTATAACACGCATGACGTTATGACATTGTTATGTATCTATATAGATATCTGTACTTAGTATTTTTTGCAACCAAACCAATGTATCGACCTATGTTAAATATACTTAAATACAACAAACTGTCTTCAAAAAACTAACTCATACACTCGTGTTTAAATGTGGACCGTAAAAAACAATGCCTACTCCGAGCCAAGAGCGCCCGCTGCGGCAACACTGGACCGCGCCGCGCTCCCTTTGAATAGAGTTTTGAATATTTACATCGAGCAAAGTATTAAACATTATGAAATTATGACTTATAGGCACAAGAGACTATTAACATCAGGTGGTCCTCGTGTTTACTCAGTCAAATACAGATAAACAACTACAAAAAAAAATGTACGTTAGGACTAGCAGAAGGTTCTTATCATTTTACCAATTACCCTGTATATAGAGACTGAGTTTGTAACATTTAACATATAAACTAATGTAAACATGAAGTATCAGTTTATATAACATGTAAAAAAATTCTAGACAGTACCTACAGATACAGATTACACTAAAGCTTATAAAAATATACCTACCTACCTATTATTTTTACAAATGATCAGTCGAGCCGTCTTACGGCCACAAAAACTCAAAATAAAGATTCCATTTGAAATATTTGTACTTAAAGTAATCTGTTTTCTTATTATACCTTCGTTTCTTAAACATGACTAAACTAGGTGGTAGGTATACCTATTTTTACATAGAGCGACCAGCATAGCTTGCTTGGTCGTTTTTAACCGATCAGCTAAGATAAAGCAACGTCCGCTGAGGCCATGACTTGGATGGGTGACCGCTAATGGCATCCCTACTACTGAGCGCTTCCATGCTTCAGAGGGCACGTACGTCGTACCATACATACCCTCGGATCCGGTTGTTGTCTGGATGAAAGTGGCTATGGCATGGTGGTAGGACATTTTGCAAATACCCACCTGATTTGCTACCACCCTCGACTGACTTCTAAGCCTGGTAACACCATCGACCACGTCATGGTCACCATCAGTCACTTACCATAAGATTGTAAGGATTAGGCTAGCCTATCAGGATAAAATTATAATTTACAAAAAATATACATGTTAGCAAGAATTACGGCTGTACTTTTAAATATACGTTACAACAATTGAAGCAATGATGGCTCAGTGGCATTGGCTATGGACTGCCGTGCAGCAAGTCCATGGTTCGAATCCCGCCGCGGGCTTGAGCTTCACCGAATGGTGGAAGGGCATTTTGTAAATGCCCGCCTTGCTAGCTACCATCCTCAAGTAGAAAATCTGTCGCTGGCATTTGTCCATGAGAAAAATTTCAGGCACATGGGACCTAACATCGTACGTCTCAATGTGACAGGCACAGTGCAATTCGTTGTTGACGAATTGCATCTGTTATAGGCAGAGGTCAGTCCACTTAACATCAGGTGGGCCTGATGCTTGTTCCGTAACAATGACATAAATATAACGTAAATAAAGGCATTCTAAACCAAGTTAGCCTATTGCGTGCTAATTTTAATTGGAATTAAGGCAAAAGAAAAATATGATTAAGTACAGCATTAAAATTAAGCAAAATCAAGTGATAAAATCGTATATCAAATCAATCAAGCGATTAAATTTCAATGTTGCGTAGTGCTGTTTCACTCACTCGCATGCGAAACGAGATCTCTCCATCCAAGCCCTCCGTTTTATCAAAGACGCCTTTACCTCCATAAAAAAAACCGCTCTGTCCAAATCTTTCGCACAGACATTATGTATGAGACATATGTTTGCTGTGAGAAGAATGAAGAAGGGGGAAATTTTTAATTATAAATATATCTAAATACTTGGGCACTTGCGCGACTTTACCTAAAATTTCAAATTATGCTGCCTTGTGGCAACATATTTCAAAGACATAATTACGCTTGTTCTGGGCAGTGCTGCCGAAAGATTACATTTCTTGCATTTTTCGTAACTTTTGACGCTCTCGTGTAACATTTTAGTAATTTTTCAGTTTTCATATACAGACAATTTTCGTGTCTTTTCTGCATATGAAAACTTTGTAATTTTTTTTTACATTAACTATTTAGTCTGCTTGAAGTAGGAACTAAAAAAATAATATGGAATAAAAATACTGACCCACCTGAAGTATTATTATTTTATAACCGGCTAGGACTCGCGTTATATTTACCGGATATTGCTCCGACCAGTTTCGGACTTATTTGAAGTTCTTCGTCTGGGAGTCACGATTATGCACAGCGTCTAGCGTGGGCACGTAGCTGGCATTGAGACGGTTGCGCTGTAGCTATCAAAGTCAGAATTCCTCCGTCCGAACTGTTAACACAGTGATGGTGACAGAAGTGTCACTATCACTGTGATTGTCATAGTAATTTTGAAAGGTATAGGACTGTTGAAACACTATATTTGTAGACTGGTATCCAGACCGGCGGAATGCTTCATCTATAATCGAAAAGATGAATCGAATAATAACAAAATGCAGCAAAACTCAAACAGAAATACGTATAGACTTGCCACAGTTGCCACATAAAGTTTGAAAAAAACTCTTTGGTGGGATACCCCTATAAAGCTGTGCATTAGTAAACAATGTGAAGTGTGTGAAGTAGTAAACAACTTTTAATATTATGTTAATTATGCTATTATGTTTGCAATAACGCCTGATTGGTGAATTACATTACAAAATTACAAATTTACGCGAGAAAAATTATAGTCATGTGCGGGATTCGAACCCGCGTCCATCCACCTCTTTAGCCGGGGTGTGCTCTAACTAATTGAGCTAACATGACACAATGACTCATAACTCTAATTTTTGCTCTCGTTCTTCAACCATCGTATCGGGATGGAGCGACACCTATAGTTCAACTTGCGTTTTACTACAAAAAAGACCAATTTTGCAATTGGTTTTAAACTTGTAAATGATGACGCAACCTTATAATATACTTACAACCTTATATATAATTATTTTAATATTACAAATTTACTATACAAAAATTATAGTCATGTGTGGGTTTCGAACCCGTGTCGCTCCATCCCGATACGATGGTTGAAGAACGACAACAAAAATTAAAGTTATGAGTCATTGTGTCATGTTAGCTTAGTTGGTTAGAGCATACCCTGGCTAAAGGGGTGGATGGACGCGGGTTCGAAACCCGGACATTTATTTTTTGGCTCGTAAGATTGTAATTTAGTAAACAACTGTATGCACTTTTTATAATAGTTACCAACTCTTGTTTTTTTTATCTATTATTTATCCATTTCAAAATATATTGTGTCGAGAGGAACGTTTTAGTGGAAACCTAGCTTTCTCTTCATAGACTTGTTCGTTTAAAGTGGCAACATGGGTATATGTGCATGTACATATATGACAAAATAGCGTCGAACAACTCGAGTATTATACTGGCAGCTACAGCAATAATTATTATGATTATTCGAAATGAAACGTAAACATGCATAGATGAATTAAACTACTACGTTCTTTGAGAGTGGTTTGAAGTATCCATAGAACATTATTAGCTTGATATGAACGTATAAACGTTTCAGTTAATTCGTACCTCCATGTGACACACATGTTTCGTAATAGCTAGGTTTCGTAACCATTCCCCAAGATCATGGTATTCGCGAGTTTCAAATAATATTACTCGTATTCTCTTGAACTGTTATTGGACAACATTGCTTATGGTTCCATAAAATAACTGTAAAAACGCCAATAATATTAAAAATTACGTTGCTCGTAACAAATGTGATATATTCAAAAAGTATTATAATGAATATTATATATTGTAAAAATTTACTAAATCTTTGGTTTTCAACAGATGGCGTTAGTAGTACAATTACATTCTATCCAATGAATACAAAATAGTAAATGTTATTTTACGAAATGGTTATAAATTTTATTTATTTTGACAGATAATGCATCTAGATATGATGATAACTTACTGTGAAAAAGCAAAAATAGTTTTTTTGTAAAGAGTGCTACAACATTTTCAAGATGTGGGATAGAGATACGAGATAACTAATTAAAATTTTGAATATTCTGCTGAAGTTTTCGCTTTAGTCCATGCGTATCATAGATAATAATAACAATTCAGTTTAATTCATTAATTCCCGGTATCAGGTGCTTGTGATGCTAATAGTTGATATTGATATTCAATTGGAGATGTATTATGACATTTTTGTGTGTGTACGTTGTTGTCGAAAACTTTTCGAATCGAACCGAACGAATCCTGCATATGACTTAATTTTTTTTCCCATTGTATATTTGTAATGTAATCCGCATAGCAGGTATTATTGCAAACATAACAATATTGAAATTATAAGGTTGCATCATCATTTACAAGTAAAAAACCAATTGCTAAATTGGTCTTGTTTGTAGTAAAACGTAAGTTGTACAGTAGATGTCGCTCTATCCCAATACGATGGTTAAAGAAGGATGGACGCGGGTTCGAATCCCGCACATGACTTAATTTTTTCCTATCGTATATTTGTAATTTTGTAATGTTTGCAAACATAACAGTATTAAAATTATCAGGTTGCGTCATCATTTACATGTATATAACCAACTGCAAAATTGGTCTTGTTTGTAGTATAACGTAAGTTGTACTATAGATGTCGCTGCATCCCAATACGATAGTTAAAGAACGATGGTTAAAGAAGGATGGACGCGGGTTCGAATCCCGCACATGACTTAAATTTTTCCTATCGTATATATGTAATGTAATCCGCATAGCAGGCGTTATTGCAAACATAACAATATTAAAAGTATAAGGTTGCGTCATCATTTACAAGGATAAAACCAAGTGCAAAATTGGTCTTGTTTGTAGTACAACGTAAGTTGTACTATAGATGTCGCTCCATCCCAATGCGATGGTTCAAGAACGATATGAAAGATTTGAGTTATGACGTCATGTCAGGTTAGCTCAATTGGTTTGAGCATACCCTGGTTAAAGGGGTGGATGGACGCAGATTCGAATCCCGCACATTACTTAAATTTTACCCATCGTATATTTGTAATTTTGAAATGTAATCCGCATAACAGGCGTTATTGCAATCACAACAATATAAAAATAATGTATAGTAATTTATTTAGGTCTTTAATTTAACAAATAAATAAGTAAATAGGAAAGGGGCTGGGTCTCACGACACAAGTCACCCTTGTGTGGGATTCAGAGATAATTGTGCAGACATAATAACACGTGATATGCACTTAGTTATATTCTTATTAGGTTAACCAGATTATTTTGGATAAACGCAACTGTAAAATAAACTTAGTAGAGCTTAGTGTAATTGTATTACATAAAACGCCGTTGGGTACTGTTACAACAGCTAGTTGCGGACAAACGCTAAAGTTGCCTATTATTTCAATGGAAACGTGCGTAAATTCTGATATTGTTTCGGAACTTTCTGGTTTGACTGCTAGCAACACAGATCGTTCGGCGAGTCTTTCTTTCTGTCATCAGTCAGTTTGCTGAAGTGTCATGACCGGACTGGTCTGTCAGTCAGTCACAGTCAGACAGACAGTTAGTCAGCCATGTTTATTTCTGAGGAATGTGTTTTGAAATGGTGGCAGTGATAAAATTTAAAAAAGTTGTGTTATCGTCAGTCTAAGAATTGTTTTTGACTGTTCTAAATTGTGCATTTTAAATGTGTTATTCGTGCGAGTGAAGTGTAAAAGTAACGGCGCAAAAATGAGTTGGGGCGTTGAGCTTTGGGTAAGTAAGTTCATTCGAATGTCTGTGAATATTCGCTCTGTGTAAACGGTTGTATGATAGTGAAATTTTACATCGAGAATTTGTTATTTTGTTTGTTTCCACGTTCTCATGTTGAGATTTTACTCCAGGTGGTGTCGGTTTCAATATTGTAGGCTTGTAAAAAAACAAACTTCCTGGTACAGCAGCCAGACTGATACTATAGGCTTAACATAAATTCCATGAAGGTAACATATTCTCATTGAATGTTATATCTACCAATTATATGATATTAATGTATTTAAATCTACTGTTTATATATTATACCTGTATTTAGTATATATAAATAAAACATAATTAAATGGTGGATTTTAGAATGTAATTCTCGGTTGCATCACAATCATGTGAAAATCTTAAAAAATCTCCTGCTTAACAAGTTTAGAAACATTATTGTTATATATATATATATATATATATATATATATATATATATATATATATATATATATGGTAACTATGTCCTGAATTGACCATGATTGGCTTTGCCTAACAGACAGGGATGCCAGGACAGAATACATCACCTTGGGATGTTCAGGGTACAGATCATGTCAGATAATCAAACATTTTTAATCTATTGTTATTCTATGAGAATTCATATTTGCTGATGTATAGCGGTTAAAGGCCTGACACCTGAAATAAGAAATATGCAATTTTTATGCTTCAAGATAATCAAATAGACAAGTACTAAGATGAATACATGAACAATAGAAACAATGATTTATATCTCTTACATAATTTAATCAACATTGTTCTATTTTAATTAGATCTTTTTTAGGAAAGCTGATCATGCATAGCATATTCTAACCTATAAGTTTTCCTACAAAGGAGGCCAGGCCTAGAAAGTGTTATTAGTGAGGGAAGCATGAGCATTTCTTATCACCCGAGCCTTCCAGTCTGCCTCGGTGTCTTATTTGTTATACATAGAGATTCACTAGTTTATATATGTATTGTCTGTTTTATTTTTATAGTATAGTACTTTCGTAAATCTTTCGTTTATTGATTGGTTCACATCAATAGCTATAAAGTCCACCATTGAACCCATTAGAAGGGGCTTGCCATAACCTCCATGCTTGGCTGGTATCTTGAGGATCCCAATGCAAGATGGCAGTTCAGAACTTACTGCCGCCCACCTTCTGGTATTTTCTCCTTCCTTTCTGGCATATTACAACACCCACACAATTTGATGACAAAATATTTTGTATGTTTGTGTTAGAAATTATTAATTGAAAATAAAATGATACTTATATCTTCTGTTATAATATACAATTTAGTGACCCATATATTTAATGATAGTAACATATATGTTTTCTAAAAGTCTATTATAATATTTGTTATAAATTAGTATTCCCAGACATGTTACCTATTACAACCCACCTTGATTTTACTAATTTGGCATCACAATTTGCTCTTCCTCTAAACATTTTGTATCCTTGTTATATTTGTCACAATCACCAGATAAATTTATTTTATCTAAGTTACATGCTATTTCTTGATTAGGTGGATGTACATTTTAATTTTTTTATTTTTCTTTAAGATGTTTCTATCACTAGTAAAGATAGTAATTGTAATAATATACTTAATAAATTGCAGAGGTTTATTTTGATAGTGTCTTCATTTAGTTTAGTGTCAAGCAATAGTGTTTTAGCTTTTAATAATGTCTATATAATATAACAATTGAGTATAAATTGTATAAGTTTTCCCAAATTCAATGAATTTCAGTGGTTAAAATCTGAAGCAGGCTGACTACAAGTCAGCCAGTAAGTACCATTATCATTTAATACTGGACATCTGCCCTTAGATGGTAAAACAAGAATAAAACAAAGATTTATTTGTTATTATTTGCCTTAATTGATTAAAATTGTATCACCCAATTACTTAATTGCTTGTTCAGGCTGGGATTGTAAATATGTATTCTCTGATATTGTATGTGTCTGTTTTTTTTTTGTTGCTGATAGGCTAATCTTTTTTAGTATTTCTTGTGATGATGTAGTCAAAGGTGGTAAATAGGCATAACCAAGAACTGAAACTAACCTAGAAACTGGCTCTCAAGCAAAGCTGCAATTAGGTGCTTGACTTTTGTACTACAGGGTTCAAATAATTGTATTCTATTATGACAAACATTGCTTCTTAAACTGTATGAATTTAGCTTACAGATTAATATTTTGTGATTGACATAGTCGAATGCCTGCATCATATCACAGAAGATAACACAAACGGGTGATGTTTTGTCTACATACAACAGCTTGGTTAAAGTTATAAATCACCATTTTTATAGTTTTATTTTGTCTAAAACATTGGTATGGAGCTAGCCAGGCCATTATCCGACATCTACTATCCAATGCAAAATAATTTTCGTTTAATGTAATTAGGGATGTACTGAGCACATACTGTTTCTGAAAAATTTATGTCAGAAGAACCCAATAACTGTTACCTGGAAATGAAACTAGGATCTCATGATTCCAAGCAATGCCAGGGTGCCAAGAAATTGGATAACTACCATGAAATCAACTTTTTGCTCTCATACCAGAAAGTTTAGAACAAATGAGTTAAATAATAGAAGTATAGTAAGTACTTGTATTATTTATTAAATAATTTAGCCATTTTGTAACATTGTTCAAATAGATTTGTTTTTATCATATCAAATTAAAAAAAAATATTTTAGCTGTAGTCAAACATTCATAGGAATTAGATTGGATGTCCTCTTAAACAGACCTGCCACTTCTTGTGCTTCTTGAAATGTTGACCTGATTGACCTGACCAAATAAGTATTGTGCCATTCAGATACATCCTGTAGGTTGTCTTATTAAGTTAAACAATTGCACTGCTGTGAGGCTGGGCTAGATCTTAACTAGCCCATGCTTCAGTTTCATATATGTCACTGGATAATTGTACGATCCGTTAGTTTATAAAAATCTAGTGAGATTATAAACTGTTGATAGATTGTGAACGAACATTAAAATGTACAATCTAACGCTTACATTTTCGTAAGATTATAAACTGACCATGTCTATCTGGCAGTTTATAATCTGACAATCTATAATCGCCCGCGAAATTGTGAACCATCCTCTGATTGGTCGCCGTTATAGGTGCCATGAGATGAGTTCATTTCATAGAGTTACGGACAAAAATAATAGTGGCGTAAAGAATTAATAAACACACAAGCACACTCACAAACGTTCGCCTTTATATTTAGTTAGATAAGGATCTATTTGTTACTGCCAAATATGCATTAGAAATAAATTATCAATTTTTATAGTACATATTTATGGTTCACTATTTTGGCGATAATGGCTTACACATAAAAGATATGCTGTTGCAGGCTTTTCTGTATGACTATTTAAAATAAACATATCTGTTATATGTTATGTACGTGTGATAGTGATACTTTAAGTTTTTGCAGCTCACGCCAGAATAGGTTGCATATGACAGATTTTGTCTTTATCTTTTATTAATCTTAATCTTTTATGTGTAAGCCATTATCGCCAAAATAGTGAACCATACATATGTACTATAAAAATTGATAATTTATTTCTAATGCATATTTGGCAGTAACAAATAGATCCTTATCTAACTAAATATAAAGGCGAACGTTTGTGAGTGTGCCTGTGTGTTTATTAATTCTTTACGCTCAAACGGCTGGACCAATTTTGATAAAATTTGGTATCGAGGTAGATGAGGCGCTAGATTAACAAATATGATATGTAGATATGCACAGCTAGTATATAATATAGTCTTTAAAATTTGAAGAAAGACATGGTGAGCTTCCTATTTGTTATATGTAGTAGATGTTAATGGCATTTTGTACGATGTTCTCCAGTTGACCAGTTTTAGCAAAACCCATGCTAGTGGTTACTTCCATTCGGAGGCCTTTAGTTCAATACACATTGCATACTTTTATGACTATACTATGTTTACTTAGCACATGCATATAATTTTATGTTATCCATACTCATAGAAACATTATTTCGTTGATAATTGATGAAACGTAAATTGCAAAATATTAAACAGTTGGTGGTGTACAAAATTCATGGTTAATATGCGCCATCCTCATCAAACAATGGCCCATGTACCGCACAATGAATGTCGATCTCTGTGGCTATTGTGTGCTAATCCTCATGTCTGTAATGTCTACTTGCGAGATTCACATTCTTAACTATTGATATTTAGTATGTATACCTACCATAAAAGAATTGGCTTAATGTAGATAAATTGAACCTTAACAGTATGAAGAAAGATTGTAATTTTGTTGGCTGTTTATTTATAACAAACATAAGTGTGTATAAATATTGTGAATTGAGGGCACATTTATACAGGTCAATGTTTTTTTTTTATTGTTTGTAGGCTAGCATTTGTCTGCAGCATCTGGTGACAATTGACGAATTGATGGTGTAGTCAAAGATATTGTGTAGGCAAAGCCTATATTGGTAACTGGTTCTCAAAGACAGTTGCCGCAAAATAGTTAAGTGCATGGTGACAAATTTTCTGCGTGAGGGTGGTAGCTAGCCAAGCGATCATTCCCAAGTACAAACCCGCGGTAGGATTCTAACCATGGACTTAGCCAATGGGCCATCATGGCTTCAACTTCGTAGAGATGCCTCTATAGCTCGATGTATTTTTAGCGAAAACACTAGGAGATCCTTGTTTCAAGTAGTGCAGATGTTAAACAATGGATTCTCTCATTAAAGCAAGGCGTGTCCTCATCTCATGCTTTTTTGACAAACGGCTCTGTGAGCTCTCGCAGCTGTGATGTTTTTTTGCAAGCTATAGCGGCGGTCATTGACCTCGACACACGCACATAAACGCCATATCGCAACGCACGACACTGTTTATTTGTACCTAGAAGTGTGCGAGAGTGGTCAGTGGTCAGAGCTGGCAAGCAAACGGCAAGCTGCAAGGCCGACGCGGCCCGCATTCCGCTCGACTTGCTCTGTCTACTTGTGAAATGAGACCATTCGTTACCCACCTCCCATCAATATGTAGATAAGACAAGCCTACATATTCAGTATTCACATTCTTAACTTTAACGGCTAGTTAATATGAAGAGTGAAATTAAATTATCATTTCGGCAAACTCGATTTATGTGACTTTCTATTGAAATACCAGCTTCGTAAGGAAATGAGGGTCTTGTTAACTAATTTGAATATGAGCTAACGATATTCCGAAGGGTGATCAATCTGCTTTGCATTCGAAGTCGAATAAGTACCTAGGTTATGTAGGTATATAATTAAGTTATGAAATTATCAGTTATCATTAAGAGGGCGATGCAGTTCAATTATTAGCTTGTAACAGAAAATAAAACAAGATTATGTATAAACAAAGTTCAATCTCAATGCGCGCGCGCTGTTAACTATATAGTATCGTTGAGGAGAAAAAATATAAAAAATAATTTATATACAGCTGCTTTTTTTATATGTCACGCAGTTATGGAAAACCCTTTTGCATGGATATGTTGTCAACATGTCCATGCAAAGTATATTTTTCTGAATACCAACAATAATCATCTGAAGAGGAGTCCACTCAAAGTGATCTAAAGCACGCATTCGCCGCCTTTGCTGGTATATTTTGCCTATATCCTGCTCCGAGAAGTAAACGACAAACAGGTGCTAGTTATTCAATTCAATTAGGTACTTCAGGTACTTCGCATTGTCCCTGAACCAGTTCGCTAATCATTTCGCAAGCGACCTGGATACCAACCAGATGGATAATACAACATAGGCCTAAAGTTTCCATTCACCTTGGCCACCAGTATCGTGTACTAAGCACATTTCGTGCACTGGGTAAAATCAATATTCCCGAGTGCTATACGCTTGGCACGTAACCAATAGCTGCTTACTAAACGTAGGTTCAATCTATGGTTCAATGCTGGCCATGTTACCTATGATTGTGATTAAAGTATAAATAAACACAGTAGATACATCATGCGTCCTTGCTGCGTATACTTTACCAACGTTCCTTTATTTATATACCAAGCAGGTTTGTCAATTGATATACTAGATAAAGAGTTGTTACTGGTTTTCGGACTTGTTCCAGAATGCTATGGAGAACCCGAGAGATTTATTTAACTAGTACCTAATCCTCTGCCTTGGCGATAAAAGAATTCTAGCACGTTTAAATCTTGACAAGCATGTATTGAAGCCCGATCCAGAAATAAATCTAATGTTATAAAGAGGAAAGATTTGTATTTATGTAAGTAACGAATAAACATAAAATCTACTGGACCGATTTGAAAAATTCTTTCATCATTAGAATCCTTTTTTTTTTTTTTTTTTTAACGTGTGAAAAATGCATTTACGCATTCCCGTCCACCCCGGGGAAGGTGGCCGGGATATGTCGGGCTCGACACCAACTACTCCCACAGCAGCAAGTGCCCCTACCGACTAAATAACACACGGTGTTCCACCTCTACCGCTTCTCGGCGGGATCGCAGGGTCGCTTTAGCACTCAACCACGAACCCGCCACGGTTGTCCGTTGCCGGACCCCTCCTGGGGTGCTACCCCTCACGACGCACCAGAACACATGGCACGTCGCTACCACCCGGGGACCAAGCCCGCAAATGGGCGTCAGACGACCCCGCTTCCGACGCCCAAGGTCCCCCTGCGACGGGTCAGATGAGTAGCCCCGTCGCCTGCTACTTCGGCCGCAGAGGATAGGGAGAGCGGCGCCTCGCTATACCAACACTCCTCCTCCCCTGCGGCCCCTCCGCGTCCGCCATCCAACGGTGGCGGCCCCGCCGTGGCCACGGAAGGTAGGGAGAGCGGCGCACCGTGATACCGGCACTCCTCTCCCGCCGTGGCCCCTCACCGTCAGCTGTGGTGTCGCCCATACAACACCACAGCCCGCCTCAGATGCGGTGCTGCCCATACAGCACCGCAGCCTACCCGTTGCCGCTCCAGTCTGGACTTAGAGGCAAAGCCCAGTGGAGCGGCCCCTCTGGGGCCGGCCGACTGCCCAAGCCAGCACGGCCCCTGGTTCCTCTTCGCTTCACCGTGGGTGACGAAGCCACGGCTACTAAGCCCCACCGCCACGACAAGGCGGGAACCCTTCGGGGGGTCATCATTAGAATCCTACATTATCCCTTATGAACATAGGCTATAGAATATTATCAAAAAATATATATTTTTTTTTGTTAAATACCCTTGCGAAGCCGGGGCGGACCGCTAGAAAGTTATAAGGACATGCATAATATATAAATGAGTATATGAGTCAGACTTATCCTGGACTATTTATGTATTATTTACGTTATCTACAATGATAGATTTGATAGGAATGTAGTTACGGTACGATAAAATATGTATAAAATTATATGAAGTAACTATTTTACCTTCTCCGTAAGTTGCGTTCCGCTTGATTGGTTTCAATTGACACATACCTGTTACACCACTAAGGTACTGTCTATAAGCTTCTAAACCGCTATCAATAAACAAGATGCTTGAGAAATCCTAACGAGCAAAGCAATAATTGCAAAACGAGTTACAGGCAACGTGAACATAACACAGCTAAGCTCTACGAAAGAAAAGCGAATAGCGTATTAAAATAACTGTTTCTTCCTAGGCTCATAACATAAAGGCAACTAGTGTTCGTAATACTAATTTTAAATATAAATTAAACTGTCATTTTCTGCAGCATAGAAGTAATGTTTTAAGCTAGTTAAGTACTCATCATCCATTGCTTCGGTTATGTATTAATTTATTGATTATATTTTTAAAGACTATCTACGAATAACTATGTTAATTTGTCTTAATTCTTATCTTATTTGTTTTATTAAGTAATTTAGCAGATTGTGCGTCGTCGTTGTCTCTCTGCATTCATTATAAAGTTGAGTGGTTTTCGAATGCTTATTACTTAAATCTAATAATTTATTGTTTACATGGTAGTAAATTAAAAAAATCGATCGATAGGTTCACAAATGAACGACAAGTAGCGTACACCTGCGTTATGTATGAGTGTGGTATTTTGATAGGTAGCCTTAAATATTACAATAACTTAGCTTTTCGTTCTGCAAAGTTCACGTGGATTCAAGATTAATATAATGATGTTAAGCCGTTGAAATGTTATTCCCTCACTTTAAAAAATATTTTTTTTATGACAAATACTTGGCAATCGTAAAAAACTGACATATAAAAACTTATGAGAAACTTGATTATTTTTGTATGGCCGTAATAATTACGAAAAAGGCGTAGGAGACGGCTATGGCAAGGCGGTTGTATGTTACGAATCCTTCGAGGAACTCGAAAATAAAGCATCGGCGAGCCTTTTGTCGTAATGAGCAATTTCAAACCGTAAGCATAACATATTAGAACAGTATTCTGTTCACATGATCATGGTTGCGATTATTTGGCGTTGTCCTGAGTATTCTGGTCGAACCGGTTCCGCGCTAAGACTTGAACTGGACCTGCTACCTCACGCCAAACGAATCGTGAACGCGCCTACGCCAACAAACCAAACTGAATATATCAACTTAAAAACAACGATTTGAGATAGTAGAAACCATTCATAATTTCGGTTGCCGTGCGAAAAGTAAAAGCCATATGTATGTAGGTATCTAGAACATAGATACAGTAGAGCCAGGTGACGGTGGAGACTCACATAAAGTCGGTAACGAATCGCAAAGGTGCGGCTACTATCAAGATTATTGAGGGTAGTGCCAAAAGGTCACACCTAGGTAATTTGACCAGTCCAATTAGACTAGGCACTTACTGGAGTAGAGCCACCCTCGCATCGCAAATCTTTATTTAGGCTTTAGTTTCCTAAGGGGAGGTATGTGCACTCGTAACTCTTGACCGAATCAAATCATGTAAATAAATCGTCATCGTCATAACTAGTTTAGAACTCTGACTTATGATATGAATCATTTTAAAAGTAACCTTAATTTTACTTCGGACGTTCTAAATGACGAATAGTGATGTTATGTCTGTTTCACTGAAAAGAATGAGATTTGATTGATCAAAAGTATGTCATCGGCGTCATTAAACGAGGGTATTTACTGTGCACATTTACCTTGTAGGACGTGTTTCCTTGTGGCCCTTTGTAAGTCCACAAATCAGAATTGGTCTTGAATTTATAACGAATCTTCCTTCACAAACGATTTGGACACATAAAATACTTACTAATGATCGTTCCATACTTAACTACAGTTTTTAATAAATATTACATACCTCGTATCTTTTACTTTCGAAAACTTTTAAAATTCATATAGCCTGATTGACTTCTAATGTTCTCGTACTTTAATTGTGACGTTGCAGTAGGCACTGATATGAAGTTTATTTGAACGTTTATTTATTTGATTTTCGCACGAAAATGCTGTAAGTGGTTTTCTTGGATAAGAGTTTCTTTTGCTGAAGACTCCTCCAATCAAACTGTGATTCGGACAACTAAATTGAAAACAATGTACTACTAACATTAAAATTCTGTAACTGGACAGCCTTTCTCTGCTAAATAATCGATGTCAGCTTACGAAAGTAATATGATGCAACGCAATTGAAGCAACGTTAAAGGCATATTAACAATCTTACGAGCGAGTTGGTACGCAAATTTCAAAACGTTCCCACACGTTTGGTTTGGTTATTTGGTACGAATCGGTGTTGCTTGTTAGCGGGACTCTGAGAAAATAACGCGTGTTGCGAGTTTCCAGTCGGCATGAGGTCTGATGGATGGATGTGAAGCGCCGAGCAATTAGAAAAGGCGATGGTGCAATTACGTCTGATCCGGTACGCTGGTCGATAAATGCCATTCATAAACTGTACATCGCTCACGCGTACAATGTTATCTCTGTTTATGAATATTACTATAGTAGATTTTCTATTTGTCTTTAATAATCTCCTCGTCCAGATCGTACTCTAGTTACTTTTTCTCTTATATAACATTATCAAGCTATCATGGCCCATTGCATGGCCGTATTAAAATGTCGACAGGTGTGTGCGGTGTCCATGGTTTATAATATATAATAGCAATATTAGAAAATAGGTTTAAAACCTTTTTTCTAATATTGCTGATAGATTAGCCTTCTCTTCACCTAATGGTAAGTAATGATATGATCGGAGATGTTGTTAAGGAATCCTATAATTACTGACTCTCAAGAACAGATGCTAGAAAACACCGTTAGGTGATTGTCGACAGATTTTCTAATTTAGGGTGGGATTTAGCCATGTGGGTATTCGCAAAATGCCTTGCCTTACTACGTTATATCAACTGCTATCCTAAAACAACAAACGCTACTATCCCAAGACAACAAATGTTACTGCTAGTAATCATATTTAGAAACTTGTTAAATCTTGAGTCTTTCATGCCATGGCCATAATACTATCGTCCAATGAATAAACTTGTCCAACTTATTCTTACTTATTTATCAGTACATCTTCTTAGTTGTATGTAAACTGAGCCATATAATTTTCTCGGTAATAATTAAAATAACCGTGCATATGTGAATACTGGATACTTTACACTTCCTTGAACTTAGCATTTGTAGAAATGCTGTTATGTAACCGCTCCGTAATCGGAGAATCTGACTGCGTGCTCGTCGAAATTTTTTTAAATGTCTCGTGTGAAAGTTTTCGTATTTTCACTAACATACTATTCATGCTGGTTGAATACCGAGCTTGGTTTTATAAAATACTAGTTATTAAATGATTCTGTAAAACATTAAGTGACCCACTCAATTGAAATTGGGATAAAGTTGATAACGTTTATTTGATACGGTTGAGGTGACGAAACTCTTTATTCTTACTACACTTCTAAAACAATAATGGTTTTGGAACACTGCAACATGCAAATATTTTGGCTTGTACCTATTTCACTTTGATTTAATTAAATTACCTACGTAAATTAACGCTATAACTGTTTTAAATGTTATATTATAACTCAAATATATATAGGTGATATGGTCTCTAGTGTGTGATGCTTTTTCCAAACTGATCATTGAATTTTATATCTTGATATGGCAATCATTACGTTACCTTCACAAACACTTGAAAGCTACATGTCAATGAACGCGATAAATAACCAATAGATAATATCGTCTAAAAATATATGTTTCTCTTGTTGTAACATTATGTAAGTTGATCTCATCAATGCATTGGCTGTGCAATCCTTGTAAAACTACTTTCTCACGCGAATGCTAATCAAGGTCGACGGGTGGATATTATATAAAATTGGACTAGGCGACAGTTATTCAGCAAATAAAAAGCGGAGCTTCGTTTAATATATCTCCAATAATGTTTTTGCTAAAAATGCGGTAATAAGACCTAGTAAGAAAGAATTCGGTGCAAAACAAACACTTGAGTAGTACATATAATCCTCTAACAGTGTTGTCACTCAGTTAACAGATAACTCAATACCTACTTACAAAAACTCTGTTTATCTCGCGTACATTTCAACTGCCAAAACGTTGAATTTACATCCTGTTTAAGCGGTATTCGGTAAATCCTGAATGGCTGATTATTTCGACTGCATATCAGAATCATCATTTCTGTTGAGTAACGGAGTCTAAGTTCGGAGGCGTAAAGGAAAGCGCTCGTTGCAGAACCGTTAGTGACGCATCGCAGAGAACAGGAAGTTTTCCGTGATCTAACGTCTCAGGCTAATCACGCTGGATAGTATAGTTAGCGTGTCTTCGGTTTATCTTACGACTCCGCTGAAATGTCTTCTAGTAAGACGGATCGCGTTGCTTCTCTGAACTCACTGTACCGGATGCCTATTTGCGGTAACACATGCACTCGTACAACTCTAACATTAATGTATGAGGATATTTTAACTGTTAAGACTAGGTAACTATAGTTTATATTACGGTCATAATCGTAACGCAGAATGGAAGGCGTGCTGGAAAAGTGGATATAAAATGTGGTTATTGGCCGAGTGGCGTGTTGTGTTGAGATAAATCTGAGCTGAGCGTGCATCGGGGAATCGCCGGATTTCTCCGCTCGGCACGTGCCACCCGCGCCCGCGCATGTGCCCGGTGGACGCGGAACAGTGGCTTTCGTCGGAGCACTGGCCATCTCATCGCCAGACCTCGCCACTGTTTACAGACGCCATCCATTTCACCTTTCAAGTTCGAGGTTATTCACACACATGTATGTGTACGAACGGTAATTAGGTTGGTCTCGATGAAATGGATATAAGTTTTATAAAGTTTTACTCATTGACTGCACATAAGCCCTTCGGTCTTACGCAGTCTCTAATTTTAAGTAAAACTTTTGTATTGTTAAAATTTTGGACAATAAATAAGTAAATTAAAAAAAAAAAAAAAACTTTTAGATATTCTTGTTCATGAAGCTCCGTTCTTTTCATATAAAAAGATAAATTGTACAGAAAAAAAGGTTTTTGCCATTATACAATTAAAAACATTTCAAAAACACCCTTCTTTCTCCGTATCTAAATAATTATATGCTCAAATTAATATTAAGGAAAATTATTATATTATTTTAAAAGTGATAACCTAAGATATATATATATATATATATAAGAGTAAAATCTGGTCTAAACAAAGGATAGTGCGGCTAATACCGGTCTGCGGCCTTGGTCGCATTTTTTAGCAAAACATTTCATTATACTAATAGTAGGTATAATGATCAATGATCATGGCACAGAAAATAGAACTTTATATAAACATAGGTACACATACATACTATACATTCACTGATTGAAACATAATTATACATTCCAAGGAAGAATAGACACTTGCTTTCATAGTTTTATAACTGCTGTTAAGATCTGAATCTTACTGCATCGAGATATATACATTGAGCTAGTATATATATATATAGGACAATGTAAGTGTGTATAAAAAATACGCATGATTTATAATTATTCGATGTTATGTAAGAGACATAATATGTAAGTAGCAGGAAAATATGCAGGTATTTAGTAAAACTCAGGACTGATTGAGTAGAATTCATTTTAAAATTGGTTTCATAGCTATGCCTTCGGTAGGTTATACTCTTGATATAGGGAATAAAAGTTTTAATCCTACTGTATTCACCACAATCCTAAAATGATATTTGCAAATTCACACTGGAGAAATTTCTAATTGAGAAGACATACTTGTATTGTAGTGATGTAGATGAATATCACTGATAATATTGTTAAAAGTTCTGAAAAAAGGCCAGGTTTCGTATGATACCCTAGGCCGACGCTTATGTATGAAAGGATTGATGAGTGTAGATGAAGCGAGAGAGAGATATGTAAGGATCATAGTAAGTGAAAAATCTGTGGTGTCTTCCTACCCCTACGGGAAAGAGGCGTAATTTTATGTACGTATGTAATATTATTGTAAAAGGATAATAGTATAAATGTGACTTTTTTAATTTATTTGCAATGATAATTTTGAAGAGTTACCATCTAAAACTTAGAATTTGGATTACTAACCGGTTAAAGCATGGTGATCTAAAACTTTTAATAACTGTTAAAGAGTACTTTATTGTAATGAACTTATTTTTTGCCCAATAAATATATATTGACAGCATCGCTGATGAGTGAACTGAACCATTGCTGTTATCCTCCGGTTCTGTATCTGCATGGAGTTGCTAATTTGTTATTTGTTGTTGTTTCAGGTGAGTAACAGTTGCGTAACACATTGTCGCTGTAGATAAAGAATACAAACTATTACTACAATGCTGCAGATTCATCGAGAGGTAAACATATTCTCTACGATTAGTTAGTATCGTATCGTACTATGGACGAGATGTAACTTCGGAATGGTAAGTCTCTGTGTTTTGAGTGAGATTTTTATTATACAAAGAAGATGTATGAATCGATGATGTAGCCGAAGATGTGTTAATATGCTTAACCTATGAATGGATTTCAAAGAAAGTCTGCCAGAACACACCGTTAAATTACAAATGTACGGTAGAAAAAATTATAGTCATGTGCGGGATTCGAGCCCGCGTCCATCCACCCCTATTGCCGGAGTATGCTCTGACCGATTGAGCTAACATGACAATGATTCAAAACTCTAAATTTTTCCTCTCGTTCTTTATTTAACCAATCGTATTGGGATGGAGCGACACCTATAGTTCAACTTAAAATTGTACTACAAACAAGAACAATTTTTACGATTGCTTTTAAACTTGTAAATGATGACGCAACCTTATAATTTTAATATTGTTATGTTGGCAATAACGCCTGCTCTACGGATTACATTACAAATTTACGGGAGAAAAAAATATAGTCATGTGCGGGATTCGACACCGTTAGGTGCTTTGCGATAGATTTTATACTTGCCTGCCAGGCGGGGGCGTTCTGAAAAAAGCCCTGCCACCGTGCGGGGAAGCTTACGCCCGTAGTGGGATTCAAACCTTGTGCTCGGCAGGCCATTGCCACTGGGCCATTATTCCTCCCAAATATTATAAAGCGTATTCGTATCTGATAGATAGCGAAGTTACACAATTGAGGACAGTGAACTATTGGAGTCAAGCCAGCAGCCATATCTAGTACATTGGCAATGGCAACCTTAATTTGGCGAAGCAAGCTGATTTCCATAACAATCAACATGCAAAATTAAAACTTGTTTGTGTTTCTATTCGTGATATTTATTAAGTCGAGACAAACGACAGGCCACAATGACGCCTAAAACTTACGTGCTTCATTCTGACATACGATTTAATCTTGCACATACCTTTACGCTTAATTTTATCACATTTTAGCTCTTGCCTTTAATAGACGTGGTCGATTATGTTACATTTAAATATAGGCGATAAGAGATTAACAAAGAAAAAATACATGACGAGTTTGAATGGGACTGTTGAAATGGGAAGTTTTCAGGGAACGTATTTTGTCTGACCACATGGGTAGAAAGAAACCACAGATTTTTGGTCACTATGATTTAGGCATCTCTCTTGCTGCCTTTACTCTCATCATATTCTTCATTCACGCCTGCCTG
Organism: Plagodis pulveraria; assembly: GCA_963890685.1. Classification (NCBI taxonomy): domain Eukaryota; kingdom Metazoa; phylum Arthropoda; class Insecta; order Lepidoptera; family Geometridae; genus Plagodis; species Plagodis pulveraria. The sequence goes on along the minus strand of OY982950.1, from coordinate 25,934,418 downwards.
TAATACCATGACCTATAACGATAACATCTCCAAGATAAAAAAAGCCAGTGAAGGTAGCAAGAAACAAAGGCTAAAAGCGTAACTACTGGAATTCATCTCGGCCACCGTCAAAAAACAGGTCTGAGGTTATATAATACATAACATTTGATAACATATGTATGACATATGATAAGAATTGACTAATTATACGTAATAGACGCAGTTATCTAAATTTAATGAAATAGTTAGCCTGAATTGATTATTGACCAGTAGAACTGACAGCAGTTTGAGTAGCCGTAGTACTACAAGTAAAGTTCTTGAGAAGAGATCCATCAATGGACTGACACATAAGGATGAAATCGTCTCTGATGTTAATCGTAATCTAGGTAGCTTTCCCTAAAATATACAATTGTTTGAGTTGTCATTTTTAAATAAGGAATATAATAAATTGAACTAATGGTAGAGTAAGAAACTGACCGTTACAAATCAATGTTTGTTTACTAAACAAGCTCTTATCGCGCAAGATAAGCATCGACATTGGAAGTCAAAACATTGGACGATAATGTTGTTTTGACCTACATATATATTTAGAGCTAGTATTTCGAGAAAGCAGATTTAAATCATTACATAAGTTTTGTAATAATTTTTATTCCTCGAGATAATGGTACATATTAGGACTAAGTAAATCATCAGTAAATGAAATGCAGGTTTAAACATCAGCCCCTCAGTATAAGTAACCAGCACTGTATTGACCTCAAAATCAATTTCAGAAAAAGCTTTTTATATTTATGAGATTAATATTGTCAGTGTTATTTATTAGTTTTCATGAAATGATAAAATATAATCTTTATTACCTACATCCTTCACGAAATAAAACTGCATCTACGATTTTTGTGCCAAATCGTGGTGCTATTAAAATATCATGTTTTGATTGCAAAGCTAAAATATGCAATTAAGTTAATAAATCTAAAAATATTAAACACTCTCTAATAAAAAAGTCCAGCATATACACCGTGTCTTCATTCAAAATTTACTGTTATAAAACGTGTTTGATCCACGAAACGCTTTGCTGCAAACTTGACTGATACTTCCCTATCTTTCTACTGATCGTGAGAATCTTCGGACGATAAGCCACATTCGTTTGATTAGATAAAACTAGTTAACTATTCGGGTAAAGTATTTTACCTACAATCATTTTTGGGGTTTGTATTAACATACCTATTAATTTAACTTGCGGCGTCTGTCTATATGAAGTATTTATTTTCGATAACCTTTAGCCTTCTATGTTGCAAGGGGCAGGCACAGGCGACCGGTTTGGTAGCGTTGGCAAGAAAGGCGCGTTTTTATTGATTTCACTTGCATCTTCATTGCGATATACAATAAACGCGTCATGTCATTCATATTAATTTGGTACATTATGCACTTCTAAGATTATAGGTATTACTTACCTAATTGTTAGTCTCATGCTATGTCGATCAATTCCAATTGTTTGAAGTCAATATCGCTTAATTTTGATAATGGTAAATAATAATATTAATTATAGCCCTGCCAACTTGTATCAAAACATTAATTAGTCATTATCATAACAGAATACTCCACGTTTAAGCCAAGGCCATCTTTTCAATATAAGTACATATATTGTGACGGTTCATTTGTATTCGCAGTGCCAACGGCAGCTGAACTATAAAGATAATATCTTCATGCCGTTCATAACGAATGCTTTTGAGTACGACGATCTTATCTGACGTGTCGGTTGCAATATTCTAGTTCTGTGTTAATTTTAGAACTTATAAACTTGTATCTCTACAGTTTTTTTTTTTTTTTTTTTTTTTTATGGCTGATAGGTTAGCCTTTGACCACTATCTCACCTGATGGTAAGTGATGATGTGGTCGAAGATGTTGTTCAGGCTAACCTAGAAGTACTGGCTCTCAAGGACAGCTGCCGGAACACACCTTTAGGTGCTTGGCGACAGATTTTCTACTTGAGGGTGGTAGCTAGCCAGGCGGGCATTCGCAAAATGCCCTACCACCATGCTATAACGACTGCCATCCTAAGACAACAACCGGGACCGACGGCTTAACGTGCCCTCCGAAGCACGGAAACGCTCAGTAGTAATGTCACTAGCGGTCACCCATCCAACTCATGACCGCGCGCGACGTTGCTTAACTTTGCTGATCGGTTGAGAACAGCTAAGTAAACTTCGCTACGAGCGCTTCAAACAGTTCTGAATCTTCAGTTCAAACATTTTATTCTCTGGTTCAAATTGTATTTAGGTATAGTATCTACAAAGTTCAACAATTTGATGGAACGATAGGTATTCAGGTACTAACGCAATACATTTTTTAAATTGTGTATAAATAAGTCTCGCGAAAAGTTTCGTAGAGTTCTTCTGCGAGTTTCTATTATCTAAAGCATAAATTATAGATAATATGTCTAGTTTGAAAAAGAAATATAGCTTTTAATTTGCTATACTTACTACAATGGTAAAATCATCAGCTCGTTGCCGGTGACTTCGAAAATAACACATACTTCTTGTGGACTAAGGTTCATTTTAGCGCGTGCAACGTGGCATATAAATCAATTTTCTGGTCCTAAATGCGCGAAAATAATACTTTTCGTATGGGTGCGATGAGAATAAAAACAATACACATAGTTAAATAGGGACGTAATTTGTTTTCTTGTAAGGTTTCCAGTGATTATATTCAGCAGTTCCTCATTTTCATTTTATAACAAATGAAGGTTAACTTTGAGTTTTTCGTACAAAAAATGAGAACACAAATATTAATTAAAACAATAGAATCTGTCTGTGACAAAAAAAGGAGTAATGTATATTTTTTTACCTTTTCTAAGAAAACAAATAATTGATCAACAATATCCATCGATTTAAATAAGAAAGGAAGATAGGGTACGCTCTTATGTCACGAAAATATAATGTGGAGATAATTTAACACAAGCATATAATCACTTCTATTGTATATACATAATACGTTTTAATGTATGACAAAGACAGGATAACAAGCATGTAATAGACGCACACTACTAAAATTCAATCAGGAGACGTTGCCAGATTTGACATTGCCATGTTCGAGGCATGGGCGCCGTGTCTCTCGATTTTTATAAATTCAATGACATAATCGCGTATAAATAAGGATTCACCATTGTTACACCATTCATTACAATTATTTATTTCCTGCGATATAAAAGTTTCGTAAATGAAGTAATATATCATCTACCTAACTGTTTGAATGGAAGGTTCGCGTATAAAATTACAAGGCGTGGATTGAATCAAGGTCACTAAAATTTCGAGCCTACTTTCGCCCATTACTGAATTATCTATGTAATTTTACGCCCAAATGCTTATAATAATTTAATTCAATGTCTTTTGGCCGTTGTTAGACGGGTTCTTAAGTGTTAGTGTTGGGTTTGTTAACTCAACATGTGGTTATAGCTGCGAGCGAAAGTGTCCCAAGCGAAGGTGCGCTGCAACACGGAATCCTACTTCTTGGCCAAGTAGGGCTGGTAGGTCCAAAAACTGGTAACCGGAATCGTTAATGGAAAACACACCTGCATATTTTCATCGAAGCCACATTTTTTTTAGGACGACTGGTCGAATGATACCTTTTGAAATCCATCATGAACCGGGTCGGAATCTGTTTTGTTGTGTGTTTTGTTCACATTACTGTGCTCCAGTTTGAAGGGCCCATACCCTTTTGCCGGTGAAATTACAGGCACATGAAACTTTATGTGTCAGGGTGATGGGCGCAGTACAATTCGCCACTTGTGACAAACTGCATCTGTTATAGGGCATCCTGCTTGTTCCATCGCGATAGCATTAACAATCTTTTATACGCAGTAAGGAACTTTTGAAGTTGACTACATGTGCCAAGCAATGTAGTGCAGTGCAAGTGGTAATAGCTATGGACTGCCGTGCCGCAGGGTCCATGGTCCGAGTCCCACCGCCGGCTTGAGCCTCACCGAATGCTGGTGGCACATTTCGTAAATGCTCGCCTGGCAACTGGCTAGCTACCACCTTTAAGTAGGAAATCTGTCGCCAAAGTCTTAGGTCCTCCGGTAACGGTATCAGCCCTGGAGAGCCCGTAAATAATGAAATTATAGACACGTGAGACATAACAACTGTATGTCTTAGGGTAATAATAATAATAATAAAATATATTTATTTCAATTAAATTTACATAAGCGTTAACAAAAATAATGCCAAAATATTTACTAAACTTATACATATCTTAACACTAGCAGGATCGTTAGTAGCTGTGCTAGGATTCCCTGTGTTACAGTTACAAAGGTGCAGTGCAGTTTGTCATATGTAACGAAATGCTTCTGTTATGGCCAGAGGTTACCGCTTAACATCTGGTAGGCTACGTGTGTGTGTTAATAAAAAAACACTTTCAATATGTTATATGTTTTAGTAAGTAATACGGGATAACTCACGTGAATAAGTCAGATAGCTGCGACTATAGTCTCAACGACATCCGATAGTCTTTTTCAAGGAGAGTTCTGGACGCCCGCGTTGATATCTCGCTTAGCATTATAGTCGGAGCTATCTGATTTATAATAACTTATTCACGTAAGTTATCCCGTATTATTTACGAAAATGAGTGAGAACCACGTTAGGTTTTACAATAAAAATGTTATTATATTGATATGTAAATGTAAAACATTCGTGTATTGTCTATGTTTAAGGGTGAACTGGCCGGTCAGTTCTCCATACAAACGCCGTAGGGTGATTACTCCCTTATTTGATGATTTAGGTCCAAAACAAAGCATGATATCGATTGAACTCGTCATTATCTAGGTTTGTATCGTAACGAAATTTTCAATAGATAATTAAGTTGAGAGTTATGAGCCTCGAAACATTTTCATATAAAGTTTTCAAGGCTCATAACTTTCAAGTTAATTATCTTTTTAAAATTTCGTTACGATACAAACATAGATAATGACGAGTTCAATCGATATTATGCTTAATTCTATACCTAAAATCTCAAATAAGGGAGTGATCACCCTATGGCGTTTGTATGGAGAACTGTACGGCCAGTTCAACCTTAATGTAGATTGTCGATGACTTCGATGAGACACAACCCTGGCTGTATGTTTTAAGCAAGTGGGTGATGTGTCTCGCTCCAACTCCATTTTACTCGGCTGTACAACGGTTACACTTGAGTCGCTCTCGTGGAATTTCTCATATTTATGATTGCATACGAGGCCACGACGGTATCAAACTCGAATTACTCACCTAGCGTTGCAAAGCTCTTAATTTACAAGTTACACATTGGTAATAGCTTACTTTTACAATTGTTCTATTGTTTTAACGACATAATCAGCCTGATAGACAATGTTATTATTTTAGTTAATAATACTAGATAACTCAGGGGAATAAGTCAGATAGCTCCGACTATAGTTTCAACCATATTCAGTGCACTTTTTCAAGGAGAGCTCGGGACGCCCGCGTTGACGTCTCGCTTAGCACTAAGTTAGTCAGTGGTAAGAAAAAAAGGAGGAAAATTAGTGATAACCACGTTAGTGGTTATAGTAAAAATGTTACTATGTATAGAAATATTTTGACGCTGACACATCGCTGTCAAATGCTGCAATTTAATCCCTATCCGACTGCGTAGGAGTAAAAGAGAATCAGCTAAAATCACGGTCGGTTTGGGTGAAAAACTAAAGAATGCTTATTGATACAAAACTAGTACAAATCTATACTAATATTATAAAGAGGAAAGATTCGTATTTTTGCATGTAACCAATAAACTTAAAAATTACTGGACCGATTTGAAAAATTCTTTCACCAGTAGTATCCTACACTATCCCTGAACATAGGCTATAAGATATCTCCAAAAGCTTAGGAATCCATATGAAAACTTCGATAATGAGACCTAACGTGAGAGAAACTCGTTATATCGCGTACGCTGTGGATATTGTTGACAATATACCAAAGTGATGTAGTACAATTTTATAGAGGACATCATAATCTACAAAAAAGATCGCAATACCACATGTCTTACTAGTACAGTTATGTCACAATAACTACTTTTTATGTGTTTCAATTTATAATATTTGACTGTCATCCAAAAAAAGGAAGAAGGTTCCTAAGTAGACGCGTAGGTATATATTGTTTAAATATGTTATTTTTTAATTTATCACCACGCATACGTTTTTAGCGTTCCTTATTAGAAAGCGGGATCCTATTCCTAATGGGCGAAAGTAGGCTTGACTATCCGTCCGACCTTTAAATGGCTTTATCTTTGGAACCGTATCGGGTGGTCGATTAAAATTTTCACACAATTATGTGCTTGTATGGCGTATTGCCTTACCCCATACAAGAAACTTGTATTTTTAAAGATTATTGCTTCGGGTCTAGCACAAAAACGATAATACATACAAGCGTCAAACTTGGCACGATTAAAGACCTATATATATACCATAAAGTAACAAATAATGAAGGCCAAATGCGGTACAGACTACCACTAAGGATCTTTGTGGTAGTCCAAAGGTTTAAAAAAACTATTCAATCTGTGTTGATAAGGAAACCTCGGTGCTCGAATCCAACTCGATCGCTCTTGGTCTGTTTTTTACTGGTTCATCCATCCGGTTCATCTTGATAATTCCTTTTTTGTTGTCTAGGGTTCCAAGTTCCTCCGAGTTGGTCTCATTTACACCAGTTCAGTAGTATTTTTTTATTCCTAACAGTCTACCCTATGACCACTATCACACCTGATGATAAGTGATGATGTGGTCGAAAATGTTGTTCAGGCTACCCTAGAATTACTGGCTCTCAAGGACAACTGCCGTTAGGGGCTTGGCGACAGATTTTCTACTTGAGTGTGGTAGCTAGCCAGACGGGCATTAGCAAAATGCCCATGCTATAACGAATGCCATCCTAAGATAACAACTGAGACCGACGTGGACGGCTTCCGAAGCAAGGAAGCGTTCAGTGGTAATGTCACTAGCAGTCACCCATCCAATTCACGACCGCGGTGGACTTTGCTTAACTTTTGTTGTTAGCAAAATGCGCTGCATAATATAAGTAATATATTATATTCCTTATACGTAAATAATTAATACAATGCAAATAACATATTATGTTACACGTAGATAACTGCAAAAAATATTTGCCAATATATACTTGGCTGCCATGGTAATTGCAAGTCTTGTCGATGCTAGCCAGTACTGTGGATGTGTAAAATCAATCTTGTAAGCAGTATTAAAAAAGGAAACTGGTACCGACATCTAACACGGAACATTATGAAATAAATTATTTGTGTGAGCAGGATCATGAAAATGAGAGCTCAGTGTTTTGAATCAGCATGGTATCCACTTCAACAAGTTATTTCGTGCTTTTTAGTGCTTAGCTGTTCTTAACCGATCAGCAAAGTTAAGCAACGTCCGCCGCGGTCACGAGTAGGATGGGTGACCGCTAGTGACATTACAATACAACTGAGCGCTTCCGTGCTTCGGAGGGCACGTTAAGCCGTCGGTCCCGGTTGTTGTCTTAGGATGGCAGTCTTTGTAGTATGGTGGTAGGGTATTTTGCGAATGCCCACCGGGCTAGCTACCACCCTCACGTTGAAAATCTGTCGCCAAGCACCTAAAGGTGTGTACCAGCATCTGTCCTTGAGAGCCTGTAATTCTAGGTTAGCCTGAACAACATCTTCGTCCACATCATCACTTACCATCAGGTGAGATAGTGGTCAAAGGGTAACCTATCAAGCATAAAAAATGAGTCAGTTTGTATTACAAAATTACAAATTTACGTGAGAAAAAATAATAAATAATAGTCATGTGCGGATTTTTTCTCTGGTAAATTTGTAATTTTGTAATGTAATTCTCTAAACAGGCGTTATTGCAAACATTACAATATTAAAGTCGTTTTGTAATATCAATAAATTCATACTCGAGTGAAAGGTTCCGCAGTTCCGTCCACGTTAAAACGTTAATTGTGTAGATATTGTTCACGGCAATAAAATCAATCACAGTCTCAACGTCATTAACGTTGAGTTTTACATTCACATTACATTCTCTAGGTAAATGTAATGAGTGTATTGTTCGTTCGTATAGAGTATATTCGCAACGTCATCTTTTTACACTTCTTTACACTCATTTACACAAATTTAATAACCAATTTCAAAAAAAGGAGGATTAGAATTTTTAAAATATATTTATTTTGGTTTTTTTTATGATTGTTAACTCACAACTTTTTACGGAACCGATTTCGATTTATTTTATTATTTGAAAGCTGATGCTTGTCGTGTGGTCTCATTTAAAGTTCATCAAAATCGGTCAAGCTGTTTTTAAGTTACACTCTGATAGTTAACTATTTTTTTTTCTTATTTTGATGATATAGTCTTTGCCAGTGAATGACAATCGATTCCGTAAGTAGCAATTGACACGATAACGGTTGAAATATTTTTTATTAACCTAAAATTGTAACCGACTTCAACACTCAAGATTGTGAAATAACTTCTCGAAGTCGGTACCATGCACACAATATTGTTGTCATAATAGGTACTTTTGAACTGTCATGGTATGGACTTCAACAAGTTATTCCACACGTTAGAGTGTTGAAGTAGGTTCCGTTATAAGTTAAAAGAATTTTTTTCATTACGTTTCAATGTACGCTATACCGTTTTTTTTAGATGAACAATAACCACGTGCGAATGGCGAGTATGGGAATTCCTCGTACGGTTATTATGATTGCGCGCATTCCGCGTGAGAACGGAGAATCTGCCTTGCGAATGATGTTGCTGGTACTCTCAGATATCAACTTTATTTTATACGGTTCAGTTTGTTTATACGTGCAAGTCCGTTGTACGCGGAACGACGGGATTACTTTCAAGGTTCAATTGTGAATGGAAACTGCGTAAGATGGAAAATTGTTTAAGTCTCGTAGGTAATCATTAAGCCCTGTCGAAAAATAATACAATCATGTATTCAAGAGTATTGTTATTTTATTACGTATCCAATAAACTCTTTGTGAAACAATGATGGCCGAGCGGTAATAGCTATGGACTGCCGTCTCGTATGGACGCAGTACCCTGGTTCGTTCCCCACCGCGCGCCGGCTTGAGCTTCACCGCATGGTGGAAGGGCATTTTGCGATTGCTCGCCTGGCTAGCTACCACTCTGTCACCAAGCACCTAGCTGTGTGTTCCGGCAGCAGTTCTTGAGAGCCAGTGAAATTACAGGCACGCATGAGACTGAACAACTATAATAGATATAAAAGTCAGTATTTTGTTATAGCGCTTTCCTGGGACCCTTTCAAAAAAAGTGCCGTGATTGATCGCCAAGATGAAGAAGAATGTCAATATTGTAGCCATCAACGTTAAAGTCAAACTATACACCTCACAGTTACATCTTGCTACCCACAAACTACTTCCCATTCTTTATTTACAACCCGCAAGAGTTAACTTTAGGCTTTGTAAAGTTGGCTTTTGAATTCGAAGTCACAAGTTATCTTTTGCGAGTAGTACTCTGTCAGAAACCCCCTTATGACACATATCATACATTAAAGTTAAGACAGTAAAAGGTCGGTAATAGGTCAGTATTTTCTAGTCTTACAGTCAGTAAAATCAGTATATTTAACTGTACAATCAGTTTCGACCCCTGCGAAATGCATCTGTAATAGGCATAGGTTAATCCGCTTCACATCAGGTGAACCTCGGGCTCGTTCAGTCACTATCACATAAAAAAAGGTTGTTAATATATGCAATTCTACAAAGCAGTAGGTTTTCCTGTAAACAATCTTTAGACTTTACGTGAAAACCTACTAAACTACATACGTGGTATCCCCCAATCAGTTGATATAATATGATCCGTATGGACATTCAAAACAACCCTTATGTTATAAAATCAAGGCAGGTTGCTACTGTTGAATGTGTCACCTGTTACATTACAGCAGGTACATATTTGTCCTTTGTGATTCAGACTATTGAATGGATCCGTCACATGGGTTGGTGCAGTAGCATTGTGCATTCATACTATTTCAATGGTTACAGTTCTCCAGCTTTTTATAAACGCGATTCTTTCCAGAATTTTATTGTTTGGCAACTGTTTCCACTATGCTTGTATAAAAGTCGTTTCGAACTTCGCTTTTGCGCGCGTCACCTTATGCATCACGAAGTTAATTGGAATATAACGAATACCAAATTAAATAATAATCTATAAATAGATAATTAAGTATACTAAAGTTTTTAGATACTTCTTCTTAATTCTATCTAGAATTTTCCAATTTTACAATTAAACAAAGGAAAAAATGTAGCCATGTGCGGGATTCGAACCCGACGTGAGTACCTACACCACCCCTATAACTACTGAACTAACATGACAATGGCTCATAACATAACTAATGTTTCCTATCGTTCTTTAACCATCGTATCGTAGAATTGTATATAATTAAAAAAAACATTTGGCTTATTTGTTATCGCCTGCTCCACCCATCTGCTTTATAAAGATGTCCACCCACAATCTAGTGTATGATTTATGTGAAATAAAGTATGTAGTGATAATTTAATTACAACACAGATTATAAATGAAAGTAAATACATATTATAACTAAATACAGTGTAAACTCCATGTAACGTCACTCTATTTAACGACAAACTCCCTTAAGCGTCGAAATCAATTGGCTTTGGTTGGTTTAGCTTGTCTTTCATACAATGTTTCACTCTACATAGCATTACACCCACTCTCAATAACGACAACAATTGAGTAATGAAAAGTACCTTTTCAGTTGCTAAAATTAGTAAAAACTGCGCTGCTGTGTACGATCTATTGTCGCTTTATTATCCTAGCCCGCAATAAACTCGACTGTCGGCATCATGTATACCGAACTTTCTAAGAAATTCGTTCTTTTGCTTACAAATTGGGATTGCTTGTACGTGTAGACTGTTGTTGACCATGACTCATAAGTAGGAGTCATGGATTATCTATACCTTATCATATTCTTAGTTGCTCACAAAGTTTCAAACTGTAAACATGGCTAATGAAAGAAAATCACTGTGTATTGACGAAAAAGTTTTACTGATACGCGTGTGAGATTTGTCAAGATAGAGAGCATTTATTTAATCTGTAATGTAGGCTCATTAAATTATAAGATGTTTTCAGGCGGTGATGCCATAATCTAGTCCTAGCTTAAGGTAAAGTAAATGAGTACTACTAGTTCAGTACTTAACTATCCCACTTACTAGGTTTTCTACACAAAAGGGGTTCATAAGGATACTTCAAAAACACAACGTTTATAGGAACACATAGAACACTTTAATAAGAATAATACATCATTAAGGTCACATGGATTACTTCAAAGGTAATATTGTATAGTCACATTTCACAACGATAATACAATAAAAAGGGCGAATTTGGAAGCCAACAAACATAGACCCACACACAACACATGAATATCAGTTACGTTACATTAAATAATATAATACAGTACTTAACTCAATAAGTCTCGATGCAGCAGTCACTTGTGAAGAAATAAAGAGAGCTCAGCAAGTCGAGACCTTGGTTTTATAACCATGACTGGCGCCAAGTGTCTGTCGCATATACATTAAAGTTCCCGCCATATTTACCACAACCAATCAAAGACATGAAAGTTCCCGCCACAACGTATCAGCCAACCCGAAATAAGACAGGATGGTTCGTCATTGGCTAGTCTAGAATGAATACAGATCATAAAGGGTTTCAGTGTGGCGGTTATTAAAAATGACAAATATCAACAAGTTTTAGAATATTCTACAATTACATAATGAGTAACTTCTCGTAACTTATTTACTTAAGAGAATCTAAGCTTAACAAATATATGATTCTAACACGCGCAATAGAAACGGGAGAGAAGATAAGTGATGTTGGCAAACGCTTTATAACCAAGATGCCTCAATATTGCTAGATATGAATAAAATAAGTAAAAAAATACAACAAAATTACTGGTGCAGCAAAAGACGTCAGACAAAAATAACAGACTATACGCAATAGCGTTCAAATAACATTCTTTTTTATGCACATAACTACTAACAATAGTCGGAAATAAACTTTTTCTTTTTCTAATTCTGATGTTTCTTCTTTCCATTTAACGACAACTCTCTATAACGCCATAAAATGCACAGTCCCTTCAGTGTCGCTATATAGAGTTTACACTGTACATATATTAGTGTGTTGGTACGGAACCCTCGATTTGCGAGTCCGACTCTAATTTGGCCGGCTTTATTTATTTCCAACAGAACTGATGTTCTTTCCGGTCGCTAAAAATATCAGTCAACATATTTTTCAAGCGTGTAATTTGGAATGAAGATATCTGAAGATTCTGGTGCTAAATATAATCGTGTATATATTTCAAGTGTAATGTACGATTCTTGACATTCTTTCCAATAAATCCATGACCTAATGCAATAAGTGCATATATTCGTTGAATTTTATGTTTTGTTTTGTCCCGAGCTATTTATGATATCATATGCGTCAACAGCTACGTGGTCGCGTGCTCATATATCCCCTCGAACCCTCGATATTAGAACACATGTTGCGACCCGCTGTTTATAGAGGTGAAAATCAAGCATCACTATCGCTCCATCACTAATATGTAATGTAACTTTAGAATGCTGCCAATTGCCTAAATGCTTCTATTTGTGACACGAGCTACCAGCTAAATAAGCTCCACGCTTTTTAAATTGGTTTGTTTACACTCGCGTCTTTCAATGCCAGAGCAACCTGCTCTGTACACGTTTAGTCTATAATATTATTGTGAACAACGCCTAACGTTGGGTTAACGCACTCTTGCTCATCCCACCAGATTCTTCCGGGTTGTATACATTCGGTATTATTTTAATCCTGGCCTTTCTTTCATGTAGGTATGTATTCACAGAACTATGACGATTCATTGTGAAACTCTCTGGTATGAATGAATTGGTTAATGCAATTCATTAAAGTAAAAGCTTACTCAATGACTTTATTGCTGTACATGTTCTAAAGTCGTTGCGTCGCTTTCGCCGATTACATGCTTAAAGAATATAATAATTGCTTTGTTGATATCCAAGATCGCTCACAGATTTGACTACGAAATTTGCCTGTTCAATCATCGTAATGTGGCGCCCGCCGTATCCCAAAATAGCCGTTCGAAGTGGGTTTTCGGCAATGCTGACGTCAACCTCTGGGGCCATTTGGACAATGTAACAGAATATAATCCTGGTCGAACTTCCATACTTTTGAGTAGGTACAAAGTATAAACAATCGTTATTTATTATTCATTAATAGCTGGTGAATAAGTGGTAGTGCTCCTTGAGAATCTATAAAGATTCACCATCCTATTAAAACCCACGTCTGTGTTGCATGACTTATAATGTGTTTTGATGGAACGTGTTTCCTATAGAATCTCTAGGCTATTTTTATTCCCATTTGAAACAATACATATTAGAGAGATAGCCCACGCTGCAGATTACACCTGCTGCGGTCGGCCCCTCTGACCGGTCCTGCGTCCGCTCTACTGTGAAATTATGCACATCTGCTATTCGAAACCGTCAGGTTGCTGCGTTTTTCAATGGCTTTTAACTCTTCAAACATTACAGTTATAAATGTTCCAAGTTTGCTAACGCTACTTCACCAACTACTACTACCACTTGTCATCCGTAGACTTTCCGCTGTGATACCAATAAACTATGCGTTAACACAGCATAAATATTATACCCAACCTAATTCGAACGCCAATTTTTCAGAGTCATTGGTGAGCCAACTGGGTCAATTGCTGTTTGTCAGACGATTTCCTTGAGTCTAGTTTTATTATAGAGCTTGTTTAGTTTTGTTACAAGTCTTGTACATATTTGATGAGTGTTTGTCCAGAGAACTATCATGGCACGGTTGATCGACCGCAATCAGGAGGATAATCTCAACAACCGCGCTGCGAGACTCGTATGGGCCTCACACAGTGGGCTTTTGTCAAGGATCGCCACGTCTCGGAATGGGCGCCAGTCTGACGCATGTAATCATGCACTGGTTCTGCTTCGACTAGATTCATATATGTGTCCATATTGACATTTTAGCTGTATTTAATTATTAGTACTTCGTTGAATTGTAATCACGTGTTGGTTTTATTTAGCTGTCTAGATATTATCTGATTCAGATCTTTGTATTAACTTAGTTGCTTTAAGGATTAAGTTCCTTCGTAGATCTTTCCATACAAACGATGTTTCGAGATATTTGAAATGCCAAGTGTTCAAACTCGTTCAAATTTAGCATATATACATGTACTTGAACCTATAATCTATGCTTTTTCGTTTTATTATTTATACATACATAATCGCGCCTGTATTCCCCTAAGAGATAGACAGAGGTGTGTATGCAACCACGTTTCGCCAAGTGGGTTTTTGTCCCATGTATTAGGGGGCGAGCCTAATGCCATTCACCGGGCACAGTTTCAGTGTCATACAAAATGTTTTCTCTAGCAAACTGGACAAAACACAAGAACATAATTACGAATAACATGTTAACGCTAACAATATATAAGACAGGAACACAAGAACATATTGTATGAAATCCTGGCAGGACACTCAGATGTTATACAGCTCTTTTGTGCGTCTAATGCATACAACTCCCTACTCACATCCACGTGAGAAGTGACATGCTGCTCATTTGGCGCACTTTTCCCTTAGTCGCCTCTTACGACACCCACGGGAAGAAATGGGGAGGTGACATTCTAACCCGGCACACCACGAGTTTTACCTATATTATTTATATTATTTCTGAATTCAAGAATTCTTATACCAAACTTAATCTAACTACCCGTTAAATCATTTGATATGTAATAATATAGCTACAAAGTGAAGGTTTTATCTGGCTTATGGGTAGATTATATTTATGTTTATAGGAAACTAATATTACAGCTGTGAATTTTTGTTGATTAAATATATACATAAATAACACGATTATTCCAAATAATTTACAAAATACACTTTTTACCTAAAACTGACTAACCAAAAGCAACATGCATGCAAAATTTCAACGAGTTTCAACACTTGGTATTTAAAATATGTTTATATTTTAACTACTACGTTTGTATGGAAAGTGCCATGAAGACACTGGCCTTAATAATTGATAAATTGTTTGTGCATACGTTACGTTACCGTCATCATTACATGCCTAATACATTACTGCAGCTTTATTTACGCAATAAACGTACTTATTACGTAACAAATAAACATTTCTAGTGTATCTTTTACTGCTTTAAAAAACTTCATCGGTATATTTCATATATCGTAAAATGTACATGTATACTTTCCAACAGTGCGCTTGCATTTTTCCACGAGAAAGCGGAAACGCGCGTGTCTCAACAATGGCCCGAGCTCGAGACCCGTGCTGTGCTGAACCACATTCTGCACCTCCATTGTACATTATTCCGAGAACGGAGACAAGCACCACATTATGTACCGAAGCTCGAGTCCAGGAGCACTGGTTATTACAACTAAAAATAACTTGGCTCAAAACAAACTACCTACTACAACGCAAACAATGCCAAATCAAAACCTATGCGTGGATCGATGACGCAAGCACTTGAATCGTCTGTCTGGGAATCGATGTTGTCGTATAAAACATTGCAATGTTTGTTTAAACCATATAAATTCAAGTGAATTGGAAAAATAATGTAATTCTTCGTGAATTCAAGTGAACAGTTTACCTGCATCTATACCCTTCTCGTAAGGGTAGCGATATCTTGGGGACGCTAATCCAATCAGATCCCTTCGTAAGGGTGAATCTATTTGGCTATCCACATTACACACATCGCGTGCATTTCTGGGGCTCTGCATTTCGAGACGGTTTGTCCGATTTGTAGATAAATAGAGAATCCTTGAATTCGTTTACTATCTGCGATACCATATAGAACGCAAAATCAACATTAACCATCTTAGCTGTGATTACGATGTCTTTGTTTTTATTGAGGTTAGCCTTTGACTGTGGTCAATCTCACCTGATAGTAAGTGATGATGATGTGGTCGAAGGTGTTAACAGGCTGAACTTAGAATTACTGGATTTCAAGGACAGCTGCCGGAACACACCGTTAGGTGTTTGGCGACAGATTTTCTACTTGAGGGTGGTCGATAGCCAAGTCGGTATTCGCAAAATGCTCTTGCACCATGCGGTGAAGCTCAAGCTATTTATAAAATGGGATTTGAACCATGGACCTGCTGCGCGGGGCAGTCCATAGCCAATGCCACTGAGACATCATTGCCTCAATATGTTCAATCGTAGTCCTTGTCCTTCAGTCTTATCAATAATTTAAATGAAATTAAACCTATGTTACGTCTATACTGTGCGCCACTGTGAGAAGGTACATGTAATATGAACTTTAATAACAGGAAACAAGCCCTTTGTGCTCCAACAATGAGCAATGGGATAACAAAAAACTTTTTTTAGTATCCAGACATGGGACAATGCGTCTTCGTGAAACTTCCCACGTACCTCTTCAATGTTTTAGTTGTAATAAATATATCAAGTGTGTACCATGATAGCAATTGTTTCAGTGCGTAAACCTCCCTCTGCTTACTTATTGGAACAAAATACACACGAACTTGAGTTGAGTCTCCTTTGCAGATAAGATTGTTCTTCAAACTGAAATAATTACATATAGAATCAGGAATATATAAAAATGTGTGTAAATAGTATCATCCTTTAGGTCGAGTCCTCTTTCAATGCCTATGGATAACTATTGTTGGATAGGAAGTTCAAAAGGCGCCGCTGTTTTCGGACTCACAATGAAATTTTCAGCAACTGTCTGGAAAATCTGGGAGTTTATGACCTGACGCTACGTTTGTTTAAAGTTTTAATGAAACAAAGCTCTCAGCATTTTTTTTATAGGGTTTCCAGAGGAAAATCTATTTCGAGTAACCTATCTATGATGTAATATTGTGTCTGCTATGGCCTTATAGCTTCTAATAGTTCCAGCGGTTGGGGCGGACGTGAAAGACACTATTAAATTTATAGTTCTTCGTTTTGCAATAAATATCAGTTTATTACTCTTTATTTCTAGATAAGCATCGAAAATCATATTTACACATTTAAGAGTACAAAAATTCTTACTTTGAATGGGAATCGAACCTACGTCCCGATTTCACGCACCGGGTGCCTTGACCACAGCGCCATTGATGTTCGTTCGACTGTGCCGAAATTTCGTTTTATAATGGTACCTACTACTTTAACCGTTATAAGGTCTCAGACTTCTAGACTTCATCTGATCGTATGTGCTTTCACAAACACTGAATAAACTACTTTTAATTTTTTAAATATTCGATACATTTTGAACATACTTTTTGCATTACGCATAAACGTTACTACAATCGCTCTACAGTCACGCTCTATTGTGTGCCGACGTGTTACTTGACGAGAGAAAATTAATCAAAACAGTCGAACAACGTAGCAAAATTTGAATTGTAATACAATAAAAGCCTGTAGTTTAGACGTGTGTCTAACTTATTTGTCCTTATATAATAGGTTTGGCACAATTTTGGTCCAAGGTGTTGCATTGCATTGCAGCGCTGTGATCTTGTGTACGACTTTCACAACATAACTGTTTTGTTATGAAGGTCTTGCCCATGTACGCGGCACGAATTCACCAATAAAAGTTTACAAAATGTTATCGTTATATACGTTATACTATAGTTTGTAAACATGCCGATGCGGTCATCGATTCGCAGACAGGTTACATAAAAATATATCGGATTTCCGTATCATCGTCGTTAATGAGAGACGTTGTCCTCGCGTCACTTTCTATCGGAGCAAGAACCGCTTTCCAAGACTTTTACCCGTGATTTGACGTCCCTGATGACGTCACGTATGCTCCGCTAGTGCATCAGTTCGATTATAATCGGATAATAATAATATATTAATTGTGCTTGGTTGTGTTTAGTATTTTATATTTTAAATTTGAAGCACTGACGGCTTAGCTTCACCGCATGGTGGAAGGGCTAGCGACCACCATCAATTAGAAAATCTGTCACCAAGCACCTAACGGTGTGTTCCGGCATCTGTCCTTGCGAGCCAGTAATTCTAGGCTAAGCCTGTTAACCCCTTTGATCTCATCATCGCTTACCATCACGTGAGATTCTAGTCAAAGACTTACCTATCAGCAATAAAAAAAAATATGCTTAGACAATATCAATGCCTTAAATAATTATGTACTGAAGTTCCTTGATTACTGATTACTCATTAATGTTAATTGTATTCAAATCTTCCTGTCCCTCGTGACTTTGTAAGCGCGTGAATCGGTTTATATATCACTTCGGTTCCTAGATTGGAATTCTACGTATACCTGTTACTAAGAACGTGACAAAGTTTTCTAGTTTACTATCTCGATACAAAAACCAATCGACTTGAATTTCGAATCGATGTTGGAACCGTTACACCTCTATAGACTCCCAGAATATGTGTAATGTTAAGGCAGATATTCTAATAAGTTTCTCAATTCTAGAAACAGGTTTTATTCAACATTTTTTTTGCACTATCGTAAAAATAAATTATAGGTACTTACAAGCGTCAGACTTGCTGTGATAATAGTGCTAGATATTTCTAAAATAAATCAAAAATTATTAAACTTTATTAGGATTAGCACAAAGGATTCCGAAATTCATGACAGATAACCTTTTTTTATACGACATCAAAAATTGAGGAGGTTCTTAAATGTTTGTTAGGTACCTCAGAACTTTTGACTGGGTGAACCGATTTAGATTATTCTTAACATTTTTTTTTAATTTATCGATATCCTCCGATTTGCACTTGATCGGTTTTTAGGCTCTTTTTTAGACTCGTCGTTTTTAGACAGCAATAATTACACATTGCACTAATAACTTCCCACTTGTAGTGTACGTACATGTACCGCACATACATATGCCTGCCTGCTGTATAAAATGTATAAAAAGCGCCACGACATTGGCTGGATATTGACTTTTTCTATTACATAAATGAACATTAGTAGAAAGTAAAAAAAGTGAAGATACTTCTGTTTGTTATTCGTATCGTACCGTACGTGCTCAGTACATAATTCCGAGGACTGCTACCTGCTTAACATTTAAAAAAAGCACGTTTCGCACAATTCACATAATGATATGGGTACAATAATGTCGTTGATGTAATATACTTTTAAAACATTGTAACCGTTATGCTTCATAATTTCTTTGTCGCGATTGTGGCCATCAAAGATTGCGTATTGAAAATAATATCACCTTCAACCACTCAATAACAGTTGTCTACACTTCTAAACTAATATTTTAAAGAGGAAAGATTTGTATTTTTGTATGTAACGAATAAACTTAAAAAGTACAGGACTGATTTGAAAAATTCTTACACTATTAGAATCCTACATTATCAGATGAACATAGTGTACACTTAAAAAAAAATTGATACATTATGTGAGTTTCTTGTTGGGTCAATTAGTTCACGTGAGTGTTCAAATACAAAATTATATACGCGTTAGAGCTGTTATAGTTTTCATTGTTTCAATTTCATACCTATATTAGAAATACTAGAATCTTAGATCTCTGGGGAAATTCTTTACAGATAATAAGATGGCATTTTATAAGCGTAGCTACCTTCGCGAGTGAGTAAAAGATTGTTCCTTTTCTGATATATATTGGTTTCATATATTTTGAATGAAATAGAGTGCGAATGAAGTCCTGTAAAAGATACCCATACTGCTGAAGCATTTTACCTCATAATATACATACATATAAGATACAATCAAGTTTTACTAGAAAAACCTGCAGAACTTGGAAATGAAAGTAGTGTGTACACTGATGGTGTTAGTCAGGTTTTGATTAATACGAAATTATTTTCGCATTGTCGGTATTATTTTGGTAGAGTTTGATTTCAGAAATATCATATACCTATCTAAATACGGGCGTTTTTCACTTCTAAACAGTCATAATAATATTTCTGTACTTCTGGAGAAGAGAAAGTATGACATGTACAAAACGCTCGTTTTAACCATATCTAACTGCCCCTACGGGATATAAAGTGTGACTGATGTTGGTATTTTTACTTCTAATACAATTTTAGTCAAAAGCGAATAAACTCAACCTTGAAACAATTCAATATATTCTTATTTCTGTCTGGCGGTGGGTCTGGTATAGGGCGGGCGGACGTCTCGCCGTTGACTCACTCAGGGTGACGCAGGCAGGGGTGCGCACCCCGTGACGTCACTCTGTACGTGACTCACGCCCGTTGAATTTAGAATTGGCCCGGGGCAAGCATTGCCTTGCCTGATATAGACTAAGTGCTGCGTCGTCACGAACGGAAATCGATGCACTTTATTGACGCACATGTAACCGAGACTACAAAAACATCGTGCGTAATCGGAACAATACCAACGTTTGTTAAAAACTTTTTCAATTGCGTGTGTGGTTGAATTTGATATACCTAATAGCAGTAGTAGATATTTAATCTGTGGCAATAGTCGGAAGTTAGCATTATTTAAATTTATCTATACTATAATATGATACAGAGGAAATAATTGTGTTTTTGTATGCAACGAGTAAACTTAAAAAACTACTGAACCGATATGAAAAATTCTTTCGCCATTAGAATCCTTCATTATTCCTGATGAACATAAGCTATAGAATATTTTCAAAAACTTAAGGATCCGTCTGAAAATTTCGATAATGTATCCCAACGTGTTACAAAATACCAAAAAAAACGTTATATTGCGTAAGGTGCGACAATTGTTGACAATAGAGCAAAGTGATGTACAACAATTTTATAGAGGACATGAATATATACAAAAAAGTCCGCAATACGATATGTCTAACTATTACAGTTGTGTCACAATAACTACATTTTATGTGTTTATTTTTATAATTTTATTTAAATACCCGTGCGGAGCCGGGGCGGGCCGCTCGCTAATAATAATATAAATTGATTTTAACACGGCGCATTATATATTACCTACCTAGCCTACTGATTTGCGGATGCTAGATCGTGTTGAGCGCGCGTGACATAATCATTTTGGAATTTAGTACACCATGAGTCTTAAATATAAATCCCACGCAGGATTCTGCTCAAGGCCTCTTTTTTAAATAAATTATTATCATATTAAGTACATTATATACATACTTGATGTGTGATTATTTCTACAAAACACGGGTAACATATTAACAATTGCCTTATTTGCGATAAAGGTGCTATTGGGTTCTCCAATCCTGCATATAAGAAGTATATTAGTATAAGGAAAGTTAATGGCATCTAGCGAATTAGCGACTTACTGAAATGATTTTTGACGGAACAAGGGCTGCTAAATAAAATATTACTTGTCAATTCAATTCATATTAATAAAATATTAATATGAATTGAATTACTGGCTCTGGAGAGCAGCTGCCTGAACAGTGAACACCCAGTAGTTTATTTACTGTACAATTAATAATTCGAAAGTTTATGTGTGTTTCTGACTGTTCACAGCGGTTGAGGATACTATGTATTATGCTTTTATAATAAAAAGTATCCTTGGCGTCATTGCGGTTCCTAAGGATAATTGCGGGGGAAGGCCCAGGTGGCAGCTAACTTAGTCTAAAGTACTAAGTTGCTGTAGGCTTATTGCGGTTGACAGTTCTAATTTAAATAAGGTGAACTTTAGTGATGCACTGAGAAAAATCTAAAGTCAAAAGCGCCCTAATGACGGCCAATTTATATGGTATGAAGGCAAAACCCGACCAAACGTAAATACGTGCAAAAACGCCTTCCAACTAAAAGGCGTTAAACGAGGTCAGTGAAGGCGAATGTTTCTTTTCGTCTTCATTTAAGGTGTATTTTGTGGTCTTTCTTAAATATTGACTTTTCGATGAGGCTGATTAAGTCGTACGTTATAGTGATAATAACCGTATATAAACCGCCGTAAAAGTAAGGTATATTTTATGGTCATTACTGCAATTATTATCGTATAACAAATTCAATTCTGAAAATACTTTACGGAAGGCATTTTTTTACGGTTGTGTTTATTATAAAACATGCTACATTTTTATTGATTTCGCTTTGCGTGGTGAAAATCATCTTAAGAGTTGTGAATTCACCTTGCGTAGTTACAATTCAACGGTAAAAGGTCAAATTTGATTTAAGCTCCAAAGTCGTTTTTCTCAGTGTGCTTGTATGGAATACGACAAGGGTCTGATGGTTTAGAGATATACGAAAACATACACACACATATTATGTATGAAAATATCACACTATACATTTAAACAAAAGTAAATTATGATTAATTATTGGCAGATGTCTATTATTTAATTATAAATAATGACTGAGGGACTGACTGAGTGGACTAGTATTTGCATGTTAGTACCGCAACATCTGCTGCAGTTGATCTGCATACCAAGATGCGATCTCATAGTAAAGCCCATTGCGGATAACTTCAAAATGTTACACTGTACTAAATAGTCATTTACAAATGAGATAAGTTGCGATGGGGAACAAATTTTATTAGACAAAATTATGTTGTTTAATAATTTATCATATTTTATGTACATTCATACATTTGTGCTAAACATTAACAGTCTTACTTATAAACGCTACTTAAATTTTAAGCATTACTTAGCCGCTGATTAGCAAAATTCCTTACTCATAAACGCTACATAACTTTATCCAGTTCCTAAGTACTGCTTAAATCAGCTGTCAATTTAAACACCGTCCCACCCATGTTTAAATATTTAAGTAGCAAGATGGCGCCCATATTTCTGATCAGCTGATTTAGTTACTATTGAGGTTATTGTCAAGGAGGCATACAAAACTATAAACACGACATACTCTGTCAATAAATCTTAAAAATATAGCAAGTAGAAACATACATTGGATGATGAAATAAATATTATGCGTAACCTACTTACTTTTCGTGATCTTATTGAAGAGTATACCGCAGGTACAGTTCCTGTATTAAGAATGTAAGGATTGTGCCAGACTCGTATATTCCTATTCGAAGTATTAAAAGGCAACTTGGAAAACGATGCGCTCAATGAGTGGTGTAGGTTTTTCAGTATTATACCACTATTTACGTTGATATATATGAGTAGGGTGTTGCTGAACATTGGGTGGAAAACAGTTCTCCATGTCATGATTATGGCCGGAAAGGTAGCGGGTATACTATACCTGCTACTAATAAAGTTGATTGTCGATTATAAAATCAAAGCCAAACCTTTTTACATTTTTGTTCTCGTATTGTTCTATGCGTTGTTAGCGACTATTTTAAATATGTTGTTGCTTTGTATTTTGTATTGATATAGCTGAGATATATATACTGACCCTACATAAGGGGGATATATCTCCCTAGCCTAATAATTGTAGGTATATATAATCCTTGTTAGGATAGGACGATTCAATATTACTCTATACCTACTATAGTAGGTATAGAGCTCAAGCCTTTAAAACGTGAATACACGTAGAAGACAAAAACACATACATAAACTTTATATACATACATATAATCACGCCTATATTCCCCGAAGTGGTAGGCACAGGTAAACATTCATGTTTCGGTCAATTGGGTTTTGTCCCATGTAATAGGCGGCGAGCCTATTGCCATTCACCGGGCACAGTTTCAGGGTCATACAAAATCATTTCTTTAACACACTAGATGAAACACATGAACATATTACGGCCTTTATAATATTACTGTGATTTAAAGAATTGCTATAGAATTATTAAAAAATATGAAGTTTGGAATCTTGCTTTCATAGAAAAAAACGTAGACATAATTGGGCATAGGTATTGTTTGGGATGGAAAAAGATAACTTCCAGCGGGATTTGACGGTATTCGGGCTTCCATAATGCATTTCCAATTATAGTATGGAATAGGTTGCTGGATCGAATTCATAGAATATTAGGGCACTTTGAATTTACCATATTGCAAAAAAAAACTCGCTTCAGAAGTCTCCAGTACGCCTAACCATATGTACAAAAATCGGTAGGTCTACAAAGAATAGTATTTTTTTTACTTTTTAATTTCAAGATTTTCAGCACTAGATACATACTTTTTGGCAATTTGGGTCTTTCATAATACATTTTAGTTCAATGTTGTCAGTTTAAAATACGTTCGACCTCATTATCCATTGTTAAGCTAAATAGTTGCTAAGTAGCGTTTATAAGTAAGAAATATTTATGCATTACTTAAACACTGTTTAGTTATGTATTACTTAGCAACTACTTAGCGGATTTTTTATAAGTAAGGGGGTTAAACTTCTAAAATGTTAATAAGAGAAAAAAGCTCAACCATTTTTTATTATACTCGCTTAACTTTATTATTTAGGTATGGTATGTGATGTTCGGAAAAACATTGCCACATATAGACTCAATTTATTCTCTAGCAATTTTGGTATTTGGGTAATCGTTTAGAGGCGCTTTACAATAAAAAAAATTACAAGTTCTGAGGATAAATGTTTATAAAACATGTGTATAATGATCTATAATTAATTACCGGAATACAGAACTTTTTGTGATTATAAATTTCTGTTGAAATGCAAGTACAAAATAATGAATACTGGAGAAATGTTTCCACAGTGTAAACGAATACCCTAATCCTTAATAATTACATTAGTAAATGTAATTTTATAATTATAACTTTCATTTAATATTACCTAGTAATATGACTTATCAGCTTAATGGATTAGTATGGAAATTATGGATCTGCAATTTGCACTCCTGCCTGCAGGCTGAATAATGGATATAATTTTTTATTGCTGGTAGACGAGCCTTTTACCACGATCTCACCTGATGGTAAGTGATGATGTGGTCGAAGGTGTTAACAGGCTTAACCTAGAATTACTGGCTCTCAAGGACCGCTGCCGGGACACGCCGTTAGGTGCTTGGCGACAGTTTTTCTACGTGAGGGTGGTCGCTAGCCAGGCGGGCATTCGCAAATGCCCTTCCACCATGCGGTGATGCTGAAGCCCGCGGCGGGATTCGATACAGTAAGCAGTAGCTGCAACAACACTTAAAAAATACAGACGGGTGCGCCTTTGTCAGTGAAAAAGTAACGAATGGAAAAATAACAAGTTGAGTGATCGTCTCATTAGCTCTTCGCCATAACAATTGCCCTATTACCTCCAGACAGCATTAATTAGATGTGTTTTCAAAATTGTTTTTCCAATTATTAAACGCTTAAACACTTGGTTCAAGATAAGTATTTCTTCAAATTCCACTACCTAATGGTAACTGATGATGCGGTCGAGGATGTTATTCAGGCTACCCTAGAATTACAGGATTACGACTTATTATAATATATACTCTGCTGGTACAGATACACTTACTCTTGGATCTTGGCCATCTTTGTCAAAGAGCGCCAATACTTTCACACACAGAACTTGTGAATAATAGATATAATGGAGTATAGATTTGTGCGACTTATTGCCAAGAAAGAGAAGTCAAAGTCAAAATAATTTATTCGATTTAGGCGTCACGACGCTCTTATGAAGGTCAATTACAAATTTTAATATTGAAATATTCTACATTGTACTGCTACGTTTATAAAAAAAAATGTATAGAGCCACTGCGAGAAGAATGGGCAAGAAGCTCGGGGCTATTCTATTGAACGTCTTTTATTTAACAATGTGTTAGTAAGTACTTATAAAAACATTACTACATATATATATATATTTGTTTGAAAGTTCCCGGGAGTATGAGACATATTAATGTTTTCAATAACCTAGGTCGACAATCTCGACCAATACGCGTGAGTACAGCCGGTTATTGAAAACATTAATATATATATTTGTTTGAATTCGGAAGGAGACAGGCGATAGCTTGGCAGAGGCGGAATTGTCTAAGCATTTTTGTCGTTAAAGTAATCACAAACTGTGTACCTACTGTACTGTATCAGCCGGATAGTCCACTGCTAAACACAGCCTCCCCCCGTTAAGGGGGGTCTGTTGTCTTGGGGATCGCATTTCCTCAAAAGGCGTTGCTGCCCACCTTCCGGTATTTTATCTAAGTCGCCTCTTACCACCCCCACAGGTAGTAATTTGTGATATTCTAGCCCGGCACAAACGGGGTTTGTTTTTTTTAATTAATCACAAGCTGTGGAGTAGGATTTATTAATCAAAATGTTTTTCACGTGCAACTTGAATTTTTCTTCTATTAGCGTTGTAATATGTTTGGAAACTTTATTATTAAACCATAACAAAGCTGTCCAAGGTAAATAAAGCAGTATCATCGCTCGTGTTAATAAAGCAATAAACTTAGTTCATTCGTTCGATTGCTGCGTGATACAATATTGCCGGCTTATTGCTAAATACCTGCTACATGCAATTCATAAAATTGTCGTATATCTACATAAATTATGTCACCCGAGCTGGACTGCGTTGTGCAAGTCTAGACTTCATTACGTAAAGTGAGAGTCAAACCTGTAGTTAAAGTTACCTCAGACTGTGACTTTCGAGGGTAGACCATCAATATCGCATGGGTTTGTAAATACTAGATAAGTCTAGACCGCGGTTTACTATTACAGGAATCCATTCATAACATTGCTGGTGAAGTATGGCATACTTACGTGGATTCATTTTGATCTACAGCAAATTATGATATCAGAAAGAGTGTCATCACAAAATCACTATCGTTACTGTTTTAATTTGACAGATATAATGATTTTGCCATCTGCATTGTAACTGATATTATATCAGTTACATTGATATTGTTCCCTGTATAAAACTATAAGAGAAATAACAATGACATTGTCAAGCAAACGAGTATTAATTTCTGTAAAGAAAAAAACTGTAATAAAGGAAATAAGAAATATGTGCAATCTGGTACTACTGAATATAAAAGTGTCATTGATGAATTTCAAAAAAGTAGGAAAGGTGAATGGAAGGCATGGAAATATAACTACGTTTACAATAAACTATTTACTTATTGCCTTCTCGAAGCAAGCAATGTTATACCTGAATAACACGTATAAGTACATACAACACCATACGTCCCATGATTACAAACTCCATGTTTACAAATTGACGCTCATAATTAGATCATCCTGCGACTCTTGTGATGCAGCTACGAAATTATTCCATCATAACATGATAATAGCTTTTGCTTTGAACCTAGTCTAGTAGATAGGTATCTATTCTCAACGCGTACGATACGACGACGTCGTATAGTATAGCAGAACGGCCAAGGAAGTCGTAAAAAGGTAGTTAAAATGGTAGACATTGATTTATTCCTTGGAGAAAGGAGAAAATATGTACATTTGCCTCGATTAACCTTCCTATTATTGTATCGCATGAAGTCACCGCGATAAGATAACGTGATCTTTTTAGTGAGATAATTAAGTCCGTATCAATTGTAACTGTAAACTTATGTACAGAAGTTCACCTTATAACAAAATGAAGCGTCGCCGCGAATACATACATCGTGCTGGACTACAGGAAAATACAACTAATTTCTGCGATAATTAAATCACATCGACTTTGGACTTGGAGAATACCAACACGTTTCCCTGGAGTTTCCGCGAAATAGTTTGCTAATTGAAATTACGCACCCGGAACCCGCTATTTCGCAACCAGAATTCAGTCATCGATCTATTGTTTTCAAGGAACCTCTAATCGTCATTGATTGTTTTCGAACGTTAGGCGCAAAGTGTAACTCTTGTTATTGATTCTATCAGCGTATCGTAATCTTATCGGGTAAGCGGGGCTCGATTGTGTTGTCTCATTATGTCGGTGATGACTAATGAGTGCTAATCAGCTATAGGACGTGGGCAGGGCGTTCCTCTGGAGTGACTAATCGACCACTAGTCGATGGAAACGATCGCTTCGTCCGTCGAGATCGTGTTCCGGTATGACTCCTCCAAATGCATCACATCAATTTGTACATAATAAAAAATCACATTGACGTGCGAAAGGACATATAAATTCCCGCCTCCACAATCGATGTGGATGCGTTGAAGACTGCAGTTATCTGATAGAATCTTGTTATTTATGTTATACGAGTGTGATACCGCAATTGTGGTGAGGTGCAGTTGACGCCTGACTTGACATTGGCATTCAACTGAGACGTTCATATACTTAGAACGCAAGGTCATCTGCTATACCTGCTTGCATTATTTTATATTTTAATCAAAACTAACAACGTGAAGTGTAAATAGGTATTCTCTTGTTAGTCATTGTTTAGACAGGTTGAATTATTAAGAAGCGTTAACTATTCCTAATTGATACATTTGCCGTCTGAGCCGTCTCACTCATTTCCCTCATTAAATCTGCACTATGTTGTCAATACGTTAAGGTCTGTAAAGTAGATTAAACCATAACACCCCTTTCTGACTATACCTGTACATCCCTGTAATAGTTATTACTGTGTTCGAGTATAGATAACGACTTAAAAAAGCTTAAATTGTTACGAATGTTAAGACTATTGTGAAATAAACATTACACACCACAATCTATATTATCCCAGTGGAACACAGCGTCCTGGTTACTAACTGCAGTGGCCAATTTGGAAGTCGTACAACTGACTCCGTATCAAAGTTGGTACCTGCAAAAATAATATGGCCAAATGGATGTAGATCACATATAGAATTTGTGCCCTTGATTGGGTGTGGTGCCCCTGAGCAAAACATGCTACACCTTCTGTTACGCATCCTGTGCCAGATCACTTACACAGAAGGACCTCAAGACTGCATCTGACAGGGCTGTGGAGGTGGTTACCTATTGGGCAAAAAAATATCTAGTAGCCAACCAGCCATTCATACGAAATGCAAGAAACAACTACTACTATGTTTATCCAATGTTATCTATTAGTTCCAAAACGTTGCGTTGTATTGCGTCAAAAAATAATGCATCTACAAATAGTATTTTATTTTACCTATATGATCTCTGTTCATACATAAATAGATTAGAATTCTAGACCATTTATTTCAGTCTTTATAATAATACACTTATATAAATGCATTATTATTGCTCATGACAATCACATACTTTTGTTTTGACGAAACCTTGGGTGTGTTGCAGCGACTGACACCTTGGAGGGTTCACTGACACACTTGATGTGAGTGCCAAATATGACACACAAGACTGTATATGTCGTGGCATGTGAATCACATCGCGTTTACGTTCAGAGCTACATGTACTGATCCTGAATTGTTTTATTGCTTTCTTCATTTCTCTTAATCATATCTACACGACAAATTATATCAACACGACAGAATACATAAGCAGAGCCGTTATATCCACAACGATTACTTGAACAACTGATAAACGATAAAGCCTGTGATAACTTCTTTCCTGTTTGCTATCAATTCAAACTATTTAGATCAACTTCTTATTATTCTGTGGTTACGGTTTGATTGTCATATGTGCGTGTATATGATTGTAATAATTGGTCAAGGTAATACCAGGAGCTACCGATCATGTTGTAGTCTCGCTAGTTGTGGACCGCATACTAATGGTGGTCCGAACGTTGCGTGCGCGCATTCCTTTCCTCGGGCGTCGTTCGCAAAGAGCACCTTTAAAACGATCACGCATCAGACTAAGTTAAAATTCCTCAATATAATTTATGCCATGTCTCTCAAGGTTATACCGTCGTTATGCTTTTGAAGTGGAAACAGTTAAAAATAGCACGCTCTTAGTAGTTTGTAAAACTGTATGCATCTCATCGGCCGCTCCCTAGTTCAACGGGTTAGGTTAATGTCTCCGCAAATAGCTCCAGTTTTAATAATCCGCGAAGTAATTGCACGTTTGGAGTGGGTTCGCCCGTATAATGTAGATACGGAGTTGTCGGCATCCAGTTCTCCCACGTCCAGCCTGCTCTTGGTTCGCTGAGTCGCGATAGTGCTTCAACTGGCGGGTTAATGAACGCTTCCACATTATTCCACATGTAAAAAAATCACATTTTCATTCTTATCCGTTTCAATAATGGTTGTGATTGCTTCAATTTGATAGAAATCTACACGGCTGACATGTCAAACACCTTAAATGTCATATATATTTCGCATAAAACATGAATATATGTAATATGTTATAATATATATGGCAATAGGCTCGCCCCCTATTACATGTGACCAAAACCCAATTGGCGAAACGTGGGTGTTTCTGACACAACATACCTCTGCCTATTATATGTATGTATGTAATTTGAAATTAAATCTTTATTCACAATTCAAATATACAAAATTATTTTATTTCGTTTCAGATATTCACTTTACATAAAACAAGCGTCAGGCGTCTCCTTTTAAGCATAAAATGCCTGTAGTCGGAGTTGATGATGTTATCAATGTAATCATGATGTGCACTTTGTATATTCTATTGACTGTCATATATTATCTCTAAAAAATGAAACCCTATTCATAGTTGACGTTCAATTACTACAAAAGTAAAACCCGTATGACGGGCTTCTAAGCGAAACGGTACATTAGTAGGTCGCAAAAAGCCATTATTATCTTTGACCACCTGTTGAAATTGTAGAGGCCTCATTTCTCTTTGAGTGGTGATACCATACTTTTTCATGTTAGATCGCTGGCCATGATATCAGTCTTAATTTTCTATGTCTTCGTATAAGTGTTAAAATAAGTCTTAGAAGAGTCAGCCTCGTCATTTCTTTGAGAAGGTGTTTCTGTGTTACAGTTATGGATGTTTGAATTTGGCTCTCAGAAATTTAAACTATTTCTTTATTACTTCTCTCTGGCAGCGGTTGTTAACGGGCAGTGAATTCCCCTAACATAAAAATATTTTATTGTCTCTTGGCTCAGTTATGCGTCATTTTTAGTTCTAACTATCGTACGTGATCCCAGTATACCTACACATGGATGAATACTGGGTAAAACGACTGAATCCTTTTGAAATGTAGACGTTATAAAGTCCACTCATGTTTAAAATTATTCCATTCACATTTCCATACGATGTGCGTGGCCACAAAAGGATCGTTGCACTAGCTAGTTGGTGCCACACATTCAATTAATTCTGTTAAATAGTTGTTACATAACATCACGTCCAAACCACGCTATCGTATACATATCTTTAATTCGTACAGTAATGATGGATATTGTCTATTGCTAATAAAACGCTTACGGATATCTGGTTTTTATTACATATTTTAATGCCTTTTTCTTTTCTAAACGCCTTGACATCGTACATGAATCAGTATAAATAAATCCATGTATTTTCTTGTAATAGAAAATAGATACATACATATATAATAAAATGAATGGATTTATCTATATTTAAGTATACATTACAATTTCAAACATAAACATACCTTTAAGAGCCAGTACTTCTAGGTTAGCCTGAACAACATCTTCGACCACATCATCACTTACCATCAGGTTAGATAGTGGTCAAAGGCTAACCTATCAGGCATAAAAAAAAAAATTTTTTTTCTTACTAATGCATAATTAGTAGTATATATTGGTAACTATGTTAGGCCAAGTAATGCCATTATCTACTGATGTATATTATGCGTGTTTTTTTTTCTATACCTACTTAAGTTATATTACACACCTGCTTCTTTTCAAAAATACTTTTCGCTCTCCAAGGCTGCTGATTGTAGAGGTATTAACTCGTGGTCACTGCCCTGTCCTGTTCTCTTTTTGGAAAGGGGAGAAGAATAAGAACGTTATTAATCTTCTCGTGCGCATTGCGAATTCCGACTCCAGCACAATTCGTATACCTATTTAATTCGTAAAACGCAAACAAATTTTAACAACGTTAATGTTATTCTATTTCAGTGTAATGTTCATAACTTCAGGCTCCTGGACTTGATATATTAGGTCCTTACATATGAAATTGGCGTTTTTCGTACTGGCCACTTTAATCACGAATTTCTCCTCTTTGGTAAGGAATTCCAAATTCAAATTTGTACAGCTATAGACTCATGTATTTGTGCTTCGATGATCGTCATTCATTTGTTTTTTTTCTTCTGTTTTTTTCTGTTTGCGTCACTCATTTTACAAAATGGAAAACCTTAAATATCGCATTATTTACGAGGACGAGTTCCGCCGTGGCACTAGTGCTGCGGAAACAACTCGAAGGGTGAATGATGTGTATGGCGGTCGTGTTGCAAAAGAAAACACAGTTCGTTTTTGGTTCCAACGTTTTCGTTCTGGAAATTTCGACCTGCAGAACAAGCCCCGTGGACGGCCTGAGACTCAAGTTGATAATGAAGAGTTGAAGGCTATTGTGGAAGCGGATCCATCGCAAACCACGTCCGAGTTAGCTGCAGGCTGCGATGTTAGTGATAAAACTGTTTTAATTCACTTGAAGCAAATTGGGAAGAATAAAAAGCTTGAAAGGTGGGTACCTCACGAATTGACTGAAACAAACCGGCAAACGCGCGTCGACTGCTGCGTTACATTACTAAACCGGCACAATATGAAGGTATTTTAAACCGAATCATTACCTGTGATGAAAAATGGGTTCTTTACGATAATCGGAAGCGCTCAGCGCAATGGTTAGATCCTGGCCAGCCAGCCAAATCCTGCCCCAAGCGAAAATTAACCCCAAAAAAGTTACTTGTAAGCGTTTGGTGGACTAGTGCCGGTATTGTTCATTACAGTTTTTTCAAATCTGGCCAGACTATTACGGCTGATGTCTATTGTCAGGAATTGCAAACCATGATGGAAAAGCTAGCGGCTAAACAACCTAGGCTGGTCAATCGCTCCACGCCACTGCTGCTTCACGACAACGCTAGACCACACACTGCGCTACAGACGGCTACTAAATTAGAAGAGCTTCAATTGGAAAGTCTAAGACATCCTCCGTACTCCCCGGACCTTGCTCCAACAGATTACCATTTTTTTCGAAATTTGGATAACTTCTTGCAAGGGAAAAAATTCAACTCCGATGGGGCAGTCCAAATCGCCTTCAAAGATTTTATTGATTCCCGTCCGACTGGTTTTTTTAGTAAAGGGATCAATGAACTACCTATGAGATGGCAAAAGTGCATAGAAAATAATGGTTCATACTTTGATTAATTAAATATATTATATTAAAAAATATTCGACTTTTTGTTCCTCCCATACAAAACGCCAATTTCATATGTAAGGACCTAATATTTGAGACTTTTTATGATTAGGTTGATTAAAATCAGCTTACTTGCTCGTACTGGCTTGACGTCAAGCTATTTTTCTTCTCAATTCCAAATTAAATTCGTGCCAAAATAACAATGTTTGTCCCATGTAAGTTATTGAACCAGTGATGTTATGTGTTTCTGCGTAGCGTCGGTGGTCATGATCGAAGAAAGCTCATTTGTGTCTCCACTTATCATTGTTTTTATCCATTTATATGGTGTCTAGAATAGATCGTTACTTAGCGATATGATCGCCATTGTGCTCGTTACATTCTTTATCCATCACTGTTTAATTTTTTAAATTATATTTCAAGAATACATAAAATGATTTCAACGTGTTTTTCTAAACCTTACAGGTGCTTAATGAATGCATCCAACTTCTTGTATACTTTTTACATTTAGAAAAAAAAATATTATTACATCGAATCCAGTTTTTGTCTCCTCTTACGACTAACAAATTGTCAGAGAAAATCTTTCGCGTATTAGCTATGTAAGTATATATATGAAGAAACTATTCGTAGGAAGAAACTAATTCTACATTAGGTAGCGACTTAAATGCAACAACACTAAGTAAAAGCGGCTTGCTTAAACTAGGAAGACTATTCAATGTAAAAGGATGCCCAGTTCATTGCTCCTCAATCTTCTAATAGTCAAGGGCATCTGACCGAAGTGTCTCGTCGCGTGCGCATCTTAGCACGCTATACCACTGTTCGCAATGATCATGGCTACCTCCATTGTCCTATCTATTCGTGTGGGAAAGAAAATGTTCTGGTAGTTAACTCTAAAGGAGCCACGCACATTGTTTTCTTTTGGAGCACCTTTATAATCTAATAGGCGATACCTCCACCAAAGACATTCCAGATGATAAGCCACTGTATCCGAAAGTGAGATTATCTGAAATCATGGTCTTTCCTGGACAATATTATAGTATAGACGTAAGCAGATGACATCTTTGCTATGATAGTCTATGGCGTGGGAAAATCCCAGATTGGTGAAAAACTTTATGACAACGGGAAACTAATTTTTCTGCATAGTTGACATATTTTACGGCCTTGTTGAATAGGGTTGTTGACTTGTTTTTTTAAAGTATGTTAAATTATTTAGAACACTGAAATATACACCTAGTATGTTTAATTTTTTTTTAGGAGTCCTGAAATACTAGAAATCCATCTTTTTATTTCAACTTTTAAAATTGGCGCTAAAACATCATTCAATGGCGGCCTGTATGCTTATGACGTCACTAGGGCAAAAACAAATAGTGCTGAAATGTAATACGTTTTGCTTGCTTGTTGTAGTGTCGTGCGTAATCGATTATACAGGTTGTTCGGCAGAACGTGTACCATAGTGTAGGGGTGTATGTAGACTGAATAAAACAATCACAGAACCAACACTGTTTGAAGCACGGATACATGAGTGGCAGCATTATCAATTATTTTTCATACATGGTAATTAAACAACTTTAATCGGTTCAAAATCACTATTTTATTGAACATTTTTGTAATCCCGAAATGTAAACACTTTCAAGTGATCGAGACAATGGCGTGCAGTGACATCGGAATAGATATAATGATAAACATAAGCTTTTCCAACTGTTTAAAGTTGTTGTATTACTATGAGTAATAATTGCAAAATGTTTCCATAGATTCTTGTTCCGAGTTTGGGTTTTATTATCTATGCTGATCTTTGATCAAATCTCACTACGAAATATGATCAAAGATAAATGAGTCAAATGTACGTATTACACTATTAAATATATGGGATCCAATGGATTTGATAGTGAAATAAGTAGTAAATCGATAGTGATGCGACATTTTGTAGGTTGCTTGCTATTAGCAATTACTAATGTCAATTGTCACTGTCAAAACCTTTGGAAGCAAACTCTCATGATTACTATTACCTATTCTGTGGCTTTGTTTTTGTCCTTATGACATCATTTCCGCCTTTACTTCCGTTTGAGATCACGTGACTTAAAGAAAATTTAAACACATTTTGTTTATTCAAAATAAAGGTAATCCAACGCAGAATAAATAATTTGTTAATTTCATCGAGTTATGTGCTCCAACTACTATCATGTTAACGTTACACTGTATTTTATTTTAGACTGTGTCAACTACCCTATTGTCGGTAACATATAATATATGAGTGACTCTATTTTGGAAAAAGATGGTTTAAATAATAAAGTTGAGTTATCAGTTAGTCCTAGGTAAGGCTTAACTCATTGGCATCGGCTGACCCACTATGGCCAAGTTATGAATGAAATTCTATTGTTATCATTATCGCCGATACCAATGGCTGTATTAACAAGTGCTAAATTTACAATGTTGTAACACTATATTGTAGACTATAATTATAGATCTACAATCTACAATTACAGTATTAAATATGTTGATTTATTTTGATCTTGACTTGATAAGGATGAACTATAAAATTTTGTTAGCATTTTGAAAGAATTTACAATGCAGTTATCGACTTGTGTTGGTTCGTCAGTTTCCCGCTCAGATGACCTCGTATCGCCGGCCGTTTCCTCTCCACATTGTCATGATTACTTCACTTCATTACGAACTTGTGCACAACTATATGTATATTTAACAAGTTATTAATATAAAACGTTTCTCTTTGTTCGCAGGATCAGTATGATAACTTAGCCACCCACACGCACAGAGGAATTGAATTCTTAGAAAAATATGGTAATTACGTTAAAGAAAGGTGCGCTATAGAACTGGAATATGCAGGAAAACTCAGGTAATTATTATCTACGTATACCTATCTTATTTTTTTTCCAAGTGCTAATAATGGACCATCGAGGGAGCGAGGGAGAATGTTCTACAGTCTACTGAGTCGGTGACAAGATCCGGTTTGTTGGCGCTTGTGAAAACTCGGAACTAGTTTCAATGTAATTAAGCAAATAGTCACGTCAACCATTTTATCCCGAATTGTTTAGTATTATCTCGGAAACTACGAGCACAAAAACTCAAATACTCATCAATAACTCGCGTTACGTTACGACGAAAATTCAGAAAGTTGTCGTGTTTCTAAATATATGAATGAATAGAATAGGTAACTTAATTTATATGTATATCTATTATTTGAATATAAATAAGATGTTCCCCACGTCAAAGCGAAGGCAACTGAAGTGAAATTTATATTCTCAATAAATAAAATGATTGCTATTTTACAGTCAGTTGCAAAAAGTAAAAGTGATGTAATCTAATTAAGTTTTATTTTCACATGTGGGACATCGTAGATATCGTAAAATAAAATTAAGATGTCCTAACTCTATCACCTACGTTGAATGCATAATGAATTCATTAGTATCGGGTTTGTGTTCTTTTTAAAACTGTTTTTTCTGATAACATCGAAGTTGGTCTCATCTGGAAGTTGACTATATATTTCAGCGTAAAAATGTTAATAGATATTAGGTAAGGATATTACTTTTGACACTGATTATACGGGCAGTTACAGTGGAAATGCAATGACCAAAATCTCCCGCAAACGAAGTCGCTGGCTTCTGTTTGTTATGGGTAAATATTTTTTAAAGCCGGTCTTAAATAACAACAATATTATTCATCTGGCATGTCCTAAACATATGGTAGGTTTGGTTCCTATTGACATATGAAACATAATAAAAACCATGTTTTGCTTTGTCAACAGGAGGCTGGTCAAAAATTATCACCCAAAAAAGAAAGACGAAGATGAATATCAGTAAGTATTTTATATATTTTTTAAGTTCTTGTCCTTAAATTTATAGATTCACTAACAACGCGGGAACGACTTAGATTTAGAACTAATAGGTAACGAAAAAAAAAACTTTAACCCCTTACTGCATAAGGATGTTAATAAAAAAAAAACGTTTTTGGTACATACTTGTTTATTTATCTTTATAGAACAAAAATCAGGCAAAAAAAATTTTTTTCTTTATTATTCATGAAAATAAATGCAAGAGCCATATCTGGACTCGTATGCATTCAATTGAAAATCAAGGAAGTCATATCTGGCTTTGTATGCATAGCTGCTACTTTTTGTGAAAATATTTAAAGCAGTTGTGCTTATCATTATAGCACAAGAAGACCTCATATGTTTCACATTTGTGTAACTGCGTAACTTTGAGCAGTTCTGCCACAAATGCCGATCGTTTTTGACGCAAATGGGAAAGTGATCGATGCCGTCGGTTCGTACCAACGTCAATGGCAGATTTTGATGTCTGGCTGGTGCTTTTCGGGGCTTTTTTCGAAGATACTGGAGAGTCGGGCATACTGGACGGAGTGATAGCTATATATAGATAGCTATGGTTACGTTAGACAGTTCTTTCTATGTTAGTGAACAGTCGACGAGAGCACGTTAACTTAAAAGAAGTTTATTTAAGTATCAGCCCCATTGTCCACTGCTGAACGCAGTATCCCCCATGAAGGGGTGGATTGCCATAATCCCCACGCTTGGCAGAATGCTTGGTGATCGCAGTACAAGATAACAGATCCTCAGAAGGCGCTGCAGCCCATTTTCCGGCACTTTTCCCTTAGTCACCTCTTACGACACCCTCGGGAAGAAATAGGAAAAAAATAGAAGTTTAATAGCGACTAATGACAGAAAGTAAGAACAAATAGCTTTGAATGCAATTTCTAACATGTAGTGTCTCGTTACCATGACGATACGGCAGCGAATACTCAATCTTCTATCGGATATGGATAGAGGAGCAGAAGTATGCGATTGCGATGTTCCGCCAGTATCAAATTTTGTATTTTCTCATCATGTGTGGGATAGATTAAATAAAGACGCCTTTAGACACCTCTGCGGACCCCTTTGACAATATGCGTGGCATACCATCCATAGCACCATTATCCATGTATACCATTATTCATGTACGTCCATATAAATTATTACGAAATTGCAGGTACTCAGTATGTAAAGCATTCAAACAGTTACTGGGGGAGTTGAACGATTTCGCGGGGCAGCGTGAAGTTGTCGCGGAGAATTTACAG
The DNA here is from genome assembly GCA_963890685.1 of Plagodis pulveraria. Taxonomy (NCBI): domain Eukaryota; kingdom Metazoa; phylum Arthropoda; class Insecta; order Lepidoptera; family Geometridae; genus Plagodis; species Plagodis pulveraria. Next base: position 25,896,457 of record OY982950.1, on the reverse strand, counting down.
TCGAACGTCGTCCGGGAGCTGCATCTACTCGCCAAAGAGTTGCGAGATGAGAGGAAGGTAAGAAAACTTTTATGTACCATAGAACTTATCACGCTCCACGGATTTGGCATACTGTTGAAATGGACAGTTATGATAGTTCATGCAACCTGTTCGATATGAACTTCTTAATTTATCTGAGATTATAAATATTTCCACTTTTCTGTACAAAGTATAACATAGTCGATAAGGAAACGGAGAGTGAATAAATTTGTTATTTTTCGAAATCACTCAAAATGTGTTATAAGTTACGTTACATACAGAGCATGCGAAGTTGACTGTATCTTAAAAATTTAACCTCCGTTAAATTTTTTGTGCTTATTTTGAACATCTATATTTACCGTTGCAAAATATCTCACCCGAGATTTTGTGTCCTCATTTAGGTATGTCCGTTTTATTGTTTTATTATTGTGATTTCAAAACGAAAATAATAATTATATTTTGCATTCCATTGAAAGTGGTATGGTTTCGAAAACGAATAGGTTAGTAGGAATACTCTATGGACTGCAATTGTCTGCAATATCGTTAGCATCAATCCACGCTGCGAACTTTCATCGCATGTGCAGATTGGAGATCAGTTCAGACGCACCGTGTCGACCGCATCCGCTCTTAATGTAATATCGTTTCGCCGGTGTATTGAACTCGGTAATCTTGGATGCTTTGTTACTAAAATAATTCTGTTATACTTTCAGCAACATTTGAACGAAGGCGCAAAACAGATGGGTGTGCTGAATAACTCAGTAGGGTCTCTGGAGAGAGCGCGGCGAGCGTACGAGCGCGCAGCCAGAGAATCCGAACGAGCCCTCGAGACCTTCCAAAAGGCAGACGCTGACCTCAATCTGAGGTGATTATCTAATGCTCTGCACGCAATGACAACTGACCTATTAACTTCAGCTAAACGAGATAGGGTTTCACGAATCGCTGTAAGATTGCAAATAGCTTGTTTAGCCCGATTGGTGTGTTTATGTCATCGCGAATGAGGTCTTTGGCTTTTTGATGAATGCTTATGCCCCGTGGTGTCGCTTTCAATCATAACTATTTGCGTCTTCCGTCTTTATTTATTTAGTAAATTAGACAATGAAGTCGTGTAGGTTTCGTTTTCGACATTGGAATGGGAGGCCATTGTTGAGTACGTAACCGCTTTCTATCTAGTCGACCATCTGTCATTTCCTTTGTTGTTCATACAATTTATCGAATTAGAGCACATTACCTCACCGCTGTATAATGATGGCCCATTTCTTTCATTTCTCTCTTCCCTTACAAGATGATAACGTGGTACTTGTTAGAGAAGTATGGACATAAATACATAGTGCTTTGATTTGGGGATCACAAACTTGGCGGTAGGTATTCATCTTCCAAAGCCTCATGGCATTAGAAGTTACATGATTTATGTTATGGTCCTCGTACAGTAATTTTAGGTAAATTGGAACACTTTGTTCAGAGTTTAAGAAAACTACATAAAAATAGTTTCAAAAAAATTAGGTAAATTGGAAAACTTTGTTCAGAATTTAAGAAAAGTACAAAAAAATACACGTCTTATGTTTTTATTAATAAATCATTGTTCTTTCATACCCATAGTTAAATTTAAGTAACTAAAACAATAAATTTTATAAATACAAAATTAATTAGTATTTTTTTTGTAAAAACCATGTTTTTTTTATGCTTGATAGGTTAACCTTTGACCACTATCTCACCTGATGGTGAGTAATGTTTTGGTCGAAGATGTTATTCAAGGTAACCTACGTTCTCGCCAATTATTTGATTTCGGTAAAATCTTATTTTAAATAATATAAACAGAGATCTGTCAAACAGAATCAACTTGTCATATTGTACCACGTATCTCATGTTTATATATATATATATATATATAAACATGAGATACTATCATGGATGGATGGGATGGTAGCATCATAAGTAGGTAGCAATACAAAAATTCACACCTACTTGTGACATGTTTGTACACATGAACAAGAAACTATTAAAACTTTTTAAATTAATATGAGAACTGACAATTTTATAAGTCTCTTGATATCTAGATTCATCTAAAATATTCGGCGTTTCCATTTCACATGTTTTTGTTATTTTTGACAGATAATCATTTGAAAAAAGGTTTTTTAACCTAAAAATGGAACCGCCTTGATAGTTCAAAAGTATCTATAACACAATATTGTGCGCATGGTACCGACTTCGACAAGTTATTTATGAGTGTTGAAGTCGGTTCCATTTTTAGGGAAAATAATTTTTTTCACTCTCTTTAGTACCCTAGCTACTTACGAAATCGATTGTCATGCTCTGTCAACGACTATATCATAAAGTAGGAAAATACTTTTCAGTTATTGGAATATAACTCAAAAACGGCTTGACCGATTTTGGTGAAATTTAAATGAGACCACAGGGCAAAAATCAGCTTTAAAATAAAAAAAAGAATTATCAAAATCGGTTCACCAACTCAAAAGTGCTGAGGTAACAAATATATAAAAAACAGACGAATTGAGAACCACCTCCTTTTTTTAATTCTGTTCAAATTTATAATAAACCAGGTTTACTAAATATGTAAACCTATTATATATTTAGTTTTGCTCAATACATAATACAGCTTAAATACTAATGTTGAAGCCCTGCCTGCTTCTTTAGTATAATTACTGTGTTGCAGCAGGGCAGTGTCTTCCCCGAAAAAAATAGCACTAAAGATTTTATACGCTGAAACAATAAATTATACATTGAATGTGAGTTTATGCGTGTTTATGCGTGTTCATTAGTCTATTTTCATGTATTAAATAAAGTATGTGCAATTAAAGAATTATATAATTTTTACAAGCATGTTTTCTGTATCCTCATAAAAGTCGTAATAAAGTTACCCAAGTTGACTGTAGTAATGATAAAGGTTGAGCACTGACATCATATAAAGCTAATTGATTCTAATTATTTCATTCATCCTCAGTCGAGCGGAGGTTGAAAAACAGAAAGCGAACATGAAACTACGGAGTCAAGCGTGTGAAGATGCAAAACACGAGTACACAGAACAGCTTCGAAAAACTAACGAAGCGCAGAGGCAACACTACGAACAGCGGCTACCACACGTCTTCAAACAATTACAGGTATCTAAATTGACATTTATTATATTATCTATGAAGCAGTGATGGCTCAGTGGCATTGGCTATGGACTGCCGCGCAGCAGGTCCATGGTTCGAATCCCGCCCAGAGCTTAAGCTTCACCGCATGGTGGAAGGGCATTTTGCGAATGCCCGCCTGGCTAGCGACCACCCTCAAGTAGAAAATCTGTCGCCAAGCACCTAACGGTGTGTTCCGGCAGCAGTCCTTGAGAGCCAGAAAAATTACAGGCTAATGAGACCTAACAACTGGACGTCTCAGTGTGACGGGCACAGTGCAATTCGTCGTTGACGAAATGCGTCTGTTATAGGCAGAGGTTAGTTCACTTAACATCAGGTGGGCCTCGGGCTTGATCCATCACAATAAGATAAAAAAAAAAAATTATATATTGTCTCGTAAGGATAGGCCGGACGTCAGTTGGAAATGTTGAACATTTGTCGGTGTTAAAACAACTGCGTAACACCGATGCGGGCACAGACTGCGACGCTAGTCCGATGTGTACACTTGTGTACAATATACAAAACTGTGTGTTGATAGGTTGCACAGACTACATTTTAATGACCAATAAAGAAAATTCAATTTTTTAGCATCGCTCGCTGCGTTTGACAATAACTATTAAATAAAGGTTTCTTTTACATAAAAACCATATATTTATTTTGCGTTATAAATATTAGAGAAGCTCTTTACCGCCTTTCTACATATTAGACAGTACTAACTAGTTAAGTCATACGTTTTTTTGCAGACGCTGAGCGTCTACGTTCAGCGTCTATAAAAAACGTATGATTAACGCTGAACGTAGAACGTAACCACGAAATACATGAAATGACGTTGACTTTTTTGTCAATGAAAATTTGCTTTACAGTTTCCTAGCATTGGCGTATCTTTTAATTAAAATCATTTGGTCTAACCTACACTAGACCTAAGTTTCTGCAAGCAGGCACTTTATCATACATTCATTGTTGAACTTTAGAATACAACTGACAAAACGCACGCTAATAACATATTTGACTCTACATACTTGAAGTTGTAAAACTCACTCTGCGGAACGATTTGGAAAGCGAAGGTGTATTTGTACTAACTTCAAAAGGTTACATGGTCAGTAGACCATGCCTCCTTGATGCTTCGTCCTTTCTCAAAGCTACAGCAGAGTATTAATACAATATTATACCGTTGAGAGCACGCTAACGGTTCTCTAGAGCATTATGTGCCAAAATGTATAATACTAGTCTCTGAAAACGTGATACCTCTAAGACTCTTAACATATATACAGTTTACAGTCTACCTAATTCATAGAAAAACTGATTTATAACCATTATGTATGTATCTCCTGTATCTCTCATTTATATCATCATATTAATTTGAGGGCAACATAATTTCGCACCATTTTATTTGTAAGACAAGATGCCTTATTTTTGAAGCGTCCTTAGCGGATCTTGCCTTGCCTTGCTTAGTCGTTATTAATCGATCAATTTGGTTAAGCAATGTGCGCTGCGGCCATTTCTTAGATGGGAGACCGCTTTACTACTGAGCGCTTCCGTTCTTCGGACGCTCTTTCGGTGATTGTTTTAGGATGGCAGTCGCACTCGTTACAGCATGGTCGTATTGCATTTTGCGAATGCCTGACTGATTAAGTGATTACCTACCACCTTCAAGTAGAAAATCTGTCGCTAAGCACCTAATTGTGTTCCGTCAGCTGTCCTTGAGAGCTAGTACCTAATTCTACATTAGCTTGAACAACATTTTCGACAGCACCGTCACCTACCATCAGGTAAGATAGCGGTCCAAGGAAAGCCCCTATCAGTAATCAAAAATAAACAAGACGTCTGTGAATTAGAGGATATACCCTTAACAGAAGAGTCGGCGTCCTCTTAAAAGTTTTACCACATGTCGTTCAAATAATTATTTCGGAACTAACTTCAATTAGTTATACGTTGAAGTGCAGTAAATTTAAATCCTTGGCGTATGCATCCTATTACAAATTCAAGTTTGTCAAGAATGTTGCGAGTATTGTAAAACAAGTTTGTTCAACAAGTGGGCAGTTGTTTTTTGTGCTAGTGCCGACTTCAAATCTCGCACTAACGAAGTAGCGTTTCTTAAATACTAATTCTTAAATACTACTACTACTAATAGTGAACACAGTGAGGGATTTAGATGTATGACATAGACCATTAATAATAAAAAATGTTCCATGCCCCTTTTTTTGGGAATGCTAAAAAGTAAACAACAGGGACGGATTTCTAAATCTGATTATAAGCACTTCAAAGCTCGTTATTTGGGTCCGATTCCCACGCGAGGTGAGACATTGTATACCTTACTAGCGACCCGCCCCGGCTTAACACTTATAAGTTGGCATCGGTCTGGACCACTATGGCCAATTTATGAATGAAATTCTATTGTTATCATTATCGCCGATGCCAATGGGTTAAAACAATAAAAATTTCAACGTTTTTGTGAATATTCTATAGTCTATGTTCATTAGGGATAATGTAGGATACTAATGATGAAAGAAGTTTTTAAATCGGTTCAGTAGTTTCAAAGCCTATTAAATGCAAACAAACAATCAAATCTTTCCTCTTAAAATATTAGTTTATATATTTTTCAAATGTAACGTTGGTGTATTTGTAAATTTTTGTACAGTAAAACCGGATTTTCCGCGCTGGATAGATAAAAATACACATTTTCCTTACCAGGTAGAAACTGGGTAGTTGTAATATATGGTGTCATTAATATAAATATACGTTTAACGATAACATACACTTACCATGTAAGTGCCTACGTGGTTTCATATAGAGCTATAACCGCAGTGTAACTACTATTCCTTATACTGTGCTATAAGTGTAGTGTGACAACGAGTTACAGCTGTCACATTTTTCGAATTTCTATATTGAACATTTTGTGAAGAATTGTACGTGACAATAATTTTAGATTGTTGATTTGAACAGGTAGATAATTGGATTTGCTGTGTGGTTGCCGTGTTACCACCGTATTTAGTTCAAGGCTTAAAAATGTAAGTTTTGTTCCGTAGTCTCGTGTAAGATGTCGTAAATAGTGACTAAGGAGAAATATTGCGCCGAAAGAGCAACATGGCACTACTAACGTTTAGGTTAGTAGGGAGTTGACATTAGGCACAAAATGAGGCACTTTACCTACCTCTTTAGGTTCTCAACGATCTTATTAACCGGGTATACAGACTTGTTCGCTCACGAAGGCGCGCCCCTCAGTAAATACTCGATGCCCATTTGTATGTGTATGCCTTGTTTGTACACGTCTTTGTGTGGGTGTAAAATTAAATCATAATGGTCTACGAATAAACATGTAAAGAAGTGTTGCTCATACTGTTACCGCTTTGATTTCACAATTAATATTACACTCACAATGTTCCAAATTCAATTGGATTAGTTAATTGATTTGGTGCTTAGAAATGATCGCATCCGATTGGTCGTGTCATGGTTTTTAAACCACGCCCTCCGCAGTATGGTTTGCGTACTGCTGTTTTTGAGCTTGACTTACATTTCTTTACATATTCGTAGGATAATGGTACAGTCAAACAATAAAATGTAAAATGTGACTGCTTGCAACTACACTCTGAACTGAGTCGATGTACCTAAATAAATTTATACATGTTTTATCGCGATTAAGTCCCGTTAAATACTTATAACTATGTGTTCAAGTCGCGAAAGTCCTAAAGTTACAAGTTGTTTTTTTAACCCCATACGCATAATTTACTCGAATGTTCAAAGTGAAGTGACAGCCCTAAGACAATACATACTCTATGTTGATGAATATATTCTTTATTGTTATTAGATCCTGCAAAACACTTTATTTATGAATATTCATAACTTTTAAATAACGTTTTCTTTTCCTTGTTGTTATTTACCTAGTTTTTTGTTGTATCATTAATTAATTTATTGACTCGTCTGACTAAACTTAATATGTATTATAATGTGTTTATAAGCTGGTGATTGATCATTTTATTTATCGTCAGCGGTTTAAATTGATGAATTCCTTGGTTTTAAAGTGAAAATGCCATCGATTAAATTTATCGCTTCTCGGTTAAATCGTCTCGAGTTTAGCATGTATGGTCAATGAAATGCCTTGCGAGTTTATTTATTTTTATTACCTATGTGAATGGTTTTCAAATGCCTTACGTAAACTATGGACATGCACGTAAGATTAGTATAATGAATGTATGTTTATTATTATATCATTTGAGAAACGTAAACTTTCACTGGATTTTTGTGCGTGAATCATGTAATCTTTAGGAACTTTAGTGTATTTGTATATCCGAGATTGCCCACGAATGCTCTAAATGCACTTTGGCAATGCGCCAGTTGGGTCAAATTGGAGCGCATATTTTTAACCCGAACCCATTTTAGTTAATTTGATGCTCTAGAAGTTAAGGTGCATAGAAATACCAGAACATAACGAAATACTAAAGCGAAAACCGGTTTAAATCTACCTTAATTCCCTGATTGTGGTCAATTTAAAGTGAACTCTTCTATGGAAGATCATTATAAAAAAAAAATATATATGCTCTTTATGGATGTTTTGGAAACAAATCCGTGCCGAAGGTTTTTTCATAAACGCTTGATTAATGATTCAAATACATCTAAAGTGCAGCTGTTTTAAAAGTATTTTTGGGTCTTCCGAATGATTACGAATTTTTACGTCTAACTTTCGCTAAAATGTGAGCATAAGTTCTCACAAATCTTATCATTGACAAAACCGTGTTGAAAATGTGAAAACCAGATAATTGCATCAATCTGACTAGTACTCGTATTATTTTATTAAATTTTCGCGTATTTAAGTCAAACAAAATGTCGTATTCGCACTTTCAGCGCATATTGAGATTGAACTTTATACAATTCAAGTTTAGTATTATTTTCCGTTACCAACTCTCAATTTATTTGAATCGCTCCCTTAATTATAACATTAATATGACACTGTTATTTTCATTTCTTTTTATTTATCTCGCGATCTATGTTTTTCCTCTAGCGTCTACGAGTAAAATTTAAATTCGAGTATACTATAATGATATGCTATATAGTGAACAGACAGTCCAGATTCCTAACTAGTTGGTATAATTTTAGCATGAGACAAAAATGTTCTATACCTAACTGCCAACGTTGACAACCACTTCTTATTATTATTTATTCGAAAAAGATATAGAAAATTTATGTATTTTTCAATAAGCTCAATGCGAAAACAAGTTTCATACTTACGTACAAAAACAAAATTAAATCTGCCTTGAAAACCGTGAAATATTTTTATTTTATGTTATTGTGACGGAATAAGCTCGAGGCCACCTGATGTTAAGCGAACTAACCTTTGCCTATAACACATGCATTTCGCCACAAGTCACGAATTGCACTGCGCTCTTCACCTTGAGACATAGTTGCTAAGTCTCGTGTGCCTGTAATTTCACTGGCTCTCAAGGACTGCTGCCGGAACACACCGTTAGGTGCTTGGCGATAGATTTTCTATTTGAGGGTGGTAGCTAACCAGGCGGGCAATCGCAAAATTCCCTTCTACCATGCGGTGAAGCTCAAGCCTGCGGCGGGATTCGAACCATGGACCTGCTGCACGGCAGTCCATAGCCAATGCCACTGAGCCATCACTGCTTCAAAATATATATCTGATAGGCTAGCATTTGACCATTATCTCACCTGATGGTAAGTGATGATTTAGTCGAAGATAGTGTAGTTCAGGCTAACCTAGAATTACTAGCTCTCAAGGACAGCTGCCGGAGCACACCGTTAGGTGCTTGGCGATAGATATTTAATTGACATTCTATTACAAAATTACAAATTTTAAGTATTCTAGTCTGACTTTCTAGCTTAGTTATGGGTCAGTATTTATTAATTTAAATAAACATGTCGTTTACAAGCTACAGGTCCGTGACATACGGACGGACATAAGAACAAAGTGACATTAATATGGCTCCTTAGGTAACTAATAAGTAATACTTACATTTTGTCGTATATGATTTGAAATAGTTTTTCTTCTCAAAAACCTTAATAATTTGATAAAACATAATATTAGGTCCTTACATATGAAATTGGCGTTTTTCGTACTGGCCACTTTAATCACGAATTTCTCTTCTTTGGTAAGGAATTCCAAATTAAAATTTGTACAGCTATAGACTCATGTATTTGTGCTTCGATGATCGTCATTCATTTGTTTTTTTTCTTCTGTTTTTTCTGTTTGCGTCACTCATTTTACAAAATGGAAAACCTTAAATATCGCATTATTTACGAGTACGAGTTCCGCCGTGGCACTAGTGCTGCGGAAACAACTCGAAGGGTGAATGATGTGTATGGCGGTCGTGTTGCAAAAGAAAACACAGTTCGTTTTTGGTTCCAACGTTTTCGTTCTGGAAATTTCGACCTGCAGAACAAGCCCCGTGGACGGCCTGAGACTCAAGTTGATAATGAAGAGTTGAAGGCTATTGTGGAAGCGGATCCATCGCAAACCACGTCCGAGTTAGCTGCAGGCTGCAATGTTAGTGATAAAACTGTTTTAATTCACTTGAAGCAAATTGGGAAGATTAAAATGCTTGAAAGGTGGGTACCTCACGAATTGACTGAAACAAACCGGCAAACGCGCGTCGACTGCTGCGTTACATTACTAAACCGGCACAATAATGAAGGTATTTTAAACCGAATCATTACCTGTGATGAAAAATGGGTTCTTTACGATAATCGGAAGCGCTCAGCGCAATGGTTAGATCCTGGCCAGCCAGCCAAATCCTGCCCCAAGCGAAAATTAACCCCAAAAAAGTTACTTGTAAGCGTTTGGTGGACTAGTGCCGGTATTGTTCATTACAGTTTTTTCAAATCTGGCCAGACTATTACGGCTGATGTCTATTGTCAGGAATTGCAAACCATGATGGAAAAGCTAGCGGCTAAACAACCTAGGCTGGTCAATCGCTCCACGCCACTGCTGCTTCACGACAACGCTAGACCACACACTGCGCTACAGACGGCTACTTAATTAGAAGAGCTTCAATTGGAAAGTCTAAGACATCCTCCGTACTCCCCGGACCTTGCTCCAACAGATTACCATTTTTTTCGAAATTTGGATAACTTCTTGCAAGGGAAAAAATTCAACTCCGATGGGGCAGTCCAAATCGCCTTCAAAGATTTTATTGATTCCTGTCCGACTGGTTTTTTTAGTAAAGGGATCAATGAACTACCTATGAGATGGCAAAAGTGCATAGAAAATAATGGTTCATACTTTGATTAATTAAATATATTATATTAAAAAATATTCGACTTTTTGTTCCTCCCATACAAAACGCCAATTTCATATGTAAGGACCTAATATTATACGAAAAAAAGAGACGAGAAAAAAATACATTATGCGACAAAATAGTAGTGAACATTCCGGTTAAAAAATAATAATATAGCTACAGCGGTTACCCTAACCCATACCAGACTGTATACAGAGGCACCCTACGAAGTCAAACTGTGTTTTTATAGTTTAACAAGTGCTTCTCATGCCTAAGTATTCAACATCTAGCCCTTAATTGGCGACGCGTGAAGTTTTAATACACAAAAACTCGTCAAAGAGGGTTCCTTGCGTAAGGGGTGAGTGACATTCCCTAGAGTGCTTGACATTAGAATGTATATGGAAGTGCACATTTTAAGGGTACAGTCACGGTAGTAATAAGAATTCAAGTGCATAGAGTGTTTTTTTAGGAATTTGTTACGTTAACTTAATAACGAAAACGCTATTTTTTTGCACGACCAACAGAAAACACTCGTTTGTTCTTTTTTTATTGTTTTTTTTTATTGTGATGGCACAAGCTCGAGGCCCACCTGATGTTAAGTGGACTAACCTCTGCCTATAACAGTTGCAATTCATCAGAAGTCACGACTTGCACTGCGCCCGTCACATTGAGACATAGTTGTGCTTGTAATTTCACTGGCTCTCAAGGACTACTGTCGGAACACACCTTTCGGTGCTTGGCGACAGACTTTCTACTTGAGGGTGGTAGCTAGCCAGGCGGGCAATCGCAAAACGCCCTTCCACCATGCGGTGAAGCTCAAGCCGGCGGTGGGGATCGAACCAGGGTACTGCGGCACGGCAGTCCATAGCTATTACCGCTCGGCCATCATTGCTTCAAACATTGTTCATTTCAATTACATAACAACAATATTACTGTTTTTCATCTGATTTGTTGGGATAAATAATATAATCTAATCTATGATATTAATTATTAATTCGCATTCATTGTGATCGTCCCTATTGTTTGTTTGATAACTTTCTCAAAAGAAACTTAACAAGGTCGGTACAAGGATTTTGGCAGTGCGGAGTACTTAGTGACGTTATTACCAGGATCCCTGTCGCATTTATCATATATAATATATGATACATGAGAAATTGTTTGTACCATGATTTACACGTCCACGACTCACTTATTGATTTACTTATTGACGTGGCGGTCCATATTAGATTTTAGTACACTTGGACGTATGGGGAATATAACCTAGAAGCGTAGTAAGCAAAAACATGATTTGACTTTGTTCTTTTCTTGTTGACTGGACGGTACAAACTACTTACAATCCACTAACATATAGATAAAATGGAATTGTGTAGGATATATATGTATCACCTTTCCCTGTCATTTACATCTCGATAATACGAGAGGACAACAAATTGCGACACCATTTTCGTTGAAAGACGTTTTCAAGTCATTTATGGGTATGACGCTGGATGGTGTAATGCGTTATGAACTTATAATGTTATTTTTTTTATCAGTCCAGCGATTTATGTGATTCATTTGGTTGTTTATAATATAATAATATAAACTACAAAATGACGTGTTTAATTATTTTATACATTAAATGTTACAAATTTTTATAGTGTATACATACATAATGTGTAATATTAATCGAGTTTAAGGTACTATCGTACCGAAAGAAACTGTCGACTGCATTGCAGCGACTGCATGCGATTGTACACCGTTACCGCTGCGGCTAGTTGCAGCGGCAACTGCCGCCGACTGCTTCTGCAGCTGCCACGGCGCTCGGAAGTTATTATATTATAGAAATACGTACAAAGCGGTAGTGCAGCCGCTGCACTTGCAGCCTGTAGTTGCAGTCAGCTGCGTCCTTTGAAATAGTACCATTATTGTGTCCATAGTGTAAAATAATGATTTATTTCTGTTTACAGGATTTAGACGAGAAGCGAATAAAAAACATAAAAAACTTTATGCTGAGTTCAGTGGACGTAGAAAGAAAAGTATTCCCTATTATAATGCAATGTCTGGACGGAATGGAAAATGCCGCGAATAGTATTAACGAAAAAGATGTAAGTATAATTTGCTTTTCTGTCCTAGAGCAAATAATTCTCAACACGTTCTGACCTGATATCTTTAAAGTTTTTGAAAGTTCTTAGAAAATACATAAGAATATCATGCGTAGGTAGGCAGGTCTATATAAATTAGTTTGAAATCTTAAAATATACTGTCTGACCAAACAGGTAACATTAAGTTTATGTACATATAATTATTCTCTAAACTAAACCGGATTTATGTTACTTAATTTTTGAAGAAAATGCGACTACGACAAATTGGAACAAAACTGGCCAAGTGCTTGTTGGGCTTGTATAGTGAGGATTCCGTACCTAATAATCATTATTGTTTCTATAGTCCGAGATTACGGTCTGCAATTATCCAGTGTTTAATCATTAGTTGTTATACGTTAAATATTTGACTATAATCATACTAACTTTGAAGCTTGTATGTTTTACAGTGGAGCTAAAACAAAGTGCAAAATTAACAGGTTCCTTGTATTATTGTCCCTTTTTAATTTAACTTTTTGTTAGTATTGTTTTTTTTTATTATCATTATTTGATAAGCAAATCACCATATTCTGTCAAAATTTCAACCTGCTACATATTACAATTCTAAAGATACACCCCGTAAAAGTCGGACAGGCGGACGGACAGCGGTGGTTTAGTCAATGATAGGTTACCGTTTTCTAGTACGGATCCCTAAAAACAGAAATAAAATACATTTTATATTGCCATCCATTTGCTTGGGTTAAAACTGTTTTTTCAATATCATGATCGTCTTATGAATCTAGTAATGCTAAATGTTTAAACCATAAAATTAATATAAACGAATTTTTGAATCATCATATTTTTATTACTGGCAATAAATGAATAAAGTGGTTATAGTTTGCCAGAATCGGGAACAAAAAGTTTCTGTTATTTATGTAAATTCTTAGTTTTATTATGAATTTATACCAAACTAAGTTAACAGATGAATTCATTGAATCACTGATTTGACTGTTAAAACATGTGAAATCTTGACAAAGATATTAAAGGTGACCCTAAATAAAATTTTCTCTGTTGCCTATTCATTGAATAATACATGAATACATAATGTAGGTAAAAAATGTTTTTCGAGATTAGTTTTAACTGACAATAATATTTCCTGTTATACTTTTTAATGCATAATTAGTGGCAACATTCTAGTGGCAAAATCGTGTGGTTATTCTGTTCTGTACTGTATCAGCCGAATCGTCCACTGCTGAACACAGCCTCCCCTATTTAGGGGGTATTTGCCATAATACCCACGCTTGGCAGGCGGTTTGTGGATCGTAGTGTAAGATGGAAGTTCTTTAGAAGGCGCTGCTGCCCACCTTCTAGTATTTTTTCCCTTTGTCGCCTCTTACGACACCCACGGGATGATATGGGGAGATGCAATTCTAACCCGGCACCTCACGGGGCTATTCTGTTCATCTTCACTAAATTAATTGAACAATACATGAACACATAATATTGGTACAAAATGTGTTTCTTCGAGAATACTTTTATCTGGCAATATTATTTCCTGTCATCCTTTTTATAGTTTAATTAGTGGCAACATTCCAGTGGCAAAATCGTGTGGTTATTCATTTAATTTTCACTAACGATGCAAATGATTTATGGTTGCTGTAATATATCTCTGGCCGCTATATAATATTCTATATTAGAGAAACGGATTGACAACTAAATAATTAGTTTTTTATAAATCTAGATTAGTTATTTAAAATGGGGTTTTTGATGATATACCATAACGGTACCTACTTCTGTCGGTTGTAATTGTGAATCGTTTATGATTGTTTAAGTATCTTTATGAAACATTGGATATAATATTTTGGGTAATCCATTTTTGCAACGCAAAAGGCCCACCGGTTGATATACTTTTGCCTATTCACGTTTAAACAGCGCAGAATACATAGGATGGTTTTGGCGGAAATTTATTGCCCTCACGAATATCGGGGTATATGTCATGGGAGCTTGGATGGTGTCGCTAGCTTGCGGTCAATATGACCCTCTATAGTCTATACGAGCGGCGCCTATGTGCACTTCTTAGTTGCCTAACAGATACCAAGTGCATTATGTGCTTTGGGCTCTTGTATTAAACGCCTGATTGTTCTGTGGGAATCTATAAAACTTGGACGATCACAACAAACTGTAGGACAAGAGTTATTTACATAGGTGAGAGCTAAATAGGTGGGAAAAAAGAAGCGACACTCGGTCACGGAAATGACTTATTGAGTACTTGGTGATGGCATATCCCTCGGATACCTGTTATATCCCTTTCTAGGTTAAGCATGTTTATACCATCTTCGACCACATATGAAGCGCTTGTAGAAGTTTACTTAGCTGTTCTTAACCGTTCAGCAAAGTTAAGCGACGTCACCCGCGGTCATAAGTTGGATAGGTGACCGCTATTGACATTACTACTGAGCGCTTCCGTGCTTCGGAGGGCATATTAAGCCGTCGGTTGTTGTCTAAGGATGGAAGTTGTTAAAGCATGGTGGTAGAGCATTTTGCGAATGCCCGCCTGGCTAGCTACCACCCTCAAGCAGAAAATCTGTCGCCAAGCACCTAGCGGTGAGTTCCTGCAGCTGTCCTTGAGAGGCAGTACTTCTAGGTTATCCTGAACCACATCTTCGACAACATCATCACTTACCATCAGGTGAGATGGTGGTCAAATACTAAATTATAAGAAATTTATAATGAAGACTTCCCGATCTAAGTTTTGCCTCCTATAACATATTTGGAGCGTTTTTTTTTCGACGTTTGGCTTATTATTGAGTTTCTTTTTCAGGACACAAAACTAGTGATAGAAAGGTATAAGTCTGGCTTCGTGCCCCCTGAAGACTTCCAGTTCGAAGCCGCGTCAGGCGGCGACACCACCGACTCGGTGACGAGGCATCACCCCCACAACCACCTCACGGCCGCGAGGGGAACGGTCTCTGGGAAACGAGACAAGAAACGAACAGGCCTCCTCGCCATATTTAGCTCCAATAAGGTGAGCTCACAAGTGTCAAAGAGTCTATTTCCTTACTCAAAATATATCTAATGAATTGGTGGTGGTGATATGAATGTTTAAGAAAAATGTGACGAGCTTAAACTCGATGGGCTAGTAGTAGCTATTCAAGGGTTACCTTGCCTTTCCACCTTCTAGCTCCATCATCAGATCATCATGTAGGTATTCTCATCCAAATTACGCGCAATCGCCAAGTTTAAAGATTATACAACAATAGGGAAGTAAAGGAGTGCATTAAGTTCCAAAGATTCCGTAAATTAAAAACAGTTCGCCATCATATAAGTTTATTCAAAGAGGTTTGGTACAGTCTGCTCAAAAGTGGACCAATTAAGATTCAGATAATGTATTGCTTCTATATAATAACATAGTAAGTAGTACAAGTTGTTGTAATATTAGACGCCTGTGGGGTGCTGGGCTAGAATTGTGGGGTGCTTGGCCACTCATATCTTCGCATGGGAATTGTAAGAGGCGACGTAAGAAAAAAACAGATGGTGGGCAGCAGCGCCTTGTAAAGAACTGCGATCCCCAAGACGCCTGCCACTCGTGGGGTTTATGGAAGGGGTATTGTTCACGCTGTAATCTTGGCATAAAATAGGTGTCTTCGATATTAAGACCGAAGTCACATATTCAATTTGTTTGTCTCGTCCATGGAATATGAATGCATTACGTTAATGGTTACTAAAAAGGTATAATATAACTATAATGCTAGCAGAATTTTGCTAAATGGTGACATCCTATCGCGGTATTAAAATTTAAAATGTTTCTTTTTTATTTATTGCCTTTAGTGGTCAAATGTCTGTAAAATCGAATAAACATCATGACACGTTGAGACTACAAGTCACGATGTACACATTCAAATTAGAAAAAATGAGGCTATACGACTAAATAAAACATTCTCCTATTGCAAAACTTTTGAGATGAAGACTTACGATAGTACCTTCCGTAAGACTTTCTATCATAATACTCTGTGGAAAAACTAAGTAGATACCTGCTATTCAGCAAATCAATACAAAACTCACGAAACTAATAAAAATTGTGTCATAGGCAATGAACTGTGGTATCTCAGAAGAGCAGACATTCACTTTTCCTTTTGTTGCCTGGGTGACACAAAATATATTGACAAATCGATACCTAAAAAGAAACTTGTTTATTTTATTGCCAGGTTTAGTAAAGCGTGAATCGCCATTTTACTGTGTCAAGGGCTTTGGTTTTTCTCGGTTGGGGGTTTCCATTTTAAATAAAATATAGTATATTTGCTTACAACGTGACTTGCCGCGATGCTTATTTATTTTTCCTTAACTATACACTGTAGTTTCTTGCACATTCATAGGAACATAACATTTGAATACAAACAAGTTATGTTCATTACGAGTTACTCAAGTTTTTTTGCGGCAATAACCTCTGGCGTCTAATCAAATTGACCTTATCGGATTATGATGAGTTATTAAATTTTTAAATTATATGAATGTGAAAGATTAGTTATCTGATAGTTTTTTATTACTCGTTTTGGAGCTCTGTCTGCATAAATTATCCTATACAGCTAAATCCTATAGAACAATTTTTTATTATCATTTTATGGTTGTTGGGACTGCTTGCTAGACATACACGAGGCTTTTAAAATGTAAAATCACCACATTCTTCCGAGTTGAGTCAGATATATTATACCTACAAGCATGGTGAATGGGATTGTTTATTATTTACTTACGTATACGATATCTACGTTATATTAAAAATATATTTTGCTTTATTACAATTATTATTTGAACAACTGGCGTATGGATCTTGGCTTTAACACATATTTGTTGTATGAATCAATTATTGTTTGCTCTGAAAACACCTTGAATATGCCACAGTGTAAACAAATAGTGGGGTGATATTGCAGATTAATTATTGTAACATTCATTATTATTGGTCAAATCGCATGTGACCCACGAGTTACCATTTATTTTAAGAGGATTTATCAGACCTGTGGTGATGTATGGATCTGAATTATGTTTGGCAACTAAAGAGTCAGGTGAAGGGAGATTAGACAGCAGTGATGGCTCAGTGGCACTGGCTATGGACTGCCGCGCAGCAGGTTCATGGTTCGAATCCCGCCCAGAGCTTGAGCTTCACCGCATGGTGGAAGGGCATTTTGCGAATGCCCGCCTGGCTAGCGACCACCCTCAAGTAGAAAATCTGTCGCCAAGCACCTAACGGTGTGTTCCGGCAGCAGTCCTTGAGAGCCAGTGAAATTTCAGGCACATGAGACTTAACACCTATGTCTCAAGGTGACGGGCGCAGTGCAATTCGTGACTTGTGACGAAATGCATCTGTTATAGGCAGAGGTTAGTCCGCTTAACATCAGGTGGGCCTCGAGCTTGTCCCGTCAAAATAACATTAAAAAAAAAAAACTGACAGAGATGCGAAATATTAATGTTTAAAAATGATATATTTATTATAACTTAAATAGATAAGATTAGTATCGTTCCTAATGTTTTCCATTCAAATGCATGTATGCGTGTGTCATACTCATGTATTTGAGAGAAAACTTGACAGATAAGTTAACTAGCGTAGTGTAGGCATGTCATGTGGCTTGTTGAAAAACATACAATAACCATACAACAAACAGAAGAAGATTGAAAAATGTGAATGGATTGCGTGAAGAATGACATTTTTATGAGAGGATATTACTGAGATAATAAAAGAGATGAAAATGGATGAAAAGCACATGTTGTGCAAACTCCGCTAAGCCTAAGCATTGCAAGAAGTCTTATTGCTCTGTTGCTAGCTAAAATCTAATTTTGTAAATCTGTTAGTAATCTAGATATTATCATGGAATATATGACAATATTTATATAAAGTAGGGAGCGTAGTAGTGCGATTCTGTTAAAATTTCCCGAAAATTATAAAATACAGCATCTAATCGATGAATTGGCAAAGAGTTGGTTGAATTGGGGCAGTTTTAATTCCGATAGTATAGAGTCGCTTTATCCATAGCATTTCGTGGGAAATATAGAAAGTGTGCTGTACTGTTAATATAGTAATTAAAATAAAAGAGAGTGACAATATATTATACGCAAGCCTAAGCGAATAGGATTCCATAGACAAGCTCCACTGTTTAAGTTTTACACTGTGACCATACGCCAGTTATATTTATTTGTGTATG
Source organism: Plagodis pulveraria (assembly GCA_963890685.1). Classification (NCBI taxonomy): domain Eukaryota; kingdom Metazoa; phylum Arthropoda; class Insecta; order Lepidoptera; family Geometridae; genus Plagodis; species Plagodis pulveraria. Next base: position 25,877,831 of record OY982950.1, on the reverse strand, counting down.
TTGGAGGTACTAATTTGTTTTTGTATTTCAACTCCCCGTTCGATCCCCACCTAACAATGGGTACAATTGATATAATATTGGCTGTCGACGGCGTTCACGAAAAATGTAAGTTAACCCGAGGTGGCTGGGGACGTGACTAGTAAAACTAGTAACATAGCATGACTCATTCCTTTTACTTATCAAACAATGCACTTGTTGTTATGCAATTATACATTTTTATCTATTATGACAACATTGTTATTTATATTTTATTATAACTTTAATTAACTTTAACACATTATTATTGTGCTTTACTTGTAAACGATGGTATCAGCACGTGTTTTTAATATGTACGTTATATTTTATGCTGTCAATAAAAGAGGTTGGAAAATTATGACACAGAAAATTTGGATACAGTTACACTGTTATCGCTGTTGTCTTATATCTTATCCCTCTTACGTAATCCAATCGTTGCATAAATTTTCCAAACGTAAAATAGTGTAAAAGGAAGCTTTATGCATAATTATACAACGTTTGTATAACGTTATACAATGATTGTAAGTAAGGGGTTTTGGGTGGAGATTTCACAGATAAAACCTTACGACACTTAGATCTTAGACCACCTACGTCTAATTCAAGCCTAATTATACCTTCGTTTACAAGTAAAGCTAATCATACAACACAACATGAACCGCTACATTTTTACTTTGCGTATTGGACTCTCCTCTATAGCGGTGGTGTCTACTACCTTTTTTAATTTTGTATCTGTTTGCTTCCCGTCTCCGCCGCCTAACGCTTTGGCGCAGAAGATTGTCGAGGCGTGCAACTCGATCAAGGTCAGTGTCGCGAGACGGCTCACTGGTGTTTCTGTAAACTGTGTAGTGACTCAGTGGGGTAATTAGGTTTTCGGGGCACGTATAGGTCGTGCAGCACCACAGATTTATTACTAATTGCATTACATGATATATGTGTGAACGGCGTTTGAAGCGTTCATACGAAACATCTTAGAAATCATAGTGCACCAAAATTATCTTTTTGGAGACTTACAAGTACTTTGTTGAGTATGCTAAGTTTTTGTGTTTATTTTGTGAATTAAATATATGTATAATATTAAAAAATGTTAAATTAATATTTTTTAAAGAAATAATATTAAACCACATTCAAAGTATTCTAAAGTCCAATGAATATGTCATCACTTTTAGAAATAAAATGTAAACGCGTGTGCCTCATAATTAGTTGGGAGAATTCCATTATTTAAAAAAAAAAACAGTATCTACCTATAGTGTTCTATAAAGCCATTCTAAAATGATTTTCCTGTATACATGATGTTGTTAATAAATACAGCTACGATATGTTGACCAGTCTGTTATCACTATTTATAAGAACGTCAATACTAAATTGCCTCCGATACATTTACAGAAGCATCAAGTTTACCGTCCGCATATTTAGCTTTGCTTCACCTAACAATCTGCTTGCACGGCCTATCATCTCTTCCACTTTCAGCGCACTCCGATACCAACTTTAATACCGTGTGATAATGTTCTAAACGACATATTGTGCTTTTGTGTTAAATTTTATTGTGACTTATTGCGATTTTTGTGATTAATTATAACATTTGTTTTTTAATCCTTAATCGAATTAGTAACTTTATGAACAGGTGAACACTTTTAGAACAAAGTTTGACACCGATTACTGTGTTGATGTGAATGATAATGAGGGCTAACATTGTCAGATTTAATTGATCTAGTGGTTAAGTCGACATTGGACCTATTCGTAAGGACCCATTCGAAATGTGCCTTATTCTGAAAATGTCCTACATAATTGAAAAATGCCATATATTTTTGAATGCCACATGTTTGTTATAAATATTTATTCATAAAGACTTTTAACCATACTATACACCGCACCTAAAGTTATATTAATTCAAATTAAACCAGATAATAAGGAATAAAGAATGGTAAAGCGAAGTATACATTTTTATTGTCTTAAAATATAGCACTCGGAACTTTGTTCGGGTCTACTCACGCCAAAATAAGCCTTTTTTATTAACCTTTTTACGACTTTTCTTCCAAGTTTCATCGGTCTGGGTCACGACTCAAATAAGAAATAAAAGTTATGAAAGCGAGCGTTTACTAAGCTTGGGTACCTACTCTGAGAAATCAACGAGCGGAAGTTAATGAGTGATATTTTAAATATTTGCTTGTGATAAAGTGAGACTTGTTAGCCCTTATTATAAATCTATGTTTGAGTGATGGTGATCGGGTGTTGTTTGAGATCTGACAATAATAATAGTAAGACATCACAGTATGTTAAATATTGCATTTGGATTTCAGAATAACATGTCTACGGATGGAAAGGAGGATTATTCAGACTTGCCACCAAATCAAAAGAAAAAGAAATTACAAGCTAAGGTGCTAGAGTTAAGTAAACAAGTGAGTATTTTACATTTTGACTTTATAGGGTCCTTAGTGTCGCGCTTTGACGCAGTGCTACCATAATCGATACTGATACATAATAGCTTTAAGTGAGGCGAGATGTCATTCTCATAGAGATGCGTCAGAAGTATGAATATTTAGGATGAGATGCTTCTTACAATCGGTACGAAACATAATGTATTAAAATGGTGCAAACAGTCTATCGGTATTAATTAAGAGGAGACCAAAAATGGCGTATTTTCTTAAGAACTTAAATTGCTTTATTTTTGCAAAAAGAACACGAACAGCTCTACATAAAAGCGTCTAAAATCAGAACTTCCGCTGTATGCAATCGTTAATTATAGGTTAATTATACCTAATTGAATAAAAAAAAACAGACTATGAGTCCTCGGCTTTGAAGTCTTGTGAATCCAAATTTCGAACACTAGGTTCGAACAGTAGGTTCAGTGTTATAATTTGTCCGACTAGAGTCCGTTGTAAAGTGTTTTATTGTTGTGGTTGATATGTTTCAGGTAGCGCAGGAACAAGCCGCCATGGAAGGCCTAATGAAAATGAAAGGTGTATACGAAAGCAGTCCGGCGTTAGGGGACCCCATGACTGTTGAAGGTAATATATATTATCAGCAAAACGAAAATACCTTTCCAAATGTTTGTATACACCGTGTCCCAAAATTCAACGATAAGCCGGCATCGGTGCATGGACCTACTCATGACTACTCGGGAAAAAAAAAAAAAAAATTATAACTCTTTTTTTTTTTAATTACAGAGACTTTTATAAAGTTGCGCCAACTTTTAATAAAACTTGCCATGGTAGTGTCCATACTTTTTTTTTTAACCCAGACTATAGTGCATAGAATGTTAAAATCTATGAAAATTATAAGAAAAATTTTTTTTTTTACTGATTTTTGTAAAATAAGTACAGACTTTCTGTAATTTTAAAGGATTGTGGTAGATAGCCGTCCTTCTTAGGTTGCTAATGCACAAAAAATATGTCAAAAATTGTGGTCATGGTAGTTGAAAATAGCATAATGGGTATCGAATATCGATGAAATTTATAAAAGTCTCTGTAATTAATAAAAAAAAACAGTTATAATTTTTTTTTTTTTCCGAGGAGTCATGAGAATGTCCATGCACCGATGCCGGCTTATCGTTGAATTTTGGGACACGGTGTATATCAACAAGATATTATTATAACAAATTTTTTCGAAAATTTAAGGTAACGTTACAGTTTTGACTAGTTTTCTTAATGGCATTTGCCTTTCGAATTGGTAGGGTGAAATTAAAAAAATAGATCTATAGATAACACGCTTTTAAAATTATTAATACTAGTTACAAGAAAGATTAAAATATCTTAAAAATAGTACAATCGGCGGCCTTATTGCTACGCAGCAATCTCTTCCAGGCAACCGTAGGCTGAATAGATACATAAGTACATTATGATACAAGTGTGGTATGTTGATCATTACACACGAGGTGGTATAGCTTTATCTTTTTTATTGCAATAATAATGTGAATAAGAAGGTTTATAAACTCACTTAACCTTCTATAGTTTTACTTGAGTAGGTAAAAAACTCTTTGGTTTGTTTTATATTAAAAAAAAAAAAAAACTGCAATCTCCTTGGAGAAAAGTGTGGAAAAGTTGTTTTATTTTTCTATATAAAACACAAGTGCGGTAAAGAATAAAAAAGCACGCGTGCCTAATAGACTACATTATGACACTAAAATCGGTGCATATAAAGGCCCGTTACGAGCAAGTGTGTTGAAATAGTACGTTATGATACGAGTGCGGAAAGTTAATTATGTCAGTCGAGGCTACGATATTGTTAAGTCGAACTTAAGGCTCACCTACAGCCTAATCCCTCAGGATTATGAGACTTTTTCAACACCCTTGCTCGTAAAATGAGCTTTATTATATCATTCTTAGGGCCATAAACCGAACTATAACACCCTCGTGCATAATAATATTATACACTAGTGCATAATAGAATTATCCCTACAAAGTTAAGTTAGTGCGAGTAAACCGAGCATTTTCAATTTAACCGGGTAATACAGATTTGTAACATCAAAGAGGTTTATATGTAATCAACTGTCATACATTTGCCGCGCGCAAAAAAAAAATGCGCTCTGTTTTCCATAATTTTCTTTGTGTTGTTTGTATCGCATTTGTGCAATATACATTTTTTTTCCTCGCAAGGGTGTGGAAAAAGTGCGTATGAAACTCGTTTCATACGTCTCAACTTGCTCATTATATACTCGGCTGATTTACGCCTTCGCCTACGGCTCAGGCTGCAACACACAGCATCGTGTATAATGACCAACTTAGCTCACTTGTATCATAATCTACTATTATGCCTCAGCCTTAGGCTCGCCTAAGAGTTGATCTGTTATTATAGGCTTCGGCCTGTTGGAATAATTGAAGTAGACGTTTGAAAAACAAAGGCCCATATTACTGGTAACTTATCGCATCATAACGCCAACAGAAAAGAGGTTCGTATCTTTTTTCGTATTAGTCGGATAAGTGATTGGTATCTGTAAATGTGAAGGTAAGAAACCTGGGTTTGTTTTTCCAAGGATAATAAATATAAAATACTGTAACCTCCTAAACTGGATGGTAAAAAGCACGTGTGCGGAATAAAGCACATTTATATACAGGTGACGCCAACGTAATAGAGCCTTCACGAGCTAGTGTGTTCAATATGATACTTCAAAAATAACGTTTCACGGTCATCAGCAAATCTCATATTTGAAGTTTTAAATAGTACTGAAAATCCATAAATGAATAGATCGCTTGTGTTGTTATTTGATGGTTTGGACTTCATGGGTTTAAAATTTGGAAATACATATAATAATGCTTACCTATTGCTTGTGCATTAAAGTATCACATCCAACATGCCTGCGCCGTGAACATGAGTTCTCGATTCCTTTAGATCTTGTGCAAATCTTGTCGATTAGTTTTCGATGCGCCTCCCTATGTCGTCCGATCAGCGAGTTGCAGTGGCTTGCTAGAAGTTTTCCCAAGATTACTATTGGCCACCTGAAATCGTCATGTAAAAATTGGCTGGGCATATGGCCATATGCCCAATATATGCCATATGCAATTTTACTTACTTTACAGCTGTTTGGTCAGCCTTTGACCACTATCCCACCCGTTTATTTAGTTATTGACGGGCTTCGTCTATAATAAAACTAGTTCTCAAGGACAACAGCTGTAACACACCGCTAGATATTTTTTATTTAATTTTCTATTTGAGAGTGGTAGCTATCTATGCGAATATTCGCTAAATGGCATACTGTATCAGCCGGATTGTCCACTGATGAACACAGTCTTCCCCATTAAAAGGGGGTTTGCCATAATCCACACGCTTGGCAGCCGTCTTGGGGATCGCAGTTTTAAGATATCAGTTACTCAGAAAGCGCTGCTAGTAGTAGCTGCTCTTTAGTCGCCTCTTACGGCACCCACAGGTAGCAATTTCACATAAAAAGATGTTCTAAACTGTAATGAATTCCACAGGACAATTGAACGAGTGTTGCGACAAGCTGAAGAAGCTACGAGCGCAGTTGAACAAATACGAGGAGTTGCTCGCGGAGGCGAACAGTCAAGTGAGCGCGCCCACGCTGCATCCGCCCGCGAAGACTAACGGAGCGCCGCCGCCGCAGGCGACCAGGTAATATAAAACAATTTTAAATATATTAAATAAAAAAGAAAACAGAAAACTACCAGTACTTGCTCACAGGGGTAACCGAGGCTTCTGTACCACCGCACAATACATTGCTCTGGCCACTCGGAGACATAATTACGTCTTGTTTTAGAGTAATTTCAATTGCTACAGATACTGTGTTGCTTCACCTCAACACAGGATTGTTTGCACACTACTCCTGCAAAGTATAAAATCTAACCTTGTGGTGGCAGCTGACCACATCACTTACCATCAGGTGAAATTGTGGTCAAATGCAAACATACCAGAAAAAAAATGTACATGAGAGAATCTTTCTTCTTATTAGAAATACGAATAAATCATTTTCGGAAGTTGTTCAATACCTCAATCAATTGTTTACAAAAACATCATTAGAGACTGAACTGAATTTGAAGCAGTGATGGGTCAGTGGCATTGGCTATGGACTGCCAGCAGGTCCATGGTTCGAATCCCGCCGCTGGCTTGAACTTCACCGCATGGTGGAAGGGCATTTTGCGAATACCCGTCTGGCTAGCGATCACCCTCAAGTAGAAAAACTGTCGCCAAGCACCTAACAGTGTGTCCCGGCAGCTGTCCTTGAGAGCCAGTAAAATTACAGACACATGAGACTTAACAACTGTACATCTCAGTGTGCAATTCGTCGTTGATGAAATGCATCTGTTATAGCAGAAGTTAGTCCAGTTAACTTCAGGTGGGCCTCGGGCTTGTTCCGTCACAATAACATAAAAAAAGATTCGCAGTTAAACATGCTCATATATCTATAAAGAATTCGTTATTTCCAGCATCGGTTCAAACAATAGTGAATCACTATCACGGTCGGCATCCGAGTCGTCAGTTAGTACAGGCACCGGCACTAACGTGGTGACAGCGCGCGCGGCCGGCGGCTCGCCCGAGTCCGGCCTCGGGGGGGAGCTCGCCGCTGCGCACCACGAACACGCCAACGGGGACCACGACCATGACCATGAAAATGAACACGAGCAAGAGTCGGACTTCGACAACTTCTACTACTGCGAGCCTGATCTACAGCCTGTGGGGTACTGCAAGGCGTTGTACGCGTTTGAAGGTAGGATACCCAATGGTCTTACAGTTTTACTTAGCAGTTGTCTATGAAAGGATTTTTGGGTCAAACGTATAGTACTGGTTAGTCTCAATCGTGGGCTCGTAGAGTCAAGACCTCCTGAGGATGCTTCGTTTAGAAGCGAAACGCGTCGAATACTCTTCCGGTTTGGCTGCGTGGCGTTTGTGACGTCACGTCGGCTTAATAGGAAATTAGGCGGAATTGTCACTAGATATATATCATTTTTATAAAGATTTTTTAAGTGTTTTATTAAATAATTAATTAAATGTTTTCTTAAAATACCTTTAAAATATTTGTTATTATTAAAAATGGATTTCCGCAAAGTAACGCCTGAATCTATTCATTATCTTATAGTACTGGATCTAGTTAGCCGAATGCATCCTGGTCGTTGGGGAAGTACAGAATACCGAGATCATTCTCAGGGAGGTGGCTCAGTTTAGTGAACATGCGGAAACCTTAGGAGGACATCATGTACCCCTACGGTTCTGGCTTCCGATCAAGCACAATATACTTGTGCTTTTAGCAAAAGCCTTATTAAAAAAATTTCTATGCAAATTGGTTTTACTTGCGCTTGCCGGACTCGCACTTGGGTGGTATTTATTATCTGTTGTTTATTTAAGAGTTTATTGTTTGTTGTATAAGCACACCATGCTTGAAGCTTTCTTCGTTAAAAACGAAAATATGACGACGATATAAAACGATAATAAAACGACGTGTTAGCGTTTTAAGAAAAGAAAAGAAAAAGTAAAACAAAAATCTTCTTTCGGTCTGTTCTGTTCTAAGTTCTATTTACCACGTCTTCATTTACAATCATGTGAAATTGTAGGGTAGCCTGAAAGTATTAAAAGAACATTTTACCAACATAAACAGTTTGAGGAAGCAGTAGCTATACTTCCTATGAAATTGTTCTTCTATAATATCATGCTGTCTTCGAAATATCACGCTAACGTTGACCATATACAAGTATATAAATTTAGACGTCTTGGAAATCGCAGAGTTACAGTTTTTTAGAAGGCGTTGCTTCCCACTAGCTCATATTTATCCCTCGGTCGCCTCTTAGACTCACACAAGACGATATGCGGGTGCAATTCTAGGCCGGGCTTCCCACGGGTTCCTAAAGTAACATTGTAATTTTACAACGAAGTGAACACTAGAATACTCGTTGTTTCCAGGTATAGGCAGCGGTTCGACGATGCGGATGGAGTGCGGAGAGCGACTACTGGTACTGGAGACGGATGCGGGCGACGGGTGGACGCGCGTGCGGAGACATCACACGCGCGAAGAAGGATTCGTGCCTACAACGTACATAGCGACCACGCTCTATGCGGACGCACTTAACAATTGAATGGTACGCCTTGAAGGGACATTATTTTTAAAAGGTTGAAGTTTTTGTTCAAGCGCTCGTAGCGTTGCTTACTTGACCCCTGGCATTAGCAGGACAATATGGATCTATTTATTAATGAAATTCTATTGTTCAAATTATCTATAAAGCGCATGGATTAAACGATCAACTACTATGTGTGACCGCAAGTGGCATTACTACTTAACGTGCATGTGCTTCAGAGGTTACGTTAAGGCATCGGTCCCCGTTGTTGTCTTGGGAGCATGGTGCTAGGGCATTGCGTGTACCTTCCACACTTAAGTAGAAAATCTGTCGCCTAGCACCTAACTGTGTGTTCCGGCAGCTGTCCTGGAGAGCCAGTAATTCTATGTTAGCCTGAATAACATCTTTGACCATATGATCACTTACTATCAGGAGAGATAGTGGTCAGAGGCTAGCCTATCAGCAATAAATAAATAAAAAGGGTACCACTCCCAAAGGGCGAGACGGAGCCCTATTAATAATACTCCTTTCCAGGTTATAGCCAATATAACTCACAAAACTTACTTATAGTTTAATAAAACTGTATTTTTTTATTGCTTTGGTTAGTCTTTGACCACAGTCTTACCTTATGGTATGTATGTGATGGTGTTGTAGAAGGTGTAAACAGGTTTCACCTAGAATTACTGGCGCTCTAGGACAGCTAACGGAATACCATTATGTGCTTGGCGATAGATTTTCTAGTTAAGAGTTATCTAGCCAGGCGGGTATTTTTAAAATGCCCTACCACCATGTTATGCGATGAAGCTTCAGCCCGTGGCGGAATTCGAACCACGGACCTTTTCTGTAGAAGTCCACATCATCATCACCATCAGCCGGAAGACGTCCACTGTTGAACAAAGGCCTTCCCTTTAGAACGCCACAAAAAATGGTTATTAGTCGTTGTACCGAGACTTTAACGATGTCGTCAGTCCACCTATCTAGAAATGCTTTGAAGCGCTCGTAGCGAAGTTTACTTAGCTGTTCTCAACCGATCAGCAAAGTTAAGCAACGTCGCGCGTGGTCATGAGTTGGATGGGTGACCGCTAGTGACATTACTACTGAGCGCTTCCGTGCTTCGGAGAGCACGTTAAGCCGTAGGTCCCGGTTGTTGTCTTAGGATGGCAGTCGTTATAGCATGGTGGTAGGGCATTTTGCGAATGCCCGCCTGGCTAGCTACCACCCTCAAGTAGAAAATCTGTCGCCAAGCACCTAACGGTGTGTTCCGGCAGCTGTCCTTGAGAGCCAGTACTTCTAGGTTAGCCTGAACAACATCTTCGACGACATCATCACTTACCATCAGGTGAGATAGTGGTCAAAGGCTAACATATCAAGCATAAAAAATAAAAAAAAAACATAGTCATGCGTGATAAGCGTATCGTTTATCTGTTTTACAAAGTCATGATGTTAAACACTGTCTTTTTTAATCATTTAGTCAAGTCAGTTCATAACTTTACAAGGATGGACCCTGATGAATATTCAATGTTACTGTACCATTGTTGCAGATTGACCGCTGGCATAGATATAAGCGGTGCGGGTGTAATTAAGCCGAAGTGCCGACTGACCTGATGAGATTCGCGACGTGATTGTGACCTGAAGGACACGTGCAATCGCGCCTATACGCATTCATTTACTCGACTCTAGACTACTTTGGAAATAACGCTATGTTTCGCGCGGGAATACACAACTAATAGACAAACTTAGTCGAGATTCACGATTACTATATAGATCTTTCCCGCTTTGAATTAGAATCGTTGTTTTAGATATACTATTAGGGCGTTCGGATAGCCTATCGGTGCCAAAAATAACACTCACATACGCTAAAAACGATCACACGGGCCGTTCGTTTTGGGACTTCGTGAGCAAAAATATCGTTTTCGCTCACCGTTCGGATAGCTTTGAAAACGCTACAAATGACAGAGAAAAGTGATATTTTTGACCCATGTCTTGCCGTGGGATCGTTGTGATCGTTTTTTGACAACTGCTGTTTTGACAGTTGTATTTGGCGCGATTGAAGAGTTTCACAAGTTTTATAAATAAGTAACTATCAGAAGCCATTAACAAAGAAATAATAATAATATAGGTACCTACTTTTTGTTAATTTTAGAGATTGATTCCATGTTTCGTACTGTGCAAAATTGTTAAAATATTGTCGGTTGTCAAAGTATGTTTTAAGCCGTTCGGATAGCATGCAGTAATTGGTGGTCAAAAATAGCAAAAGCTTCTATCCGAACGCTGAAACACAAATGCCACTTTTGAAACTGCTACAAACGCAATCGAGCCAAAACGAACGCCCCTAAAGTAATATTTAAACATTGTGAGATATGCCTTAAATTACACTAATTGTGTTAATGATAATAAAATAGAATTAAAGTATGTCGAGAGATCTGATTGTAAGTGTATTTAAAACTTTAAAACCAAATACGATTATCCATTGTTGTAAATTTTCACGTTATAGTTGTGCTGTTGTTGGGAAAACCCCGTCCATATGGCCAGGATTGCCACGTGAACACAAGCCTTTTTAGTATGTATTAGTATGTTCACAACTTGGACTTAGGGTTAATGCGTGATTGATAAACGTGTCTCTTCAAATCTTTCCCACCGCGCGAAACATAGGCGTAAGATGGCTTGTAGATGGTCATACTAGCATCAGTTCAATTTATCAATCAAGATTGATATAAAAATAAAATTGTATCTAGTATTAAAAACGTTTCTTCGTTGCTCCGTCTTATATTACAATTTTCTTCGTCAATCTTGAATCATTTCAGTCCATGATTGGTGTCAAATTATGACTGTTATTGTGATTATAATGATGGATTGAACTGATGCGAGATTGATGTTGTATTCGAATATTGTAAAACTATACATAGTGGAGTATTCTTGAGGCCTACTTGTATACAATATTGTTTATACAGTAACGTATGATAAACATTTTAGTATTCTTAAGTTATCATAACAAGTATGATAGCATTATTTTTTTATATCGGAGTCTTTTTTTATTCAGGCCATTATTGAACAAAATGGAAAATTCATAATAACATTCCATGATCTAATTTATTGTGTATATTGTTGGATATATTACATACATATTTTCATGTATGATTTATACCTTAAAGTTAAATGTAATATTATGTAATTTGTCAAGATCTTCATTGTGCCAGCTTTTATATTTTTCGTTATTAAGATTTTTTTCGTACTTATGATAGTTGTTATCTTGCTTTTATGTGATTGTGCCGTTTTTTAATGAACACGGTCGTAGCTAGGGATTAGGTGTCAAGCAACTGCCAAGCTAAGTCGTTAATATTGATTTGTGGAAAGTTCGTATTTCGGCTTTTGCTTCATCGCTGAGATTCATATTACATATTAGTAATAATCCTTGTATTTTTCTTTTGTATTAGGGTATAAATGTTTGTCGTTATCGCCAGTCTCTAGCTACGAGACCCGAAACTATGTGGAATTCGAAATAACTAAACTTCTGTAATTTGTAAACTTCACCAATATCTTAAAATTATACCGCGCATTAAAGTTTATATTATTTTAAATAAATAATATAAACTTTAATAAAAGTGTGAATATATTCCTAAAAATATATTCATAGTTTAAACTTGTATAATATTTAAACTTTACCAATATCTGAAAATTGTGCCGCATATTCAAGTTATACTATTAACAATGGAATTACAGAACCAATTAAATAGACCCAAAACTATATGGAATTCAAACTTCAAACTTGTGTAATGTGTGATTATTAGCAATACATATCTCAAAACTATACCGTATATTAAAATTTCTATTATAAATAATAAAATTACAGAACCATTAAATGGACCCAAAACTAATTGGAAATTCAAACATTAAACTTGTAGAATATGTACTCTTTTCATATCTCAAAATTGTACTGCATATTCAAGTTTATATCATTAACAATGGAATTATGAAACCATTAAATACACCTAAAAATATATGGAATTCAATTAAACTTGTACAATATGTAAACTTTTAATATATCAACATTTTATCGCATACATAAACGTTTATATTATTTATAATATAATTACAGAACCATTAAATACACCTAAAAATATATGGAATTCAATTAAACTTGTACAATATGTAAACTTTTAATATATCAAAATTTTATCGCATACATAAACGTTTATATTATTGATAATATAATTACAGATACATTAAACAGACCTAAAACTATATGGAATTCAAACTTAAAACTTGTACAATATCTAAAATTTATCAATATCTCAAAACTATACCGCATATTCAAGTTTGTATTATTAACAATGAAATTAAAGAACCGTTACACGTAATGATTTAAATAATATCGCCAGTCCCTAGCTAGCTACGAGGCCCAAAGTGATATGGAATTTGAAATAACGTTTAACTTGTATATTATGTAAAATTTTACCAATATCTCAAAACTATACCGCATATTCAAATTTATATTATTATCAATGGAATTATAGATCCAGTTACACGTAATGTATTATAAATAAAACAGTAGATATTGAATTTATGTAGTTATAATGCTAGCTAAATTTCATGACTAGCCAATGCTATTTTTGAGACGTTGCTGTATGCCGAAATCGCGTAACTACAATGTATTTATATATATAGGTGGAGAAGGATGAATGTATGGAAATGATTTTCTTATAAAAATAAACTATATTGAGGACTTAAGTATTTGTTTAATTTTTCGCTTAAATTAAATAGGTTTAAGCTACTCGTCGAGTTACAGTCATGGCGGAAAAATTGGAGGTCGTTTGCTGATTTCGGAGATAAGGAAGATGCCAAAAATCCGTACCTATATTTTTTATTTTATTTAATATACAAATATAACTATAGAAAAATAATTGAATAGCTCTCGTAACGAGCCCATTTCTTTTAAGCAAATTAACAATTTTCATCCATTTTCTAAGTTGATGCTTCAAGAGCAGAGCACCCTTATTATTAGATTTCATTTCATTTGATAACCCTATAAATGTTCTTGATTGAGTGAGAAAGGCATCATGAATTACATCTCAAGAATAAGAAGTAGCCTAAGATGCTGGTTTTGGTTATGTTCCAAACCGGTAAACATCAAAACTACATCTTATGTTATGATCGATATCAACTTTGGGATGCATTTTTTTTTCTGCATTTTTGATTAACCAGCCTAAGTGTATATTGGAGAAGGGTTTCACCATTTTTTCCCACTGGTGGGTCCATAGTATAACCATGTGTACACCATGGGCCCGTAGTCCCGAATAGTGGCACTAAAATTGGGGAATATAATCTGCATATTAAAAAAAAAGTAGTACTGCATAACTAGCAGTAACTCGAAAGAAAAAATCGCCCGCATTAATTATATCAGTCTGTACATTACATATGAAATTCCATCTCTTCGGTATGACTGCTGGGAGATACTGCCGGTAAATGTAAGGTAATTATGTTTATATCGTTATGTCTCAAATATTATTACACAGTAGTATCAGGAAAATGAGCGCTCAAATCAAAGCGTGACCTATGTTAACGCTGCAGAATCGGAAGTAGTTTTGCAAACAAATACAAATATTACAAATATACGAGAGGAAAAACTCAAGTCATGTGCGAGATTCGAACCCGCGGCCATCCACCCCTTTAGCCGGGGTATGCTCTAACCAATTGAGCTAACATGACAATGACGTCTTAACTAAATTTTTTCCTATTGTTCTTTTAACCATCGTATTGGGATGGAGCGACATCTATAGTACAACTTACGTTGTATACTACTAGCAAGACCAATTTTGCAATTGGTTTTATACTTGTAAATGATGACGCAACCTTATAATTTTAATATTGTTATGTTTGCAATAACGCCTGCTATGCTGATTACATTACAATTTTTTTTTAATTTTGTAATGTAATCCGCATAGCAGCCATTATTGCAAACATAACAATACAAAAAAATACAAATATGTCAAATTTGGACTAAGTTTCGAGTAATATTGCACCATATTAAGTAACTTTCAATATTTGAGTTGATAGATTTTATTAACCTTTCTAGATTTCATGAAACTTTGTAAAATTACTCCAATTTTCAAGTAGTGGCTAGGTCTGACTAACAACTACATATCAAAAAAGGTAAGTAACATGTACTAAGTAATTTAAATTTTAGGATGGATCTTCACATTATAACGTTTGTATTTTATTATTTAAATATTTTTTGAGGGTCTTAATGATGTAAAATTAACAGCTCTCGTCTTCAATAGTTCTTTTAATAACATAAATTAACAATATTTAATATGTACAAACAGTACAATATTGTACAAATTATTATACAATATTGTAGAAACTAAACTTTTCATTAACACAATGAAATTTCTAAATAAAATTTATTTATTGTAAAAGAATTAGATAATTTAATACAAGGCATGGCCTCCTCTGCTATTTAGAACTTGTCGGCAACGATTATTCATAGAATTAATGAGACTGTTTGTATCATCTTGCAGCAATGGAATTGTAGCAAATCCTTCAGCTGTTGGGTTGTTGTCACTCCGTCCAAGTCCTTCAAAACACGTCTCTGCAGCATGTCCCATGCGTGCTCGATGGGGTTGAGGTCTGGTGATTGTGCAGGCCAGGGCAATACCCGAATGTTCTCCGTTGCCAAGTATTCACTGGTTCGCCGAGCTGTATGCGAACGCACATTATCATGCATTAACGTAAAATCGGAGCCAAAGGTTTGTGCAAATGGACATAAGGTCTAAGATTATCCTCAACGTAATTTTCAGCGTTCATGTCTCCATTTACAAAAACGAGCTCAGTTCGCCTGTTCTTAATAATACCCGCCCATACCGTACCTAACTATTAGCCGCTGTATGGATGAACTTCCTGAACGCACCTGAGCCTTTCAGTATTTCCGGGCCGATGGTACCTACACTCTCACCCTTCTTGTATCAGGCCTAAACCCGAATCAGGACTCATCGGAAAACATAATTTTATCCCATTGCTCCTGGGTTCTGCGTTCTCTACATCATTCAATTCGACGAGCGCGATTCCCGTGACGTATCGGCGGGCACCTGATTGGGCGTCGAGCTCTTAGGCCGTACTCATGCAGTCGATTTCGCACAGTTTGAACAACACTACTTGAATTCAGTAGCCTCAAACTTATCTCTCGAGCGGTTAACATCGGCTGGCGTCTTGCATTCAGTTGTATGTACCGGTCTTGCCGAGTGGTTGTACTCCTTCCACGGCCTGGATGCTGTTCAGCGGGGTCTCCTGTATTATTGTAGCGCTGCCAAAGACGACAAATAACTATTCTATGAATACCAAAATGCCGAGATTGATTTCTTCCCGCTTGCAACATCCCTACAGCTCAGACCATACAATCTCATAAAATATAATTATGTGAAATAATGACAGCATGTAATGCAAACAAATAAAACAGATATCTGACATACACACAAAGTCATTGCTCTAACGTATTTTATATTTTGTAGCATAGCACTCAAATTTAGGGATTTCGTTAAATAACAGATGGCGTTGTTATACAATATGGAGAAATTAGTTAATACTTATGGCAATTGCATTAACTTAAATAAGACATAGGCCAATACCTTAATAAAAAAAAAGAACAGGTGTCAGACATTTCCCATGTCATTTAGGGTTGGAATCACTTATTTAGTGATCGAATGCTAAATTCGAACAAATCAGTAGCAGAATCGTTTAAGTTCTATGAGGGAACATGCGCTCTTTCAATTTTTCTTTTTATGTGATCTTTTAAATATTTTCATTGCTCTCGTTTTAACATTACGAACAAATCAGTAGCAGAATCGTTTAAGTTCTATGAGGGAACATGCGCTCTTTCAATTTTTCTTTTTATGTGATCTTTTAAATATTTTCATTGCTCTCGGTTTAACATTATCATCATTTTCTTCTAATGGTCGCTTGCCATTTAATATTTTATTTACGTCTTTGCAATAATTATGCAAGAGAAATCGTTTACAGAAGTCTAAAAGAAATATTTGTAATTTCCTATTATGTTCATTGCACCCGATATCATTAAAATGAATTAATATTAAACAAAGGGTTTTTATGTACATTTTCACATGATTTTGATATCAATCATTTTTTATATGATAAACGATGTCCTGTATATTTGATACAACATTTGTTATTTTATCGCTGGGTGTGCATAGCCATCCTTGTGTATACTCTCCTCCGTATATAATCAGAATGTCCCAAAGAAAAATTTTCACATTTAGTGCAATCTTAAAAAAAAATATTTTTAGCTTTACGAGCTATGTAACCAGACACGTATGTCAATGCTACCAAAACTCTGGGGTTCTCTTTTTTGAAATGAAATGGAGTGAATTCTATCTCAAGATGGTTCATGACTACTTCCCGGCTGGTATTGTGCTGTGCCTTTTTCCGGTAAAATAAAATGACAAGTAAACATTTGGTATTACGTTATTTATTCTGCGAGCGAGCTGCAAGTAAATGTGATCGTATTGATAGAACCAAATACATATACTTACTTTGAGTACGATCCTCATTGATGTAATTTTTTGCTGGCATTGAGCTTTCAATTAATGGCTCACTTTCAAGTGGAGAAAATCCTGCCAATGCTACTACTGATTGTGATGTGTTTAGTACTAAACACGAGTAATTATTTAGCAACGAAGAATTGAATTGGATGTGTGGGATTGGCGGAGTTTACAGAATTAAACTTTTTATCTGTTGATACAGAAGAAGAGACCCAACAAATAATTCTCATATCCTAGCGTGTGGGGTGTACATATACATCGTACTGCTACTAAACGAAGATATTTATTAAAATCCGCTGTACAAAAATATACAAAATTTACTTTATGGCAAAAAACACAAATCTTACGTGATTTCAAATAAAGAGACAATAGAGGTGTGACTAATATACTCGTAGAAATACGAATATAATAAAAGTAAAGAAAAAATATCACGATACATGATAGACTCACATGATTAATATTAAAGGTAAAACTTACAACGGATAGAAATCAAAATACTCACCGATGGGAAATCGAGTTTACTAACTGTAACTGGTGTAGTATGTTTAATTTATGTATTGAGAGGTACAACTTCGAGGTGATAAGCCCAGACGAGCCCACCAATGTCCCCACAAACTAAATTTAAATGTTATTCTACCTTGGATTCAAAAAAGGAAAAGGCTTACCAGCAAATTTTTGGTTGCCCGGCTTGTTTTACTTTAAGATTCTATTAAGAAATAAGAATAATTCAATTCAAATCGAAATAATTAATTCACGAAATTTTAGTCTCGTGAATTATTGATGTAATTATATTATCGATTTGAATCGATGGCGAGCGTCCCTAATTCCTATAGCCAATTAATATTTGATTTTGCATCTTGCCGATTTGTTTACTTTCTGTGCCAGGAATTTAAATTTATTTAGTTTAAAGTTAGCTGTGAATGGTGCATTATTTTTATGGTAGCTGTGATCATATAGGGACGTTGTTATGGTGTCATATACGATATTTTTACAATGAGGTGGAAAGATATTTTTTTGTTAAGTATAGTTGCAAGTAGATAATTAGGATAATAAAACATACATAAACTTATAGACTTTTATATTTAGTTATCAAGCTCATTGTAGGTTTTTGGCTGGATCTTAATACTGCTTTTACTTTTGATGCTATATGTTTTGACCCGTGGCAGGAAGCATTGGTGATTTGGTCCATATTTAAAAGAGTTAATGATCTTCACGCGTTCCTTGATAGCAATTTATAGGATAACAGGTTAATATTAGACATTAAATATATAGTATATCTATAAAAAACTTATAGATATATCTATATTTAAATAAATAAAGGTACAAATATCAACCATACGTAACTGGGATGAGCATTTATGAAAAATAGATGGCAGCACTGTTTTTTATTTTTTTTTATTTTAGTGCCATCTGTTATATACGGACATTACTAACCGTGACGTCATCAAAAAAATCTAATAACACCTAGGGATGTCAAGTTTGGTCTCTATTTCAGTATATACAAAGTTACTTTATGCTACAGCTCTTTGCATTTGATCTGCCGTCAAATGATGTCGCTCCATGACGTAAAGAATGTCTAACAATCCAATTTTGTCGCTAACTTTATTCAAATTGTTGGTAAAATTATAAAATCAAGTCAAAACGTAGCAATAAAAACGCACTTAAATTCAATCAAATTTGCATTCGTTTCAATTTTATGAAAAAACAAAAAAGTTTACATACCTACGGACCTTGAGTGAGTAAAGACTTAAAAATTGATTAATATAATTGGTAAAAGTTGTGACATAATGCATGTTGCTTAGACTTTTTTGATGTGTGTAGGTATTTAGTTAGACCGGTATTCTCCTTCATGCTCTGAGGAAAATTTATGAAATAATGATCTTTATTTAACATATAAAATATTATTTACAATAATTACAAGACACGGTCAAGTACTTATTTCAACAATTTTACATTAGCTTGGCAGGTTAACATCACCTTTTTAAAGCCTTTTAATAAAATATGTAGATACCTATTTATGAAAATTTTACATTGTTAAACATATATTCTTAGAAAGTATTTTATTCACATTACTTACGATGAATTAATTCATATGTGTCCTTTGTTCCAGTACACATTTATAACAACATCAGCACAAACACAATTACACACGAACAGACAAAATACTTAAGTAGGTAGGTACCTATGCACTATAACAACTACAGAACTATTTAACAATACGAGTACATAATAAGTTGAGTATAGCACTGAACTATTAATAAGTATGTACCTATCTACAACTACACGTCCATGTATACCATCAGTTTATTTTACATCATAACATCAGTGATAATAACATGATCATAATTCTAAATCAGTTATACTTAATAAATGTAAAAAGATAACCGGGTAACATACGCCAGAAGTACCCTCGTTTGAATCGCGAGTGTCGCTGTCGATACTTGGTAAGTACTCGGTAGGTAAGGCGGCCATAGAAACGTAATAGTTACTATTGGTGTACCTCGCCTCCCGTCACTCGATATCTTTGTCCTTTAAAACGTAGTGATGGGGTAAGCGGTATGATCTCGACAAATTATACGTTTTAGCGTAAACAAGATTTGTTAAGCGGGATTTAGCTATAGACTTGATAAGTGAGTTATTATGGTTTTTTATTGTAAAGAGATAAAATTTACGAGTTTGTTCTAATATGAATTTCTTTAATGTTGGAAATTGTATTTTATCGTGAAGTTTACTAATATTTGTCCGAAATTTAGTATTAAAGGCTATTTTAAATGCTTTATTTTGTAATACTTGAAGCTTTTGATAATTGCTCTGACAGGTACTACTCCAAACTGGGCTAGCATAAGAAATACAGGGCCGTATCAAGGTGGAATACATTTTTAATTTTGTTCTAGCGCTTCAATTACTTTTACGATTTAAAACCGGGCTCAATGCTCCAAAAGCTTTAAGACCCTTTGATTGGATGTACTTAGTATGTGTTGACCAGTTTAATTTTGTGTCAAGATGAATACCTAGATATTTTACAGATTTACTCCGTTCAGTTCAGTTCAGGTTTCACCAAAAGCATCAACAACCGGCGCAGTGTAAAATTAGAGTCACATATTTGAAGCCTGGGAGAGTTCACATGATGCCATTGGCCTGTTTTGTGATCTTTCCAAGGTATTTGACTATGTAGAGCCACAACCTGGTGGTCGTAAGCTTTTATATGATGGAGTTCGTGAAACAGCTCTGTCATCTTACGAAGTCATATTTATCAGACCGACTACATAAGATTAGAATATATGGCATTTCATCTTCGGGGTTTTAAATAAATATGGAAGTTCCACAAGTATGAACATTAGTATAATTTCTGTTTTTAGCGTATATCTACTACGATCTACCTTACATGGTGAAATATATCTGCGATATTGTTTTATTTGCAGACAATACCTCTCTGATTTTTAAGTTAGATGAGAAATACAGTGCATTGATTCAAGTAAATAATGTGTTATCTGTTATTTCTAAACGGTTGCTGCTAATAATTTACTATTAAATTCTAATAAGACGAAATGTTTAATGTTTTCTTTACTCAATGTTAGTTATGTAGAGCCCAACATTGAACTTGTTCAAGTTAAACTTGCATTTAATAAAGCAATAGTATTCTAAGGAATTAAAATGGATTCAAATCTACAGTGAGGTTCTAATGTAAATTATCTCTCCGGGAGACTTAGCACTGCTGCATATGCCGTTCATACGATAAGGGAGTTGACGGATGTAGCTACAGCTCGACTGGTTTATTTCTCATATTTCCACAGCATGCATAATGTCATATGGTGTATTGTTGTGGGGAGCTTCAGCTGATATAGAGACCATCTTTATCTTGCAAAAGCGGGCAATTCGTGTTATATGTGAAATAGATTCTAGGGAATCACTTAGGGTTTTCTTTAAGAAATCAACATACTAACTTTAACAAGTCTTTATTTATTTATTTTTTTATGCTCGATAGGTTAGCCTTTGACCACTATCTCACCTGATGGTAAGTGATGATGTGGTCGAAGATGTTGTTCAGGCTAACCTAGAAGTACTGGCTCTCAAGGACAGCTGCCGGAACACACCGTTAGGTGCTTGGCGACAGATTTTCTACTTGAGGGTGGTAGCTAGCCAGGCGGGCATTCGCAAAATGCCCTACCACCATGCTATAACGACTGCCATCCTAAGACAACAACCGGGACCGACGGCTTAACGTGCCCTCCGAAGCACGGAAGCGCTCAGTAGTAATGTCACTAGCGGTCACCCATCCAACTCATGACCGCGCGCGACGTTGCTTAACTTTGCTGATCGGTTAAGAACAGCTAAGTGAACTTCGCTACGAGCGCTTCATATTCTTGAAAATATATTGTATGCTCAAAAGAACTTAGGTAAACTTAAAATAAACGGCGAGCACCACAATTGCAACACTATAAATGGAAATAAACTAGCGGTAGGTACCATGTTTTAGAGAAGCAAAGACAAATAAAAAGTATTTGAATAATGAAAAGATTCAGAATCTTTTCATTATATATAATAATAACAAATATTTTAAAAATACTTTAAGATTTTAAGTGTTTTATGAAATTAATATTTTAATAAAATACTTAAAAAATATATATAAACATATCTAGTGACAATTCCGCCTAATTTTCCTGCTAAGCCGACGTGATTTAATAAAAGCAAAACCAGAGGAATTTTCGATGCTTTTAGCTACTATACGAAGCATCCTCAGGAGGTCTTGACTCTACGAGCTCACGATTGAGAATGATATATTTTGCAACACTCGAAACGCGTCAAAATTTCTTCCGGTTTGGCTGCGTGGCGTTTGTGATGTCCAATGTCAAAAAGACTTTTATATGAGTATACTTACCTACAGACATTTTTAAATGCACTTTTTACCAACCCTGTAAATCTCAAAGTCTGAAGACTGATCTATCAAAACATTACGGTGACAAAGATTCCAATTTATAAAACAGCAGAATTCAAATCTATATCTATACTTATAATAAAACTGTAACAGATCCTATTCTGTACATGGAAGATATTTTGATAAAAAAAAACTCTGTAGCTGACACTGATACCAAAACTGTATTTATTTTTATTTTGTCTGTCTGTCTGTCTGTCTATATCCCGGCCGCGCATCACCCCAAAAGTGTCAGTAGTTTTGGAGTAGACGTATACACGTCTTAAACTATCTGTAGAAGAAGCTATATAGCTCGATCATGAAAGAATTTATGATCGAGCCATATAATATCGCGATGAACTTAGATATAGCAGGGCTTAAAAACACAATCTTATGCAAAAGTACATAATTCTGTACAATCCTATATACACCTGTAAAAAAAACTGACTGCTTTGAACATCCATAACTGCGCGCATCAGGTGACATGAGTTAAAAGCAGTATTGGACTCAAGCAGACCAACTGAATATAATGAGAATCTTCCCTAAGATGATTATGTCGTTTAAATTATGATCAACCTTTACACTCATGTAGGGTAGGCTCTTGTTTTCAAATGTATTTAAAAAGTGCTAGGGGTAACATATAATTGGATCATTGACTTATAATTATTGGAATACCTAAGAGCAATGGCGATGAAAACCGCAAACTAAAATTAGTTCAGATGTTTTACGTTAACGCCAAATTGAATTAACATTCACGTATGAAGCAAATAAATGTACTATAATACAGCACACAGTTTCTAGATTTATTCGGAAGACCGAATTGAAATTCTGGAAATTGTTCAGATACTAAAAAAAACAGCATGGAATATAATTTTTAAAAATAATTCTATCTTGATAAATTTTTCGTTGGCAGTGTATATTTCCAAGTTGGCCAAATTAAATTTCACGAATGTTGATCGAAGTATAAGTGTAAAAGGAATGCAAAAACCAAATAGGTTATGGTTAAAACCTTACTTTAGATATGTCATATTAAGCTGACTCAATAAACAAGCCTTCATACCACCACGTTTACCACTAGAAACGAATGCACCTAAGTGTGCCATTGAACGAAACAACAATAGAGCTGGCTGTGCAATATAGCAGAATTTTCGATTCTCAAGCAATCGTCTTGCAACCTGTAGGCAACACATAAAAATGTATCGGACATATCATACATGCCGGGCTATATGACTGGGCCATATACATGCAAAGCCTGGCCTTAACCTTAACTGCTGGCAATGTTACTGATCACTATGTTACAGCAATGTTGCAGCCATGTATTGCCGTAAAAATATTGCCCGTTGGAAAGCACCTTTATATATAGGATGGCAATTGTTAATGCATGTGGTTGGAAATTTTGTGAAAGTTCGCCAGACTAGCTACCATCCTTGAGTAGAAAATCTAACGCCAAGCGCGTGTGAGTGTGTTCCGGCAGTTGTCCTTGAGTGCCAGTAATTTTGGGTTAAGCTGAACAACGGCATCTCTAACAATCAATATTATACTCCTATCAGTAGGTAATTTGAAAAATAAACTCTGGACTAAAAGTAGATCTTTGTCTGATATATTTAAATGTGTGTTATAGCTTGGATATATTGAAAACGTACCTACACATATCTCTACGAGAAATCATAATACTTTTATTTTTAATTTGCATAAGAAAATACTAACTACCTACTAGTTGGCTTGGATTGTGTAATCAGTGTAGCTAAACGAGGACAAAACAGAAAAGGAATTTGCAAAACTTGCCATATAATGAGCAATCAAAATGCGAAATGGTTCAGGCGTCGTCGATAGAAATCGAATCATAAAATTATCGTAAATGTATCGTAGTGAGTTGTATAATAAATAGGACGTTATATGCTGCGAGTAACAACTTGTGGTATTTTATTTAATTCCTGATTAGTTATATTAAGGTGAAAAAATGTAGCTACTTTCTTTGGCAAGCATCTTGCAATAATACAGTGAATTAATGGACTTATAAGGATTAACTTTTCATTCATGATTGCTTTTCACTTCGTTATACAATAAAAATGTCAATCATCTTTATCTAAATTATTTGTTTTAGAAAACAAAGTTCTTGTTAAAAAAACCCTACATTTATATAATATATCAAATATCTTGTAAACTTGTAGTCAACGTCGTTGGTATCGCAATTAGTTATATTTTTTGTCTTTAAACAATTTTTTTGTACATTTTCTATTGTGTGTACTGTTTGTTGATCCATGAAAAATAAATGAATATCTATATTTATTTTATGCAGCGTGCGATAAGGCACAGACAGCCTTCGCATGAGGCGATACTAATTCGGTGAGGTTCCACATATGGTGTAGGTAAGTAGTTACCTACCTACCTAAAATATGAATTAAGTATATGATATACCGAAACATATCCTATAGTGCGAGGTGATAGCTGGCATGTTTATGAAAAAATGCGACGGTATTTCACATCAGAATAAGTTCACGTATCAATTTCGGGTGCACATTGAATAGTATAATAGTTAATAAAACTAGGAACGCAAAAATACCAAAATTGAATTTTTGCGTTCCTAGTTTTATTAATTACTTAGAGCAGAAAATGTTTGACATATTATAAAGTGGCAATAATTTCAGAATAAATTGAGATAATTATTTTTGTTGAACATATATTTAGTTCGATTGCCGATTGGCTAGCATAATTTGTAGCTTCCTATAATTTACTTTAGCAGAAAATGTTTGGCATAGTAACGGGTGGTTAAATTGTAAGGGCCGATGTTGAATATGAACCACACCTAAACGCCAAGTTTTTTACCGAATTTTATTTGACATTTCTCTATTTCAGACTTACTCAATTTGAACCATGGAGAGATACACAATCCAACAACGTGTTAAAGTTATCCAGACTTATTATGAAAATGGGCGTTCAAATCAAAATGCATATCGTGCACTTCGTGATTTTTTTGGTCAATTTGATCGTCCAAATGTGCGTACAATCGCAAAAATCGTGGAAAAATTCGAGCAAACCGGGTCTGTAGAAGATGTGAGAACACCAGTGCATGCTCGTACAGCTCGTACTGCAGAAAATATTGCTGCTGTTCGCGATAGTGTGGCTGAAGAGCCGTCCACCTCAACTCGTCGTCGTGCCCAACAATTGCACCTCTCACGCTCGTCGTTGATGAACATTATGCATAAAGACTTGCATTTACACGCTTACAAGGTGCAATTGGCTCAAGAACTAAAGCCTCTTGACCATTCCAAACGTCGTGAATGGGCAGAATGGTGGCAAGAAATGGCAACAGTGGATGATCAATTTTCGAAGAAAATCATCTTCAGTGATGAGGCACATTTTCACCTCAGTGGATTCGTCAATAAACAGAATTGCCGCATTTGGGCGAATGAGAATCCAAGAGTGATTGTCGAAAAACCAATGCACCCACAAAGAGTGACTGTTTGGTGCGGTTTATGGGCTGGCGGCATCATCGGGCCGTATTTTTTCCAAAATGAGGCCGGTCAGGCACTTACTGTGAATGGTGTTCGCTATCGTGAGATGATAACGAACTTTTTATGGCCCGAATTGGAAGATATGGATGTGGACAATATGTGGTTTCAGCAGGACGGTGCCACTTGCCACACAGCTAACGAAACAATGGCTCTTTTGCGCAACAAATTCAATGGCCGTGTTATCTCACGTAATGGCGATGTCAATTGGCCGCCAAGATCATGTGATTTGACACCGTTGGACTTTTTTCTTTGGGGTTATTTGAAAGAAAAGGTGTACTTCGATAAGCTAGCAACAATTCAAGAGCTAAAGGATGAGATAATTCGGCACATTAACGGCATAGAACCTCCATTATGCCTCAGGGTCATCGAAAATTTGGACCATCGGATGGAGGTGTGCCGCCGTGGTCGCGGCGCCCATTTGACCGATATTTTATTCCATACATAATTGAGTAATACCAATATATCATAATAAAATAAAATAACAATAATTTCCTAAATAGTTTGTGCTTTATTCAAAATCAACATCGGCCCTTGAAATTCAACCACCCTTTATAATGTCGCATTATTATAATTTGTCATAATTATTTTAAAGAGCTGCTCTTATGTTGTTTAGTATATATTTGGTAAGTACACATTCATATGGCTTACAATACCTGTACTGTACTGTATCAGCCGGATCGTCCACTGCTGAACACAGCCTCCCCTATTAAGGGGGTATTTGCCATAATCCCCACGCTTGGCAAGCGGCTTGGGGATCGCAGTGTAAGATAGTAGTTCTTTAGAAGGCGCTGCTGCCCACCTTCCAGTATAATTATTCCCTTAGTCGTCTTTTACGACACCCACGGGATGATATGGAGAGGTGCAATTCTATTGTAAGTATAATTTCCCGTGGGGTGCCCCACGGGAAATTATACTTACAATACCTACGTATAATCAAAATATGGATTTATTAATAAAACGATAGAGGTAGCTATTTTTAGGGCTACGAACCCAAAAGGCAAAACGAAGCCATTTATGAGACTCCCTGGCTGTCTATTCATACGTGTGTCACGGTTCTCTAGTTCATAAACGGAATGAGTTAGGCACAAACCGGAAATTTAGATAATATTTTGGGTACAATGATGACCCAAAGACCATTTGCGTAATAGAAGAAATTCAATCTAATTATTTTTCAGTTGGGAAAAAATACATGAGAAAGTAACCGAATGGTGTCAGCATTTTAATATGTTCATTAAGTATCGATATATAAAAATTTTCTATCTTAAAAAAATTTTCAATGGAATGCTAAATAAATTTTGCTGCGAATACAATTTAGACCAATTTATTTATTACCTACAGGGTCTTCTCAAACACTAAACTCATTATCATTATGATCTTTAGCCTATTCTTGTCCTCTGCTGGACGAACGCCTCTCCCAATTCACGCCGCTCGATTTTCCGCCCTCAGCATCTAGCAGTTTCCCGCAGGTCCTCACTCCAACTGGACGTCTTTCGTCCACTACGACACGTCCTATCCACAAATTCCACCAATTCAAGTACAGAGATTCTTGACTTGAGACTGACTAGTCCCACTCAAAGTATCCATGTTTCAGATCCATAGGTAACATAATGGGTAATTCGCACTGATAAAATACTTTAGCCTTAAGGAGCTGTGGTATAGATGACGTGAAGAGTGAAATAAGCTTGCCGTCTGCTGACCAGCTAAACTGAATTCTACCTATTGCTTTCTTAAAGTTGGTTTTACCAAATTGCAAAATTTGTCCGAGGTAAACGTATTCAAAGAGGTACATCATTAACGAAAATTGGTTCCTGGTCAATAAGATCGTTGAACATGATGTCCATTCCGAGACCGATGCATAAGGAAGCATCAGGTAGGCTGTCCAGCATGTTTTGTAGTTTCTTCGCCGGTTCCACCATAAGGACTACATCATTTGCAAATATTATGTGTAAGATGTGCTCATAGTTTATATTGATGCCCATGTTTTCCCTACCTATTATTTTGAACATAATATCTTCCGGGGCAATATTATGTTCAAAATATTATGTTCAATAAAGTTCAGTTTCGGGAATATTAGATCCCCCTATCTGATTTGCCTGCGCAATCGGATATCAGGTTTTGTACTTGGACACTTAGGTATAGTTACAGGGTCGCGTCTTATAGACTTCTCCGAACTTCGTTATACCGCCAGTCTACTTGGCAGCACTGCAGATGTGCAAGAACAGTCCAGGATTCCACCCAGTTAAAAGCTTTCTCATAGTCCATAAAAGCAAGACAGACAAGCTGGTTAAACTCATGGAACTTCTGTATAAGTTGCCTCACTGTCTGTTTGTGGTCTAAGCACAGCCTGGACACTCGACTCATTCTCTATACAAAAGCTGGGTTCTAACTACCTATTACACAGACACTACGCAAATGTTGTTTTTGTACACGCGTAAATGTGTGCGTGAAGTCTAAGGTTGTCACCGTATGAATAATTGTTGTACTTACCTACCTAACAATCTTTTGATGCGTACCTTACCTACATTCAGAAACATTTCGACTCCATGTACGACGTAGGAATATGCAACACACAACCGAGTAGGTAATATTAGGTATTGTACTTCACATTTCACTCACGTACCTATGAGTATACAAAAAATATCATTCCAAGTTCAAATTTTATACAAGTAATGGTAAGTAATAAATACAATCACAATAATAATTTATGTTCTTCTTCTTCTCGTATAATAAACAATCATGAAGTATGCCGCGTGTCAACCATGGCGAAGGTCGGTATGTGTATTGCTATTATCTATGGTAGGTATAGGTCTAGATATAGGTTACAAAGACACTTGTTTTGCTGCCAACTAAGTATCCACGGATATTTTTTGCAAACGAAAATCTTCTAAAAATATCATTATCTGAATAGCAGTTTGAATAAAATACAAAGATAAAGTATTATGTTTGTATTTGTTTCAATACCTACTGTAAATTACCGGTTTTTATAAGTTACCTACTGGATAACTGAAGAACGACCAATAGGTAGGTACTTAGTTTAGTTAGGGAATCTATAAAAACTGTTATGCTTTTCTAGTTTAGTTGATAAGCAACCGTAAACAGCACAAGATTACCCCATTCTCAACTTTTAAAATACTCGTACAAACGTCACGCTTCGTCGTCACGTCATCGTGCGGGAGTTGCGAGCCGCGTACTCATGTCGGCTCAGCGACAGCTCAGAATCAGTGGCGGGGTGAGGAAGGCTCGTTTTGGTGGGGGGTGAGGAGTGTCCATTCTATACGTAGTATTATTATATGTTCTATGGTCTAAGGTAGGGCTTCCTAAACTTTAGAGATAACGGAACACCAACCAAACACCTTTTATTTCATGGAACCCCATATCAAATGATCAGCACTGATATATGAAATGATAATAGCTGATATAACTGAAAAACATTCATCTTAACTTAAAGCAATGTGAAGAATTGATTTATTAATAACTAGTTGTGCCTGCGACTTCGTTCGCGATTGCCGTACCTGTATACAAATTTTTCACTTTTGAGGACTGTTTATCTCTGAAATTCATTCAGTAGTTTTGGCGTGATGCGCGGCCTTGATACATACAGAAAGAAAGACAGACAAAAAAATACAGTTTCGGCATCAACGTCAGCTACAGAGTGCTCTCAAAATTTTTTTTCAAAATATCTGGGGAACTGAGTCAGAAAAGTAACATTGTTGATTTTCTGATTCAGTTTCCATTGTTCTGACAATGTGGCTGATCGTTGTTTTCTTCGTGTGTCAATAAGGCGGAGAGTCACATCCTACAGATTTAAATTTGTACCTTTTATTTATAGATAGCTAGCATAGGCTAGCCTATAAATTCATGACCACCATCTCTTCTGATGGAAAGTGATAATGTGGTCGAAAGTGTTGTTCAGGCTAACCTAGAATTACTGGTTCTCAAGCACAGCTGTCGAAACACAACATTAGGTGCTTGGCGACAGATTTTTTTTAGGGTCTACCTGTGCGTTGTAGGTGGCAGAATTTGGTATACCGTCTTCACTGAGGATATCCACCAATTTTTCAAGTTCCTCGCGTCCGTCGTCACACATAATAATATGTATTTTAGTTTAAAGATAAGTAGGTACCAATTGACTTGATTTTTTAATACGTGAAATGGGGAAATTTAGTTTGTACCTTAACAGTTTTATACATCAGTAGGTATACCCAGGTACACTGTGTGCCTGAAACATTTATTTATACTGTAAACACGACCACATTTTCATGGGCTTACACGTATTGGCACCTAAACCCAGACGGAAATATAGCCATATTACAAATTTTTAAATAAGTAAACATAACTGTAAAAGTTAAATATTTTAAAATTTTGGTCCCATCGTGTGAGCTTGAATGCCTTGCCTTTTTATCTTAAAATATAGTTTTTAAAAGGTACGACACTTTAAGGAGGCCACATTCGACCCAGGTACTTTACTTCAAGCCAACTAATAAGTTCAGGTTCCGTGTTTTTTATAAATACCTATTCATTCGTAACCCATAAGCTACGAATAAACATTTATTCGTAGCCCATATCCCTTATGGGCTACGAATAAATGTTTATCGAGATTATCGTTTATCACGCCTATTTAAACGTAGTTATCGAGCTCTGCACTATTATACAGCTACACAACTTACGCAATTATAATTATCAAAACATACTTTACCACATAATTTTAAGTTTGCATGAGACGTGCTTACATTGCGTTCGTTGCGCTGCTCCATTGGCCGAGTGCACTGCCTTCCGCGTCTAGCCACGCAACCGTTGCATAATACGCTTCTGCAACAACAATTTATTCACAGTAGACGTACATTAATTTCCCTGTATGAAAGGAATACACATAGCCGAGAACTTAGCAAGCAATGTTTCAAACTTATATCAAAGCAGCGCGGCGTATAGTTGCAGTGGTACACGCCGCAAGTCCAAAGCTAAACGAGTTTTGCGGGAGCTGTGTGTACTCCATCCAGAGGTCGGGATTGTGCAAATACTTATTTAAATGGTTTTCCTGCTTCGGCTGGAACAACATCGTTTCGTAACAGTTCTATGTGAAAAAGGATTTAGGTTATCAGCATTACAGACTGTTAGGTATTATAGGTAGAAGCTAAGCTAGCTCTGTGATTAGGTATGTAAAATGTTATCAGGTAACCGCATGGTGCAGACCCTTTCGCGGACTTCAGCTTCACCGCATGATGTAAGCTTATCTAAATATTTCTTTTTGAGTTTGTAGCTGGTTTTTTTTTTTTTTTATTCCAGACATTCCAGTCCGGCAACCCACGGGCACTATTGCATACTACTGTCAAATAGAAAATCCAACTGTTTGTGTTCCAATTGTTTCAGAGCGCAACAACGTGAAGATAACGTCAATATGCTCGTCAGAATTGCGCGAATATTTTAGAAAATAATACCTTAATATAGATGCTTGAATGGCAATAATTCCCAAAGGACATGTTGGCAACTCAAAATACAGAAAACAGAAAAATTCAATATAAATTGCTTATTAGTCATATCTACTTGATATAAATGAATTATAAATGGTACTTAAAAGCTTCATACTAGCATTTGAGAAAAAAAGGGAAAGTTTTTCAGTTACACTAATAAGCGCAATTCTTTTATTACGAAAAATAAAATTATAGTTGTTGGAATAAAAGAGGTTTCATGGGAAACCTCTGTTATTACCTCAACCATATATTTAATTTTTTCGTGATCATGTCATAGGGATTGTTTTATTGGACCACACTTAAAATTATTTTATCGCATAGCCAAAAAACTGGTACTTACATAAGTACTCGTTCAGATGGTTAAGTTCTTGTATAATTATGAAGTGATGACTGATAAGACAGTCGAGTCGCCCGCCTGATGGTAAGCTGTCCATAGAGTTGCAGTGTTACCGTTGTCGTTCTATCATTTGTACTGCGTACTCTGTACGTTACTTCCTAAGTCTCATTCGACCAGTAACTCACTCGCTAGAGTGGGCACTCTAGCGAGTGAGTTACTTCATTGAAGGGCTTCAAGCCTACAAAATATTATTTATACCACACCCACTCAGAAAGCGTCTCATTACTCGTTCAAAAACATAGTATAAAGTTCGTCATTTCTCCCATATCAATGTACGGCGGGAAAAGCTATATGGATTTTCATTCCTTCACTCCGTAGCAGTGAAGGAATGTTGTATGAAAATTCATACCTGGCCTGGTAGCGTTCTTTTGATTTTTTATATTACTTGCTCAGTGGATTTTTTAGCTGCAACATACAAAATACAGTCTCAAAAAGGTTTTATATCAAATAATTAGAAAAAAGAGGTGTGAATTTTATTTGTTGGTACTCGATTTTCAATGAAAGGAGGTTGGCAACCTTTTTTTGCACTACGAGAAAAAAAGCGCGGCAATTTATTATGTTTGGTTAAATTTTGTGTTTTATTAAATTGTTATTTTAACAGTACGCTTTTATTAACGATTTTATAACGATGACGCCAACAGAAATAAGAAATGCAGCTCAAGAAATTATAAAGAACTTACTGCCTGAGAAGTCTCGAGGTAAATAAGAGAAAACGTATAATGATTTTATATTGTGGAAAAGTAGCAAAAATGCACAATCATTCTCAGAAAACGTCCCACTATCATATTTACATTTACATTTAGCGAAAAGCGCAAAAATGTAAGCCTTGTAAGTACCTTATGGTCCCCATAATATAATATTCACATATATTTAAGTCATTGAAAAATATATATATATATATATATATATATATATATATAAGCTTTAATTAAAGAAATATTGTCTTTTATTTTAGGTGTAGTATAAAGCACTATGTATCGCTCGGAGGAAAGTTCTATTTCTATTCTTGAGTTGCCTTTAAGCCCTCCGCTGCTCAGATAGTGTTTTCCCCTCAATGTACAATGTACTATTGCTTTGAGTCGTAATGGCTGACACTGCGGTGGCACCCAACAAGACGGAATCTTAAAAAGACCTACCACGTGGTGGTATTTAAGTCTGTTGTGCGACTAATATGTAGCAAAATTTACACGGTGGATTTTGCGTCTCGCCTGGCTCGCTACCACACTAAAGTTTTAAATCCTTACGTTTTGTTCCAGCAGCTGTCATTGAGAGGCTTAACCTTAGGTTTTGCTGTTAAACATCTTCAACCACATCTTAACTTAACAACAGGTGAAATTATGGTCAAAGGCTAAAGTATAAGAAAATGTTAAAAACGTATCAAGCAAGCATATAAGCAAGCATAAACTAGTAGTAATATCTACCCATAACTGTACAGTTTTAAATAAATTTATTTATATTTAGGTACTTACAAATGCCGCCAAGGTCATGGTTAATGGCAGAGGCTGCGTTCAGCAGTAGACGATCCGGCTGACATAGTCCACACAGTACAGTACTTAGAAATAACCAGACTCCGAAATAACCTGAACGATATTATTTTATGTAAGCTATTTAAGCTATTGTTCATTATTACTAGACTTATAAGCTCTAATATTATAAAAATATGACTATAAAAGCCTCCCACAGTTCACATGGTCTGAAGTCTCACGAATCATATTCATGTTTTACTCCCACAACGGGATATATTCGCGTACTATATGATCATATGTAACTTTGACTGACCTAGACGCGAGGACGCCGAGCCTATGGCAAGCGAAGCATAATACCAGATTCGCAAAACGCCAGATTAGAAAAATATCAGATTCACTAGATACTAGAAGTACAGTCGTCGAGTTGCATCGGCCGTGGGCACGGCCACAGTATTACCAATTATTGTAATACTGTGGTATTACAATATTACCATAGTAAAACTAACAAGTAGTTTGACTTCATAAAGAGGTATCGAACGTGGATTATATGTATGCGTTCCCACGCCCACAAGCCACAGGATGCACAGCACACTATAGCAAATATCTAGCTTGTCAAGAGTGCACTGATTTATTTAAACAGAATGTAATTATTAACAACCGTACAGTTGTGTCTGTTAGGTACCTACGATTTGATTTTCAGTACGTATACCTATACAGATTACGTATATATCTACCTATAAAACTTTGAGGCACAGAAAACCTGCGTATCCAGACTAGTGTATTGTATATTTATTATTATTACTATATATCATTTATTTATAATTACACATGCATTTATTCTTCTTTTATTCATTTATTATTAATAAATGAAGAATATATTATTATATTCTTCATTCATTCTTTTATTTCCTACTCGCCTCAAGTTAGAATACTTTTCTGGTTTTACTGTTACTAAATTACTTTGTGTAAAACTATTTGCACAATAGGATGTTTGCTTGCGTATATAGGGACAAATTACATAGTACTACGTAATTTGTTACTTAAGCGCGAATACGCTTTATATTATTAAAATATGAGTATAGAAATATAATTATATTGCTTTTAACAATTCCAATTGATAATTTTCTAGATCAATAATAAGAAAAGATTATTAACAATAAATAATTGTCTGGAAAATAAAGATTTATTTCTAGATGTTACGCATCTACATATCACCATCCTATGTATCATCAAGAGGGTAGGCAGTTGTCTCTAAGAACCCGTTTCGCCAATATGCGTAGGTCACAATAAAAGTTTTGCGTAACTTAAAAAAACAACATGTTATAAACAAAATATTATGTTTATTGCTTTTCAAAATACTAGCCTTTACATTTTAAATATTTTTCATGCGATCGAACCATTTTTTAAAACAGGAGGACCACAGATCTGAAGGCATGTTTTTTACGTGCTGATTGAACGCTATCACTGCCTGTTCGGAGTTGGTAAAAGTGAAACCTCTCATCAAATCTTTGATTTTTGGGATAATACAGAAATCACAGGGTACTAGGTGCTATGGTCAGGATGGGTGACGAGTTATACTTTTTCGGAAGCTAAAAATGACTTTGTTTTGTTGGCCGTATGTGAAGAAGCCTTGTCATGGTGTAGGAGAACGCGGCTTTATGGTTGTCTTTCGCGAACTTTTTCTAACACCCTGGGTAAACAAATGGTAGAATGCACGACAAAAAAATCTTTTGATTTTCAAGTGGAATTGTGCAGATGGGACCCGTAGCTGAGAAAAAAAATGTGATAATTTTTTTACCAACGTTTCTCGCCTACCTCACTTTTGTGGGCCTGTTCTCATTTTAAAACACCCATTCACAAGATTGCTGTTTTTTTTCGGATTCATAACAATAATTATATAGCATTTGCAAAATGCCTACCTTGGTGCGGTAAATCTCAAGCCCGCCCCGGGATTAAAACGAAAAGTTATTTTCATTTCTCATACTCGGAAAGAAATAAAGAAAAAAGGAGAGGAAGACGCTGCTTCCTACCAAAGGGCAGGAAAAACTCATAGCAAACCCTTCCTTCTTTAGAGCCGGAATGTCTTAATGGTAACCATTGCTGTAAACAAGATTAGATGTCTAAGTTATTTCGTTGTAACATACTCTGCTGTAATAATACAAATAATATCAACTATGTTTGTGATTATGTAAAAGCTAAAATAAATAGTTAATATGGCTTTCTCAAGTTAGTGTATGTTGTATGAAAATTTTAGTCACTTATTCTGTTTATGAGCAGTGTGAACTAAAAAAATACCTAATAAAAGGGATGGATGACGTTACTTAGATTTCACGAATTGTTCTAGCTCCTCAATTAATTTTATAGGTATATTTATGTATCTTATACTTATGTTATCATTTTCAGTTAATATTTTAGAAACACTAAGTACTTACTATTTTTTACTTTTCAAATATTTCAAATGAAAAGTAGAGAGTTGAACACGGATGTAAGTCATAAATTCTTACTTGGACTATAGCTGCATGAATTTTTTATACTCATGCTATTATTATCAATGAAAATTATAGAAAAACTAAATTTTATATATATATTCCTATTAGGACTATAGCTGCTGGTAAACATTACAAACCAAATTAAACTTTAAATTTCACACATAATTCTAACCTCTCAATTAATTTCAAATAATACTCATGTTATTATTATTAATGAATATTTTAGAAAAACTACTTTTTTATTTTCCTTAAATTCGAAATGAAAGGTAGAGTGTTTACCACGGTTGGAAGTCATCAATTCCTGCTCAGACTATGATCCGTCTAAATACTTCGTATGGGGATTGATTCCTTTCGCCCCTTGTATAACAATCTACCATTCCTTCAACATTTCTAGACGGAATACGATCTAGATGTTTTGAAGGAAAATAAGGCCTGATTTAGGATACGTAACGTATTATATTGTGCTTGTCACTGGCTACTGTAATTTTAATACGTAGTACATACTTACAGATGAAAATTAAATGACAAGATCATTAATATAAAAAAGTATTATACATTAATATGGTACAGAATACATATAATATAAATTAATAAACTACAGAAATGAAGTGTGGGTAGTCCGTTATTATACCAACCCAGCGAACATCCTTGCGGACGCTCTATCCACCAATGTAGTATAATGACAAAATCAGAGGAATATATATTTTTCTTTGATAATACTACGTCAGTTTCCTTCCTTAACGAAACCTTTCAAGGGAACGTTGATTATCTTAAATAATCTCTCGAATCTCAGCCAAGCCCGGGGAATTCATATTCAAGTCATGTTTTCCTCTTACCCACCCAAATATTGCGCGCTTTTGTGGGTAGAGCCACTGGAAATAAGAGGAATTAAAGGATTTCCCGTGTCATTCTTTGTCTGTAGCACATCTGAGCTTATTTTACCTGCCACAAATTGCGAGAGTGAGCAAGGCATGATACCATAGTAAGGAAATCAGACCACGTGCGATTCTAGCCTCGCTCTAGAACCGCATGGCAACACACCGGGAAAGAAAAAGAAATATTTAATTTTGATCACAGTCTAATGTAGTGTTTAGGGTTCCGTAATAGAAAACAAGGCCCTATTACTAAGGCTCGGCTGTCCGTCCGTCCGTCCAACCTCTAAAGGGTATATCTTTGGAACGGTAATAGGTAGACGGTTGAAATTTTCACAGAATGTTTATAGACGATTACCTAACAAATAAGAATAATAATAAAAAGTTTAAAACAAAACCGAGAACCTTATTTTTATTTAATGTTTTTATCTTTTTGTATAATCATAAAAACGGTTCTGTACTGTATCAGCCGGATCGTCCTATGTTGAACACAACCCCCCGTATTAAGGGGGTATTTGCCATAATCTCCACGCTTGGTAGGCGGCTTGGGGATCGCAGTTCTTTAGAAGGTGGAACCTTACCTTTTAACTAATTCAATTTGGTATAATTATAGTTCAATAAATACTCACAACCTGCCCAGTGCAGGTTAGAATCCCGCTACAAATCTCGATCTGTATGAATAAAAAACAATTCATTTTTTTCTGTGTTAGTGCGGAACCCTCGGTGTGGCCGTTCAACTCGCACTTGGACGATTTATTACAACATGACAGTTTCCGCATCGTTATATAAAAAGAGGAATGTTCCATAATATAGGTAATATGGACATACCACAAATCTGGAATCCTAACTATACTATGGTTTTTAATTCGCAGAAATGTAAACAAAGGGGTTAACTATGTCAAATAAGTATATAATAATTTTGGAATCGGATGAAACATTTAGTATAAAAAAATATTATCATTGATTATTTTGGTATTTACTAATAAGACACTTTTTTATCCGCGTACATATTTACGCTTATATTGAAGCCTGAAAAAAATAGTGTAACATTTTCTTGTTTTTAAATGCCACACTGCCGGGATCGTCGACATTTTCCAGCTGACGCTATGTAATTTTTAGACTGGAATGTGTTTCTCGCCGATTTTTTTTCTTGTTATTATTGCATTTCATTTTTATTTGTTATTGTTTTTATCGTTAATAGTTATTTTCAGAGAGTTGTGTTCAGGTTTTGTTTATTGTTACGAAATGATTATTTTTCGTAAAGGCTGGAGCCTCCAAACCGCAGCTCGAACTGGGCTCTTCAGCAACCATTGTATCTCCTGTTAAGAAATGTCGTCGCAAATCTTAGAGTGCTTCCGAAAAGTTGATGGTGATGGAGGCATATAAACACACATTTAGCGTGGCCGAAGGACGAACATTGTTCTTTAGTGGAGTGTGTTGAAAAACCGCTGACATGTTGGGGTTTCTTGGTGAAGTGAACTAATCACCGCCCTTATTTTCGCTGACAATCCTTCTGACTGAAACTGATGATATCATCAGTTTCAGTCAGAAGGATTGTCAGCGAAAATAAGGGCGGTGAAAGAAAAAAAGGACCAAAGAAAATACATGTGAATATATTTGATGAATTCTCTTTTCACGCTATACGGCAGATTGTCCAACGTTTTTTTTGAAGACACCTAAATTCCTACTTTAGTAAAGATAATTAATACTTTTGTATTTACCCACCAAAATAAGGTAGATTATTCGAATCCAAAACTTCCACCGTTGTACAAGGTTCTATTGGAGGGATTTGCGCAGTATCATACGCGGTTTTTACCTCACGCTTGGCAGGCGTCTGGAGGCTCGCAGTAGAAGTTGTCAGTTCTCTAGAAGGCGCTGTTTCCCACCTTCCGGTATTTTTGTGGCCCAATGCCCCATGGGATGCCGGGTTATCGGTTATATCACCCCCGTTTCTTGCCGTGGGTGTCGTAAGAGGCGACCATGGTAAATATATATTTAAAAGGTGTGGATTTAATTTAATAAAATAAAAAAACGTGTGAAACTTAGCGCAGCAGATTACGTAAGAACATTTCTGAAGAAAAAATATTGAATACCCCTGACCTGTCAGTTTGACAATGACATATATTGACATTTATTTGTTTTCATTTTTGAATTTCGAATTAAAAACCAGAGTATAGGTAGTTTAGTTTTTGAAATAGACTTGTACGTGGACGAAAATATCTAAATTTCATAACAATAACAAACAGCCTTTATTTACATTGATAAAAAACAAAATACTAGTTGCGCCCTGCTTTCAACCACGTGGTGATGGATAATGATGTTGATGATGATAAAAAGTATCCTATGTGTTGATCCAGTTCGTCATTAAGCTCTTCATGAAAATTGGTCCAGCTGTTTGAGCGTGAAGAAGTAATAAACATACAAGCACACTCGCAGCTCTAGTACAACAATGCTATGATATTAAGAATTATATTAACGTGCCATGGATTGGACACCCGAAAAAAAATTATTATACCAATATTTGGATTTGTAAATATCAACATGAAGTTTACACAAAACAAGTAAATTTCAGCTTTGAAAATCATTCCTTTTACGAGCTAGAGACCCGTGACTTACGTACATATACGGACAGGCAGTGGAGTCTTATAAAAAAGTTTCTGACTTATAAATAAATGGCGTCGGTTTGGTCCTTTGGATATGGAAACCTAAAACAAGGTACCTACCTGTACCAAAAGAAAATCAAAGGAGGAAATTCCTGCGCAATAACTCAAGCAAATCTGTTTTCAGCTCAGCTCCCATTCAAATTAGCTGCTTAAACGGAAAGCTTTTTCCAATAACAAAAGTTCGGATCATGAATTTTTATTTTTAGAATGCAGGAGAAGTAAACAAATAATAAATCTCTATTTGAATGAAACGCGAAAACGGAATATTAAAAGGATAACCGAACCGTGATAAAGCGGAATTTATTGAATGCTCTCTATGATGAGTTTGCTTTATGAACGCAACATATCATGCCAGGGCCTTTTTAGATATAATGAATTCATGAAACTAAAGTTCTTTCGATTGAGGAATCAGAATCTAGATAGATAGATATTTTTTATTTTCTGTAATTAACCGGCGGATTGCCTTTATTTTTACGAAATACTACGAACTATATACAGCACTACAGCTACTACAATAAAAGCATTAAGACAACCTAGAAGTCATTGCAGACTCACAGACTGTCCAAACGCTCCAACCCACTACTAGTTGGCAGCGTGCCAGCATGCTGGCAGCATTGCCCCGTTGAATTGCAATGCTTATTCGTTGAGGCAAATAGGTGCCAGCATTTTGATCACATGTCGCATCGACCAAGCGCTGTGATTAGTTTTAAAAAAAACTGGCTAATTGTTGCGAGTTTTTTTTCAAATAATAATATAAAGAAATTCCTTTAAACAACAAGACCGCTATTTGTATACGTTTGTTTTTTCATTGTTATGTTATTTTTAAGGTATACCAAAAAAGCAATAACAGCTAAAGTAATTACTTTAGCTGTTATATATATATATACAAATAGCGGTCTTGTTGTTTAAAGGAATTTCTTTATATTATTATTTGAAAAAAAACTCGCAACAATTAGCCAGTTTTTTTTTTTTTTTGTTTTTGTGAAGGAACAAGCGCGAGGCCCACCTGATGTTAAGCGGTATCCTCTGCCTATAACAGATGCATTTCAACACAAATGACGAACTTGCACTGCGCCCATCACCTTGAGACATAGTTGTGAAGTCTCATTTTGCCTGTTATTTCACTGGCTCTCAAGGACTGCTGCCGGAACACACCGTTAGGTGCTTGGCGACAGATTTTCTACTTGAGGGTGGTCGCTAGCCAGGCGGGCATTCGCAAAATGCCCTTCCACCATGCAAACAGTTGTTGGCAGTTAACAAATCAAACATTACTTACATTAGTTTAGTAATTAGTTATATTTAGTTATCTTACTATTTTTTTTTTTTTTTTTTTTTATGCCTGATAAGTTAGCCTTTGACCACTATCTCACCTGATGGTAAGTGATGATGTGGTCGAAGATATTGTTCAGGCTAACCTAGAAGTACTGGCTCTCAAGGACAGCTGCCGAGGGTGGTAGCTAACCAGGCGGGCATTCGCAAAATGCCCTACCACCATGCTATAACGACTGCCATCCTAAGACAACAACCGGGACCGACGGCTTAACGTGCCCTCTGAAGCACGGAAGCACTCAGTAGTATTGTCACTAGCGGTCACCCATCCAACTCATGACCGCGCGCGACGTTGCTTAACTTTGCTGATCGGTTGAGAACAGCTAAGTAAATTTCGCTACGAGCGCTACAAATTTACACTTTTACACTTACTATTAATACATAAATATACTTACCTGCATTAAATATCCTCCGCAAAAACTGCTGAATGGATTTTAATGAAACTTTACAGTAATATAGCTTATACATCTGAATAACACATAGACTATATTTTTTTTTTTTTGATAGGTTAGCCTTTGGCCTCTATCTCACCTGATGGTAAGTGATGATGTGGTCGAAGATGTTGTTCAGGCTAACCTAAAAGAAGATATTGTGTGTGTTAATGAAGATATTGTGTGAACTGTCCAAAATATAAAATATTTGTCAAGTAAGTAGGCAAATATTCTGCTAAATGCGACCTATTCTGGCGTGCGCTGCACAAACCTTTAGAGTTACACTTAAGTACATAATGTTTAATGGAAAAGTTTATCTTAAATAGTCCTACAAAAAGCCTGCGATAGTATATATCTATCTTTTATGTGTAAACCACTATCGTCAAAAAAGTGAACCGTAAGTACTAGAAAAACATATAAAATATTTTTAATGTATATTTGTTAGTAACAAATTTACCCTCATCAAACTACTTCACTTGACACCCAAACGGCTGGAAAAATTTTGATGATTGGTTTTTTGTGACCATTTTGATTTGGTTTGAAGGTAGATAAGGCGCTGGATTAACACAGGATTATTTTCATCATGATCATCCATCACTACGCGAGACGCAACTAGTTATCTAAAGAAACGTACATACATACACTAAATGGCTACATACATAACCTATATACTTTATATAAATACATACATAAAAAATATAAAAATACTACATAACAATATAAGTAACAAATTAAACTATTGAAGGAAAATATTAGCTATGAGTGGATAAATAAAGATCTATTACTTTTTGAATATGTGTAATGTAATGACTACTTCGAATGTAGACTGGCAGACTGTTCCAAAGCCGAACAGCCTGTATCTAGAAGGAAAGACGCATTAAAATAACATTTCGCTAAATCAATTATTTTTTTGGGGGTAATGAAATGAAAATGTCGCCAGCGGGACCATTGTCGGCGTAATTTAGGAATAGAAATACGTTTCCGCTCTCAGTAGGGAATACTAACGGGCTGTAATTTGTCAGCGCTCAATATTGGGCGCTGGCGTCATCATCACGCTTCTTTGTTATTCTAGGCTCACCCGCTTCTAGTTAATGAAACTTCAGTAGCGTTCAATTAATTTAATTGCAAATAAAGGGTGGCTGGGAGTTGGAGCGCGATTTACGCGGTAATTGTACGACATGAGTTATGAGCTGTGCGCTTCAGCTTTGTATGAGAACACTTAAACTGCTAATAGGTACCGTAGTAGTACGTGACGTATATACCTACGCGAGTGCATAGGCGATGATTTTTTATTGATCTATGTCCGTACCTACTTACTTTTTATACTATACAGGGTTATTGACAATATGCTAACCACCTCTTGAGGTGACTCCCTAGTACTAGCAAACATTATTACACTAATGTTTTTTTTAATGTGCTTTTGGGACGAAATACGCACGAGGCCCACCTGATGTTAAGTCTCTTGTGCCTGTAATTTATTATTTCATATTTTTTATTACTTTCCTCGACTCAAAACCTATAACATCTGTCAGAAAAAAACATTAAGTTTTTCTAGTACAATCTGACACTTCACACAAAGTGCTTTGTCTCGTAGTAAAAGACAATGCCTACTCCGACCGAGCTAAGAGCGCCCTGAGGCACAAGAGACTTTTAACATGAGGGGAACCTCGTGTTTAATCCGTCAAAAAAAAAAAATTAATTACAAACATTCATCTAAAAATGTTTATAGGGACTAATATAAGTCAACTCTAAGAGGTTGTTAGCATTTTTCCAATAACCCTGTATTAAGCAAGGGTTAGATGTATGCGTGCTTGGTGGTAGGACATTTTGCGAATGCTCGCCTGGTTTTCTACAAGTCTCAAGTATAAAATGTATCACCAAGCACGTAATGGTGTGTTCAGTCTCAGGTACAGTCGCCTGCAATAAGAAGTATACACTTCGTAATTTTCAAAATAATGTGATGACCCTAAGTTATTACTTATCTAAGTTAACATTAACATGAGTAAAAATTAAATATTCAACTTATTCTTTGATTATAAGATACTTTTGATTACATAAAGAAAAACAGAACTTTTTGCTACTATTTTGAAAATTACAATGTGTATACTTCTTATTGCAGGAGACAGTACATATCAAATTAATATAAAGGAAAAAAAACTTTCATAGTAAGGACAAAGATGCGGGGTGCAGATTAAATTTTTTTTTACCGGTATACTGGATAAATGCTCTATGAGCTCTTATATTCTTGGTTACGAAAATATACTTACTTCAGCAATAATATACGAGTTCTGTAGTGAAGTAACAAAGATGACGTCATAATGATGACACGGCATGCCTGTTTAAGTGTTTAGGGGTAGGGCAATACCACAGATTTTTCACTTGTTACGTTCTTGACATACGAGTACCTATATATCTCTCTTCCTTCATTCTCAGTACATCCATTCATGATACACACCCTTGTGTTAAGGGTATTCATGGCCTCGCCTTTTTATAGAACGCGCGAAATCACAAAGATGAATCTAGTTAGATTTTTTAACGCAACGCGAGATAACCAAGAGCCTAGTTACCTCTATTGGACGCAAGAGTGCGTAAAGTTTCTGCGTAGATCGTTGACATAATAAGTGGTAAATGTTGAGCTGAGACGATCTGATGTAACTTGTAAGTGATATTAATTTGATTGCACACTTTCTTGCCGGGTGGTGGTGGAGGCGCGCAGTGTCCGCTTCGCCGTCGACTCCGGCGCAGCACCGACCCGACCGCTCTCCGTAGGGCAAGCGCGACCAGTTACTCGACCGTACGACACTGTTCACTGGATTTTTCCTGACAGGAAGAACGAACTGTAGTGACAATTCGAAGTGGTGTTATTTGAACCTAATCAGTTTTTGGATCTTTTGCGTGATTGAGGTTTGTTTTGGCAAAATTATTATTATGTCGTTTGTTCTATGTGCTTTTATATATTGAAAATTCTAACGAAATGTGTATTGATAGTGCTTAGGCTGATTTTAAGTAATGCGCAGTCAAACAGATAGGCTTTGGAATTTCCAAAAAAATCATCATGAATTCTGAAATTTGTTGTTTTTGTTTCAAAGTTCTAATCCATATTAATCACCCCTCTGATGTATTATATTGAACAAAATATTTAGGAAAAGAAATATTTTAGACTGAAGGAAAGTGAACTTTCATACAAAGCGAATAAATTTTTTACCTATATTCATGAATTTATTCATATTAATTCATAGATTTTGGTGATATTTTGGAAACTTGAAAGATTTTACCGATTTTAATTTTTAGCTAAATTTGTGAAGTGTCAAATATTAATGTAAATGTATATATCGATAGTTTCTCGTACTTGTTTATCTACAACGTGTAAATTACTCTAATAACTCTTTATTCTTTGTTACAATTATTATACTCGTAGGCACTTAATAAGAATTGGCTTTTTGCATGATTACCTTTAATTTATTTATTCCTTCGTTTATATTTTCATATTCAAGCAGAAAGTTCAGAATGAAACAATTATTCATCGTTGGCAAATAATTTACATATCTTTAGACAACTTTACTAACATCGATTTCCAGAAACGCGAAGAACTTTTACATTGTTATAACATTAACACATGCTTAACAAACCTGCTACAATCCGTCCCTGGAGCCGGGAAATGCTCATACAATTTGAGCTACCGTGGTAAAGTTAGTTATAGCTCGCTATGACTACCTACTACCGTGGAAAGTTAGTTATAGTTCGCTATGACTACTACCTACTATCATGGAAAGTTAGTTATAGTTCGCTATGACTAACTGTACCACGGTAACTCAAATTACACGAGCATGTCCCGGCCACAGCAACCGATGTTTTGAATCCCGCTCGTGTGGAGGCATGGATTTATTGCAGAAGGCTAGTTGCTTTGGTTAACGTCCAATCATATATTCCGCTGGAATAAGGTTGAATTCAATGATTTGAGGCAGTAACACTATATAAGACAGGTAGTAAAATTTTGTGAAATCCAGCCACTTGGGTCGGTCGTATCGTACTCAACAGGCCCGATTCTCTTTTTCTCACTAGTTTTTCCATTACGTAAATCATAAAAAGTAAAAACTTAAAATAATGCCGATTTTCACTGGCCTTTGT
The DNA here is from genome assembly GCA_963890685.1 of Plagodis pulveraria. Taxonomy (NCBI): domain Eukaryota; kingdom Metazoa; phylum Arthropoda; class Insecta; order Lepidoptera; family Geometridae; genus Plagodis; species Plagodis pulveraria. The sequence goes on along the minus strand of OY982950.1, from coordinate 25,833,099 downwards.
TATTTCTCAGACCTTTCAACCGAAGTTACCAACGCTTTCTTTGTTCTTTAAAATGTGTTAAGAAAAATATATTTTTCTTATTATAGGTATACCTAGTGCAAGAATTTCGTTCAGTTGAGAGCATGTTCGTTTGAGTTTGAGCACTTAACCAAACGACTTCAAGCACTAAGCTTTGTTGACTTTAGTCAATTACCTACATAATGATGTGTAGATAAGTATGGACCACGCGACATTGTGTAACTTGTTCTTCTGTACACCTTAACGTCGTCGGAGCGCCTAATGGTTCCTTGGCAACCACCTCAAACCTTAACGACTTAACAAGTCTCGATAATAGCTACCTACCCTCACTCGTTACTTATCTACGCTATGCCAGGCAGAGCCATGTGTTACACATTGACGTTGGCAACAGGAAAATGGACCTTTATGAGATTTCTCAGGAGCAATCTCGAACCCTTTTTTTCACAATACATTACGATGCTCATGTTACGCCGAACAATTTCGGCGTTCAACTAATTGAAATTCACATGCGTAAAAAATAGACCGCCTTTATAATAACCGCGTTAATCAAATCGGCGGAATCCAAGCAACAACGAATGCAATATGTTGCGTAAAGTGGAACGAAAAACCGGTTCAGTGTTGCCGCTCCATTTCAGACGATACGCATTTCAGTGAAACTTGGAAAACATACTGGCATCACCGGCCTCGGGTTAGGAAACGACCCTTCGCAATACGTGTGTATATCCGCTCGGGTTTCGTCAAATGTCGATATTAATATTTGAAAAGGCCGCGACACGATTCTTTATAGGTACGTATGTAAGTAGAGAGTCATCCACCAGCGAGCGAGCACACGTTTGTGAACTTTCACCGTTTGTTAGTTTTGCCTCCGATAGAGATGTCATGTTACGTCATGCAGACCGCTTTATACCACTAACAAGGTGCGCACTTTTATGTAAGTCCGTAGCAATTTTTGCAGCGATAGGAGAAATGCTGCTACGGTTTCATTAAAATTTTCTTTGGTGCACATGTAGCGAGCGGAGAATTGAAGAAAGGATGGGTTCGGGTGAGCTATTGACCCCATTAACCGTCTCTCTTTGTCGATCGAGGCCATGAATCACTGCAAAACGACGGTAGGTTAAGAGGTTAACACGCTATTCAGTGATTCTAAGCCCCCTCCACCCGCGTTTGGTCGGTGTCCCACTTTACAATTCCACCCTGCTATGTTCACGTGTGAATATAGAGAACTTAGTATATCTACTTATGATACTATGTAACAAAAGAAGGTACACTAAGTTACAAAAGAGGGTGGGATATAAAGATGTAAAGAAGTTTTATTAGCACTTTTGTAATTTTTTTACATGCAAGTCCAAGGTACATTTAATACATATATATACTACTTAAATTTTAATTATGTATATGTAAATAATAGATTCAAATTTAATAATCATAATATTTTACACCTAATACAGTTAAATACAATTTGCAGTTATCGCGATTGCACTTGTCCTAAGAACAAAGATTCTGAAAGCTGCATTGACATATGTATATTCTTTCAATGTGTAGAAGGGATTGTTTTCAAAAAAGTTCTTAAGTTTTAGATTGAACCAAGGTGGTCAAGCTTTTTGGTAATTTATTGTACATCAGTATTTTCGAATAACGACCTTGTTTCTGTACTAATCTGATTTTTGGTACAACCCGAATTTATCTTTCTTAAAGTGCTCCCTAGCGGGGCTACGCTTTTTCAGCCCATTAATTGTTCTTATTGAACGTTTTTGAAGTTTGAGAACCTCTGTAGCATTGCCCCAAGCAGTGATGGAATATCATATTATTGAATGTATATATGCATAGTATACAGATATTAGCGATTTTTTATCTAACTAATGGTTTAAGTTTTAAGGGAGCGTAATTACCGCTGACCAGGTATGCCTATAACCACATATGTACTTACTTAGAAGGATTAATAATGGTAACACAATTTGTACAATATTTATATTAAATAAGATTTATATATGACAGATTGGTGTCTGGTTTACAAACGTGACTGAAATTATTCCACGTTCGCCTACATCCAGCAATTTAGAGGGACCGGATGAATGATAAATTCATTTTCGTCTGGGGAAATTCAGTGAATCTCGTAGGTCGCAGTTTTATTACAAACATTCATGCATTATTCTTGCCTTATGTTGGGACCTACATTAGGTATTTGTATTATTTTTCATGATATATATTAATCTGGAAAAATCTAATCAAGCATTGAGCTATGCAATTGGTTAAAGTTCCAAATCTTAATAGTTTACTAGTTTGATTATCATTTCCATAAAGTAGAAGATTTTACTTAGTAGCGAACAAGGATATACCCCATTTAAGGAATAATTTATTTGAGTGATGCTATGTCCTTTCATGCCCTTTTTATTCTGTGGTGATGCTTTAACATCTGTTAGGTAAATGTTATCAAGAACCTGTTAATACATTTGCGGTTAAACAACAAATGTCTAACATTGTGAACTCAGATCCGGCTTAGTCTTTTTTACACGACTGTCCAAAAAAGGAGGGTTATGTTTACAGTGTTCATGTATGTATTCGTATGTATGTTTGTGAGTTTATTTATTTTTCTATAACTTCTAAACTGCGTAATCGATTTTAATGTATGAGATATCGTTGTGCAAGTATATAAAAAACAAAGCAGCGGATTTTAGACGCCATATTGTTATTTAAAAGAAAATATTCTTCTAAAACCAATGAGTGGGGAATTGAAATTAAGGGCTTAAAAACAAATCCATAAATATATCTAATTTGCAGTTTTAATTTCAATGGAACGTTTTATACGTTACGTTAAATCAATTATTTGCAGTCGGGTTTATTTATTTTTCAAATAACTATATAGTTGTTGTATTATTTAATTTACATTTACAGTACTTCATAGTTTTAGGGTCGTGCCTGAAGGTTAAAACACAGGCCAATTAATAAGAGTGTGCTGTCTGTCCATCCGTAAGTCACGGGCATCTAGCTCGTAAATGGTGTAAGTTACAAACCTGAAATTTAGATATTTTGTGTAGAATGTTTACCCAAAGACGAACATTTGACTAAATATATACAAATAAAGGGTCAGCCAAATAACTTTTTTTTTAAATGCTATAAAAAAACTACTGAATATTTTCTCAAATTTCTTTTTGTTATTCGAAAGTACAATCCTTCCGGTTAATAATGGAAAATAATTTCATTCAAATGGCTGCCTCGGGTGGCTATGCAGTAGCATACACGATCGGTCCAATTTTTAAGCACATTATCAATTGTGTGCAGCTGTATTTCACCAATGGCTTCACGAATATTGTCCTTTAAAGCGTCAATTGTCTCTGGCTTGTCGGCGTAACACTTATCTTTGACGGCACTCCACAAATAATAGTCTAACGGTGTCAAATCGCAGCTCCGAGTTGGCCAAACGACATCAGCTCTGCAGCTGATTATGCGATCTTCAAAAACAGGGCGCAAAACATCGAGTGTAGCTTCGGCTGTGTGGCATTTTCAAAAAAAAGTTATTTGGCGGACCCTTTATATATCACTAGACTATATTTAACTAAACATAAATGAATGGTAGTCAAAGTTAAAGAAAATAGCCAATTTAAACGAATCAAAGAAAGCGGTGCTAATCATCACATCTCACTTTCAGACCATATCAAGCCTGCCTCACTCCGCACTTTAGGTATAAAGCTACATGTACATTGGTGTATCCGTCCAGACGGGCTTAATGTAAGGTGCGTGCCGCGTTTGAAGAACTATGCGTGGCTATGCAATAGAGATACGTCTTGTATATAGGTGAATATAAATATTAGGTACTCCATGCTTTGCGAGCTGAAGTGCACTTTATTACTTCGTAGCTAGAGTCGCTTATTTATTGGGATCACTTTGTGGAGTGATCCTTCTGGTCCTTTTTATTCTGTAATATGTAAATTGTCTGTAGTGCGTAAGTGAGATGTTATGATTAGCAGCGCCAGCTTTGATTCGTTTCTTTATTAAATTATTATATGGGATCAATCACAAAATTATTAAACTAGTTAGGAATATCAAATTATATTATGAAGTACTACCATGTCATCTATTTAATCACCAAACACTGAAAATTCCAACTTGTAATGTTGTTTCGAATCCTGATAAGGAGGTTATCTGTTTTGAAGTTGTGAAGAAAATCAATAAATATTTTTTTTAACGGGCTGTTGCAATGCGGAATCCTAAAAGAGCGAGGGCCGACTCGCACTTGGCCAGTTTTTTTGTCTGTGGATTTTACTACCAGATTGACAGGACCTTTTATTCATAAGCGCTCGTAGCGAAGTTTGCTTAGCTGTTCTTAACCGATCAGCTAAGTTAAGCAACGTCAGTCGCGGTCATTACCTGGACGGGTGACCGCTAGTGACATTACTACTGAGCGTTTCTGTGCTTCGGTCAGTCCAAGTTGTTGTTTAAGGAAGAAAGTAAAAAAATCTGCCGACAAGCACCTAACGGTAAGTTCCGACAGCTGTCCTTGAGAGCCAGTAATTCTAGGTTAGCCTGAACAATATCTTCGACCACATTTTCACTTACCATCAGGTGAGATAGTGTTCAAAGATTAGCCTATCAATAATAAAAAAAAAATTAGGTTTACCTGACAAATAAATTTTCAGTAGGTCTAACCTAACCGGTAGATGACAATAGGTTGTATTCTATTTTACGGAACTAAAACATATTTAGCGTAACCCGGGTTCACAAATAAAGAATGTTAAACAACGTTTTTATGTTAACACCCTGTTACGTCACACATGTTTACCCCGATAGAGTCATCGAGATATTATTACTAACGTATAGAGTCGCTATTCTAAACAATCGTCATGTTCCATTCTGTTAGGAATAAACTTAAAGCCGCTGCAGCGCTGAAACCATAATTACTGGTGTCTAATTAGACTCTATAGGAACACTGTGCTAGTACGCTTTTAAGGTACAGTTTTCTCGCGCCCAAAAGGTCATAAACGCTGGGAATTTTCGGGTGCTTACGCGTTTCGTTCAATTGTCTACTACGACTTGTCGCTCTCACAGAGTGAACCGACTACAGAAGTGACATACATAGCTAAATACCTAATACGCTTCAATTGGTTTTTAATCAGTAACAATTGAAGCGACCAGAAGGTGGGAAGCAGCGCCTTATAAAGAACTGTAATTTTACACTGCGATCCCCAAGACGCTTGCCAATATCGGGGGATGCCTGTGTTTCACGGTGGACGTTATAGCTGTTAATGATGGTTCATAATATTAATGTTTTAGATAAATAAAACTGAGGAGTAAATTGTCAAGCGTGAGTTACGAAAATTAAAGGTAATCCAAATGCCCGCCTACAACCAGTTGGCCAAGTCCAAATCGGTCTAGCCATTTGGAAGTTACGATGATAAATAGAAAGAATTTTTACCTGGGCCAAACTTTTTTCGTCGAGAGTAAAAATAGGTAATTAACTCAATGTTGCTATTTATCATATCTGTCCACTTAATCTATGAATTTCACTACGTGAACATGGCTCCTACGCTGTGCCGTGAAGCATGGCCTTGTGCGATTTCAAATCGACAAAATAATAATGTAATAGGGTGTGTTTAATTCCAAAACCTGAATTTACTTGTGAAAATTGATTCCATCGCTTTTATTTGTTCTTTCCGAATGGTTTTTGCAGTATCTTAAGACGCATGATGTCATTATGAATAAGCAATATTTGAACGAAATGCGCGTGTAATCTCTACGAGTGCCCAGTAGCGTGTGGGTGAGAAGATGCCGGCCGGCTTCTTTGCACTGTACAACTATGCTTGTTTGAGATTTCGCGTCTAGTATATATACGTCAATGGATAGGATGGATAGGATTATAGGATAGGATATAGATAGGAATATAGATAGGAGGATAGAATTGGATATTCCAATGGAGTAGGCAGAGGGATAACTCTGCCTACTCCATTGGAATTATAAAGGCGTGAAACGATAGTTATTTTAATAACAATTAATCTGTAAGTCAACAGCGTTATGAAAATAAATGGTTAAATAATGAAGCTTTGGTCCACTCGTCAAGTTAATGAATCGAGTCGAGAGATAGGGAGCGTAATCGAGTTATTTGGCACCCTTGTTATCGCGGCCCGCAAGGTGCTTAGAGGGCTTGTGTTGGCCCAGATAACTATGCCGTCCCACTTCCCAAATATGTCGTTTCATTTTCTAGAATAGTCTACCTTTTAGCTAGTAAATATACCGTAGGACAGTATTTTCGTATAAGTACTTATAGTGTGTATCAGTATAACGTTCGGTCTCATAGTATACTAGCTGCGCCCCGCGGTTACACCCGCGTGATGATAGATGATTATAAAAAGTATCATGTATTAATCCAGCGCCTCATCTACCTCCATACCAAATTTTATCAAATCTGGTGCAGCTGTTTGAGCGTGAAGAAGTAACAAACTTACAAATACACTCAAAAACGTTCGCCTTTATAATATTATATAGTTTGTTATGGATCAATTTGTTACTACCAAATATGCATAAGAAATAAATTATATTTTGTATAGTATTCATGGTTTACTATTTTGGAGATAATTGCTAACACATAAAAGAGTAGCTGTCACAGACTTTTTTGTTGGACAATTTAAGATAAACATTTCCGTTATACCTATACATTACGTAGGTCTGATAGTAACTGACAACGCACATCCTAGGGCGAAAAGATTTCTTTTTTCGGCTACCTTTCATATGTTCATCTTTCGGTCAACGTCCTAAGCAAAACATGAAAATTTCAGGTTTTTAAACTGTCACGGTCATTAACACTATAATTATTATAACAACGGGAATTCACCCTGTTTTTGATTACTTTTGAGCCCTCGATATTTCGGCACTGTTGCAAACGCCATGATCACGAGTAAACTGAAGTCTATGCGAGTGGATAGTAGGCACTAAGAGCAGACTTTTGAAGCAGTGATGGCTATGGATAGCAGGTCCATGGTACGAATCCCGTCGCAGGCTTGAGCTTCACCGCATGGTGGAAGGGCATTTTGCGAATGCCCGCCTGGCTAGCGACCACCCTCAAGTAGAAAATCTGTCGCCAAGCACACAACGGTGTGTTCCGGCAGAAGTCCTTGAGAAACAGTGAAATTACAGGCACATGAGACTTAAGAACTATGTCTCAAGGTGACGGGCATAGTGCAATTCGTGACTTGTGACGAAATGCATCTGTTATAGGCAGAGGTTAGTCCGCTTAACATCAGGTGGGCCTCGAGCTTGTTTCGTCACGGTCTACCGGTCTACCCTCTTTCTTGTACGTTTTTTCGGCAAGGCGATGCTGTTATTGTCACTGTCACTCAAACCACTATTTAAATTTCGACATGCAAAACTAACGTCTTCAGTTTACTCGTGATCATGGCGCTTGCAACAGTGCCAAAATATCGAGAGCTCAAAAGTAATCAAAAACACGGTACATATTCCGTTTGTTATAATAATTATAATTTCAGGTTTGTTACTGATTAGGTTTATGAGCTAGTGACCCATGACATACGGATGGACGGACAGACAGAAAACGGAGTCTCATTTAAAGTGTCGCGAAAATCTACATGGAATTTAATAATAACGATTTCTACAACAAATATGTTGTATTTTAATATTTTTTTATTTATATAATGATGTTTGCTCCGCGGATAACATAAGAAAATTACCAGAGGAAAAAATATCCCGCACATGACTATAATTTTTCCTCGCGTAACTTTGTAAAATATTTTGTATGTTTGTACGGAGCTCTCAGTGTCAGTCCAATTCGCACATGGCCAGTGTTTTAAGGTCTCCGTTCATAATGTATCACATTCAGTCGAGACTGATGAATAATTGATGAAATTATACATTGACGCGGATAATTTCACGGATGAGTAGGTTATATGACACGCCCGTCATCAACATCGTCGAGTTTACGGTTCCGCGATCTCGGAAGTTACAATACATTTCTGGTTGATCTCCAGGAAGAAAACATGAAATAGGTAAGTAAGTGTTTTCTTACTTTGGACATCACTTATTTTTACTACATGTCTTGATTGCAATACCATATAAATGTCTTTGAGGTTACGAATACATCCGTATATTGTGAGGTGTGTAAAAAAATACTAGGTAGAACTCAATTTTAATTTCAAGTTGAACTTCGAACATTTGTTCTATGTTTCGCGCTGACAGAATTCTACTATGTTGTATCAGCCGGATCGTCCACTGCTGAACACCGCTTCCTCCACTGAGTGGAGTGGTGACTGGTTTTGCCATAATCCCCAAGCTAGGCAAGAGATTGCAAGATCGCAGTTCTTCAAAAGGTGCTGCTGCCCACCTTCTAGTATTTTCTCAATGTCGCGTCTTACGGAACCCTCAGGAAGACGGGAGAGCGGGGAGAGGGGGGGAAGGGGTGCTGGTCTAGCCCAGGCACGGGGAAATCTTTACATAACTGATATAAAAATGTATTTCATGATAGATAATATTAGCAAAACATACCTATGTTATGGTTATTATCTACGAATAATTTCTTCGCAAAGATCGATGTTTTGAGAATGGAAAAACACTGGCAAACATTCTCCAACATATTTTCGAGTTCGCTCCAACTTATCAATCACGTCAGGAAACACTGACTGAAGGAATCGCGACGCGCGACCCTCGTCTACTACATAACATAGATACATCTAATATATTTTAGGAAAGTAATGTATCATTCAAGGAATGTTTCCACCGGTCCACTTACAAAGTTCCCAAAGTGATTCTTCTTCTAGTAGTTTCTCAAAGTTTGCTTTGTAGCCCTTTTGAGTTGTACGTACAATAAACAGTTAAAAGGTTTACAGATACGCACTGTAAAAGCTTTCAAATAGGGTTGCCGCAAAACATATCTAAGAGTAGGAGTTTGTGTACGAAGTGATACTGTATATGATTCTAATTTCGATACTAAATCGCATGTATTTACGTTGCTATAAGTAGTTTTGTATAAAACTCCCTGAATCACCCAACACTCATACGCCTTAATAAAAAAATAATGACACGATTGCCAGCCCTGATTGCCAAAGGAAATAGGCATGTGTGCTTCGCTCATGTGTGATAAAGGCCTCGGAGGAAATTCAATTTTTTGTCGTGTTAAAACTGTGTTATTTTTCGTTGCGCTAAAAGTGTTGTTCTTCCCCTAGCTAAGAGCGAACACGAAATGTTTTTTAAATGTCTGTTATGTTTTCGCTTGGTGTTGCTCTTTGTATTTGCACTTTTGTAGCTTCCCGATTCCACTTTTATACAAATAATGCTATGATATATTATTACTTTAAACAATTATTGTCGAGAAAAGTTCCTGAAATAGTAAGTAATTCCTCGAGATGTCTACTGACACTTAAAAAAGGCAGTGACTTTTATTTTACGAGAGTAAGTCTACTAAAACTATTCAACAAATTGTGAAGTCACCATAAAACTGGCCTCGTCGGAATCGATATGTCGAAATCGGGGTCAGCCAATTATAGTTTTAGGGATTCCGAGGAAAAATCGGACAAACTTACGATGTGGTAGGTATATATGTACTTACGCACAGATAACTTGATTTGATTCCACTACTGGATTTCACAAAAATACGAATAACAGTACATATACTAATAAAACGCGGATGTTATCAAATATTTAATACTTTGGTTGCTATACAACACGAGACTTTTGTGTTGCCATTGGTCTTTGGCTATCTACTGGACAGTTTACACTGTCAAATATGTTATTTTTGTTCACGTATAGTTTATAAGTATGTAAGTAGTTTATATGTAAGTATGTCACACGACACATTAGAAGGTTTCCTTTAATCCAGAAAACAATCATGTATTCCAGCCGGTCATCTGTTCAAACAAATCAATTCAAATATTGTGCTGTCTAACACAACAGTTTTTTTTTTAACTAACATCAAGTGAACAACGTCATATCAGTATAAAAATTAAATCAAAATCGGTCTATCTGTGTACCTACCTACTCAAGCTTGACGGTATCATTTATTAAAAATGTTCAATTGCTCTGAAGCTCGTTGAAACACCACTACTGTGAATAGACTTTGGAGCTACGAGTAATTTGAACTAAATGTTATAATGCTAGCTCCTATTAATTCAAAAGTCTAGACACACAAATGTACATTAGACTTCTGTGAAATAAAAGTAGTTTCTTCAACATAAACCCAGCATTAAATGAAGGATTTATTTTTATTTTCTTAAAACCTCAAACACATTTATAAGGTATCGGTCTAATACATTAGTCGTTTGCTATTATATTGACTTGTATGCAGTAAAAGCAGCTCGTTGAAGCACCACTATATAAAATGTAGATAGTGACTGGACTTTGGAAATGTTTAAACTATTGACGTAAAAAATCAATATGGAGTAAAAACCGGCCAAGTGCGAGTCGGACTTGCGCACCGAGGGTTCCGTACAAACCTGTAGGTATATAAGGAAAAAATATTTTATTTTTATTGCTAAATGAAATCCATAACATTTTAGAATCAATAAAAATATTTTAATTATATGATGTGACTAAAAATGTATATTTGTCGCAATATTTACTTTATGTGTGTTGTAAGACGTTGCTTCGTACCAATTTCAAGATTCTGAGTTAACGGGAAGTGTCCTGTAGGTTTTGATTTCCTTGTGAGTTTCGAAAATTGGGCATAAACCGCTGTATCTTTTGATTGCGTTGGCTTAGAAGTTTGTTTTTTTCACAGCTCCAAGGGATAGTAGACCTTAGTATTTGATATAAATTTCAGCGTGATACCTCCACGCGAGAGAAAGAGTCTTGACAGACGGACAACAAAGTGATCCTATATGGGTTCCGTTTTTTTCCTTTTGGACAAAACGGAAACGTAAAAATCGTCTCTGTTTTTTAAATAAATCACCACAGGACACTAAGGGCATATAAGTTACATGACATCAACAAAAACCAAAAAGCCAATTATCAAATCGCAGTTCCGTCTAGAATAAATAGATATATTATTGATAGAATATATACATATATATATACTAACGTACGCTATTTAAGCTCTAAATGGTTATTGAAAGGACACTAGGACCCCACGAGCCCATTAAATCTTCACGTACGTTATAATAAAGCGGCTTCAATTTCAACCTGGCTTCGTACGTAGATGTTTTGATTTTTTCATTAATATTTCAGTTTTATTAAGTGCTATGCCCGCGTTCGCAAATCTCGCTTTTCAAATGGATGTGCCCACATTATACAACGAGTATGTAAAGCTTGAATACTCCATTATTCATATCAGAATTTACCTTACGCATTTCAATTGAAAAATTAGGCCTTGACGAAATTGGTAGTTCCACAGGTTTGAAAAGATAAATTTTAAATCAGGCAGGCTGATTTTTATATATCTCTAACACAGTAGCTATATCTTTATTATGCATATATCTCATTATTATCAGCATTATTATGAAGAACGGGTTTGATAGTCAGTCTGCCTATCAAACCCATTCTGCCTTTTATTTATTCAAGCATAAATCAATTAAACAACTTTGGTAAAACTAAAATTGTAGTTTTGGCATTAACGTCTACGCTTTTTGGGTTTTTGGACCATGAACGGGATAAATGGTACATCAATAGGAACGGCAGGATAAATTTGTGCTAGGACTCGCTCAACACTACTTCTAGGCATTATTAACTTTACTATGTTGACACTTTACTTACGTGTTTTGAACGTTCAATACTAATAATAAATACTAAAAATCATATCAGACGACGAAAGTTGCTACGATTCTTCCTTGGTGATAAATTTCTCAAAGCTCAAGGTCGTAACTGTTAACATATCATAGGAAGATTTATATGACAATTATCCTGCTTAGTTGCCAATTAGTGGTGATTATTACGGCTTAGAGTAGTTGACACGGGTTTGGCCTGTTGGTGATGAACGGTCTCGAGATTCAACTGTCACCGCAAATCGTCTGGATGTTCGTGCCATCCCCAAACCGTTAGCGGTTTGTCAGTTTCCAACCACAAAACGTTTCTGTATTTACGACTGATCTGTTGCTCAAGTGTTGCACTGAGCAATTATTTTGCTGCAGTGCAGTTATATACATTACAATACATTTATTCTATATTATTATAAAGACAGTAACTAAAAGAGTAAGTCAGTACGTATCCTTTACACTCATTAAGGCGCACCCCTTCTTATTTTTTTAAGTGTACTGTAGTAAGTATACCGTACTGTATCAGCCGGATCGTCCACTGCTGAACACTGCATGCCCCCACTAAGGGGGGGGGGGGTCTCGGGGACAGTAGTGAAATTTTGAAGCAGTGATAGCTCAGTGGTTTTGGCAGTCCGCGCAGCAGGTTCATGGTTCCAATCTAGCCGCAGGCTTGAGCTTCACCGCGTGGTGGAAGGGCATTTTGCGAATGCCCGCCTGGCTAGCGACCACCCTCAAGTAGAAAATCTGTCGCCAAGCACCTAACGGTGTGTTCCGGCAGCAGTCCTTGAGAGCCAGTGAAATTACAGGCACATGATACTTAATAACTATGTCTCTAGGTGACGGGCGCAGTGAAATTCGTGACTTGTGACGAAATGCATCTGTTATAGGCAGAGGTTAGTCCGCTTAACATCAGTAGGGCTTCGAGCATGTTCAGTCACAATAACATAAAAAAAAATGTTGTGTATAATGTTACTCCTCCATCTCTTTCCGTTAGAGGCGGCTAAGAGTAAAGTACCGGAAGGTGGGCAACAGCGCCTTCTGAGGAACCGCTATCTTACACTGACATCCCCTAGACACCTGCCATTTGATTGCCAGGGGATCGTGTCCCCACTCTTAATGGGGGAGGCTGTGTATATCAGTGGACAATCCGGCTTATATAGTATGTCTTAGCAAATTTATTCTTAACCGCTTAAGATCGGCTGTGCGAATTTTCACACCCGTAGCACATGCATCGTCATTTATTTTATTTTATTTTTAGTATTTGTTGTTATAGCAGCAATAGAAATACATCATCTGTGAAAATTTCAACTGTCTAGCTATCACCGTTCTTGAGATACAGCCTGGTGACAGACGGACGGACGGTCGGACAGACGGACAGCGAAGTCTCAATATAGGGTCCCGTTTTTACCCTTTGGGTACGGAATCCTATTACAATGCATAAAAATGTTGTATGTATGTTACGGAACCAGCCTACATTCTAAACCATACGCAAATATATCGACCTAATGAAGTATATACGCCGTGTTGCGTACTGACCTATCTATGACCTACACTATTATATATTTGTATAATCTATGTCTAGCCTAGTTGATTCTTTACTGCGCCCATGAAATATTAAGCTTGTATCGTTACTCAAAGCTAACTCTAAGTCATCGAGATCTTCATCTGGGTATCTCTATGCCAAATTAAATCAAAAACGGTTCAGTAGATATCAGCTGCTTAGAATAATCAAACAGGCACGCAGGCAGAAAATCAGTTTGTTAATTAATTTACTAGATTTGGAATCAAACATGAGATATTTCAGTTATAATTTATAAATCCAGTGCGATTTCGATTTGATGGTTTTCAAAGCAAAATTACCCATGAAACAAAATAACCACAAAGAAGAAATGAAGCAATTCATCCGCAAATACCCTTAAAGGAAATTCTCTTTAACAAAAATTGTGCACAATAAGGAATGAGCGTTCATAACATACCTAATGTATAATCATGTTACTAAAACATCAGTGGCTCGTCACGATTTACTGAAGTCAATAAGGTATATATATCAGAAGCTAGTATCTAGCATATAATGTACAGTTTAACAATAGCATCTATTGTCTACCTATATATAGTCACAAAATCTCAGCGCAATGAAATGAGGCTGCGAACATTAGGGCCTTTGTTCGAAAAATCGGAGAAAGATGAAAGCGGTCTTATGTAATTTTGACAGACAGACGGGACTTGTAACATTCCTTTTGTACATTTAGGTCTCTCTGGTACGTGAGAAGAATATAAGGGAACATTGGTTAAAGATAAAACCAAAATAATCTTTTAGGCATCATGTCACATATATGTCCTTTTTTGACAAAGACCCACTCAATAAAACATTGAAACCTGCCCGCGTTATGTACACGTATGAAAATAATGCCACCCATTTCTATGCGATAACCCTGCTAACCCGATGAATTTTTCTCTCTAGGTGTTTCTTTCCAAAACTTTTTAAAACATTGTCTTGTGCTGTCTTTAGTGTTATAAGAAATACACGTTGGACCGAATGTAAGTGAAATGTACAAGTAACCGTTGGTGGACGTTCTTCCGTACCGACGTGCAAGATTAAGTTAAGAGGTATTAGAGGAATAGAACCAAGAAAAGTTTGACATCGTGTTTTTTTTTACTGAAAATAGATGAAACAGCACACAAATCTCGTTTGAGTAGGCACTTGAGGTCAATATGACTTAAAGGAAATAAATACTAAGCAAAATTATTGCTACGCTATAGAATAATCGCATTTGATTTAAAACAACTCACACGTAACGAATGATATTCAATATATTTTGAATGAATGAATATTAATTATAACAATGTAAGTTAGGTCGGATATTACGTTATATTCAAATAACGGTTAGATGAACTTGTTCCGATTTCTCAGACAACGAATGTAAGTACATAATTAATTACTAAGTAGGTGCCTATGAGATAACAGCAAATCTGAGGCTTTCGCGCCTAATCGATAGAAAGTTGGTTCGATTCAAACTACCCAACAAAGCGAATGATTAGAAGAGCTCTCTTGCTTAATGTTGTGATTAGTTAAACGTACTGTGATTAATTCGTTAGACAGATTTTCGATACCGAAATGTTGGTAGCTTTATTGTAGTTTTATTTTCAGAGTAGGTGACCTGAACTGAACCTGAATCATTCCTAACCATCGGAATGTTTTTATTTCTTATAGGTAAGCCTTTGACCACAATCTCATCTGATGGTAAGTGATGATGTGGTTAAAGGTGTTAACAGGCTTAACCTAGAATTATTGGGTCTCAAGGATGGCTGTCGGAACCCACCGTTAGGTGCTTGGCGACAGATTTTCTACTTGAGGGTGGTTGCTTATGCGAGGCGGGCATTCGCAAAATGCCCTTCCACCATGCATATGAAAGACAGCGAAAATACATTTTTGAATATGATGTACCATTACTCATAAAGGTGCTTCGGACGCCCCTGTAAGGGCGCTTCCTTAATTTTTTAGTGCATGCAACTACTAGTAGTGCCTACACAAGCAGTCATATTTTTTGTTTTCTATATGTACTATTAGCGTAAGTTGTAAAAACACACTAAGACATTCTATACAAATGTGCAAAAATAATTTACTGTAGAGGGGTGCCTTTGTGAATAAACAGGTATTGTACCAGATATGACTAAAAGATTTATTGATAAATTTGGCTAGTAAATAATTACTCATGACATACTTTTTAAAATTCTGGAATAACAAAACACTGACTATCCCAATTTATACAAACAAATCGCTTTCACTTTAACAGTATCCATCTACTTTGAGGTAAAACGACTAACAAAAAGTTTTGTGCCGCGATTGCAGATAAAGACTTTGAAGGTGTGATGGCTCAGTGGCATTGGCTATGGACTGCCGCGCAGCAGGTCCATGGTTTGAATCTCGCCGCGGGCTTGAGCCTCACCGCATGGTGGAAGGGCATTTTGCGAATGCCCGCCTGGCTAGCGATCACCCTCAAGTAAAAATTCTGTCGTCAAGCACCTAACGGTGTGTTCCGGCAGCTGTCCTTGAGAGCCAAGAGCGCCTGCCGCGGCAACACTGGACCACGCCGTGGTCTCTTTGAATAGAGTTTTGAATATTTACATCGAGGAAAGTAATAAAAATATGAAATAATACATAACAGGCACAAGAGACGTTTGACATCAGGTGGTCCTCGTGCTTAATCAGTCAAAAACATATTAAAAAACACAAGATAAAATAAAAAAAAAAATCGTAAAAGAATTTTTTAAAACAAAATAAATTCATCTCATAATGCTTCTAAGGACTAGCAGAAGTCAACCCTAAGAGGTTGTTAGCATTTTACCAATAACCCTGTATTACGAACCTAACATTTTATACACATATTCCTGAATTAAATACGATTCTATAACGAATGTAGGTATAGTTAGGTGAGTAAAATATTGGTATATGTACGGCGCAGCTATCAACGGAAGAAGTTTGCAACTGCTAGCGAAACCACGGAGAGCCATTGTGTCTCCAAAGTTGCACTCCAAATATGTACCAACATGCCGACTATGCAATAAGAAACAATGTTCACCCATATTGAAATATAGTCGAATAATAGGTACCTGCAATATCACCCATATTCAAATATAGTCGAATAATAGGTGTCTTATGAATGTTTTTCCGGCGTATAGTAGTAAACGCGGATAATTTCTGCCTGCTAAAACGTAGGCAAAAACCTAGAATGGCAGTAGGTGTATTGAGGAAAAAGACCAAAAAATTCTTCATGAAATTTTGAACTCCAAACTAAAGACTTATTTAATTAAGAATTATAGCAAATAGGCAAACAGTTAGTCAGATTTTTATCACTACGCTCTCAAGTTTCTGTTGGTTAAAAGTAGCTGAATAGTGCAGCTTTTTCAGACGGGCAAGTTGCCAAAAGCATAGCCAAGCCGGAGACCGGAGGATGCACAACATTCACAAACACTGTAAGTCGACACACGAATTTTAAACACTTATGTATGTGATAAAAGCTATAAAAATAAAACGGCCACGTTTAGCCGGACTTGCAGACAGACACATAGGTACCTAACACATACTCATAATAACTTTATTGTGACTGTTTTTTTTTGTTGATATTTGCTATAATACAAATAAACTTCAAAATTTAATACAAAAAAATATCCTTAGCACGATTTAAGGCCGCTCATGACTGGTTTTACAAGCTTTTACAAATGCTGTCAAGCACTATTGTATACGCTAAAGCTATATCACATTCACATGTAAAATAATTTTTAGAACACTAAATAATCATCACAAGCCGGACCCTAAAAACCTAAGGACCCGGGTTCGCTTTCTGCACGAGAGGAAAACTCTATGGTCTAAAAATTTGTAAATGAGCTTATATTACGTTTTCAAAATTTGTTGTTTTATTAATGTAGATAGATTACTGTAATCACAACAAGTTTAATGCTTTATGCATGTACCAGCAAGAACAAAAAGTTGAAAACAACCATTTTAAAAGAGCGATTTCCATTGTGACAATGGCGAAAAATTGAATTTACCTTTTGTATTTCATATTTTCTGATCATAAGTTATGAAAAAGGGTTAAAAATATTTTTTGAAGTTATTAGTACTTTGGCTGTGGATTTCATTGTTTCATTCTAGTTAGGTTAGGCTTTGAGAAACAAACTGGTAATAATAATTAGATCTCGTTAGTATACGGGGCAAGCAGACCGCTTGGGCGGGCAGGTTGCCAAAAGCAGCACTTGCCAAGGCAGGTGCTTAGGCGGAGATCGGACTACGTGATAACACACGTATCTAGAAGCAGGGCCCTATTCAGGGTTCTTGAATAAATGGGTGATGAGCTTATCTAAAAACTTTCGTATAGCCACATAATTCACATTGTGTCTTTATGCGCATTGTGAATTATGTGTCTTCTCTCTTTTATTTTAAATGTTAGTTTCAGTGACTAGGAACTTTGTTTGGCTTAACATAAGTCGAGTTGAGTTTTGTCTGAGCCGAGGAAAAAGCAGAGCGAAAGCATGTGACTGATGTGTCAATGATTTATACAAGTGCCCTAAAACTACTAGAGGACTACTAAGGAACACACACTAGATAAAAAAAATTACAAGGACTTAATCTATGTAGTTTTATCCGTGAGTTCAATCTGAGAGACCTCTTATAAGAGAAAGATATCTTCAGATTTTTAGGTAGCCTACACCTTCTATTTTGGACATTCGTTACGTCATAGTTTACTTCAATCTACTTTGGAGACCTATCATAAATGTACATAAAACCAAGGTAGTATACATATCACCCGCCAATGGACAATTCATAAGTTTATTTATTAATTTTTATATATTTAGTGAATGAATCAATAATCAACTAAAGTGATTTCTGTATTTGTGAGTTTGGTCCTGTCCGGGAGAAGCAATCTTTAATTCAACATGTCTCCTCTTTCGCTCGTTATTTGAGAGTGGAGGGTGCCAAACGGAAAATGGCTTACGTCAAGTCTTTTTATTTTCAACTCATATTTAGTTTTAAAGCTCGAAAATCTCATCTTAGGCGGGAAATTAAAAATTTGAACAGTTTTTTTAGTGTTGCTACACTTGGTATTATTTAATTTTTTAATTTAGGTTATTGCACATAACAATATTGGAAAATATGGTTTTGACGGGTCTTTATCAGCATGCCCAGAATCCCTATGGTTACTAAATAGACATGAACGTAAGTAAATGCCGTAGTAGCAATACGTCTGGATCTTTGGCGGTTATTAATGGACATACTCTTTAAGTAATTGTCATTTAATAATTCTCTTACCAGTCTCTAGCTCCTAAATGGAATTAGTGACAAACCTCATATTTAGATGTTTTTGTCAACGTTGATTGACAGATAGGGGGTCAATTTTTTTTTTTCAAGTTTTAAATTGCTGGAAACATTCGTATAGGATCTTCTAAGTGAGTGTAAGGCTAGAATTGCACCACCTCTATATTCCTGAGGGAGCCGTAAGATGCAACCAAAGGAAAAATACCAGAAGAACTGTCATATAACACTGCGATCCCTAAGACGCCTGCTAAGATTGGGGATTCTGGCGAGCCGCCTCTTGGGGTTTTGATTAACTGTGGATGTGCTATAAGAGATTATATAACACTGTATCAGCCGGATCGTCCACTGCTGAACACAGCGTCCCTATGTAGGGGTGTGTGCCATAATCCCCACGCTTGGCAGGTGTCTTTGGGATCGCAGTGTAAGATGGCAGTTCTTTAGAAGGCACTGTTGCCCACCTTCCAGTATTTTCCCTTAGTCGCACCTTACGACACCCACGGGATGATATGGGGAGGTGCAATTCTAGCCCCGCTCACCACGGGGGATTATGTAATAGGACATCAAAAAACTGTTATACCTACTTTTAGTAATCATAACTATAAGCAAAAAATGGAAATAGTTAAGTTTCGATTCAGAGCGACACAGCTGACTACAAAAACTGCGGCTGCGTGCAGTCGGCTGCAGCGGCACTACTGTTTCTATGAAATGACTTCTGAACGCCGCGGAAGTTGCAAGTGCAGTTGCAGTCCGCATGGCGCAGGTGCGTTTGGAAGTCATGTCATATATATACGTACAAACCAGTAGTGCTGCTGCGTCCGACTGCATGCGTCCGTGGCATTAGCTGTAAGGTCTTGCAGTCGGCAGCGTCGCTCGGACTCGAACCATAACTTGTATATTTAACTTCTGATTCATCTGCAGTGTGTAAAACCATATTACATTCATGGATGCTGATCTTCAGCCGAAGGGTGTTAGATTTCGGCGTTTCCTCGGTTAGATACTAACGTCTTGCGCATCGCGGATATCAGCGGAAAGAACGTGATTAAGAAATTAAAATGAATATGTCATTAAATAAATTAAGCACTTACCGGTGTGTTCCGGCAGCTTTCCTTGGGAGCCAGTAATTCTAGGTTAGCCTGAACAACATCTTCGACCACATTATCACTGACTAACCATCAGGTGAGATAGTGGTCTTAGGCAAATAAAAAAAAATGTTTGTTAGTCTGAGGTATATATTTTATGGGTCTGTGTTTTTTATCATGTTCAAATAAAGCTGCCTGTAACAAATAGTGTATTATTATGTAGGCGAGCGAAGCGAGCCCTATCACTATAGGGGTGCTTTGACATAGTAATTTCATCTAATTCTTCAACTTCTATAAAGTTAAATTACTATGTCTATTACTATGTTTATTTTACAGCCTGATTCTAGTGGTGTCATCTAGTATTGAGTAGATTAACTACGATGCATATGAGCATTGAGTTTAGTTCTGTTGCAGGAATGTGAACTATGTGGGTTTCTAACAGATGGTGTTAGTAATAACATCCAATGAATACAAAATTGTTAAATTTCATTTTAAGGTTATATTTTTTTTACATATTACACATATATATATATTAATCTACTCAATACTAGATGACACCACTAGAATCAGGCTGTAAAATAAACGCGAGCCCTCACAAAGCTCAGCTTTTTGCTAGATATTAAATTAGGTACTTTGTGCTACGTACATACTACTAGTATTAATATGATTAGATTGTGCTAGATGACCTACATATAATTGCGTTAGTACACATTCAAAATGATACAACACACGGAAAAAATACACAATAATAAAACTAAACTCGGTAAATTCATTGAAATTTCGTAGTTAAACCACATAATTCAGGTCATTAAGGCTAGAATGGGCGCCTCATTATTTCCACAAACCGTAATTACGTATACCTAATTACGGATGATGACCACAAAATTACGCATTTTCTCACAATTTAGTACAATATTATCCAACAACTCTAGAATGTGACCAACTTACCTACTTATGTAAGAAATAGTTTTATTACATATTACTTTTACTGTATTTGGCTACTCTGCATGAAGAAAAACCCCGCCACCTACGAATAAATATGAATTTATTCGTAACCCACCTTTAAGATAATGAAACGCGCACACAGCACAAGGCGTAATAAACTAGGTAAAAACCTACAATCGTAAAAAATATTCAAACACGGTAGCAAGCTTTCATTTGATGCTAAGCAATGCAACGTTACAATTTATTTTAAACATATTACTCTATCTTGGTATAATACGCCTGCGCAATTGGCTTACTTATTACACAATCATTACAAACAAGAATTAGAAATTCTAAAGTCACTCGGGTCGACCATTTTAATTATTCAATATGATAAACCACGCATGTTTGACCTGTTTGCCTATACAGACGAGAAAAAATATAATGGATAAATTTAACCTTTTATGTTGTAGGCAGCACACATACATGTGTAATAGGATTATGATGCAGTACTTATTTTTTAACCACACTTCATATTGTGTATGTAGGTGTGGACGCTCGGACGACAAACACTACTTTTTAAAGAGACTTTAAATTTAACCTTGTATCTAACACACAACACAAATTCATACATGTGTGTGTGATGAAGCATCTTTGCCGGATATGATAATGAAGGTGTGGACGTTCGGAGAGAAGATATACCTACTCTCTTTCGCTGTGATATGCCTACAAACGACTTTGAAGGGGACGTGATGAATTTCTGCTAATGCTCATGCTTAAGGGTAGATTTATATTAGAGCGGGCCGTGCCCGGGGCGTGCCGTGCACGTGGCCCGTACGGGGCACGGATTTGAAACGTTACATACATTTTGTATGAAGCAATTTATATTAGACCGTGCCTGATCCGTGTCCCGTCCGGGCCCGCCTACTAACGTACGGACGGGCTTCGCCCCGGGCCCGCCCCGTCCACGACCCGGCCCGGACACGGCCCGGTCTAATATAAATCATCCCTTAGCCTGTCTCGTTGGTGTGTGTGTCAAAATCCTACTTGGAATCACCAGGATTTGATCCCAGAGTCTGCCAAGTTATTGTGTTTCTCTAACAAAGAAATTTCAGTATTGCAGTCCAGAGCCTGAAAATGAGCCCGGTAGGTGGCATTAGGCTCGCATCTCATAATAAGGAACCGAAATTAGTCTGGCGAAACGCGGGTGTTTAGTTTAGACACCTCTGACAATCCTGTCAGAAGTGCCTAATCTAAACACCCACACTCCGGGGATTACAGGCACTTGACGATATGTTCTTTTCTTTTTAATGAAAAGTAGAAGTATCTTTTTACTTCGGATTAATATACAATTAAACCACACGGAAATCTTTCGCAGACGCTGGGACACATATATTCAAAAAGCATCCGAATAACACTTTTTACAAGTACTTCTATTCTTGCTGTTTCTGTGTGAGAATCTAGTCTTTAGTTACAGTAGGGCATCTCTTCTTTCAATACTGGTAAACTCATAGATCTATCCACTTTTCGTGTAGCTAATAGTTTACGCATGGGTTCAAAATGTTGAGTTGCCCATCACTGTCAGTGTGGTACTGCATTTGATCAAATCGGTCACCGTAGCTTGTCTTGCTCTCGAAGTGCTGGTCGAATGTTGCAATACACCAGCCTTAACGATATCATCTACCGGGCTTTTACCAGCGCCAATGTTGCAGCTGTACTCAAAGCGAATGTCTAATGCGTGACGATGGTAAATTACGGCGGTAAGTTTCTACTTCCATTGATGTTAGGGCGACCTTAGTGTGGGGCGCTGTGTGCATTCGCCGTTAATCTTTGTGAAAAAAATGTCAGTGCTAGCGCCCTGGCTAGCTAGGATAACTGGTAAGAATGGCGGAGAGACTCAAGCGGCGTTAGTAAGCTAATCTCGGTAGTGTCTATATATTTAAACTATTTGGTGTACATAAATTGGGTTCGTGGGAGCCGGGAACTCACATTATTTTCCAAAAGTGATTAGAGCACTTGGCCAATGCGACTCCTAATCAAAATTTGGCTCAACGAATAAGCATTGCAATCCAACGAGGCAATGCTACCAGCATGATGGGCACACGCCAACTGATAGTGAGCTGGAGCATTTTGACTGTCTGTGGGCCTACAGTGGCCTTTAGGTTACCTTAATGCTTTCGATGTAGTTATTTATTGCTGATAGGCTAGTCTTTGACCACTATATCACCTGAAGGTAAGTAATGATGTGGTCGAAGATTTTGTTCAGGCTTACCTAGAATTACTGGCTCTCAAGGACAGCTGCCGGAACACACTGTGAGGTGCTTGGCGACAGATTTTCTACTGGGGAGGTGTAGCTAGCCAGGCGGGCATTCGCAAAATGCCCTACTACTATGCAAAATGCAGTAGTGTTTTGTTAATTAAGTCATACCGCCTATTAAAACACATATTAAAATGAATGAAGCTAATAACCCGAAACCTATATCCATACAACATATCACTGCGGCATTCCCCTCTCAATACCGTCTAATTGCCTTTCGGTTTCCGACTCGCTTTTGTGTTGTTAATCAACGCTCACCATTTGTTTTAAAGCCATTGTTCTGGTTGCTTTTATTCGATCCGTGCTTTATTGAGACCTTTTTATAAATACAGCCTTACGTATATTGTAAAGCGAGGTAGAAGTACAGCCGCGAGAATATAATGGGGTAATTAATTTTGTGGAAAGAGAGGAACTCTGTTGCTAATTTGCCGCTATTACAGGTGTATGAGGTGTGATTAGTAGGCATAAATAGGTTAGGGGCTTAAACACGAGCTTAATGTCGCTCGGCGTGTAATTATCGTCCCCGAGTGTGGGTATGGTTCTTTTTCCAAAGCTTTTAGCGTCGTTTCTGATAATGCAGCTCCAATCTAATTCGCACGTAATGAAGGAAATCTAGCGAAGGAATTGAATCCCTGCTGAAAGCCTACTACGGGAGAAAATTCTATTTTATGTTACGACCGCCGTTAAAGTAATTGTGCGGTATAATTTTCCCATTCGCTTTAAAGAAATCGAAGTGTGGAATAAAAATATAGGCTGCAACGCGGCATGCGTACCTATATCATTTTATAAAAAGGCGACAGAATAATTCCAGTTACCTCGCAAAAGTTATTCGAAATATACATTGTTCGGGAAATGAAAAACGTTTGCGGGATTACCTTAATTGGATTCACCGTAAAATGTCAACGTATATACCATGAGGAAAGTTGGAAAAAATGAATTAAAAAGGCAGGTCCTGGTCATGAAAGGTTTGTTTGTGTTATTTTATTACACGTGATTCAAAATGAAAGGCAACATTGACATAAATAAAAACTGTGCTGAAAATAATGGCGCGCTTGCTACTGACATCATACTGAACAGCAACAATTTGCTATCTCACTCCTTTGTGCCCAGTTTCCTTTGTAGGGGAGAACGGGGTAATGGGAGCTAGCGGGTAATAGGAGCTACTTCGATTTATGCAGACAGGAACGTACAACTCGCGCAGAAATGACACGAACGGCTTCGGTAATTATCGGTTATACCACGTGATCACCGCTGGCCGGCTCAGTGGCACGCGTTTGGCGGCGAGAGGAGGTCGTTTGTTTTGCGAGTCATCGTTACAAAAAATATCAAAACAAATTCATTTAAGTAAGTACCTATACTATAGCTATTATATTATGTTAAGTGTTTATTAACTGCCTTATTTCATACATTTTTAGATTCAAGTACAAGATAGGTGATTTGTAAATGTGTTTTTATGTTATTGTTTGTCGTTTGATATGTTTACCTTTCGGGCAATGAGAGCTAGACGCGCTCCCATTACCCGCCATGGCTCTTATTACCCCTTTCGAACAAATGTTTCTTATTGATGTTGTTCTATTATATTTTTTAGATGAAATGAACAAGTATTGACTATTCCTCCGCGTTCGTCACATCGCTTACAGCCATTAGATGTGACTTTTTTTGGTCCACTAAAGGCAGCTTACAGGAAGGCATGCGACATTACATAAGATCAAGAAACATCGTTAAAATAACTCCATACGAAATTGCTGGACTATTCAACACAGCGTACTCAAAGGTGGTATAAAATAAAAAAAGGTGTATAAAATAAAAGGTGGTGTAAATCTTTGGACAAAACAATATCTCGCTTTTAAACGAGTGGAATATTTCCCATGGATCCGTCTGTTTTTTTAGGTGCAGATTTCGTTGCTACTGACTAAAACGAACATGATTATACCACAACTATAGTCACTGCCGACAATCATAGCTCTGCCATACCTTCGGAAACAACAGTTACAGCTACTTCACAACAAGAGCCACTGCAAGCCTCGGCTAGCACATCACAATACACAAACAGTCAACCAACAATCAGTGCGCAAGTTGCAAATTTTCCGCAACCATCTACAAGCTTTGCTGATGTCTTAAATGTTTTCAGTCCTCGTCCGCAAATCTCAGCTAACTCTGCAAAAACTAATAGAAACAAGCAGCATTCTGAAGTTTTGACTGGTACCCCTATTAAGAAAGTTTTCAAAGAGAAGAATGAAAAGAAAAAAATAAAGAAAATAAATCCAGGAACATTCAAAAAAATAAAAAAAGAATATTAATATAAAGACGAAGAATAAATAATCATAACAAAATATAAAGAAAGCTACCAGAAATTTGTCCCAAGACAGCACAACTGAGGAATCATCTGTTGATGAAAATATTATGTGTGATGATAATTCTGATTATTCAGTAGAAGAAAATGAGTGCATCATCTGTAACCCTGCAACGGCCTGTGGAAAGTGGGCTCATTCTGAGTGCTCTGGTTGTGATGACCCAAATGAATACATTTGTAATTTTGTTTAGACCCTTAGGATGATTTATGTTGTGTATTTAACTCTAAATTACCTTTATTTTTGTTGATTGTTGTATTCAACACAACATAATCATCATGTTGCTGTGATTTGTTGCTATGATTTGTTTAATTTCCTATTACGAGCACCAAATAAAGATTGCATTTGTTTAGAATTAAGTTATGGCTCTCATTAGACATATAGTGGTTATTTAGCTCTCATTGCCCGATATGTGGGGTAATGAGAGCGAAAGTAATATTAAAGAAAACGGTGAAATTTTTTAACAATATGCAAGTTTATGAAGACGTTGTTAATAAAATCTTAAGGCCAAATACCTGTAAGACTGATTAGCATCTCAAAAAATTAATAATTAGCACTAAAACACGTTTCTTTTTTAACTTTTCCTTACATGGCTCCAATTCCCCCATTCTCCCCTACTTCGCCCCGTTTTAGTGAACTGGAAAAAGTCGAGAGAGGAAACAAACACATTTTTCTTTTAATATTGTCTTGGTTGTAATAATCAAATGCTTTTGCCATTTAGAAAATTAATCAAGGGTGTGTCAGCCAGATGTTACTTTTGTCCAACCAATATCCAAATGAATGTAATGAAATATTATTGGTTTTTCATTTTTCGCGTCGAACGTAATGGAGGCTTTTCAAGTATTGTAGGACTTTCTAAATTCATGTCCCCGTCTACTCTATTAAACTTTATAAACCTATTTCCAAAGTTGGCATATATACGTGGCAACGTGGCCAGCATTTTGAGAATTTTGCCTACTTGTAAGGCTTATTAGTAGGATTTAATGTTATTGTTACTCATTAGTGTTATTATTTATGGTACTAACATTTGTGAGTTTTGGAGTTTTTAAGGTTATTGAGTGGTTACTGAAGAAACGCGTGACCAATATGCTGGAATATATACGTGGCAACGTGGCCAGTATTTTGGGAATTTTGCCTACTAGGAACAGCTTATTAGAGTAGGATTCAATGTTATTGTTATTGATTAGTGTGTATTATTTATAGTTTTTGAGTTTTAAGTTGACTAATTTGGAGTTTTTATGGTTCTTGAGTGGTTAATGAAGAGACACGTGACCGAAATGCTGGCATATGTATACGTGGCAAGGTGGCATTTTGGGAAATTTGCCAACTGAATTTATTGTTATTATAGATTATTATTTATAGTACCTATGTTTTTGAGTTTTTAAGGTTCTTGAGTGGTTACCACATTACACCAGAAGACGTAGAGTTGGTAGGCCCCCCACTAGGACATCGTAATTGTCCCAGGTAGTCAATGGTTACAAGTGGCTAATAGCTGTTCTTTGTGGCATTCTATGGCTGTGCTCAACAGTGGACTTCTTCCGGCTGATGATGATGATGACGATCAGTTTTAAGTTAATTCACATGAAGATGATAGATTAATAGATATCGTGAAGAAATTAAAATGTTATACATTGTTTCAGGTACTCCCAAATGGCCAACTAGAAGACGTTATAACAGTTTACTGAGTAATAGACACGTGTATAATGAGGGCAAGTGATACCAGAACGATGTTGTTGGTTCTTGTGCTAGTGACAGTGAGTGTGGTGAGTGGGAATGTGAACTTTACGACGGAGGAAGGTGGGTCGAGAATGGCATGGATGAAATCTCTGTTTGACCATCACGATTGGGCGGCGGCAGTCAATAATAAGAACGTGACGCTGCAGCCGCAGTGCCGTGAAGACTTGAAGATTTACTTAGCAGCCTTGAACAGCGGGAAGCTGTGGGCTTCCAGGAGTAAGTAAAATAGGAATATGTATTTTATGATGTTGAATTTTAATGTTTTTATGTTGTCTTGTTTGAAAACCGTCCCACATGAACTAGGTGTTTCAACTTTCGCAATTCAGATTAATATTTCCGTGAAAATTATGATCAAAAGCATTTAATTCGTCGTTGTATCAACTATCAAGTGTTGCCACAAACTTCAAAGTAAATTTGATTTTTGTCGAAGGCCACAAATGATATATAAAACAGTGGCTATGTATGTGGCTGGCAAAACGCAATTTACAACTTTTGAGCATATTTTCATTCGTAACAGAAATCGTGTTTCTAATGTTTATGCACACCAGCGGGCCTAGCACGGAATGGGGACATCTCTCCGAGGAGAGGATGAACATCTTCTCACTTTTGATTTATTTTACTACTATTCGAGCTTGTGCGCGCCGGTGAATACTTATCCACAGTGGATAAACCCATTCTCTGTATTAGTACCGCCATAAGTAACTATATAAAATAAAACTACCTAGCACTTATCAATACTGTTACATGTTTTGGCTCCTTGAGGTAGTCCTTGTCCGCTATATCACTTATTAGTAAGTGATAAAGGTGTTACAAAAGATTTAATTATAGTGAAAAGTACAATACGCACCCGCCATTTGTTTTTTTATATATTTCTTTTTTATGTTATTGTGACGGCCAAGCACGAGACCCACCTGATGTTAAGCGGACTAACCTCTGCCTATAACAGATGCATTTCGTCACAAGTCACGAATTGCACTGCGCCCGTCACCTTGAGACATAGTTGTTAAGTCTCATGTGCCTGTAATTTCACTGGCTCTCAAGGACTGCTGCCGGAACACACCGTTAGGTGCTTGGCGACATATTTTCTACTTGAGGGTGGCCGCTAGTCAGGCGGGCATTCGCAAAATGCCCTTCCACCATGCGGTGAAGCTCAAGCCCGAGGCGGGATTCGAACCATGGGTCTGCGGCACGGCAGTCCATACTCAATGCCACTGAGCCATCACTGCTTCGAAATACTACTAGTAAAGTATACCCACCTCCTTGGAACAAGGATAAGTTCTCCTTTTCTTATGTCAGACGGAAACTATTTTATCCACGTTCTGTATCAATTATTTAAAACGGAGACATATTTCCACGGAAAAAGTCAAAAGGAGGTAGTTTTACTTGCCACTGTGTATAATTTTGTCTCTAGAATGTGGATAAAATCAAGGGATAATTTTTTATCTCTAGTCCATGTCTATATGTGTGCTGGTGGTATTAATTATTAGGAACATATTAAAAAGCTACAGTAATTTTAATTACAATTATTACTGCTAAATACTTTCAGCACAGTTTACAGTAATTTCCAAACGATGATATATTTAAGATAGGTTACATCAAATGGCAATCTAACTTCGACACCAATGCATTATTTATAACAGAATCCAAAATATGGGGATTTTGTTTTATGTATGTTTGTTACGCTTTTACTCCTCCGCCAAATATAACCTGATTTGGATGATACTTTTTATTGGCCTTTGTAAATTTCATCAAAATCGGTGGAGTATTTTTTAAGTTATAGTCAATTAACTGATAAATTTATTTGCATACTTATATATCATATTAATACTCCAGAGTATTTAATGATATTTGTTTTTGACAATGGTGAGCATTATTTGAGTTGACCTTGAAAGCAGTATGCATTACTAAAGAGAGCGAAAGTAAACTTTTTTTTTAAAACGGTAGTGACGTCTATTTTTTTTCAACCAAACACTTTCAGTGTTAGAGTCAATTCCATATTTTAAAAAAAATTGCGATAATTTATTGGATATAAAAAAGCTCGAGTGCAAGAGATCAAAATATAAACACAGCTGCGTTTCAATTTATGCAATGGACAAGACCAAGTAAAGCCGACATAGAAATCGGCTAATATATATGCAGTGTCATTTACAGCGGAAATATAGGAATCGTAAATATCCCACTTTATATTATAACATCATTGCTTCCGAAAGTTCATGGTAGCGAAAATAAGGCCCTATGTTCATTACAAAACAGTATATTACAGGCACAATGAGACTTAACAACAACTATGTCTCAATGTGACGGGCGCAGTGCAATTTGTGACTTGTGATGAATTGCAACTATTACAGGCAGAGGATAGTCCACTTAACATCAGGTGGGCCTCGAGCTTGTTATATCACAATAACATAAAAAAAAACGTTTTAGGCGAAAGACGCTTTATATTAGTTTGCATTACAGCTGCTAACGTATGAAAAGTTATAATACAATACAAATACTCTTTATTGAACACCAATTTTACACAAATAAATTATGATACAGAGATAAATAAGCAAAAGGTTGTACAATGAGCGGCATTATCGCTAAGTGCAATTTCTTACAGGCAACCGTGAATGGATATAGAAGTTAATGCATATTTAGGACGATGGTGTACAAGATACCAAAAAAAATAATTAAAAAAGTTATATATTGTCTTTCTCATACATATTGAATTTACGAATACATACTTCATTAGAATATAAATAAATAAATAGTAAATATACACATATATATAAATAGTTACAAATCCATTGAAACGTATATTGCTTGAATTTTATATGCGAACAATAACAAACAGTAATTTCATATCGTGCCACACTGATTTAATGCGTGTTTTACGAGCTAGATAAAACTAGGTAGCGGAACGTATTGCCATGCCTTCGTTCGTACATTAAACTACCGTCGCTGAAACTCGTAAGTACTAGGAATGTATAAACTGACAACGCGAGCATCTATAGCGAATGCTTTCGACTTCGTTTGTGTCATATTATTGTAGGTCCCGATAAAAGCTCGCGGCTACGCTAGTGTCTTTGTAGATTTGTATCTAATATTTACCTCAGGCTTTACGGGATTGCGCAGTAGGAATAAATTAAACTGGCACCTGCATCGACTTTTTGTTACCCTGTGACCAATGTTGTAAAGTGATGGTATGGTAGAGGATGGACAGGCATAATCTAGAAGGTACTGGCTCTCAAGGACAGCTGCCAGAATACACTGTTAAGTGCTTGGCTTCAGAACTCTTACTTAACTAACCAGGCGAGCATTCGCAAAATCCCTATCCCCTTGCGGTGAAGCTCTATACTGCGGTAGGATTCAAACCAGGACGCCCAGCGCGGCAGTCCACAGCTGTTGCCATTGGCCTATCACTGCATCAAAGATATCGGATTGATATAAAAACTTATAATGGTATAGTACCACCAACTTAACTGTGCAGTTTTCGAGGGTGCTACTGGTCAAGGAAATCAACTACAAACTGTCACAATTTGAAGGAATGTTGTAGTTCTTTTTTTTTGCCGCCTTAACAGATAAGTTGGTGGGACTATAAAATTCTAGATCATGGGGTGCCGGGTTAGAATGTCACCCTCCATCTCTACCCGTGGGTGTCGTAAGAGGCGGCTAAGGGAAACACACCAGAAGGTGGGCAGCAGCGCTTTCTGAGGAACTGATATTTTACACTGCGATCCCCAAGACACCTGCCAAGCGTGGGGATTATGGCAAATCCCCCCACACTGGAGGAGGCTGTATTTAGCAGTGGACAATCCGGTTGATACAGTACAGACAATAAATTTCACTCCATCACCAGTATGAAAATAAAAAAGAGTATATATTCAATTTACAAACATAGTCACCGTTATTGCTTTATGATGTGTATAAAACATTAACGTTCCGCGTTTGTTATGGTGTGGTCGTTATAACAATGTTACATAACATGAAATGTTGTAAGGAGCCCGAGGCGATGGATGTTGCCGGCCCGTCTGGGATGCAAGTAGGTCGTCACGCCACTTTTTAGCTGGTAAAGCAAAAAGAATCTAATGAAATGAAGAGAAGCTTTCAATATTTAAGTAAAGGTGCTGGCTTTAGAGATCTTAGTATTTGCGCAGAGTTTAGCACATATCTCAATATTTATTTTTAACGTATATGTTTGAAGAAAACTCGTGTACGTGTAACAAATTAAGTGCTGGAATTTTTCATTTGTATTAATTATTTTTTTTGCCTGATATGATAGCCTTTGACCACTATCTCACCTGATGGTAAAGGGTAACCAAGAATTACTGGCTCGCAATGACAGCTGCTGGAATCAACCGGTAGGTGCTTGGCGACAGATTTTCTACTTTAGGGTGGTAGCTAGCCAGGCGGGCATTGGCAAATTACCGTACCACCATGCTATAACGATTGCTATCCTAAGACGATAACCGGGACCGACGGCTTAACGTGCCCTCCGAAGCACGGAAGCGCTCAGTAGTAATGTCACTAGCGGTCACCCATCCAACCCATAACTGCAGCGGACGTTGATGATCGGTTAAGAACAACAGCTAAGCAAACTTCGCTACGAGCACTTCAATTCATGCATTCATTTGTATGATAGGTATAGAAATAGCGTCATTTTACCAAAGTATGAGCAATAGAAAATAAAAATAGAATTATCTAGTTCAATCGTCAAAAAACAAAGTCTTTAAGTAAGTACATTTTCAAAGTCCAAGATGAGGGCATAGGGAGCAACACAACTGAGGTCGCTCGCCTTTCCCAGACAGAGCCTAAAGAGTAATATGGACCGACGCCAAACTTAGTAAGCCGATTACTTTCGAATTCGAAACATCAATTTTTCAACTGGCTTCACAGTGGGTTTATTGATTGGTTTATCGATATCATCGCAATAGCAATTTGTTGCCAATATCATTAAAATAGTAGGTAATAAATGTTGGTCCGTTTATCTGCAAAATACTTACTTGATTTTTTGTATTTGTACTTAATTTTTACAAGAATATTTACACGTAAAAGGGAGTGTTTTGTTTTCAGTGTTCATTATGTATTTATGTTTGTGAGTTTCCTTTTTCCACCATAAGTTCCAATCTGCCAAACCAATTTTAATGTTTTTATGAGATATCGTTAGATACATCTTGATAGCGCAAGTAATACAAGGTACATAATAAAAAACCGGCCAAGTGCGAGTCGGACGCGCGCACCGAGGGTTCCGTACATACTTGTAGGTAGTATAAATAAAAGTTAGGGTATTTTTGTTGATAAATAAAATCTATAACATTTTAAAATTAATTGATGTTAGAAATTCAACATTAATTTTTTATACATGTTACGTACGGGTAAACGTAATTTTTTATATTTTGGATACAAAACCAGCTACGATATCTTTCGTGACAAAACTGTTTAAACTTCGATTTTATCGCCGTTTGAGTGACGTGAGTTTCCACCATAACTCATTCCTTCCCTCTATACTTAGTTGTGAAACCGTAATCACGCATTTTAGAGCACCTTAATTATTAAAACTGCTCAGAAATTGCATAGGATTTTAACACTCTGGGCCACTTTTGAACTATAGGCATCTACTTTGCGTGCTTTATCTTCGAAATGTCACTTCATGGAAAGGACGATGCCTTTCCATTAAGTGACATAATATAGTTTAGTGTAAAAAAGCTCATAATAATATATTACGTATGTATAGAGTCAGAGTGTTTGGAATTTAGCACAATTGTATTTAAAATATGGATTTGGATTAGCATAATAGAGAAAGCTTTTATAGAAAATTAAACGGGCGTGGTAGCCATTTAGAAGTGACAGGTCAGTATTAAATGCTGTTACTCTAGTTTTCCACGTAATTTTGTTTTTATCTGTAAAGTCTCAACGTTTTTTGATCTTATTTGAATTTTAGGCTCAAAAGATAACGTAAGATAAAATAACACAGTATTCAAATATATGTGACTCCGTAGACTATTTTATAATTGAACTAATACATAGTAATGCTATTAATCCCGATTCTCTAAATAAATCCAAAGAGTTGAAACTATACAGACTTCATTTTGAATTTACCAATGATTGTAGGGATTTTTTCGAATGCCCGCCCGGCTAGCTACCAGCACCCTCAAGTAGGAAATCTGTCGCCAAGCACTTAGCCATGTGTTCCGACAGCTATCCTTAACCTAAGGACAACTGCTGGATGATAGATTTTCTACTTGAGGGTGTAGCTAGTAGCTGTAGTAGGCGGGCATTCGCAAAACGTGTTATTACCATGCGGTGAAATTCAAGCCCGTTATGGGCATCGAACCATGGACCTTCTTACCTTAACAGATGAGATTATGGACGGCAATAAAAAAAGACCAAGCAGGTACAGTCACTGGCATAAACTAGTAATAGAAAAAATTATAGCAGTTTATATTATGAGGCCGTGGCCGAATCAGCTTGGGTTTTACTCGACAAAAATAAATGTTCATTTTTATAGCAGAGGGACCCATTAATGTGAAATTTTAGGTTCCTGTCCTTTTATTTATTGAAAATAGAAGGTTAACGAGGTTTTTGTCCTTAAAATATTACAGTATCGATACGAGTCATATAATAGTTGATATCTACTGTACTCACTAGTATTTATAATGTACTTTTCTTTAAACTTTCGTGAACTAAACTCATGTTTCTAAATCCTAAACGGGTCTTTTCACGCACGAATAAACATCAAAATAATTATATTTTTACGTTTCGATCAAGTTGCATTGACCGTGATCACGAGTAGACTCAGTCTTGTTGCATTGACCGTGGTCACGAGTAGACTCAGTCTACTCGTGTTTATTCGTGCGTGAAAAGACCCGTTTAGGATTTAGAAACATTTATAATGTACATATAAGTATTCATATGAAGCTGCACTTTCAGCTTCACTTAATCTATTAACATTTTAAGTGGTGCTTTATAATCGTAAGTATATATTCAAACTTATATATATGTAAATTCATTTGTATTGGTATGTAATATTTGTGTGTAGGTAAATGTATATATATGTACTAAAGTCTAATGTAATTATTATATGCAATATTTGGGTGTATTTTTTATTAATTGTATGGTATTGCAAAACTTATGAAAAATTACTTACCTAGTGTAACAAACATTGTTATAAGGGTGAATAAATATTCTGATTCTGATTCTGATAATCATCTCACAAAAGTGATGATGATCACGAAAAGTATCGGTTGTGTCAACCTAGGTCCTAATCTATCACATTTCAAGTATCATCGAAATTAGTTCAGTCATTTCAGCGTGAAGGAGTTACAAACTTTATATTTTATATTAGTATGATTATTAAAAGCCGGCATATCCCGGAGTTCAAGTAGTCATATCATAATCTATGAAGGTACTAGATGGAGTTTTTATACAAATCTCTACGTACTACCCATATATGTCAAAAATGCCAGAAATAATAAAAAATGTTCGATACGGGATTTTCCAAATTTGGCGTTTGTTTCGTTAACGTGACTACTTAAATGTGCCATCTTGTTGTCGAATAGAATATGAAAAAAAAAAGAAATTTTCGAAATCGGATTCCGACGATCTGCTCCAATATTAATAATTACACATTGTACTCTCCATTTCTTTGTTATGAAGATATTAGCAATCACAAGTAAAATTATTATACAAACAGATGCAAACAAAAATTTTTCGCGGTAAAACAAATCCCATGGAGAATATAAAAACCCTATACTGACTGATATTGACATATAAGGCACGTTCATGGTTCGAATCCCACCCAGAGCTTGAGCTTCTCCGCAAGGTGGAAGGGCATTTTGCGAATGCCCGCCAGGCTAGCGACCACCCTCAAGTAGAAAATCTGTCGCCAAGCACGTAACAGTGTGTTCCGGCAGCAGTCCTTGAGAGCCAGTAAAATTACAGGCACATGAGACCTAAGAACTGTACGTCTCAGTGTGACGGGCGCAGTGCAATTCGTCGTTGACGAAATGCGTCTGTTATAGGCAGTGGTTAGTCCACTTAACATCAGGTGGGGCTCGGGCTTGTTCCGTCACAATAACATAAAAAAAAAATAAGACATCAAATAACCTTAACGAATAGATAAGCGGCCCTCACGAGCCAGTTAAATAAACTCGAGTTTAAACCAAGTTTATCTTATGGGTGACTTTTAGAAACGCATTTTCACAAGTTACAGAACCCATAACGTTAGCGAGTAGATAAACTACGGTTAAAATACCTTAGATACCCAGCAATTACAGCCTGAGATACAGACTACGAATATTTATTCGTAGGATACGGACAAGAAGAAGCAGAAAAGAAAATGTTATTTTCTTACATCCATTGCTTTGTTACAGAATGAAATAATTTAAAACATATTGTAAAATGAGAGAATATAAGAATTTTGAAGTCTGGTGTATGAGGTTCATTCAAATTGAAATATTTTAACTGACTCAAAAAAGGAGAAGGTTCTCAATTCAACCGATTTTTTTGTGTGTGTTACCTCATACATTTTTACAGGGTTTAACGGTTTTGATGATTTTTTCATGGTGCTTGTCATGTGGTCCCATGTAAGTTTCAGTAAGATCTGAGTATTTGAGTTAATCACTAATAATGCGTAGTTAATGGGATTCTACTACATTGATGGTGTTCTCAAAAGAAAAAAAATAATTTAAAAAAAAAAAAAAACTATTTAAGATGGTTTGGTTTATTTACTTCTTAGTGCAACTTCATTTCAGAATATTTTCTGATTGAAGTCAGTTTTTACTGGTAAAAGTTATATCCATATTATCCAGTGCATACTTGTTACTTACCTACTATGTGCGATAAGATCCCTCAATCAAAACTAAAACTTATGTACAATTTTCTACGAGATTAATACATAAGAATATATCTAACATGAATGTCGACGCAGTTTATAAGTAGGCCGGTTACCGTCGCCGCCGCAATCCATTCGTCTAAGTACACTCATTTAGCTTCATTTACCTCGGACCATTTCCTGGGAACCTTTCTGCAGTATATAATAATGTCCAAAAGCAGGTCCGTTGCTAGAGTTTGACAGAGGGGCCTCTAGTGTAGGCCAGATGTACTTTTTATCTTTTTTACCCAATACGCCCTATTCGAATTCCCATATATTTCATTGATGTTGAAAATAATGCGAGATGCACTCGATATATTTTATAAATTATATTTCCAACGAGAACTCCCGTAGAGGGTTGAGTCGGGTAAGCAGTCGGAGATTAAAAAGAAGCCAAGACGTTTTACAATACATTGTACCTATGCTGTTCTTGTGTTCTTAAGGAAACATACACAATGATGGTAGAACGATTATGAGTAGTTATCGCTATAAAAACAGAAAATTGTTGTTCTAAAATTAGAGAACATGTATGTCCAAGAACGCCATTAACAATCGTAATTGAAATTTAACGCTGTCCTTGCGTAATAATTGTCGCCAAAAAGAGAAAAAATTTCATTACAGAAAAGGAAATCAATTAATGTTATTAATCTGATGTAAGTGAAAATAATCAGCAAAACTGCCTTGCTAACATATATTGCAAAGCCAAAGACCTCAAAAGAAAAGCCTGTGTTGCTACTCACGTATCATGGTACCAACAAGTATTCGCAACTTCGGGGTGCAAATACTAACGCGCATTTTTTTTTTTTTTTTTATGGCTGATTATTTAGTCTTTGACCACTATCTCACCTGATGGTAAGTGATGATGGGGTTGAAGATGTTGTTCAGGCTAACCTAGAAGTACTGGCTCTCAAGGACAGCTGCCGGAACACACCGTTAGGTGCTTGGCGACAGATTTTCTACTTGAGGGGTAGCTATAGGTAGCTAGCCAGGCGGGCATTCGCAAAATGCCCTACCACCATGCTATAACGACAACAACCGAGACCGACGGCTTAACGTGCCCTCCGAAGCACGGAAACGCTCAGTAGTAATGTCACTAGCGGTCATCCATCCAACTCATGACCACGCGCGACGTTGCTTAACTTTGCTGATCGGTTGAGAACAGCTAAGTAAACTTCGCTACGAGCGCTTCAGATCAATTAATATATTACAACCTGTTTTACAAAAAAAAAACTTATATTACAAGAAAAGTTCTACGATATCTACATTGCAAGTCAAGTCTCGGGTTTATTTTTAGTTTACCCCCATCTCCTTGCCTAAAAGCCTGTCCCAAAGTATCTTAGGGCACTTTGCACACCTACTTTCGTCTCTTATCGTAAGAAACAGCCGACCTCCCAGAACTTTGGAATCCCAACTAAAACATTTATTTAATAGGTGTGACGTAGCGCAAAGATGGAAAGCTTTTGGATTAATTACGTTTTCATCTCCTTAATTAATTCCTGGGGGCTAACCTGTACCTTAAAAGTAACGTTTTCTTGGGGAAGTATTTTTTTTAAACATTACTAAATAAATGAGTCTTTTTTTCAATTTAATGTACCGTTAAGACGCAGAAACTTTTTAACTTATCAAAAAATAAAAAAACTGTTGTATGCTGAGGTCAATTTTTAGATAATACGTAAACGCTTTGCCAAAGGAGCATTGTATCGAACTCCCTTTTTATTTAAGTATTTTGCATATGCTAGTCTATCTAGCTACGATTCTCAAGTAAAACATATGTAGCCAAGCACCTGACGTTGTGTTCCAACAGCTGTACTTGAGTGCCAGTAATTCTAGGTAAGAATAAACAATATCTTCGACCACATCATTATTTGCCATTAGATGTGATACCTAGTGGTCAAAGGCCGCAAAATATATAAACAATAAAAGAAAAACTATTACTAGCTTTTTCTTAGTCATTGTTTGCCTAATGCGCAGATAATAAAAGGTCCACGTAAATGCGGCAAGCTACTCATTTGGCGCATAATATTTCTTTATTTGGATTTGACGAGATTGACGACAAACAGCAATTGGGTGGACACAATACCGCCCTGATTCGCACAAAACTGTAAGGGTATTAAAATTTCAGTCACGTTCATTTCAGCGGAAATATAAAAGACACTATATTTTTGAAGTGCTGCTATGTGACAGCGATGTTAGAGAGGAAAATATTGTAGATTTAGCAAGTTATGACTGTAATTTAAAATCTCTTAAAGCTCTGGTAGTATTTCCAATGTATGGATGACACCCATTAATTAAATTCCATTTCTTGTACTCTTAGGGCCTCTTTCACGACATTCAAGTAAAGTCTCCAGTAGGCTAATTGCCGGTTTAAGTCACAAGTAACCGTGCATGTCAATTTCACAAAGGCTGAGTAGTACTAACCCACGGTTAAAGTGACCACTAACTTACTTCTTGGCTCATGTAACTTTTACTAGGAAGTAAATAATTGACACTTGAAGGTCATGAAAGAGGGCCTTATTATAAACAGAATGTATTAACCTAAATAACCTTATACTAGCATCAAAAGGTTTAAAATAAAGGTTTATGTTTAACGATACTTAATACTTTAAGAACATGAGGTGCATTATAGAACACTCGATGTTCACGAACTTGGCACCTAAGTGTTTGATAGTATGAGTAGCCCAAAAATATCGGCGTGCAGTTCATAATAACTTCTGTAAATACTAGGTTGTCTTAGGTCTTTGAAATTATTATACATAGAAAAACTTTGCAGTAATTGTGGCCGTGGGGTGACACCGCGATCACCGCAAAGTGTTTGAAAAGAATGAAAAATATACGCGATTAAAAACCGATTTAAATTAATGAAATTATTCTGTGAATATCATTCGGATTTATGATGCATGAAAAACATATTATGCTCACTAAAATTAATTTATATTTTTTTTTAGTTAATTTGTATACATACCTACTTATCTAAATATAAGAAATGAAACTTTCTACAAAATTCAAAGAAAACAGCTCTTGACATGTATTGAGGGTTAGCTTAAATATTACTTGGGCAGACAGCGTGATGCAAAGAGTATTTGTCATATTGAACTGAGCTACGACTTAATGAATCTTAACATATTCCGATTAGGGTCTTTATGTTCGCCAACATTCATCGAAGTATTTTCTGCAGGTCTCACAGAGGTTAAACAAAAAGAAGGCGGACAATTATTTATCGTAAAATGTTAGTTTTGTTTTCTTTTAGTGTATACGTTAGTTAAAATGACCTAAAAAGGTATCTTTTTATATACCAGGTATTTTTTTTATTATAGATGAACCATAATACAC
Source organism: Plagodis pulveraria (assembly GCA_963890685.1). Classification (NCBI taxonomy): domain Eukaryota; kingdom Metazoa; phylum Arthropoda; class Insecta; order Lepidoptera; family Geometridae; genus Plagodis; species Plagodis pulveraria. Next base: position 25,793,994 of record OY982950.1, on the reverse strand, counting down.
CATTTATTAAATAAACAAGATATATGTACAAACGCTCCACACGATATTTCGCTGTATTAGGCATTGAATCTTAATGTATTATTAAGCTAGTGCTTAAGAGATTATGTCACGTTTACACGGCGACGTTGTACATGTATTCTTCACAATAATTATTAGATAAACAAGCCTATATGAAAATGTCACAAACTTAATATATTTTAATCCTTGCTGAGAACATTCCCATAGTTCCCACAATTTGACAAGGGACAACAGTATCATTTCTCACGTGATAAACTATTCCATTTTTCGAAACATTTCTCTCTATAAATCATTGGGGTTAGTGAAACGTGAGTTCATTGTTTGAGGGCGCACCTGCCGGCTTTTGTCGAACTTCCCGCCTTTTCCTGTTCACTGGCAGCCCTGGTTTGCAATGACATAGGTCGCTTCAGTTTGTCTTCGGCTACCCTCTGGGCCGTGAACTTTAGACAGACGTATATTATAGGGAAACAACGAACACACGAGTTTGCCTTGCCTTTCCCACATACCTTTCAATGATTTATACTAAACACATGTGGTTTGGGTGCGGAAATCATAACAAATGTAATCATATCTATCTTATTGGGGTAGGAAGTCGCAGTACAGCCTTAAATTTCATCGAGTCATAGATAGAAACACTTTATTGGAACACCTTAAATAAAAATATTTAGAACAGAAAACACAATTCGAAACTGGTAATACCTAATTAGCGGTATTATTGCTGAAAGCGATCTCTTCCACACAACCCCTTGGAAGATGATAAATAACTGAAGAGAACCAAGGGATGGCGTTGATCTAGATTATATATCACAATGACAAATTATGTCTAAAATACTACTAACATTAAAATAGATAAAAAAAGGTTATAATAAGAAAAATAAACACATAATATACATATATAATATATATACGTATATAAAATATATACATTTAAGTATACAAATAAGAATAAGAATAAGAATAAGCATTGCAATTCAACGGGGCAATGCTGCCAGCATGCTGGGCACGCTGCCAACTGGTAACAATAGGCTAGAGCATTTGAACTGCCTATGAGTCTGCAATGACTTATAGGGATCTAAATGCTTTTATTGTAGTAGCTGTAGTGTTGTATATAGTTTGTAGTATTTTAGTGTAGTATACAAATTAATAATAATAAATACATAAGTACCTATATAAAATATAATATAAACATACATAATATATATATAAATAAATAATCATGTTCATTAGTATCAGGCTCATATTAACGATAGAACAACGATGATAGTTTTGATTTGAGTTATATGAAAACAATAGCACAGTAAATATAAGCTCGATATGTTTATTGTGACAATAGTGATACAGAACATTACATATACTGAGAGTACTATGAATTGCTTGGCTGTGTCTAACGTTAAATAAAGCCACAGTATAGGATCACAGTAATATGATACAACTTAATTGAGTAGGTACGCAACTACGCAATCACCGTGTTCTTGCTATAAGTACATGTTCTAATTGGCAGGGACTCAGACTCTGTCTTTACACACCTTGAAATGATGGCAACAATTTCGGGACAATAGTCCCGAACACAGAAGAAAATTCAATGAACGTAAAAATATTTTTCGCGTCTTTCTGGAAGTATTGTAAGGCAGGTACAAAATCGTCTTTTAAATCGTCTTTTTTATGTTTGTTAAACAACAATATAAAAACCTATGAAAAATATTGTACAATGAACTAAAAGCTCAAAATGTACAAGTTTAAATAAAATGTCCTTGGGGTACCTAGAATGAATAGCGAAAGGTGGGCAGCAGCTTCTTCTTAGGAACTGCTATCTTACACTGCGATCCCCAAGACGCCCGCCAAACGTGGGGTTTCGCGCAAACCCAACTTAATGGGGGAAAGGCTGTGTTCAGCAGTGTACAATTCGCGTGGTACAGTAAATAAATGTTCAACAAAACAGGCCAAATTAACACACAATATATACATATTGTATGTATACAAAAAAAACGCAATATTTTTCCAGTTCAGTATCATTAGCTAGAGTCTGACTAACACTGTTCTTGTGCTTATAATTTGTTAGTATATTATAAAAGCTGTTCCATAATCACATTGAGTTTGTAAATATATATTTCCGTTATTACCATAAAGCGAAAACTAAAGAGGATGAATAAAATGGTTTTTGTATGGACAACCCCTTATGTTTTTGAATAGTGAGCCCACAATATTAACACATAATCTGTGAAAATTTCACATGGCTATATGTTATGGTTCATAATGATATACAATCCTTTTAAAGAAAGCAGGACGATGACATACTTAGTAAAAGGGTTCCGCTTCCCCAAACGAAGCCTCAAAAATATCTCTTATCCCTTCTTCATACGGAACTCCTTACAGCGAACCGTAGTTCCAAGCAGTCGTTGCTAAATGTAGGTTATTTATTTTCTGCTGAAGTGACCTTCCGTCGAGCACTTGACATCCCACCAAACCCTTCTAAATAATTACTTCCCAGAAAGCAACTGACAAGTGTACGCCACGGAAAATTACTGTCTTTTAATTTACACACGATTTTAGGTCAGCGGGGACAAAAGAGAGGGTTTCTGCAGATTGTTTTTACATTTTCTGGCAAAGCTTCTTAAGCTAAGCTTGAATGAAAAAAATGTTTTGTAAACTTTCTATTACACCGAACAGGTTGTTTTCTGATAATTATAATATCAACATTACAAGATAATTACAAGATATTCACTTATGAGGAACCGGCTAGGACCTGCGTTATATTTACCCGAAAGATTCCGACCAGTTTCGGGCTGTTTTGAAGTCCTTCGTCTGGGAGCCACGATTGCGCGAAGCGACGAGCACGGGCCTCAGCGAATAACTCGCTGAGGCCCGTGCTCGATTACATGATAGTTTAAAAACGTTATTTTAGGCCCATTTCAAATTTTAGCATTAATAAACATTATAATAAATATAATGAGTTACCTTTGCTCTGAAACAAAAGAGAAACGAAAAGAAAATGACAAAGCTTACAAAATCACAACGAAAATATAAATAATATTTACTTACTAGTACTTTGCCAGCAACGCATTCGCGAGACATCTGGTGTTGCGAATGTCCGTGGGCGACGGTGATCGCTTACCACCAGGTGAGCGAGCTGCTATCGATCTATAGAAGTTTTTAAAGCGTTCGTAGCGGAGTTTGCTTTGACGTTTTTTACCGATCCAAGCAACGACCGACGTGGTCATTACTTGGATGGGTGACCGCTAGTTGCATTTACTAATGAGCGCTTCCGAGGTTTGGAGTGCAGGTTAAGCCTTCGGTCCTACTTTTTACTAGTCTACTTAGGGCGGCAGTCGTTATAGTTTGGTGGAAGGCATGCAAATGCCCTTCCATAATGCTGCCTAGCTGCCACCCTCAAGTACAAAATGTGTTGCGACAGATTTTCTTTACGAGTCCAAATCTACGAAGATTTTATAGTCCTAACGGTGTATTCGGGTAGCTGTCCTTGAGCCAGTAACCCAACATCTTCCACCGCATCATTACTTACCATTAGGTGAGATAATTGTTAAAGGCTAGCCTATCAGTAATAAAAATAAACTCGAATTTGTCCTAGCGTTCTTTTTATCAAACCAATTGACAAAGACAAAGTTGCATGATTGAAAAACGGGCCGTTAAATGCTCGTATTCTTATAACATAATTTAATCGCAACTTGAATAATCATGTAGGTACATATATTAATAACTAGCTGTACCTGCGACTTCGTTCGCGATTGCCGTACCGCCGCAGAATTGGCCCTGTTACAGTTTCATTATATGTATAGATTATGTACTGCAAAAAAACTGCAAACCATCATGATTTTCATTGGTACAAACGCTTTCGAACAAAGTTTATATGTGGTAAGAACATGTATGTGTGGTAATTGCACTTTAACCTTAGCCAAGTTGACCTGACTCTGTGCCTGACTACTGAACTATGTAACTTTCTCGCAGCTGTTCCATAATTTAACAGATTATGCTTAAAGTTTCGTACGGTGTTTAGGTAACTATTGAGGTAGTACTTTAGCATTAGTTAAGACGGGGCTGTGGTGTGTTGCGAGGACGTTAGTTTACTTTGACACGGTTGTTCAAGCATCAGATATTGAACTGGATGAAACACTTACCTACCAAAATTAAAACGAATGATTTTTTCTTTTTATGTTGGTTACACAACCAAATACATTTTATTCTTAGGAATAGTAACTATCTTACACTTGAAAAACCAGGTTTAGTTAATTATGTCGTATATTATTGTTTAAGAATAAAAATATGATGGTTCTTGCGAAAATGCCTTGCGCATTGAGGTGTGATTTGCGCAATCACGCGTTCGATTAATGCGGTTTTCTCATGTTATTCGAAAATCAAGAAAGAAACAGTATTGTTAGTGTTTCCAATCAATAGTATATGTACTTACGTATGCGTATTTATGTTGCATATATGCATTGAAGTTATTTCCTTGTAAATAATGAAAATCTCTCAAAATGACTTCAACGTAAATGAAATTCAAATTTTAAAGTCATATCTTCCGTAGTGTTTCTGTATAACTTTACGGTCAGAAAAATGTTACGTAATTTAGTATTTGGTTTTGGTGCTTACAGGTAGAATATCTAAGCAAAATAAAGAAACATTTTTGGATAAATATTGGTACAAAAATTGTAAAATGGTGGTTGAAAAATTATATTCTATACTCTGGTTTTTAATTCGAGATCAAAAATGTAAACAAAGGTGTTAACCGTGCAAAAAAATTACAAGTACTTGGTAATTTTTCTAATTTTGGGAACGGATGGAGCATTTAATGTAAAAAATATATTTAATGCTATAATTTATAGCATTATTATGAAACAATAAAACACTTTTATATGCGCGTACATATTTACGCATATATTCAAGCCTGAAAAAATTAGTGTAAGATTTTTTTGTTTTTAATAGCCACACTTGTGAGAATATTTTTGAAGAAAAACTATTGAACACCCTGACCTATCAGTTTGACAATGACATATATTGACATTTCTTTGTTTACATTTTTGATCTCGAATTAAAAACCAGACTATAGAATGATTTTTTCTAAGTAAATACGAGTATATTCGTTTGTAAAGGTAAAAATAGCTAAAACATAACTTTAACACCAAAATATACAGTCACTAAATCGTCAAATAATTTATAAAAATATATTATCCGAACTAACTTCCTTGACCAAATTCTTGCATTGCCCTACCCTTAGCTATTACATCAGTATATGTTATGCCAGTGATTTTCTTGGAAATCTAAAAAGACATCCGTTTCTTGAGCTGTCTCACCCACTTTCCTTGTTATCCTTACATCATATTATTCAAGGCTACAAATACCGGTCTCCTTCGCAACTTTCCAAAGTATTCCACTTATGCCATGGACCTGGTAATCATTACATCACACCCTGTCGTTGGAACGAGTCAGCCGCTATTGAATGAAATTATAATTGACCCAGTTATGTCCATGACTTGTTTGTTCAAAATAATATTAATTATCATTTATTAACAAATACAGTATAAAAAAAGAAAACGCAAGAATACGCACTAACACATACTGAAAATATTTGTGAATAAGGAAACATTTTGTTCGTAGATATTTTTGATATTAAGTATCTATACAGGGTTATTGAATTGGTAAAATGCTAACAAACTCTTAGGGTTGACTTCTGCTAATCCTAAGAAACATTTTAAGAGGTTTTTTTGTTATGAAACAAATGAAAATATTTTTTTTTATGTTTTAATGCCTACTCCAAGCCAAGAGCGCCCGCCGCGGCAACACTGGACCGCGCCGAGGTCCCTTTGAATATTTACATCGATTTTGTTGTTATAAAACCACGCTTAGCGGGCGTCTTGGAGATCGCAGTCCAATATATCAGTTCCTCAGAATGCGCTGCTGCCCACCTTCTGGCATTTTAGTCGTCTCTTACCACACCCACAGTTGGCAATGGGGGTGACATTCTAGCCCGGCACACCAAGGGGTGAAAATTGCACATGTCTGGTCATGAATATCGGTCACTTACTACACTGATCTGGACCTGAAAGGAAAAATGTTTGTCTTGGCATTATTATTATCTCGTTTGTTGTGTTAAAGTATATAAAAAAACATCCCATATTTATATTTTTGACTAAGGGCCACATTTTTATTTACCTACATAAGTAATAAGATTGCGGTTAAGATTTTCATGAATATTCAACTGTCCAACTACTTACGTGTTATCACATATTGGGATATAGTACTAATACATAATTGGGAATAGAAAAATATACAATTGAATGCCCTCACCATCATCTTCATATTTTTGTGGGGGGATATGCCTTCGTACTGCTTCTTTACCACGGGGGTGGTGAAAGGGGATGTGTGGGGCTTGAATCCACTAAAACCCCCCGTCAACAGTCCTCCGGCGAGGTGGGGCAAGATCGCTTTGGCATTCACCATCTTGACCCGGCGGTATGCCTTAACTTAATCGGGCATCTGCGCCAATGGGGGGGTTACATTGTTCACCAAGGCCGCCCCTCACACGTGTGGGGCTGTGCAAGCCGGTGGAGAATCCCCTGACTCTCCACCAGTGACTAGTAGTGGGGAATACGGAGAGGCGGGGGAACTACCTTCTCCTCGACCCCATTCTCCTGCGCCGGAGCGGGGCAGCCTTGACATCATCCTCCCTGACCCGCTCCGATCATCTTCCTACCCTGGGTCCACTTAATATGGGGTCGCATTTTTCTAACACTGAGGATGCAACAGTTTTCATTAAGAACATCAACAATATGAACACGAGAACATTATAAATCATTTTGGCTACGGTTTTATGGCCAGCCACATGCTTGGCCTCAGCCAATACCAACTACCTACCAGTAAATAAGGCGTTAAAATTGTATAACTATATCAGCCGGATTGTCCACTGCTGAACCACCTCCCCTATTAAGGGGGTATTTGCCATAACCCCCACGCTTGGTAGGTGGCTTGGGAATCGCAGTATAAGATGGCAGTTCTTTAGAAGGTGCTGCTGCCTACCTTCCAGTATTTTTTCCTTAGTCGCCTCTTACGACACCCACGGGATGATATGGGGAGGTGCAATTCTAACCCGGCACCCCATGGGGAGTTAAAATTGTATAGTGCCCTGTAATTCATCTAACGTGCAGCAACACACTCCTCACTCGCTCATACAGTACATTTTCCCGTAGTCGCCTTTTACCACAACCCTGTAGGACGATATGGAAAAGGCCTTATATATGCTCAAGCCGCGAACTGTACGGCTATAAAATTGAACTCACTAACTGTGCTAAATCTACAATTAAATATGTGCATGTTTCCAAAAATGTATAACTAGTCCATGTTTCACAAGTCTAATCAACGCAAGTTAAATGTTACGCGATGCTTGGTCGACAGGTACTGATTTAATTATTTTAAAACTTGCCTGATATTCCTGCTTTATAGTATATACTCGAGTAGGTATTTTTCATAGGTAGGTATCTCACACATGATGCTGGAATCAAGGTCACAGTTTGTGAAATGATAGACAATCAGCAAAAGCGGAAAATATCGGCGTCAGGTAGGGATGCAATTGTCAAATAAATCAGGAAATCATAAACAGAGTATGGGTTATTGCAGCAAGCGCAAAGATAATCCGTATAGAAAAACGTCCGGATGCCACAGATGATATTATAACGAAATAGGCACCCAGCTTGGACTCACGTTATATTTACCGGATTAATGTCTCTATATCTCTCCCCATCCAACTCATGACCGTGGCGGACGTTGCTTAACTTGACGGCTAAGAAAACTTCGCTATGAGCGCTTCTGATTCGTCTGTACTTATCTACGAATTATTTTGCTATGACATACCTTAACATATTTCATAGATGCCTATAAAAGTTTGAGCTATCGACAACCTCCGTATCCAGACTAGAGTAGGCATTTAAATCTCCTACACGCCTTAAGTCAAACTATTTTTATGGTTTTAGTATGATATTACTCTATATAGGACCGAACTTGCGCTTGATATCTTTTAGCTCTATCATAGGAAACTTGTATCATGTGAATGTCATTGTTTTCGGTTACAATAGATTACTTGATAGTAAACCAGTTTCAATGTCTAAATCCATGAACATCATAGATAACGATAACAATTGAATTTTACTCGTCAATGGACGATATAGACTCTGCGTGATACGTAAGTCCTGTTACGTCAAGCGTATTTCCTTTTGTAGAGTTGTCGGCGATAAGCTTTGTGCGTAGATGACAATATCCTTACCTTCTCACGGAGAGGAATATGATATATTACTCAAATTCACAGTACCTAGTAGAATATATATATATTTCTTCTATTCAAGTTACTTATATTTTGATGGTTAATACTACTTTTCTGGGTATTTTTATTCATCAATACATAATAGAAAAGTAAGTTATGCTCGAATAAATAACAGAACAATTAAAAAGATGATACCAATAGTAAACACGTAAATAGTCTGTGCGGTACGGCGTAACGTTCGCTACCCAAGACTTTAAATGTTTTTCTGGCTACTTATTCTTCAGGCCAGAAGTATTATTGCTGGTCATGGTGGCGACATATTTTAAATTGACTGGACTGTGACCTATCCAAACTTCTTAATTACGCAATCTATTCGTCTGATGTAAAAATTCAACAATACGTCAATTCTCAATTGCAATCTTCATTCGATTTTTAGTTATATGATTGTAACAGACGGACATAACGAAACTATAACTGACTTACTGCAAAAAGCCCAAGTTTTCATAAATATTAATTATTTCCTAAAAGTCCTTTACAAAGTTAATCAGTTACTTGTTAGAAACTCGATTATGTCATCCCAGCTAATCCTCCCGACGAAGCCGACGTTGCATATCCCGAGAAGATGAATTGTTTCCGTACCGAGCGCACCGAAGGCGCCGCTCTAGGGCGGGCGGGCGCATGTCGCTGCATAGTCGTCCGTTAATGCCTGAATAATGCAAATTGTTATTCCATCAGCCACAGTAAAAATACCTCCCAAATATAAACTGAGGAGCTGGCGAACAGAACCGGCTTAGTCCGCGAAAATAAATTTTACACACGGATTAAAAAACTAATATCTGTATATGGAGGTGATTAATAACATAACATTGCATTATTATATGTAGGTGGATTAGGTCTATTGTTGCATGAGTAATCATTTTTTATTTACTTTTATATTCTAGAAGTTATTCAAGAAATAAAAATGTATTGTACCGGTTTTGTTTGAAAAAGGTGGACTTATCCGGTTGTGACTGCAAATGTCTGAACAGGTCCGGTTTTATTTGTATCGAAAAAAAAACTGTGTATAAAAGAGGAACAAGAATTATACATTTAAAGGTTCATTCTGTTAGGTTTTAAAAAAGCAGATAACTACTTCGGTCATATGAGGCTGTGTTCAGCATGGTACTATCCGGCTGATACAGTACAGTACAGTTTGGTATTGCTGTACATTTCCGGTTTTGATTAAAAATGTTTTGAAGAAATGAATACTCTAAAGGACAAGTCCGCTTCAGAATGAAAGTATATAGTATAAAATAAAATCTTTATATTGGATATCGGATTCGGTTTTGTTTGAAAATGCACTTTTAAAGCCTTTATTTTTTACTTAGAGCCCGTTTTGATTGAAAATATTAACAGGGATCGATGAAACTGGGTGAATACATCACGATTCGATAAAAAAATGTTTTGAATTATAGTAGACTACTCCAGTTTGGTTCGCCAGCTCCTTAACTAATTTCAAGACTGGAATCTTTACAAATTCTTTATCTATTGACTACAATCCATGCCAAGGTTCTAAGCTGTCGTTGAATTGATTTTAAAATGTAACCTCCATTTCATCTGTATTTATATCGTTTCTTCATTTCTGCAATATATACTTGTATATAAACACCCTCAGTTTAATATGTGAAACATATTATTACTACGTCATCGTAATTATACCTCCTGACTTTGAATTTATCGAGAAGATGAATTGTTTCCGAGTTGTGCCGCTTCCGGGCGGGCGGGCGCATGAAGCTGCATAGTCGTGCGCTAATATCTGAATTATGCAAATGCACATTGGCCACAGTATTAAGAACTCATGAAAAATACATCTATTTCAAGACTGAAAGCGTCATTATATATTTTGGATCTATAATGATACTAACCACATATGCTAAAGTTCTAATATGAAGACTATATAATCAGATTGTATTGAAGAACGTTAAATCTCATTTCTATATGTCTATGTTTCCACATTTTTGCGCCCTTTGTTTTGGAGCGTAATAGAACCGTTCCAATTATTATTGTTTCAAGTTATTTTAGCTAAGGCTTTCAACGTTCTCGAGTTATGGTAATATGAGAACAACGAAATTTATAACAGAATTAAGACACTTTTCCTTATGTACAACTTGAGTTATTAGTTTACATTTGAATCCTTGTCTTCCTTTTTATTAAAAAATATACAATATGTTTTTCCTTGTTTCTAACTGTTGCTGTTGTGTTTACAAATGTGATTAGATACACGGAATTAATTAAGTTTAAGTTGAAAATGTGCAGGCCACTATTTACTTATAGAAGTCGTTACGTTTGTTTATTTGAATTCTGCATGTAATAGGTATAAAACTATGCATTTACTTAGCAACATTTATTTTAGACACGAAAACTTTTTATTATAGGTTTACGCATGGTCCATCAATTCGGGACAAGCTCCACTGTGCAATTTTTTACACTGTGTGCAGCTGAAAATGCCCTCGTTGTTGATGCTATATAAGTATTAAAATCTACACCGGCCTGGAAATTAGTTTTAAAATCAGCTCAAAGGAAATTAGTTTCTATAAGCTCCAATGTCATTTGCAGAAAATGCAAACAAGTTTGTATTTATAATGTGAATATAGGCTAACGTGTTTTTGCAGCATTTAAGGCTAGATTGCACTTAGCGCTTACTACAAACGTAGTTTCATCATATTAAAATACCAAGAGTTCAAGCTCTGTGAAATTTTGCATGCATATCTCTGGGCCTAATTTCTATGCTTCTATTTTGCCAGTTAATATAGAAAATATTCATTTAAATTACGTGCTGTAAAGGACCATATTGATCTATATTAAATGTATTTAAGGTACTCGATTGGATAAGGATTAATGCTGTATTGTTTAAAATAAGCCATTAAATCTCGTAAAAAGTAAAGGATAAATATAGTTATTGTGGGTTATCCATCCCAATAGATATAAATATACTTACTAATTAGTATAACTGGAAAGTGAGAGTTTGACATCACCATGTCTTTTTAAATTAACTGCTTTGTTGCTAAACGAAGAATAAGTAATATAATTTGGCCTACCTGTGAGCAATGATTTATTGGTTGTGTAAATGCTTTTATTGTATATAGTTATTAGAGTTTTATTAATAAAGGCATGTTGTAAAAGACGTAAAGAAAAAGGATTAAGTATGCATTTATTAGAAAACAAACTATTGAGGTTTTAGATCTCCAGTCTATGCTTAAATGGATATGTTTTTTTACAAAGTGCTGCGTTTTATGTTGACCTTTCTTTTCTACAAATAATGAGTGTTTCTCGAATTTAAAATACTTTTCAAAAACAAAATATGAATAGAAAAGTAAGAAATAGGTTGTAAAAGTCAGACCATTCTAATGTGAGGTCGGTATTTTAAAGAAAAGCGCTAAAAACTGATTACAAGTTCATTCACTTGCCTAAAATAGTGTTCATCGTCGACAACAGCAAATACCATTAAATCGTTCAAAATAATGATAAATATACGCGATTTAAACCGTTTAAATCGCGACTATAACTTATAAACTATTCAACCGCTTTTGATGAAATGTATATGGGACTATCTTGGAAGTAGTTATAATAAAAACAGAACTACCAAAATACTACTCTGTATAAAAATAATATATACATAAAAAATATATACACATCGGCTTGAGAACCTGGACCTTGAACGTTTTTTTTTTAATTCCTGATAGATTAGCCTTTGACTACTATTTCAACTGATGGTAAGTGATGATCTGGTCGAAGATGTTGTTCAGCCTAACCTAGAAGTACTGGCTCTCAAGGACAACTGCCGGAACACACCGTTAGGTGCTTGGCGACAGATTTTCTACTTGAGGGTGGTAGCCAGCCAGGCGGGCATTCGCAAAATGCCCTACCACCATGCTATAACGACTGCCATCCTAGGACAACAACCGACGGCTTAACGTGCCCTCCGAAGCACGGAAACGCTCAGTAGTAATGTCACTAGCGGTCACCCATCCAACTCATGACCGCGGGCGACGTTGCTTAACTTTGCTGATCGGTTGAGAACAGCTAAGTAAACTTCGCTACGAGCGCTTCAAAGTCAGTTAAAAAGAAAACTCTATTAACATATTTCACTTATTATTACAAACGATATTGTCGAGAAGTGCCCCGTTGGAACTTACTGAATTTAGATTGGACTGCATCGGTGCGGAAATCACATTGGACGTATTTCAGGCCTTAGTCGAAATTACGACAGCTGTGATCCTGTCACGTTTATCCGGCTCCCTGTTCAATATTCGTTTAACAAACAAAATTACTTTACTGGTTCTTGGTAGCGCTACACAACATTCTGAAATTCTGTTACATTATTAAATCTAACGGCATTGTGTGAGAGCCTATCTAATGAGATTTATAAAGGTGCCTTCTGACATATTAATTAACATCCGAAACATTTAATATCGCCTTTGACAATATTTTATGAGGCTGACTGAAATAATGGGTATTTACCTAACATGAGTAAAGGCTTTCCGAAATTGTAATTTATGAATCCCTTGTAGGAACCTTCTTACGGGCTTATAAGTTATTTTCATCGTCTATAAACGTAGGTTCCGTAACGAAATTGATATTACTAACTCCAGTCCAGAAGGGAATCCATGGCTCTGTTAGTTTCATCCCACAAGTAGCGAAAATAAAAATAAATAGAAAAATGATCTAGGACGTACAAAATGTCTCTCTCTCTTTCTCCCTGTGTGTTTCCACATCACTTCAACGCAGCTATTATGCAATTAATGTACGTGCATTTACAGTTATAAGTAATTAGTTCCTTTTTCAAGAAAGTTATTACCATCGTGAATAAAAAATGCGACCAGTTATTAGACCAACTCTTCAGAACATAAATTTGCTTTGCCAGCATTGACATATGTAAGGTTCTCTGAAATGTTATCTGCTATCTTGGCGCACGTCACCTATCAGGGTTTATATGTACGCCCTTATTCCTTCCAAATACGTGTCCTTGACTACTGGGAAGGGTAAATCAAATTACTACATTTCAGTGATCACCTTGAATTATACTTCAGAATTACATATTTCGTTACAAAAATGGTAATACTAATGACGCGGGCTGAAGTATGGACACTTGGTACAAACGCCATGAGACAACCGAGCGCATGAGGCGAATTTTGCAATATTAGCAAATTGCGCTCACGTTGCATGTGTTCCTACAAAATACAATATAGTGTAGGTACCATTATTGGTAGCGAATTTGGTGTTCCTATGCATTTACCTACGTATTATTAGGTTCTTATTTGGACAATATACTGTTCTATAGGTAATTCACAATTTCACAATTCAGAAGTTTTCATGGTTCGTGCTTGGCAATTACGTCGAAGAGGGCGTCATTCATTCATTCATTCAATAACCTAAGTATGTAAATTACTGTTTGTTGAAAGTTGATATACTGGGGTATTGTATCGTATCGTACTGTACACAATTTTTTTAAAGATATAGTTAGGTGTCATGTAATAGAGGCGAATTACCTCGTAAGTTAATTGATCCAGGCTTTAGGTAAATTACAAAAATCCCAACTTGAACAATAACTAATAGAAACAAAATTTATTAATGTTTCAATAGAAAGGGTTAAACCAATAGAAAAGGTTAAAATTTGCCCCGATAAGTCATCTGCCAATTGGATATCGAAAGGTATCAAACAATCTGCTATACGAAAGAGAGAACTAAGATTTTATTATTATAAATACAAAACACCCAGCGCCAAAACAAAATTTAAAAAATATAGTTGTATATTACGAAAATGCATTACTTTATCCAAAAAAAACAGAAATCAAAAATACTTATCTGTAGCAAAAAACAAATGTAGGGCCACGTGGCATATTATACAAGATAAAGTAGAACAAACACAGTCTTGTGATAGTATTGAATCCATTGTCTATGAAGGTCGTAAATTGACCACCACATCAGATATAGCGGAAGCGTTTAATAAATTTTTCATAGGATTAAATAACAAAAGTTCTCCAACATATGGAAACAATATTTGTGACCTTAAGTCTATAGAAAATACTTGCTCTAGTCTCTTTCTACGGCCATTAAGTGAAGATGAAGTAGTCAAAATTATGCTATCACTAAATAATACAAAATCAGTGGGTTTTGATGGAATATCTACACATATTTTAAAGGAATGTACCACTGGATTAATGTTTATTCTTAGGTATCTCATAAATTTCTCTCTCGAAGAAGGCGTTTTTCCAGAGAGATTAAAACTTTCTGTTGTCAAACCTTTACATAAAAAAGACATTAAAACTGCCATCAATAATTATCGGCCAATAACTCTTATCCCTATATTTGCGAAGCTTTTTGAGAAGGCTATGCATTATCGTATAAGTGAATTTATAAATAAATTTAGGATTATAAAAGAGGAACAAAATGGCTTTCAGAAGAAAAAATCAACAACACTAGCTACATTTAATCTTATGCGAGTTATTACTGAAAATATTGATAAGCGCATTCCCGTCTGCGTAGTGTTTTTTGATATGAGCAGGGCGTTTGATTTTGTAGATCACGATATACTTATCAAAAAATGCGAACGGTACGGGATACGAGGTCCAGCTTCACGGTGGCTCTCGAGCTATCTTGAGGGACGAACACAATATGTAGAGCTAAAAAATATTGATGACAATCTTATTTATACCACTTACCAATCAAGTTCACTATGCAACAAGTACGGAGTACCCCAAGGGAGTATCCTTGGACCATTACTTTTTCTGCTCTATATAAATGATTTGCCTAACGTCACAGAGCATAAATGTGTCCTATTTGCCGATGATATTTCGATTGTTATAGCGAACGATAAAAACGATAATAATACTGACTATGAAAATACAATTAATCTGGAAATCAACTCTATAATTAATTGGCTAGAACGTAATAATTTAAATGCAAATTTTTCAAAGACTAAATTCATACAATTTTGTAATTATAATAATAAAAATAATTTATCTCTTAATCTGACATGCCGAAATGAGAAAATTGAACAAGTTGACATCATAAAATTTTTAGGGTTAATGCTAGACGCACAGTGTAACTGGAAGGCACATATAGATTACGTATGTAATAAAATTAACCGTTTTGTTTTTGCTCTTAGAAGGCTTAGGAGATTATCAAATCAAAAAACTGCCCTCACTGCCTATCACGGGTTTGTTGCATCAGTATTGAGATATGGTCTCATTTTGTGGGGTAATTGCACATACATTAATAAGGTTTTTATTGCTCAAAAAAAGTGTATCCGAGCTGTATGTAATGTCGGGCCACTGAGCTCATGTAAACCTCTATTCAAGAGACTGAATTTATTATCACTACCGGGCATGTATATCTTCCAAGTGTGTACTTTTGTAAAAGAGCATGAGGTTTTGTATAACTTCTTTAAAGATAAGCTCAATTCTAGGATAAAAAAAAGAGATCCTACTCTTATTATTATGCCTGTTAACAAATCTGCCTTATTTTCAAGAAATAGTCATATAATGTCAATGAGAATATTTAATAAAATACCCAGAGACATACGACAATTGACACTAAGACAATTTAAATTTAAACTTTTCCAGTGGCTTCATGACAAAAATTTCTACAATGTATCTGAACTACTAAACAAACAATGGACATGTTAAAATATCTAATTATATAATGTAATGACATAATCCTTATTTTAATTGTAATTTTTAATTTCTATTCTACCGAACATTTCATTTAAAAAAATATGTTTGATTAATGTATTGTAATTGTATTATGACATAGGACATGTTAAAATATCTAATTATATAATGTAATGACATAATGCTTATTTTAATTGTAATTTAATTTTCTATTCTACCGAACATTTTATTTTAGAAAATGTGTTTGGTTAATGTATTGTAATTGTATTATTATATTCTATATGCTCAACTAATTAATTTGGTAATTATAATTTTGCATGTCAGATTTCTGACTAAATATGTGACACTACTCATTATTATGACTTGTACAACAACTTGTAACACCATATTTTACGCAATAAATCTCATTTCATTTCATTTCATTTCATTTCATTTCATTTCATTTCATTTCATTTCACCCAAAACTTTGACCTAGGTAGTTTTATCGACGCGAATTGCATAAAATCCACCTCATAATCCAACCGAAACAACAACCGAGGCGTTACATCTGTACAGGTGTAGTTATTGTGAGGTATTTTGAAGCGCTCGTAGCGGAGCTTGCCTGGTCGTTTTTATCTGATCAACTATGTTAAGCAACGTCCACTGCGGTCCTTACTTCGATGTGTGATCGCTAGCTAGCGTCATTTACTACTGAGCGCTTCCGTACTTCGTCCCGGTTTGTTTTAGGATGGCAGTCGTTAGAGCATGGACATTTTGAGATTACCTGCTTAGCTAGCTACCACCCTCAAATAGAAAATCTATCGTGAAGAACATAACAGTGTGCAGCAGCTAGCCTATCAGATACAAAAAACATGAGGAGTTATCAAAATAAGTGCAGACCACGGCACGAAACTATTTCGAATATGGCTTGAGCGACTTGAGTGATTTTGACTTGTCGCAAAAATACTCCTTTACGTCAGTAGTATCATTGATGTTATTACTGACGTATCTTTGTACGGGAATTTGTTGTAACATACCACTACACACACATATATATATATACATACACACCACTGAATAAACGTTTTATGTTTGAAAACACGGGTGTTAGAGCGTGAAACAACTTACTGTGAGTCGATATGACTATCGACAATGTTTCGGCTTCTACCGGAAGCCTTCCTCAGGATATTGAGTGTGGTCAGTGTGAAACGTGACGCGACCGCGGCGGACGTACCACACGCAATATCCTGAGGAAGGCTTCCGGTAGAAGCCGAAACATTCTCGATAGTCATATCGACTCACAGTAAGTTGTTTCACGCTCAAACACCAGTGTTTTCAAACATAAAATATAAATATGAGCGTAAGTTTTTATAATATGAATAAATGTTAATAAAATGTTTGCTTTCTAAGTTTCGTTTTAATCTTTAGTCTGCTAAAACTAGTCGGATAACTTAGCTGCAATCGCTCAAACTAGCTCTGTGGCCTGTGACATAACGCGGCACGAGCTGCTATTGCGCAAACTCACGCATAACTTGTAAATCGCGAATTTCATAAGTACTAACCCGTGAAAGTAAGCGATTCATTTCACTCACACGCACCACGTAATGAAGCGTTCCATTTTCAAACGATAAAGTTCATTACCACATTGTTTTGAACAGAGATCATTAATAAACGTTTTGTTCCTATTCTGTAATATATAACAAGATAAAAATAACAATAGAAAAGAAAAATATAAGTGTACAAATAGGATACGAGTGTAGAATATGAATGTGGATTGATTTAATTGGAGAAGAAATAGTAGATTGTATTACAAGGGAGCAATATAGTAAAGATGAGGGCATTATTTAGAATCCAAAGCGGAGCAAAGCGAGGGAATCTAAAGTAGAATGTAAAAAAATAAAAAATGTTCAAGCGCTCAATAATATCCAAATATATAAACGCTCAACCTAAAAATAACCAAGTAAGTACATGGACGTCCAACAAGAAAAATATATCCATTTAGGAAATGACCAGAAATATAAATGCTCAACATAATAATATTAATACAAACTGCTTTTTAGGCATGTCCACAAATATTTCTACACCTACAAAAATAAACTATTTAGAATAATAATGGTAAAACTTGAGTGCCATATTTATTTATAAATATGGCACTCAAGTTGTGTTATTTTAAGTACTAACCAAATTAATAGAAATTGAGCGAAAAGGTAAGTAAGGTTTTCACATAGGTATAGAGAAGTATCTTATTATTTTTATATCATATAAAATAAATAATAAACTTAAACATTAAGCCTACCTTAAGCGTAACAATGCACAGCGTTATCGGTGACAGCGATCTCTTTCAAGCAACCATTAATCACGCTTACTTTGCGCTGAGTTGAAACATCTGTAGGTGTACTTGGATCGTCACCACAATTCGAATCTATTTTTGGAAGCACTCGTAGCAGAACTTGCCTGATAAACTAGGTCAAGGACAGTCTTCACTGTGGTCATTACTTGGATGGGTGGCCACCCCTTTGGACAGGAGTATCGTCTGTACCGTAATCACTCCGTAATAGTTTTAAATAAACAAGTAAGTATAATAGACAGCTTATAGCATGATGCAATGTTTCAAATCGACTGAGCTTTAAGTATGTTTAACTCTACACAGTTTCCTTTTAAATCTACCTAGTCCAGTCCCCCAGGAAACTAAACAGCACTCAGCATTCCATTACGTTGACGGGGGAACTGCCGAGGAGCCACAGGGGACGAATGCTGCCTCTTTTCAAAATTAATATAGATACATTTGTTAATTTTGCGCAGGATTTATTTCATTCAATTAATAACGTCACGCCATCTTTTATCACTAAAAGGGGATTTGATATCTCAAGTAAGGGTATAGGTACAATATATTTCAATTTAATATACTTCTATAACTGGCCAGTGAGATTCACTTTTGAGTGCTTCATTACTTTGGAGTGCACGTTAAGACTTCAGTCGTGGTTGTTATCTTAGGTTGGCAGTCACAGTGCGCCGCTCTCACTTCTTTTGGCGGCTTTAACGGAGCCACTCCGTTTGATGACAGACTCAGTAGGTGAGCACGCAAGGGGGATAAATAGCATCAGTATAGCTTAAGCCGCTCCCTCTATTCTCTACAGCTAAAGTAGCACGCGGTGGAGTTGCTAATCATACCTAACGCATAGGGACCTAGGGCTTCCAGGTATAAGTTAGTCTAGTTACCCGTTTGCGGGCTTGGTCCCTGATGTGGTGCATTGCAACATGCCATGGGTCCTGGCATATTGCAATGATAGTCTGCCCTAGAGGAGGGTCCGGAGTTGTGCTTGGGAGTAGTTGATGCCGTGTCCGAAAACTCCGACACATTGTATCATGGTAGGGTGTTTTGCGAATGCCTGCCTTGGCCATGTACCCCAAATAGAAAACCTATCACTGAGCATCTACCGTGTGATGAGTCAGTTTCCATTTAAGTCGGTTTACCACTACGACCACATCATCCTTTACCATCTGGTGAGATTGTTTTTTTTTTGTTTTTTTTTTGTGCCTGATAGGTTAGCCTTTGACCACTATCTCATCTGACGGTAAGTGATGACATGGTCGAAGATGTTGTTCAGGCTAACCTAAATGTGGTCAAATACTAGACTATTGGCAATAAAAACACATGCGATATTTGTGCAATTTTATAAAATTATTAACATAAATTCAACTGTTCTTGGTATTTATTACTCATATATTGTTTAAGGAGGAGTTCCTACTAATCAGTAAATGTTTTTTATGTTATTGTGACGGATCAAGCACGAGACCTGCGTGATGTTAAGCGGACTAACCTCTGCCTATAACAGATGTATTTCGTCACAAGTCACGAATTGCATTGCGCCCATCACCTTGAGACATAGTTGTTAAGTCTCATGTGCCTGTAATTTCACTGGCTCTCAAGGACTGCTGCCGGAACACACCGTAAGGTACTTGGTGACAGATTTTCTACTTGAGGGCTAGCCAGGCGGGCATTCCATGGACCTACGGCACGGCAGTCCATAGTCAATGCCACTGAG
Organism: Plagodis pulveraria; assembly: GCA_963890685.1. Taxonomy (NCBI): domain Eukaryota; kingdom Metazoa; phylum Arthropoda; class Insecta; order Lepidoptera; family Geometridae; genus Plagodis; species Plagodis pulveraria. Next base: position 25,774,033 of record OY982950.1, on the reverse strand, counting down.
CCATCACTGCTTCAAATATACACTACTAGTTGTGCCATGTAAAATATAGATGCTATTTATTAAAATTTTCTAAGTAGGTTTTTAGAAGACACGATATTACTAATTTTCCAGCGGGTTAAGTTGCGGACAAAAAAATTTATTCCATACCGCCTATGTTAATTGACAGATAAACACATCTACATATATATCTACATAGAACGATCGTATCCATATACATACAAACTGTAATTTTCTCTAATTTTCGTGCAATGACAATGCGATTCTTGTGACCACCACACGTATTGCGCAATATGTGACGTATACAACCGTTATTGTACCTTACAGCGCTAGCTGACATAAGCCTTATTTTAACGATAGTTTGTTTCATTTTCGTAGTCGTAGACAACCTTATTATCACACTATGGTTGATCATAGAATGACATTTATGTTGACTGACATTACTCCTCACAAATACAATTTTCAGATTAATATCCTCTGTACTGTCAGTCCGTAACGGTTTTATTAGAAGTATAATAGACAGCTTCTGGTATTATGTAATGTTTCAAATCGACGGATCAGCTTTAAGTATGTTTAAATACGCAGTTCCCTTTTAAAGCTACCTAGTCCAGTCCCCCAGGAGACTAAACAGCACTCAACATTCCTTTACAGTGAGGGGACTGCCGAGAAACAGCAGGGGACGAACCTTGGCTCTTTTCAAATTTAATGTACATTTGTGAATTTTGAATTTTGCGTCAAATTTATTTTATTGGATTAATAACGTCACGATATCTTTTTCCCTTAGGTGCTTCTTACGACACCCACGGGATGATATGGGGAGGTGAAATTCTAACCCGGCACCTCACGGGGGACAAGGTTGAAAGGCATTTTGCGAATGCCCGCCTGACTGGCGACCAGCCTCAAATAGAAAATTTGTTGCCAACCACCTAATGGTGTGTTTCGGCAGCTGTCCTTGATAGCCAGTAATTCTAGGTTAAACCTGTTAACACCTCCGACCATATCATCACTTACCATCAGGTGAGATTGTGTACAAAAGCTTACCAATCAGCATTAAAAAAAATAGCTTTCCCGGAGCTTACGGATGACGCTAAAGCTGCCAACGTAACGGCTGCAATGGGGTCATCCGGTTCATACAATACATGCCTTGTTCGGTGAAGGGGAAGCCTGAAGTGGGGATCGGGAGGGTACAGCGAGTTCAGTACTGATTCAACTATATAATAATAGAACTAGTATATAAGTATACAAGTAAGTGATATTTACAATAGTGCTTCATTTCCCACGTTCAATAATGGAATATTATATTAATGTCAATAGCATCATAACAACAAGATCGATCAAGCGGTAATTGGCGCAAACGGTAATTTGATAATTTAGTTTCATGTGTTGTAAACCCATCTGGCACACTCTGATTGTCGCGTGTTCAGAACACCGCGAAGTATTTAGATGGGTAAACTGGTAGGGAAAGTGTCACAAGAGTACTCACTTAAAGATTAACAAGTTGTACAGAAACAAGTTCACTGAAAACAGTTATACTACCTATCGGATGTTGCCGGCTCGTAGTACCTAAATAAATGATATAGTAACCAACCACCACTTTGCTTGGCACTGAGTCCAAATTGTGGGTAGATGCAATTTTTTTTCCTTCTTCATATTCATACAAATTAATCGATTTGTAATGGATATCTCAACAAAATCAAATAATCTTCTTTTTAAATTCTATTCAGCGTCTATATAAATTCTATTATGCGTCTACGTTCCAATAAGCAAAGTACTGAATTGACAACACATTCTTCTTCTTCATGTCGACGATTCTCATTCAGATGCATGACAAATTAGTTTCTGCACAGTGAATTATTACGTTAATAAATAATTCAATAGATATGAACAATATATTTCAGCCATTTATGTCATGCCGACATTATTCCGTGGTTATTATAGTCTGGTTCTGTAGCAACGCTCGCGCTGTAATGTAAGTCTCCACTTCAGCCTTGTGTGCCAATTTATGTAGGTAGTATATGTGTTATATGTGTGTAGATGTAGACACGAAGGTAAGTATGCCATTAACTTAATTGATGACAAATTACCTAACTATGGAAAAATTGCTAATGACAGCGCAGGCTTATCGTTTTACGACAATCTCTCAGCCTTAAAACCTACATACAGGCAGATGTAAGGTTACCAACCTTATTACGGGACGAAGATTTAAGTTTCAACGCAGAAGTTAGATTTTGATTTGTTTTTCTTAAGTTCGCCACGTGTGAGTATGTTTGCAATTACGCCCGCTCGCCGGATTATATTACAAAATTCCAAATTTACGAGAGATAAAATGATAGTCATGAGCGGGATTTGAACCAGCGTCCATCCACCCCTATAGCCGGAGTATGCTCTGATCGAATATATATTAGTTAATATTTTACGTTTATTGCAAATAAACAAACATTACCTATATACCTTATATTAATTACCAAAATCTCTATTGAACTCAGGAAATACTTCATACTATAGCTGAAGATTAAAAAAAATTGTAAATTAGTCTAAACTATAGCTGTTATTGTCACTATAGAATGTATGGAAAGAATTAAAAAAAAAAAGAAAGCGAGAGTGAATAAATAACTATAGTTATTCATTCACTCTCGCTTTCTATTTTTATTTATAGACTATATTAACTATAGTTATTCACTCATGGGAAGTTTCGCTTCATCGGTTGGAAGGAAATAGGCAGAGCAAGGAATTTGGCTAAGTTTGAAACGTTCTAGAAAAAGCCTAGTCAAAAATAACCGACAATATACGTGTATATAGTTTGAAGTATGATGAGTTTTTGTTTATTGATGATATGCTAGCCTTTGACTCATATTACTAAATATCTATTCACGCACGAATTAACATCAACATAATATTTTGACTTAGGTAGATGCCTACTCGTGAACACGGTCAATGCAACTTGATCGAAACGTCGTAATTAGTCAAAATATTATTTTAATATTAATTCGTTCTTGAATAAACGCGTTAATGATTTTAGTTCACGAAAGTTTAAAGAATAGCCTCTGACTAATATCACATGGTAAGTGAGGATTTGTTCAAAGATATTATCAGGCTCAGGAAAGAAGCGCTCGTAGCGAAGTTTACTTAGCTGTTCTCAACCGATCAGCAAAGTTAAGCAACGTCGCGCGCGGTCATGAGTTGGATGGGTGACCGCTAGTGACATTACTACTGAGTGCTTCCGTGCTTCGGAGGGCACGTTAAGCCCTCCGAAGGTTGTTGTCTTAGGATGGCAGTTGTTATAGCATGGCATGATTTTCTACTTGAGCGTGGAAGCTGAAGGTGGTAGGGCATTCGCAAAATGCCCTACCACCTTCAGCTACCACGCTCAAGTAGAAAATCTGTCATCAAAGCACCTAACGGTGTGTTCCGGCAGCTGTCCTTGAGAGCCAGTACTTCTAGGTTAGCCTGAACAACATCTTCGACCACATCATCACTTACCATCAGGTGAGATAGTGGTCAAAGGCTAATCTATCAAGCATAAAAAAAAAGCGAATAAACGATTTTAAACTCTATAATGGTCATCGTCTTCAAAGAAATATGTTAAAATAATTTCAAAATTAAGTTTGTCCTTTCAATTAAAATTTTGTTACAAAATAAAGAGCCCTGGATCAACAGCAAGTGGCTAAAAAATCGTTTAACATCCCGAGTTGTTTCACAATTGACGAGACTGCTTTAAAATGTATTTCCCCTGAGAAATTATGGATGTTTTCTTAGGACGTATTTTTCTTGTAATATCCACATACCTAGGATAAAGGTAGGCAATGGATTATAAATTATTGTTACTCTTAAAACTAACTCTTATGTGTTCTAAAACGGTAAGAAAAAGGTTCGTTTTAGAAATACGCAATCATAAAGTGATAGTATACTTTATGAATGGTACTATATATAATAAAAAGCAGATCAGTCTACGCCGTTGTTAGGCTTTGTTTACAGTAAGTACCTGTACCTTTTTATTACATATTAAAAACATTGCTCATTTGAGAGTCAGATAATGCCAATTTTTTTTGTTTCATGTATAGTTGAGCTTATGCACACATATGCCAGATTTTTCGAGCGATGCCCCGTCCACCCACTGGACTTTCCCACTGGTGGGTGGACGGGGAATTCAAGTTTCCCCCTCCACCCACTGCACTAGAGTTGGAACCAAATCAACTGCTTCATCGATATTACAAATAATCCTCTAATTGTGGACGCACAGACATCGTGGATTTTCACTAGTAGGCTCCCTGGTGTGAGTTGTTTACCGATAACTTTGTTTTTATTGTAGAAAATGCCACCGAGATCCAGCCCCATAGGGTGCTTACCATTTGAAGTTAGATTCGCTAAAAACGCAAAAAACGATCACACTCCCAAAAAGTTGTTCCACATGGGTCTTGGCGTTATTTTCGCCATAAACGCTACATCTAATGTCAAAAGTGGCAAATTTTAGTGGCATTCTCTGCGTTCTCATCCTAAATGGAACAGGGGAGAACAGTTACAAACGATCACAGTGATCACAACCATAAACGCAGAATGTGATCAAAATTATCGAAAATAACGTTATTAGCGTCAAATAGAATATACCCATAATTATATTGAGATATTAGCTGACGCTGGTGTACAAGTAATGTTGAATTAATCTTCTGTACTTAGCTTAGATTTATTAAGTGTGTTTCTACACTTAATCTACGCTAAGTACTAGTTAAATATGTCATTTTTTATTTTTTTTATTCCATATTTTTACGGAGCAAAGTAAAGTTTAATTAAGAGAAGGGTAGATCCCCTTAACATATCCATGTCAATAGTGATGAGCTACACTGCGCCCATCACCGGAAACACATTACAGCTTGGCGGTAGAAATAGTTTTTTTAAAACTATAGGTCAGTCAATGACCACTATCACACCTGATGGTAAGTGAAGGTTTGGTCTAAGATGTTCTTCAGGCTAACCTTAAATTACTGGCTCTCAAGGACTGCTGCCGTAACACACAGTCATAACTGCAGCGGACGTTTGACTTAAATGATCGGTTAAGAACGACTAAGCGAAGTACGGTACGAGCTCTTCAAAATATGGTATGGTGGCAGTAAATACTTAAATGATCTCCTTCACAAAGAGGATGCATTAGACGCTTATATATTTACCTTTTTTTAAATGTTATTGTGAAGGAACAAGCGCGAGGCCCACCTGATGTTAAGCGGTATCCTCTGCCTATAACAGATGCATTTCATCACAAGTGACTAACTGCACTGCGCCCATCACCTTGAGACATACCTGTTAAGTCTCATTTGCCTGTTATTTCACTGGCTCTCAAGGACTGCTGCCGGAACACATCGTTAGGTGCTTGGCGACAGATTTTCGACTTGAAGGTGGTCGCTAGCCAGGCGGGCATTCGCAAAATGCCCTTCCACCATGCGGTGAAGCTCAAGCTCTGGGCGGGATTCGAACCATGGACCTGCTGCGCGGCAGTCCATAGCCATATATAATGCTACTGAGCCATCACTGCTTCAAAAATTATTGTATATGATACGCGTCGAACGGCATGTGAAATGATGTGCCTAGTACTAACCGCTAACCGCATCCAATCGTGCCAAATTGCGTGTGTACATTGCACTTCAAGTTGCAACAGTGGAATATACTCACATACTCGTATAGTCAAATCAATCAGCGGCTGCTGACCAAAGGAAATTGCTTCACAAGCATTTCAAAACAACAGACATCGTCATAAGGAAAATAAAGCTACATTAATTACGAGGTATTGCTTACGGTAAAAGTATTATGTTGAAACTTGAAACGCGTGAAGTAACTTTAGATTCAATTAATTTCTTATTGCCCTGGGAGGCCTAGAACTCTGTTATATTAGGAAACTTGCGGTGATGCGTATTCACTAGAGTTATTGCTGTTTTTTTAATGTACTGTATAAGCCGGTGTATCTGCCTACCTCATGGGCTACGGTTAGTAAAGGAAGTCATGTTCTCCACTGAGACATAGGCCTTCCTCATATAGACATAAGCCAGCCAGCAGAATCGATATCGCGCATATCGGAAGACGCGGGTTCGATTCCCGCCCGGGACATAAACTTTTGTGCTCCAATAATTTGTATAATATACACTCACAAAATTTTGCATTAATAATTTAAGTGTGATAATCAATTTCACTATATAATACGAATATCATTTACAAAGGAAATGAACATAGATATATAATTTCATCAGCATATTTGTGATGCAATAAAAGAAAGCTGTGTAATTAACGTATAGCGAAAAATAGCGGCGGTCCGGGAACCAGTTCGTAAGTCGTCCATTATGTAATCTTAGCGAGAAAAATATTCAAGCAAGTGCGAAAATGACCGCGATGTAGAACATTGACCGACCGTGACTGAGTGCAGGCGGCGTACTACCACAGAATACAGAAACAACTCTAAGCCGTAGTTGACAGTACTGAAACTCAAGGAGGTTTTAGCTGACGAAATCAGATAAGTAGATCCTCACGCGTTGCAATGAAATTGTTGAAATTGTCGTTATACCTTAAGTCAAGGGCCTCACGCATATATGATAAATCCACGCGCATCATAGATAATGATATCAATTAAATTTCATTCATAAATGGACGATATCGGCTCCGCCTGATAAGCACGAGTTAAGCACGTTACAAATCTGATACATTCCAAAACAAAGAATCGTCGATCATATTGCTGGAAGACGCAAGGAAGGTAAGCCTGCTTCTGGGTAAGCCGACGAACATGACGTCGTTAGGAGTAAGAAATGAGTAGAGTTAAAAAAAAAATACCAAAGTATGTTCACCGCTGAATATCTTTCGGGTGTATAGTGTTCACAATCAGGGCTTCATTCATTACATTGTTCTTTCACTTCTTTCTCGTAATACGTACAAGTAACTCGCAATAATCATATCATTAAGGTATGAGATTATTTTAAATCATAATTAGGATATCTTAAAACTCTTATTTTGGATTTCATTGTTAAGACCATAGATAAATAAATACCATTATCTTTTCTGTTGATAAGACTTATAGTTTTTGATCCATCGTCGATAGCTGGCAGATGGGATAGATTTTTATTGTATAGTGTTGTGCTTCAAGTGTTGTTCTTGTAATAGGTACTTAAATGCTTAGATTGATTGAACCACTCTGATAGAACGCAATAGATTGTTGTGTGCACATAAATGTGTAAACCCGACAAACATGAAACGACATTACAAAACGCCAATTTGTGAGAGCTCTTCGTAATTAATCGTAGCCAATATACGTATTCTATTGATCATAGTATATTGGTACGGTTATAATATAATACATTTACCAACATCCTTGGAATTATCTTATATTGAATCGTTGATTTCACTCGTCATTACACTCATTTACAGCCCAGATTTTAGATTGTTCTAAATGCTTCATTCAGCAATACATACTGATATATAAATATTTAGTTATTTCTTTTTTACAGGCTGTATGCTTTTATTAACAAAATACTACGAACTGTATACAATACTACAGCTACTATAATAAAATCATTTAGACAACCTATAAGCCTATAATCTATAAGACTTGTAAAATACATTATAAATATGTATTTAGGCATGTTTTGATGTTTAGAAACTACTCCACGAAACTCACCGTTTTCCTTGTTTATAGACAAAAACCTTTTTATTGTGAATGTGACCGACGCTGACAAGGGTTTCTAAATTATGTGTAACCCGCGACCTTTTACGTGTATATTCTCTAGATATACGCATTTTTAATGCTTAGAAGACCAGAGCGACCTTAAAAAAACGTACAAAAAAGCTCCTGGCTATTTAACCTTCCGTGCACCACGTGGGGTTTAATAAACCCCAGCGAAACAAATATCGTCGTATCTTTTTAAATGGCTGCGCGAATTCCACGAAACATCAAGTAGCTGGAGTTACGACGTTGCCGGGTCGGATAGTAATATTGATTTAGTAGTAGCGTCGCAGGCGCCGCGGATGGTAGCTCCCAAATTGTGGCAGGGTGTCACAAACCCCACGTAGTTCGGCACGTCGTCTAAAAGGTAAGCAGTTTGACATGCAAAATATACATATTTCTATATAAATATTTATTTATTTTGTTTTTTTATTACTTATATCGTTTGTGCATTTGTTTTCAGGTCTCATAATGGCTGAAGTTTATTCGTGTTCTGGAAATGGCTTTGATTGAAGACCACCTGAAAAACCACAAAGATAATCCACGAATTCCAAGGGATTCTCATAAGTGCTTTCTCGCATGTCTTACTTGGTGAACCAAGTGTGGAACCACCAAAGAAGATGCCAAGACGTGTAACAAGATGTTCGGAATGCTATGGAAGAAAAGATTGAAGACTAAGTACGGTTGCGAGCGATGCGAAGTACCTGCATGCTTAGAACACGTATATTTTTTTTGTAAAAATTGTGCAGATTTTAGCCAACTGGGATCTCATGAAGACTAATTATGTTTAGTTATTTTTATTTTATTATTGTTTCTTATCTTATTAGGCCCTAAAATAAAGGGTAATAAGAAGTTTTTAGTTCAGTTTTTTTTAAAAGGCTTAACCAAAGAAGATAGTCTCCTCTTAGTTGTTAAAAAAAGTACAGTTTTTGTTACAATGCCTATAGATATTAAAAATGTTTATTTTACTTAACAAATTTATTTTATTTCTATCTCCTAATAGTCCAATAACAATATAATTATGTATAAAATATACTTTGAAAATATATTCTCTATATATAGATAGAATGATGTTGGGTATAGGAAACCCCACGTAGTGCAGGACGCAACTTTTACCCACGTGGTTTACGGAAGGTTAAGGAATTCAGACAGAAGGCACGTTTCGTTCGTGTACTCTTTCTCTTTGCACGAAACTGAGAAAATTGGATTTAACTCAAACACAAACGTTTGTAATTTAATTTTCATCATTCATTGTGCTTTTGTTATTTATGAACCTTTCTCTTCATCTCTGTGTTTTTTATTTGGCAACATCCACATTATTCTTGTCCATTAAAGCTATTTACGTTTATTATTCACATTTAAAATTCTCTAGACGCAATTTAGCTGTGTCGTTACGTTCTTTCCAAGAAAAATATGAAAGTGTAAAGAGCGAGAAATCGCGTATACAAATTGATTTAACGTCATGACGCCCTTTTCTTGCATAATTTAGTATTATCTTGACTGTTTTACTACCAACCTTGTACCTTTTGTTGGCAACCGTATTTGTAGACATTTTATTTCGTGACATCAATCCTTTTTCCGTAACCGAGGAAGGGTGAAACGCTATACCAGCTGCGCTTTATGTAAATACCTACATAACATGTTTATTGGTACCGGCTCGACATGTACTCGTAAGTACATTTTTTGGTTTGTGCTACGAGTCGCATTTCATCTCATTTGAATAAAACAATGGCCATTGATTAGTTTTTGGCAAATATGGTTATACATGCAGGTTGTGTGTTCTTAATGCAGTGTCCAACACACGTTTTGAAGTTTAGAAGAGGAAAGGAGTGAGTTACACTCCAATAACTGAAAAGTATTTTCCTATCTTGATGATATAGTCATTGACAATGAATGACAATCGATCCCATAAGTAGCAAGAGTCACTAAAAAGGGTAAAAAATATTAATTAAGATTTTTTTTTCTAAGAAATGGAACCGTCTTCAAAACTCAAATGTGTGAAATAACTTGTCGAAGTCGCTACAATGCACACAATATTGTAATAATAGGTACGTTTGAACTATCATGGTACCGATTCAACAAGTTATTTCGCACATTTAAGTGTTGAAGGCGGTGTCATTTTTTGGTAAAAAAAAAATCAATTCAACTTTTATTCATTCAAGTCTCAAATTCTAAGAATAAACCATTACGAATTCATTGCAGTGCTGCGCAAAACGGACATAGTTGCAACTTGCAATGTTCATATTTGTTGTAATTTTATACGGCAGGTTTTCTATATTCTAGATAATCAAATTTGGATATTCCTTTTATCACAGCCAAGCTATTATAACATAATAAATAATAGTAAAGTTGCTATTACACAGCTGCACAATGAAGGCAAGATTCTTCCCGGGAGGCCTCATTTCGAGTCGTAATATTTCAAAGAATTAATAACTGGAGGTGATAAATCAGAGTAAGTGCAGCTCTCTAGTGGTCTAGAGATTCCGGAATACCGTCGTGTTACCACGGCAGCAACGGAAATGTTGCTAGGAAAATGGGATTGAGGGTGGTTAATTCCGACGTATGTGCCTGTTTGCTTCTAGAGGCAGTATATGTGATGAAAATATACGATACTCGCGCCTAAAGTTAGTCATACTCTTTTCTTAATGTTCGTCATTGAAGATTGTTGCACCGTCTAAAAACATAACCATAATTTATTACATGCTCGTCGAAATTATTTGAACAATCAATACGTTTTCACTGAAAATACTCATACTTTAATTATTACTATATGCGTATAAATAATTTCCTCAATGATTTATCTCAATAATCAAGTCCAAAAGAAACCATTAGGTACCATTATTTAATCGTTATCCAATTTCTTTAAAATGTGCGTACCTTTGATATAAAAATAACGTAAAATAATTTTGATTAATAATAACATTTCTCTAATTACGAAACATACTTTTTCTCCCTGTCCCTAGTTGCTAAAGAAGTAAGTAAATAATATGAACCAACTCGATTAAAAGCTATCACGTAGCTTATCTGCGACTCAGTAATCGAATGCACTCCGAGCTCGTGCATTTTTAAATACCCCTACTTCAATCTCGATTGCCTCACTTCGGATTTGCTTTAGTATGCAGATTTTTTTGTTAATTATTAACAAGCATCAGTGTGGCTGTGTGCGAATACTGATTTGTTTCCGAATACTGTATTAAATATATAAATATAATATAAGACAGAGAAAATGTATACCGAGACAATGACAAATATAAAAAATACAGTCAAAAAATACTATGAATCTATGTACAGGTCTGTATTAGACATTCTTGCGATATATGGATAATCAAGTGTGTGAGGAAGAGGTTGAGAAAAGTATTCCAATTCCAAGTATTCCATACTACGATTTTAAGAGAGGGAAAAATGTAAATACGATTGCATTTTCTAATAACAGACCAAAAATAGAAAGAAATCCCAAGTTATCTTTTATAATTAATATTGTAGAAAAGAATATGGATGAATCTTTTATATGCTTTAGTTAATCTAACCTATATACTTTCCAATAAGTAAACCAATGTCTAATCGTGTTTTGGAGCTAGTAGAAGTAATACCAAATTTACTATAGCTAGACTTTGACCGTTATCTGTGATGGTAAGTGATGATGTGTTCAAAGATGTTGTTCAGAGTAATCTAGAACATATTTTTTTATTATTTACAGTATTCGATGCATCAGGCCAGTACATTCCGAGCCTGTTATTCGGCAACGAGTACTGGCTGGGTTCCCTGAACGCCTGCAAGGATCTGCAGCTGTCCGAGTACCACAAGCAGATCCCACCATTTGCCACCACCTTCTACGTCGCCAAGATTAATCTTACACTGGATAATGATCACCTGCCTCAAGTAAGTTTAATTCTTTTTAAGTTTCTTTTTTGAGGGTTATGAAACGTAGGCATCCAGAGAATCGCTGTTACCTCTGCTATAAGTGTCAACTGCTAAGAACACATATTTTTGTAGAGAATTTGTTTCCTCAAAAACAGAATTGGTTTTCTCAAGAACAGAATCTGTTTTCTCAAAAACTAGAATTTGTTTTATCAATAACAGAATTCGTCTTCCCGAATTCAAATTATTTATTGTATTTAACATATAATGCACCACATTACAGTTGATAAAACGCTCGGAAAACGAAAGAGTGGACCAAAAAGTGATTACAAAAATCATAATGAAGTGCAAATTTAACTCAGTTTTGTCTACAAATTGTAAACATAATATAACACAGTATCAAACAAATTCAATAAAATATACAATTCCATTCAGCTACTGATTTATTTTTGATATGATTTTTAAGATTTTTATTCGTAATAATAACAAATATTTTAAAAGTATTTTAAGAAAACATTTAATTAATTATTTAATAAAACACTTAATAAATCTTTATAAAAATGTTCAGTCTCGATCGTGCGCTCGTAGAGTCAAGACCTCCTGAGGATGCTTCGTTTAGAAGCGAAACGCGTCGAATACTCTTCCGGTTTGGCTGCGTGGCGTTTGTGACGTCACGTCGGCTTAATAGGAAATTAGGCGGAATTGTCACTAGATATATATCATTTTTATAAAGATTTTTTAAGTGTTAAATAATTAATTAAATGTTTTCTTAAAATACTTTTAAAATATTTGCCACACTTTTGTGTTCCTAGCGTTTCATATGCCCTTTTTCTGTAATACGCAGTTTTTCATTCTAATGTAACTTAACGTTTGAAGTTTGTGTCATGTATTTTCAAGACTTTGCGAAAGACTAGTACGTACATCAATCTTCGTAAACAATGGTGCCTTTAGACTACGAAATCTACAAACAGAAATGTGATGGTTGAGTGGTTTTGTCCTATTGACTCACAGCGGCTATTACTCGCTTGCAATGCATGTCACGTGCAATGTTTATGTGATTATGATAGCATTTCATTTACAGTCTTTCAAATATATACCTAAGCTGCCACCTGAATGAACTAATCCATTTAATTAATAACAGCACATAAATAAAAACCTTAGACAAATAAATAAAAATCGTTAAATTCTTGATTTCATTATCATATGAATTAAATTCTTGATTTCATCATCATATGAATTAAATTTTTGATTTCATTATCATATTTCCCGTGCTTCGGAGGGCACGTTAAGCCGTCGGTCCCGGTTGTTGTCTTAGGATGGCAGTCGTTATAGCATGGTGGTAGGGCATTTTGCGAATGCCCGCCTGGCTAGCTAAATATGTTCAAGTAGAAAATCTGTCGCCAAGCACCTAACGGTGTGTTTCGGCAGCTGTCCTTGAGAGCCAGTACTTCTAGGTTAGCCTGAACAACATCTTCGACCACATCATCACTTACTATCAGGTGAGATAGTGGTCAAAGGCTAACCTATAAGGCATAGAAAAAAATCGTTAAATTCTTGATTTCATTATCATTAAATTACTGCAAAATGTTTATGTTAATTGGACGAATTCAAAGTGTTTTGCTGGTAGGTGCTGTAAATTGTAAAATATCGTGTTGCACATCGTAGACGCAACAAAGAGACGCAAGAAAGAGGAAATCATACACTCTGCTAGATTTATCACTCAAATTATAATACCTATGGACTGCCGAAAGTACATGGTTTCATCCCCACCACCGGATTGATTTATCCATACTCACCTGGCTAGCTACAAAGTAGAAAGTCTGTGGCTAAGCACCTAACAGTGTGTTCCTGGAGCAGTCCTTGAGAGCCAGTAAATTCCAGGCATATGAGACTCAACAACTGTATATCTGAAGGTGATTAGGCGCTTTGCAGTTCGACATTTGTGACGAAATGCATTTGTTCTAGGCTTAGTTTACAGCTAAACATCCTCCGCCTTGCGCAAGTTCAACCACAATGACATCAAATAAAACTATACACAGTTACATGTTTTGCCTTGACAGCTTGCATGTAAACACTATTTATTATTATTACATACAGTAACCTAAGTTTTATCTCAATAAGGTATAAAAAAATGAGGGAATACATACTAAATGAGTTTAATAAATTGTTACTTGGTATATATTTAAGGAATGCTGAATTTGTATATTTCATGACCTCTATTGAAACCAGTTGAGAAGCAGTAGCCGTATAGTATCTCTATGCTTTCAATACACGTCATAAAGTATATTTATCTTAACTCCTTCTCCTTTCAGCATATATGAGAGTCTTTACAATATCTTCAAGTAAACACTGTCAGGCGTCAGAATGAATTGACTTACGAATTTTTCACAATCACTTTAATGGCTGCCGGAAAAATCAACGATTTATTATTGATGACGGACCTATTACACGTCGAGGAAAGCCTGAGGGTGATTTATTAGGGGAAGGGACACAAATTGATGGTCTTCGGAATTTATGCATGTTGATGTGGCAATAACAATGTGTGACAGGAAATCCTGCTTAGAATTTGTCACAGTACGAGTAAGGCCGTAGTACTAACTTTAAGGGTTTATTGTCTTTCCGTAATAAAATATGTACGGATTATAATAATATAATATACCTTGAAATAAATAGATGTATAGATAAACTATTAATTACTAATAACAAATATTTTTAAAATATTTTAAGAAAACATCAAATTAATATTTTATTCTCGATCGTGCGCTCGTAGATTCAAGACCTCCTGAGGATACTTCGTGTAGAAGCGAGACGCGTCGAAAATTCTTCCGGTTTGGTTGCGTGGCGTTTGTGACGTCACGTCGACTTAGCAGGAAAATTAGGCGGAATTGTCACTAGATATATTTTTATATTTTTTAAGTGTTTTATTAAAATATTAATTTGATGTTTTCTGAAAATATTTGTTATTATTACAAATGGATTTCCGCAAAGTAACGCCTGAATCTATTCTTTAAACTATTAATTGTAACACAGAGCTTATTATTATAAAATATAAAAGTGATGTCTTCGAGAAGACCCCAACTATTCTGTATGTGGGGTCAGCTCACACTTCAGAGTAGCCATATTATATATTAAATTGTGTTAAAAAAATTGCGCAAATTTTTATTACACAATAAAAATATTTGGATAAACATTAAGCAGTGATGGCGACACGACATCATATTACAATCACTCTAATAAAAAAAAAAGTCATAAAACCTTTTGCCTAGTTTTATAGATCTAAGCATACATAGGGACAGACAGCAGGAAGGGACTTTGTTTTATACTATGTAGTAAAGTAACAGCGCTTGGTGTGTTTAAACATAAGTTTATTAATGAAATGCAGAACAAGCAATTTAGTTACAAATTGAAGCAGTGATGGCTCAGTGGCATTGGCTATGGACTGCCGCGCAGCAGGTCCATGGTTCGAATCCCGCCGCGGGCTTGAGCTTCACCGCATGGTGGAAGGGCATTTTGTGAATGCCCGCCTGGCTAGCGACCACCCTCAAGTAGAAAATTTGTCGCCAAGTACCTAATGGTGTGTTCCGGCAGCTGTCCTTGAGAGCCAAAAATTCTTGGTTAAGCCTGTTAACACCTTCGACAACATCATCACTTACCATCAGGTGAGATTGTGGTTAAAGGCTTCATGCATAAAAAAAAAATTAAAAAAAAATAAAATTGTACTAGATAGTTTATAAAATATGATGTTCTGTTTGTAGAGCAGATTGATGCTGGTGGGTGAGTGCGTGCCTGCGAGTTGTTCTGCACTTGATATGGGTGCGTTGCTGGGTGCTGCAGAGACCGCGGCATCTACGCAGGCATCCGATGCTGGCATAGGGGCTTCCTTCAGCACAGTGCGTGTGCGCCCTGTTCCCGGCGGGTACAACATCTACCAGGACCCCAAGCTGCACATACTGGGGTGAGATAAACAATCACTTTGTTTGATAAAATTCTAATGCTATTATATAACTGTATGTAATTCTATGAACAATGAACTTGTATTCGAAGATGTATTTAGATACTTCCCCATTTACTCCCACCTCATAGCACAATGCTGGATCCAGCCTTGGTCTCAAGTGATAACGTGGCCAAATGCAAGCCTATGAGCAAAAAAAATTATACCCAAAATTGCCACCGACTTCAACACTCAAATGTGTGAAATAACTTGTTGAAGTCGGTACTGTAATGGTGCAGAAGTACCTATTATCACAAAATTGTGCACATGGCATAGACTTTGACAAGTTGTTTCACATATGTGAGTGTTGAGGTCAGTGCCATTTTTTGGTAAACAAAATTTCAACCTTTTTATTGACCCTTGCTGGATAGGATCTGTCACTGTCAATGACTATATTCATCAAGATAGGAACATACTTTTCAGTTATTGTAGTGTAACACAATAACGGCTTGACCGATTTTGATGAGATTTAAATGGGACCTTACGGCAACCATCAACTTACAAATAATAATCTGAGGGAACAAACAAAAAAAACCGATGAATTGAGTACCTCCTCCTTTTTTAGAAGTCGATAGATAAAGAATACCAAATTGTTTAGCAACCAATAGTTGTTCTCCAGGCCTCTTCAGCAAGCATCGAAGTATCAGATATTAGACCTTTAAGTAGTAGTGTGCAAACACTACAGTGTTTAGGCGTAAAGGGCACTGTAGTAAGTAAAATTACTGGGCAAACGAGACAAGGAATAATGTCTGCGCAGTACAGTGTCAAGAAGAACGAGGATGGTGATGCAACATAATCATCAGGCGTGCGACTTGTCAGTCACGTCTATAATAATAATAAGCCTTTATTTCAGAATTTTCTTAAATAACAGTTTAAAATCTTAGTCTATGTTAGATGCTAAATAATGTCCCTTAATTCAGAGTGCCTTTCGGCAAAGGCCTCCTCTAGCTCTCTCCAATGTCTTCTGTCCATAGCTGCTCTCTTCCAGTACGGACCAGCTGTCATCCTGATATCATCCTCCCACCTTTTGATCTGCCTTCCCTTGCTTCTTTTTCCGTCTCTTGGATACCAATCAGTAATTAGTTTGCTCTATTTTTCCTAATTGCTACGAATCATATGGCCCGTCCAACGCCATTTTTGTTGGTCTATCTTAGTGAGTATGTCTGTTAGCTTCGTTATTCATGATAGTTTCGCAATTTATTCTGTCACTTCGTCTGATATGCTTCGTTCCATAGTCACGTCTATATAACATTATAAATAAAAAGAAAACACAAGCTAACCTATTCACAAATTACCGTGATCGATGTAATTATGTGGTTGGCCACACCATGCCCATTTTCCCTGGTGCAATGTTTAACGTATTGATTCTGGACATAAACTGGCAAATGCGGTCGTTATTCATTCTCGCCTGACACTGTGATTGATGAGGTCGGGAATAGTATGCCATAAGATACGAGTATGCCACGAGTTCCTGATGTCTGTTCCGACGGACTCGACCTACGCTACGGTAGGCACTACGTTGATTTGTGACTACACGGAATTATATCATTTGTCGTATACGGAGACGTACTGACTTTTAGGTTTTTGAAGCGCTTGCAGCGAAGTTTGCTTAGTTGTTCTTAACCAATCCGCAAAGTTAAGCAATCCGCCGCGACTTAGATAGGTGACCGCTAGTGACATTACTACTGAGCGCTTCCGTGCTTCAGAGGGCATGTTAAGTTCGGTCCCGGTTGTCGTCTTAGGATGGCAGTCGTTATAACATGGTGGTAGGGCATTTTGCAATTGCCCGCCTGGCTACCGACCATTCTCAACTCGAAAATATGTAGCACCTAACGGTATGTTCCGGTAGCTGTCCTTGAAAACCAGTTATTCTAGGTGAAGCCTTCGACCACATCATCACTTACCATCAGGTGTGATTGTGGACAAATGCTTAACTATCGCCAAAAAAAATAACCATCGTTCTTCACGAAGCATCCTCAGGAGGTCTTGACTCTTCGAGCGCACGATCGAGAATAGTTCTCGTTTGAATTAGCAGTCAAGACCTCCTGAGGATGCTTCGTATAGAAGCAACGCGTCGAAAATTATTTCAGTTTGCTGCGTGGCGTTTGTGACGTCATGTCAGCTTGACATGAAAATTAGGCGGAATTGTCACTGCATATATTTTTTATTTTATATAAGTTTTAATAAAATATTTTCAAAATATTTAAATTGAAATTCATTAACGATACTCTGGAATATAATATTATATTAAGAAAAAGTCCTAGCCTGCTCGATATAGTTGGATTTAATTAGTATATAATAGTTATAATAATTGACTGTGCTTTTTGCTATATTAATTTTATCTAATAAAATTTAATAAAATGACGCCTCAAAGATGTTGCGTTAAATTCCGACTACTTATTTCATTATTTTAATTATCAATTAATCTTCAAACGAAGCTCATTCGCAGACATGATAATAATAAACTAATCAACTCATATTACCCGTTATAAGATGGGGTATATACTCAATGTTTTGTGGCTCTCCATCCATAAGGTCATAAAGTCATTAATATCAATATTGAATTGAGTTCGTATTTGCAAATGTTTGCTTATCACCCACGGTGGGCGTACTCAGGATAAAAGTCACGTAATAAAATAACTATCTCCTAACTATGTTATTTTATTATTATGTTATAATTTAAAAACTATAAATAGTTAATATTTGATCACTTACGCAATTGAGTCCCGTCAAATAATATATACCTACGCATAGTTTTTTTCCCTGCGAATGACGTAATTGATAATGATCTCGACCATTAGTGTGTTTTCAAGTGTAGAAATTATAAGCTGTTACCTGCGGCTTCCAGCACCCATCTAGACGTATCACCTGAAAAACTGAATACTGTTAAATCGCCAAGCGGTGCCGCATGCCTTGTGGGAACTCATTCTTGTCTGTATATGTTCTATGCTCTGGTGTATATGTTCTATGCTTATGTCGCGAGCGGCCCATACTGCAATTGATTTTACACACAGCTTTATTTCACATTACTATTTCGATATGCCCCGATTTCCTCTGCACCTCCCAAAAAATCCTGTGAGAGTCTTAATAAGTTGGCACCGGCCTGGACCACTATGGCCAATATGGGAATAATTACAGAAAGTGATTGCAGCGCCATCTGAAGAACTGCCATCTTACACTGCGATCTCTAACCCAAGCCACCTGCCCTGAGTGACGATACCCCCCATGATGAGCGGTGTTCAGCAGTAAATGATCCGGCTGATGCAGTTACAGTCCTTCTTTATAATATTAGTCGTGCATTAATATTGTAAAGAAGAACTGACTATATAGATTATAATGTTTCAATACTGAAAACAAATTACCACGTAATCCATGCATATCATAGATAATGATATAAATTTGAGAAATGATGGCGGAGCGGTAATGGCTATAGACTGCCGTGCTGCCCCCTGGTTCGATGCCCACCACCGGCTTTAGCTTCACCGTATGGTGGAATTGCATTTTGCGATTACCCGCCTGGCAAGGTACCACCCTTAAGTAGAAAATCTAATCTAAGCACCTAACGGTATGTTCCGACAGCAGTCCTTGAGAGCCAGTGAAATTACAGGCACAATGAGACTTAAGAACTAGTCTCACTCAAACTCAAAGAGACGGGCGAAGTACAATTCATGACTTGTGATGAAATACAGATGCATTGTTTTTATATTGCTATAGGCAGAGGTTAGTCCACTTAACAGCTCAGGTGGGCCTCGAGCTTGTTCCGACACAATAACATTAAAAAAAACTTTCATAAATGCCCGAAGTCCGTTGTGTGTGATGCTAATAAATTAAGAGAAGTTTTAATAAGCTCAAAGACCTTGATGAACGTGAAATAATATGTAATATTTTTCTCTATAGTGTTCATGCGTACTTTTAATAGTGAATACATACTTGATTTACTTATGTACTGAATTTGTTTCACTAATATGAGTGTTCTTTTTGATCTATGTAGTCTTTACACAAAATTATTAAAAATAAATAACACAATACAATAGAACATATTACTTCAGCGCATTTAATTTACACTTTTGACATCGCCGAAGCTAATCAATTAATTGATATAAATGCTCTATCCTATGCAACCTCACACGTGATGCGTATTAAACCCACTTATCTACGCACGTAAATTTAGACAATTCTAATTAAATTTGCTTAGATGTTATATTCATTTACATCGCTAGCACCAAAAAGAACTCTGTCTCATCAATAACAATTTGACTTCTTGCCTTTGTTATAAAACTATGGGATAGTGACTTTCAGCAGCGGTTATAAAATGTTAAATTGTGCTTGTATTCATAAATTAAATTGGCTATCTCTCATGGCACAAACTGGTACCTTTAAATAATATATAAACTTTAATATATAGAGTTTTGCCCCACTTTATCAGTACGTCTCTGTGTTCAACCGCCACCGAGACCCAATATCCAAATACGCCGCGGGCCCAAATCCCTTTGTTTCACACACAATCATTGTGATTTATTGCTTTACCAAGTCATTAATAGAACATAATTATCTGCAAATATACTCAGGGCGTAACATTGATTGCCCTTATTTGAAACATTGCTGGATTTAACAAATTATGTAAACAAATCGTTCAACGTTTACGTCTGTCCAGTGTGTTAGATTTATTCATTCACCCAAATCAGCAGCAGGTACTTGTAAATTGGCTGACGAAAGAGACTTAGAAAATAACAACCTTTGATGTTCTTACTTTGTCAAAAATGAAACAGAATAATTTAATGGTAAATTTTTCGTATTAACAAATTCGCTTTTAACTTTTTATCTTCCAGTTCACCGGGGCACAGCAGTTTTTATTCCTTTATTTTAAGTTTACGCGATTTTCACGGTAATAATTGTTTTGTGAGGCCATATTTTTAAAAAAGCAATTATGTGTACATGATTGAACATTGAACATTAAAATTACCGTGTAATGAACAGTAGTCAAAGATATACTACTTGCGTTACAAGTGCGCTGTAAGTGCTCACTACTGTATGCTGACATATTAACCCATGCAGAACTTTCATATGGTGTGGGCAAAACATAGTGTCCTGTGACAAGCTAACCCGCGAGAGTCTTGCGGATGATCTTGCTAATTACGAAGCTCTTGACAGCAAACAGCGTTTCACCTAAACATGCTTTATTTCTGAAGAAGCCAAGCAAACTATCAAAGACACTAGTCTTATGATAGTAAAAATCTGCAGGTTCACGCACCCAACAACCATAAAAACGTAATCCATATGGTGTGTCGTCATTTTATGCCAATTGTGATCACACATTGTGAACAGTGGTTACATTTTGCATGCATGCCCTAGAACCTAATATGTAAGCTTCAAGTTTGCCAGTTTCTCGTAAAGATATGTATTTTCAAAGTAATTCGGAATAAAAGCTAAAAAAAAGTGAAGACCACTAAGTCCGTAGGAACTTGGCACTTCAATTTTCCATCCCCGATCGAAAGGCGGAGTGATGATGGAGTGCCAGATTTCCGAGAATGACGTTTAGGATAGAGCGTAAGGAAGGCTGACTCCACAACCATGTTGGATGAATAGTCTGTAAGAGAAAGAGAGAGATTTAATGAATATTATACTAATACCATATAGAATATATCATGAATTCAGGTGCTATTTTGCGGAAATCCACATTTACCTTTGCAAAGCCTTCCGTAAAGCGGCAGACCTCGGTCATCGTTCGATAGGCGCGACAATCTTCCGTTGGCCCAAATCAGACCGCCGCTTTTCATCTCTATTCGTCTTGTACATCTCTGTCATTGGCGAACTCAACATCTGCAACTTTCTACTAAAGTTCAATTATGAAACATCCAGACATAGTGTATATATACTAAGTAAATATCATGCTGAATGGTACTAAACTAAATAGCACGCTGCCAACTGGTATAGTGGGCTGGAGCATTTGGACTGCCCTAGAGTTTGCAGTAACTTGTTACAGTTGTCTAAATGCTCTTTTTGTAGTGCTTTAGTTTGTAGTATTTTGTTAATAAAGGCCTAACGGTGTGTTCCGGCAGATGTGCTTCATCACTTAACATTAGGTGAGATTGTGTTCAATGGCTTACCTATCAGCAAAATAGTTGATTGCTATACAAGGGGCGTTCACCCGTGTTAAGCACTCTACTTTTCATTTCGAATATAAGGAAAGTAAAATAAAAGTCGTGTTTCTAAAGTAGTACCTATTAAAAATTTATCGAGAGGTAAGAGCGAGTTGTGAAATGAAAAGTTGAATTTTCTTTGCAATATTTACGCCGGCTATAGTCCGAATAGAAATTGATGACTTTTATTCGTGTTAAACACTATCTATGTCTATGTCTACTTTTCACTACGAATATAAGGATTTTATTATAATGTTTAATGATAATAATTAGATAAGTAGTACCTATTCAAAATTGATGCGGTTATAGTTCAAGTAAGAATTGACAACTTTCATCCGTGTAAATTGCTCTACTTTTCATTTAAAATATGAAAAAAGTTAAAAATGGGAATGTTTTAAAAATATTTAATGAAAATGATAACGTGATTAGTAGATACACATAAGTGAAAAAAAATGGAGCCGTGAAAACAATTTGTAAAATTTAAGCAACAAAATAGTTTCTTTTTAAAATACCTACCCAATATTTAGTTACCTACTACCCCGCCAAATTATATAGTCTTTTTCACATATTAAATATGTAATACAATGCGTCTCCCCCGGGGGCCATCCTGCTTAATAGGTACCTATTTTATTTATTTACTCCGCTTCAAAACATAATAAGTAACAATTTACATACATTATTATTTAACACACACTAACATGAAAAAGTTACATCCATTCTGGGGGCCAAGTCTGCTAATTACATGTTCATATTCAGCATAGATTCATTCAAGATTCATTCAAGACAGAATCGGTAGTCTGCTGATCCCTTATGAATATATAAATTTATGATGAATCTAGGCTGGTTTGACGATATTGCCAACAAAAAATAAAAAGAGAAGAGTAAAGTAATTCAGAAAACAATTTCGTTACTATTTATTATTATTTTATTATATCGTTTCGTTTTCATATAAAACAGAGATTGACTGATTCAATATGAATGATGTGAAGTTAGTAGACTACCAAAACTGTCAAAATTTACCAGGCCGAGTCCATTATAGATTTATATTGATTAGCAGACTTGACGCCCTGTTATAAACTAATTCTTTTAACCTTCACATAAACACAAACATAGTTGTTTTTGTTTTATTACAGCAGAGCATTTTAGAACGAAAAAATATGGACGTCTAATTTTGTTTACAACCATGGTTGCCATGGTTACAAGTCATTCCGGCCCTAGAGAAGGAAGCATTTACTTTTAGTTTTTCCCACCCTTAGGTGGGAAGCAGTGTCTTCCACCCGCTACTCAGAGCAAATACACACTACTTTCCGAGTATGAGAAATGAAAACATATTAGTTGAACTGTGAGCCCATAGCCAAAAAACTAGGTAGTTAGAAAAGAAAAACAGTCCCTTAACCTATACTATTGAAATAAATTATTACTCTAAAATTGCAATATGCAATGACTTTATATACCAAATTTTAAAATTAGCTCGATGATGATTATGACGACGAAGTAGATGATGATGGAGCAATTGGAGCCACACTTGTTTTAATATACTTTATCCCCAGAATCTCTGGACGTGTAATATTGTATCCTTTAATAGTTCGGAAGGCGTTATTATCTCATTTACATTCACCCAATAGTGCCTTTCAAACCCAAACATGTGAAAAACTATCAACGGATTCGTATTTTCATTATTCTTCTTACAATAGCTATCCTTACACACACAGAAATTGCTTATTTTCAGAGGTGATTGCTTTATTATTTAAAGATATCTAAGCCTATAGTGGAATTGAACTGGAAAATTGAGCGGAACCTGGAGGTGGCAGCTGAAAATTGATTAAGTTGAATATAATGACGAGTTCCACGTCGTAGTAAACTCCTTTGCAGAGATCAAGAGCAATTGAGATTTATTTTCAAACACTAAGAAATTTTGAAAACTTTAAATTATAATATTTATAATACTACAAGTATTATATAATATAAATGAAATCTTTCTTAAATTTTATTAAAATTCTCAGAACATTTATTGATTTATAATGATTTTAGTCAATACATATTCTATTAGAAATAGTATAATTTTCCAACATTAATGAGAGCAATTCAATTTCATTGCTACTTACCTATATCCAATGTCAAATAACTTTATCTCTATCAGATATTTTGTATGCATACCATGCTATAGACTTGTAATATGCTTTGTCAATTATAATAATAATTGTAATTTGTATGAACGTTGCCACATTTACGTAGCCTCTCCCAGATTTGACCAAAGTTTTTTTATGAATTATCTATTAATATCATTATATACCATAGAATCCATAGATCATAGAAGTTCTTCATAATGTAAAACTGCTGTTATTGACACACTTAATCTCAAAAAACATTAGTGAATTACAGCATGAATTGATTACTCAACTGATATCATACCTTTTCTATGGATGAGTTCTTCTTTAGGGCATGGCTCTCACAGATATTTCACCTATTACTAAGGAATACATTTCATTATTGTACATTTCATTATATTAATTAAATATCATATTCTTGACCAAAATGCCTTCACTTCTGTAGGTACCTGCATTTCAAAGCAAGGCAAACTTCAGCTCATGTTATGTACAGTCGCCTGCAATAATAAGTACCTATACACTTCGCTATTTTCATAATAATGTGATGTAACTAAATTTTAAGTTAATAGACACATGAGTGAAACAATTCAAAATATTCTTTGATTTGAAGATACTTCTGTGTACATAGAGAGGCACATAAGTCTTTGCCACAATTTTGAAAATTACAATGTGTATACTTATTATTACAGGCGACTGTACATCAGTTATTTCATTAGACACCGGTATCTTATACTAATTTGCTGAATACTCGTCTATTTTTACTGCTGATAGGATAGCTTTTGATCACTTATCACTATCTTACTTGATGGTGGTCGAAGATGTTGTTCAGGCTAACCTAGAATAAATAACTCGAAGGCACATCTGTCGGAACACAGCGTTAGGAGCTTGGCGACGTCGTTTCAATTTTTATTTTTTTATAACTGATTTATTAGCCTCTGACCACTATCTCACCTGATGGTAAGTGATGATGTGGTCGAAGATCTTGTTCAGACTAACCTAGAATTACTGACTCTCAAGGGCAGCTGCCGGAACACACCGTTAGGTGTTTGGCGACAGATTTTCTACTTGAGGGTGGTAGCTAGCCAGGCGGGCATTCGCAAATTGCCCTACCACCATGCTATAACGACTGCCATCCTTAGACAACAACCGGGATCGACGGCTTAACGTGCCCTCCGAAGCACGGAAGCGCTCAATAGTAATGTCACTAGCGGTCCCCCATCCAACACATGACCGCGGGCGACGTTGCTTAACTTTGCTGATCGGTTAAGAACAGCTTAGTAAACTTCGCTACGAGCGCTTCGACATGAGGGTGGTGGCTAGACAGGCGGGCATTTGCAAAATGTCCATGATATCACGACTGCAATACTAATTTAACAGCAACGACGGCTTTATGTGCAGAAGCACGGAAGTACTCAATAGTAAATGCAATTAGTTACCCATTTAAGCAATAACCGTAGTTACAGAATAAAAGTAATTAATGTTGTTTAACCTAGTTGATTGGTTTAGAACGACTAGGCATGCCACGATACAAGCGTTATAAAATTATATATTAAAGTTAAACTAACGCCAAAACAAAAAGTTATTTTTTTTGGTTTCTCGGTAAGGATTGGCTTCCGCCTTTACCTTAATTTAACTTTATTTATCTTGGTGACTTCCTCATGGTTCATTCTTCATGTTGCAGTTTTAAATACAAAAACGATTAAAAAGAAAACAGATTTCAACAAAAATGAACTATGTTTTGCGTCTCGAATAAGCAGTCCAAAACAACATTCATAAATATTAACTGTGTTTGGGCATTTTGGAAAATAAATCAACTTCCCGAACTGAAAAGTAAACGAAATTTGGTTTTATTTACTTGGATGACATACATATGAACCTATTTATTTCAGTTGTTTGGGATCACCTACCATATTAAAAAATGATCATCAAAATCAATTCAGTATTGGTGGAGTAATCTTGTAATAAATATACAAGAACAAGAAATTTTGAATTTACTAAAAAGAACCGTTTTTTGAAGCCAGTGATATATTACTCTGATTTTTGAGGTCTCCACGCTTAAAATATTAACTGAATATAAAAACGATTCAAAGTCAAACAAAATAATATAGAAGTTTTGAATTTTATAGTTTTTGTGTAAAATATTAATCACCATTAAAACTTAATCTTTGTTTCACCCATCTTACAATTTGTACATTTTGTGGCCCATTTTATTAAAAAACTATCACGCCTATAGATTTGTGCTTTCACATAGTAATTTATCTTCATATTTAGATGTGTTATTTTAATCACGATTAAAACTAAATGTTATATTTTTATTCAAAGTGGCCACTACCTTAAAACGACAACCATATATATTGATCCATAATAAAAAGTTATAACTGATAATCACACATATGTTTATATTTTCACAGATCGGCAGTAATCATCGTGGCAGTGGTTACGATAGCAGCGTCCCTGTACGAAGGATATCTGGAAAGGAAATACCGGCTTCAGCACCGGAAGGACCTGGAACTTGCCAACCAGAACCATAAGCAACCTGTTGGTACTTTCGTTTATTACTCTTTGAATCAATTTTCATTGGACTATCGAAGTAGACCACATAGGTTAAATTAATACAATCCCTATCAGTGGAAACATATCAGCCATCATTACGATTTGCGTCCTTATATATGTTTTTAACGTTTTCATTCACGATTTGCCATGTCAAAGCCATTTAACAAGCCATCTGAGATATCAATACTTCTAAAAGCGCATTTCTTGCTTAATAATAACAAATACTTTTAAAATATTTTAAGAAAACGTCAAATTAATATTTTAATAAAACACTTAAAAATATAAAAATATATCTAGTGACAATTCCGCTTAATTTTCCTGCTAAGCCGAGGTGACGTCACAAACGCCACGCAGCCAAACCGGAAAATTTCGACGCGTTTCAATTCTACACGAAGCTTCCTCAGGAACTAAGCGGAATTGTCACTAGATATATTTTTATATTTTTTAAGTGTTTTATTAAAATATTAATTTGATGTTATCTTAAAATATTTTAAAAGTATTTGTTATTATTAAAAATGGATTTCCGCAAAGTAACGCCTGAATCTATTCATTATTTCTTACTTCAAATAAAATATTTGTTTGTTAAACGTCAAACAAAGAGATAGGTACTACTACCACAGATTACATGCTACTCGTAGCCATCGTGAGCAATAAGCACGCAAACATTGCACTACTGCCTCTGTTTGTGTTGCGCCGCGATGCTTTGTTCATTGAAAGCGATGACAACAGGACATGTCGGTGGAGAGCATCTGGCGTACGGTGCTTCCGTCAGCAAGCCCTGCAGAGTAGTGATGACAATTTCCAGTATTTTACCCTAGATATAGGTTAAAATTGGTGTCACTGATTCTTTGCATTATTAAAATAATTAGGATAATTTTAGGATAGGAAAACATTTTCAGTTCTGAGAATTAGTAACATAAGTGTTTTTTTTTTATTTTTAAAATCTACGAAATATATACAATACTACAGCTATTACAATAAAAGCATTTAGACAAACTATAAGCCATTGCAGACTCACATGTAGTCCGAATGCTAGTTATGAAAATTATTTCGTTTTATTATTTATTTAATTGTTAGGAAAACTTAAATTAACTCGTGACCAGGACCGATATACAAGATTAGTTCGTCACTGGTTATAATATTTAGAAAAAAATTTAAGAGAAAACATTTTATTTTAAAAGTTATTTACGACCATGCTCAAATCACGAAACTACAAGGAATGAATTGATACGCAAGAAATATAGTTTGTGAGTTTGTTTATAAAGAAACGTCTGTTTTTACACTTATTTTACGAAGAGAGAGAACACAACGTAGTTAATATTATTTTAATATTATTTTAATATTAACTCTATTTGTAAGAAATCAAATACGTAGGCTCACCACTAGCAGACCGAAAAGGCAGTTGAATCATGCCATAATCACACTGAATGCGCTCCACCTCCATTCTGCTTGTCTAACACCTTAGAAGTTTCCTGCAGTTTATTTTGTGATATTATTAATTCATTGTTTGATTATGTTCCGGATATAAAAAATATTTACATTGTTTCAAATTTAGCAAGTTTAGGGCCTTATAATCTGAATTCAATTGCTGATGTAGTTTGTCCCCACTCAGCTTAAAACTTGGTAGCAATTGTTTGTTAAATTTAAAGGGATGCTGGTTTTACAGCTTAAGAGAAGGTATAGAACGATGTCCTGTTATTAGTACCTACATACAAACATAATGTTTGCTCGAAAATAACATGCGATTTCAGTTTAGGTTTATATTCTCGATCTTTCCAATATTATTGTATTAATCGCAACATTTTCCTTATATAACGAGACTTCATACCATTATGAGTCTGAATGTGATTGAGTTTGATAATTAATTTAAAAAAGAGCATAATCGATGAGGATAATGTTTTTTCTTATTATTTCATGCATTCAATTATTAACTGTGCCTATGGTAATCTGCAATCTCTGAGATAAGTAGTGGTTCAACCTTTGTCCGGCAGATTAACATATTCTTGTTTGATAATTCTATACGGTGAATTATCAAATGTTTTGATTAGCATATAAAAATATTTCTAGACAGCGATACCCTAAAATGAATAAAATAATATTCTAGAAGTTCCAAAAACATTCTATTGAGACAGTTTTGGTGCTACTAGGTCTAAAACTATATAATAAATGTACCTAGAATTAGAGCAATGGAGTTTCTTTACGGAATAAATTCAGAAACGTAAAAAAAAAATAGTATCTTTCATACCTCTTAGAATCGGTACCGATTTTGTGAACAAGCCAGGAAATCAGGGCATTTCTTTGTATACTTTGTCTTAGAGAGCTTTGTTCAATAGTGGTTGTCTACGGCTGATATGTTGACGATCATAGAAGAATATATCAGTTGATAATATTGATAACTGTACTAATTGTCTATATAAAAGTTTATTAAGATTACATTGCACACCGAGGTTATATATAGGAACAAACTATGTTAGAGATTTTTAGGCAGACACCATCTCTCCTATATTGGATCTGTGATATTAGTGAGAATACAGTTCGCGAGTCTTGCGGTTTTATGTATTGTGGGAAAACCGAGCTTTCCTTTTAACGTTACAGTCGATTCGAATCTCAACATATTGTTTCTCGACGATACATAGAAAGAGCTTGTTTTCCTCCTTTCATCCTCCTTTACAAAATATGTAAACAGCTGGTTTCATTTGTATTAACATGTTCAGGATACGTTAACATACTCAACGCGAGTTCTGAAAATAGTGTAGGTACCTACTCGTATCAAATGTCTTGCTTAGTTGAATTCAAATCAATTTGATATTGAATCAAATCAATTCAATTCAATCCCCTTTGAGTTAACACGACACTTAATAGTAAATTATGATACAAGTGAGCTAAGTTGCTCATATACACGAGGCTGTTTGTTGCAGCCCGAACCGTAGGCGAGGGCGTAAATTAGCCGAGTGTATAATGAAAAAATATATTGCACAAATGCGATCCAAACAACATACGAAAATGATGGAAAATAAAGCGCAAGTTTTTTTTTGCGCGCAGCGATTGTATGATGTTTGATTACATATAAACCTCTTTGATGTTACAAATCTGTATTACCCGGTTAAATTGAAAATGCTCTGTTTACTCGCATATAATTTGCAGTTAGGTACTAACTTAACTTTGTAGGGATAAATTACCCGATTAAATTGAAAACGATTTGTTTACTCGCATATAATTTGCAGTCACTAACTTAACTTTGTAGGGATAATTCTATAACTTACTAGTGTATAATATGATTATGCACGAGGGTGTTATAGTTCGGTTACTGGCCCTAAGAACGATATAATAAAGGTCACTTTACGAGCAAGGGTGTTGAAAACCAGTTCTCTTTATTCATAATCGTGCAAAACATTTTTTTTCAGCTCTCGTTTCCTTATCTTTAATGATTTTCCCAAAACGGTTGAGTTCACACACGCGAGAGTACTCTTTCACCCAGAATATTAAAAAAAATACATGAAAGGGCTCATATCCCTTTGTCATAACACGAAATCTCTCCATTATATCACTGATGAATAACAGGAACGGTAGGTAAGGATAATTGAAAGTCATTGAAACGTATAACTAGCACACCGCAAAAGAATGAACACTGAGAGATAACTCGTGAAGTAAACGAAATAATATGTACTTGGAGTTGGTTTCTTAAAGACTATAAAAATTAAACTATTTTATGCTTGATATCTTCTGATGGTAAATGATTGAATATATTTTGTATTCAGGGAAATTGGAAAAATGATAACAACCTCTTCGGATTGACTTCTGTTAGTCCTAACAAACATTTTGAGATGAATGTTATTCTTTATTTTTTTTATTTTTAATATTTTTATGTGTCTTTGTCGGAATAAGCACGAGGACCACCTGATATTAAATAGTAGATTATGATACAAGTGGAGCTAAGTTGCTCATTATACACGAGGCTGTGTGTTGCAGCCCGAGCCGTAGGCGAGGGCGTAAATCAGCCGAGTGTATAATGAGCAAGTTGCTCACGAGTTTCATACGCACTTTTCAACATCCTTGCGAGGAAAAAAAAAATATGTTGCACAAATGCGATACAAACAACATACGAAAATTATGGATAACAGCGCGGAAGTTTTTTTTTTTTTTTTGCGCGCGGCATATTTATGATGGTTGATTACATATAAACCTCTTTGATGTTAAAAATCTGTATTACCCGGTTAAATTGAAAATGCTCTGTTTACTCGCATAGAATTTGCAGTTAGGTACTAACTTAACTTTGTAGGGTTAAATTACCGGATTAAATTGAAAATGCTCTGTTTACTCGCATATAATTTGCAGTCAGGTACTAACTTAACTTTGTAGGGATAATTCTATTACGCACTTATTATGCACGAGGGTGTTATAGTTCGGTTTATGGCCCTAAAACGATATAATAAAGCTCACTTAACGAGCAAGGGTGTTGAAAAGTCTATTGTGCCTGTAATTTTTTATATTACTAAGTTTCGTCTACGGGTTTTGTGGCCGCCCGCCGGCCCGACATCAACCCTCTCTGGGAATCGTGGCGTTAGTACCTTACGGTTAACAGTGACATAGGATATAGATAGGCTGGTGAAGTACCCTGTTATGCGCCTAAAGTGTAGCAATACTATATAATCGTGTCAATATATACTATATTGACACGAGTAACGGATTGATGCTTATTGGGCGCATTTTTGCTTAGTCTGCTCTCACGGCATAATATTTATTACCCTGCTTCTCCTATTCTGACATAAATCTGAGTTATCTATGACTGACTAATGATTTAAGCGGCTCGAATTATTACTAAGTATTATTAGTTTCAAATAAAATCATAAAAAAATACACTTTGAAACAAGCATTCGGGACTAACAAAGAGCACCTCCTTTTTCAGCTAAGTATTAAAACATAATGATCAATAAATCGTGTATATAATAAATCTCCGTTTGTGACGAACGCTTTTGATTAAAAAAACCACATAAAGAATCTCTGATTTTTAGGCTCAGTATTTCAGAAAAACTCATGGAAATCCGTCCATTAGTGTTTGCATGATATAAACAGATGGGCGGACAAGAAAAAATAATATTTTCTTGTAATATTCTAAACACGGGATATTAAAGAAATCATACATATTATTATATTATCCGCACGAGATAATATTATGATTACCTATATGTAATTATATATGGTATTATTACCAAGGTGGACGCTTAGTAGGGTCTTTAATATATAATATATTGTATTGTATTTCAAAGTTATTCAGCATAAATATTTGGTATTTGTTTAATCTGCGAGAATTATCAGAAGGTTATCATAGATTATCAATACACACGTGTGTCATACGACGTTTTTCAATACACTTGTGAAGAAAAGAATACTAAAAACATTTTTATAGTACCAAAAATATCGCAATGGCGGGAAATATTTATCAGTTTTCCTATGCGCGCGCATGGCAATCGGCCATAGACTAAAAGATGAGGTTTCTTTTTTTTTGGCTTTTCGCGAATAGCGTTTTAGTCACGCTCAAAATGGGGAATTTAAAATTTTCTTTTAAATTAAAAGTTATATTTGAGTTTTATTTACGAAACGAAAAGTAAGGAACTCATGCAATAATAAAAAAAAACCTCATGATTAGCAATGATAAAATCACAGTTTGATTACAGGTGTAATACATGTGCCTAATTCCGGAAAAGATCCAATTAGAGCATAGAGAAAAGTAATATTAATCTAATATAATATATCGTTATTAGAGCCAGTAATACAAAGTAACTTTATGATTAGAGCCACTTTACACTTTATGAGTAAGTGTGTTGAAACACATTTTGTTACATTATTTGGACGGGAATCTTGTTAAAAGCTCTGATTTTTTTCAATATTGACCGAGCCATCAGCTCGCCAAAGTATTCAATATTTTATTCTCGGTAATAATTTTTGCATCGAGGTCCTTTATCAGGCGTCCTGATTAATGGTCGCCCTGGGCACAACTCGTAAACAACCTTTTCACGCGTCATACTTATCAACAGAATGGGATTTCGTTAATCGACCGTCGCGTCGGGCAACATGGGCATTTCCCATTATTAATCGGCAGTTTCATTAACCTGATATACCAATTTGCAGGTTAATGGCGGACTGGCCGCCGGGAAGCTGCCTGACAATGAAGACAAGGATATTCGACGGGAAATTTGTGGTAAGCGCATTTCTATAATCACTCAGTCATACATTTTTAGACTACACCAGGGCGACTGTACGTTTTTAGGAAATCAAAAACGGATTCAACTAGGACGTTGCTGATATATTTCCTTTTACAACCATTTACATCATTAATACATGATAAAATCCGTGATTATTGTGTACATGACCTTTTGATAATTCACTGGTTCTTTTCCGTAAGAAAAAAAATCTAAGTAAATATCTACATATTTTTTATTTTTGGAATAAGTCTCAATGCCAATATATAGGTATATATATTTTTGCGTTCAATGATAACTGATGAGAAAAGCGGTGGGCATAATCTTTTTTTGAGGTCTCTTTTTGGCATTTTCAAACCTACTTAGGTAGGTACTGCATCTTTAGGTCTCATAAAGCGAAGAATTAGAAAGTTTATCCCTAGTAAAACTTATTAAAACTTAATACGATGGCACAATAATTTAATCTTGTTATCATCACTTTATAACAAAAAAATTTGATAGTAGCACTCTATTTTACGTAAACATATTTGCGGTTACAACCTATATTTCTATGCAATAAAATGAAAATAAATTTGAATATGAAATAATTGTAAATATTTTTTATCAGAAGCTGACTTAAGCCTCTTTCATTAAATCATCATAATTCTTTGTTTCACAGACGTGTGGTCTGAGCTGCTTCTATGTTTCTCGGTGCTGTCTAACGGCAGAACCATACTTAGCACGGATCGTCCCAACGATGGAGCTCTCACCTGCCTTCACGGCATGAGGTAACTTTTATTATTTACCTATTATTTTATGAATTATTTCAACGTCTTCTATTGAGTGACTTTCTTAATTCATATATTAAGTTTGGACGAATTACCTACCTACATTGTAATGTAAAGCTACCGCACGCATTTTTTACTTACTTGAACTATTGCAAAACTTCAAACGCCATACATCCCGGAGGAGTAAGGTTTTTAACTATCCACATTTTGCTAGATATGTATTGGCCTAATTTTGCAAACTTATTGCAATCTATCAGGTACAGTTCCAGACAAAAATTGTATTCGAAATTAAGTTTAAAGTTGTAATACCAAAAAGAAATAAAACGAAAATCTTAGATAGGTAGTACTATTTTTTTTATGTTATTGTGACGGAACAAGCCCGAGGCCCACCTGATGTTAAGTGGACTAACCTCTGCCTATAACAGACGCATTTCGTCAACGACGAATTGCATTGTGCCCGTCACACTGAGGCATCCAGTTGTTAGGTCTCATTAGCCTGTAATTTTTCTGGCTCTCAATGACTGCTGCCGGAACACACTGTTAGGTGCTTGGCGACAGATTTTCTACTTGAGGGTGGTCGCTAGCAAGGCGGGCATTCACAAAATGCCCTTCCACCATGCGGTAAAGCTCAAGCCCGCTCTATGTTGTTAGGAAGAGTATACGCTTTTCCAAGTCATGTAGATTATTAACTATCTGTCAAAGATTTAACTCTACTTTAATATAACCATAAAAAATACACTTTTGTGAATCAACTGAGATAATTAGAGGGGCTTTGATTGTGTTTATCTAATAACAATAAAATTATTAGAAAAAAGGAAATTACTTCTCACATATAGTAATTAAACAACTTTAAACGGTTTAAATCGCGTATATTTATCATTATTTTGTCCCGACGTTTCAAACACTTTGCAGAGATAGTGGTCACGGGGTGACTGATTGGTATTATTTGTCATGAGTTATTAAAAGTTGGCATCGGACTGGACCACTATGGCCAATTTGTGAATGAAAATCTATTCTTATAATTATCGCCGATGCCAATGTGTTAAGAAATTATTTGTCCTACCGTCATATAACGACGACGACTTTAATAACTCATGTGACAAATAATACCAATTAGTCACCCCGTGACCACGATCACTGCAAAGTGGTTGAAACGTCGGGACAAAATTATGATAGATATACGCGATTTAAACCGTTTAAAGTTGTTTAATTACTATGTGTAATAATCGCAAAAACCTAAGACAACGTACTCACATCTTGCAGTGGTATAATTACTACAATTTGGAAAAAAATATAACTCATAAATTATCAATGTAAAGTTGCTTTAACTGCACGCTTGTAGAGGATTTTGGTAAGAGCAGTCCCTTATTTAATAATTATTACAAAAATATTTTAAGCAGAAAATTTTAATTGAAGGTTTATTTTGCAGATTTATGTCCGTGATATGGGTAATAATGGTGCACACATACCTGACGATATTCTACGTTGCGGACAACAAAACTATGAGGGTCATCACGGAGCGGAACTTCTTCTACCAGTCAGTTGGGAACGCATCTTATTGCGTCGATACATTTTTTGTAATTAGGTGAGGGTAATATAAAACATATGCGTTGTGAAAGAATTGATTTATAAAAACAATGTTTAAGAAAAAGTGATATTAAAATATTCTGGATTTGTTTGATAGAATCGTCAAGAGTAAGAAAACCTCTAAGACATTTATTTCTAGTAGATTTGTGAAATCTTAACTTTTGGAGCATTTGGTAAACTTTACATTCATTTGTAGAGTTTGAATGAATCTAATCTTGTGTGATAATTCTTTATTTTTTCGAAAACCATGATAACAAGTATTATTATTAATATTTTGCAGTGGTATTCTAGTCACAATCCTGTTCCTTCGTACTGAAGACAAAAAAGCCCAAAAGTCTAAACAAGTCAAGCAAGAAAAGGACCTGAATAAGAACATAAATGGATACACCAACTCTGCACTGTCAATATCAACAATCAGTCAGCAGTCGTTCAAGGAAGATTTACTCGA
This sequence comes from Plagodis pulveraria, assembly GCA_963890685.1. Lineage (NCBI taxonomy): Eukaryota > Metazoa > Arthropoda > Insecta > Lepidoptera > Geometridae > Plagodis > Plagodis pulveraria. The sequence continues at coordinate 25,738,691 of OY982950.1, read as the reverse complement.
CAACCCTAAAAGCAACGCTTATAACAAGGCTGAGCTGCTCGGAATAATAAAAAACTTCTTTATATTATTTTTGTACCGAGTAGTGAGGCTCACCCCTGCGTACGCCTTTGTGATAGGTATGTAATCTTACTTTATTATTACCACTGTTTTACGACTATCTCTAGTTTCATTTATAGTTTATGCAGACCTGGAGACCCGGCTTACATAAAACTTATCGATCATAGTAAAAAGAAAATGATGTACGCCTATGTTTTGTAAAAATTTAGCATAGTTGTGTGTGTATATCTTCAATGGGTAAAACGGACCCCTATTTATACCGCTCAGCCGAGTGTATGTTTGTCTGTATCCCCGATCTCATGTGACAGGTATTTAACTCGTAAACAGAATGAATTACAAAACTACCATGTCGGTATTTTGTAGAAGTTATTGACCCATAAATAATTATATTTTCTTAAACATTAAAAGGTAGCCGTAATTTTTTTTTGTCATGCATGTCATTGTCTAGAATACCACCAGATTATATTTATTTTTATGAAAACCTGTTTTGACACCTGTCATGATAGGACAATTACTATTGTTACTGGGTCTTTCTCAATATGTAAACTAGTTAAAATATAAATAATGCACCATGTAACTTACTGTACTCAAACAACTAATACTTAAAACAGCGGAGCGTTACATTATTATTAATTTTAATCGTATGATCAAAATCCATAAACTCTTTTCTTTTATAGGTTGTCGCTATGCGAAACTTTGATAGAGCGAGTCTCCACGAGGCCAAATTTTTCGATAGTCTTAGATACATAGATTTAAAGCAGAACTTTGACTGTTTAAATTCTTATCTTATTTTTTCGTAGGCCTAAACGAATTGGCGTTGAGGTGGACACACGACCAATCTGTGTTCGAGCCCGCAATATTCGATCACATCACTTGCGACAAGTACTGGTGGAGAAATTTACTGTACATCAACAACTTGTTCCCTCAGAAGGACATGTGCATGGTTTGGTCGTGGTACATGGCTAACGACACGCAATTCTACGCAGTAGGGATCATCTTGTTGCTGATATCTGTCAAGTGAGTACTCTTTCTGAACTATTGAATGAAAATGCTGTGTCCGTGTTTTTACCACTAGTCTCCAAATTGTTGAAAAATAGTTTTTGAAGACATTTGGTATATGTATTCCTTAGGTTCTTGAATTGCACTTTTGATCTCAACTTACTTTGTAAATTTCAGAAGATACAGCAAGTTTTTACAAACCATTGTTAACTACTTAAAACTTTAGTAACCAATCATGATACTCTTAATATGTAGTGTACTCTTGTTATGTATAAAACGTAAGGGAGTGATTCATATGAAACTAAATATGTATTAAATAAAGTTCAATCTCAATGTGCATCATACATGGCGGCTACGACTTTTATTGTCCGAAATACGCGAACATTAGATAAAATTAAACTTATACCCATAAAATGTCCAATTTTAAAATTTTCAGCACAGATTTGTTAAGGATATAATTGTCACATTTTAGTGAAAGTTAGATGTAAATATTAACTATCTTGATTTTATAGAAATATCGAGTTTTATAAAATCACTTTTGAACACTTGCACTTCTGTTTTTTTTTTACCTATTAATCAACCTAGTAATAAAAAAATCTTTAGCGCAGATATGTTGCCAAAACCTCGGTACATAATTTTTTCCTGAACCCAAATAATTATCTTTGGAAATTTTTAAATAAATTTTTAAATTACATACGTAGTTTAGGAAATGGCCCCTTTAAGCGGAACTGCCATTCCATTTATCAAACACAATAAACTATAGAGGTTTTAAGAAACCATTATCTCGTCTATTCACATAGTAAAATAACATTATTTTGAAAAGTTTCCAGATTTCTTCATATTATATTTAAACTCTTAAATGGCAACACCAATTACGTGCGCATGGCATATCGTAAATCATCAGCATAATCAAATTAGGTGTTCCGAGTAATTTATTTTTTGTTGAAATACTCTCAATCATGCAATGGTGGTAGGTCTATAAATATGGTCGTATGTTTCTACTGGATTATTTTATATGTTTTCTGTTAACATTCCAACATCGTAAACCATCTAAGCTGAACGTGTCTTGATCTACCACGAATACCTTACGTAATAACTTGCAAAACGGCCCAATGTGGATGAACATAGTTTCGTGACATCAATTTAATAAAATGCTTCTATCTCGTACGTATTTTCAAAGACCTTAGATAATTTTCATGATGACAATATCCATATGACTTACAATATATGGTAACGTTGTACGATTAAGCTCTATGCACACTTCATTTTAAATCACCGTTCACCTAAAAAAGATGAAACGTATACTATACTTTCTCTACTGTGTTTTGTGTTCTCTAGAATAAGGACTATATCACACGCCACAATAAGTCTGGCTTTAATTTGCTTTTCCCAAATTTAGTTTTAACCAATTTTGAAAATGCTTAAAGATTTTTTTTTTCTCAGGCATCCGAAGTTTGCGATGACAGCACTAGGCCTTTTGATGCTGAGCTCTTGGGGTACAACCATTTACATATCGGTGTGGCATCAATATAAAGCAAGAATACAGGAGCCTTTTGAGATGTTCGACCCCTTGTACGACAAGCCTTGGTCTAGGATTGGACCTTATTTGGTCGGTAAGTAGTCATAGTCTAAGCGTGTTAATCTGACTCCTGCGGGGTCGGTAGACTACGTTTTTGCAAAAATAACACACAGGACAACACAAGGACATAACTGTAAAAATTTAGCCCTCACCTTTATGGGGGTCTACCTACCTGACACTAACACTATTTGTGAATACTCTTGTTGGTAGTCCAACAAGAGCACGGCGTGTGGAGATGCTCTTTTTTATTTATGAAATATGCATTTATTAGAAAAAAATTACTATTGGTATAAACTTATTCTTCGATGGTGGATATAAAATTTGTAAACCTTTTTAAAACAAGTATATTGAATGTGTCCTTAATATAATAATAATATAATTAAAATGTAGACTCATATTTTTTGACACAGTAAAGACATGGTCTTTATGACAAGTCATGCAGTGCATTTCTAAATGTTCTATATCTCGCTAATGAGCTTAACCAGCCAGTAATAGCTGAGAAAAATCCATATTATTATATTACATGAGTTGATAATTCGCTTTCGAGTCTGTGTCTAGTGCTTACTTCACAATCTTTTCGAAGATCTTCTTAGCCCTTGCTAGTAGGGTCAACTAGCGCTAAGGAGGAATTACTAGACCAATACTTCTAAAATCTTAGGAACCTTCATGAAAATGCATTGATATACAAAAATATATTCACTACTGCGTATATTTGCGCAAGTAAGTCAATAAATAACAACTACGGTTGCTGCATCTGCTTCTACAAAGTATCTAGACTCTTACTCCGTTACCATGACCTATTGCTTAGAACATCATATAAATTTATTAAGAACCTTTATGTTACTATGCACGCAAAGCCTATTATGACCCACACGTGACATAATAATACCGTTTAAATTTATGATATGGAAGACTTGTACATCGTGTGGTCGCCAAAATATTTGTACCACAGTGAATTTCTGCGCAAATAAGTCAATAAATATCAGCTATGTTTGGAACCTACATTTGTTTCTACTAAGTATCTAGACTCTCTAAATAGGTACGTTACTATGACCTATTGCGTAGAACACGTCATATAAATTATTCATGTACCTATATGCCTGTGCACGCAAATCCAATTAAAACCCAAACGGGACAGAATAATAATTGCGTCCAAAAAGAATAATATACTTAGTAAGTTTGGACAGCTGGTAGTCCGAATAAATTCAGTCGGTTGGCAAGCAATATTACTGAGCAACAGCTGAAGAAAATAATTCGAGTCCGATCTACCAAAGTTTTGATATGATTGAGTGACCGCCTATTTATTTTTCTGTAGCAGACCTTATAAATGTGATGTTATGTACATTTATGAAACAGCGATTAATTGGTATACTTAAGATTTTTGTTTCACTATTCCAGCGCATAAATAGTATGACTAAACAAACAGAAAAATTGTTTTTCCCCTCATAAACTTGGAAAATTTTTGTTTATCATTCAACATCTGATTGGGAAAATGCTGTTTATCTGCTAGCGTGGAAAAGGATCCTGAAATTTCAAACTATAAAAGTTTAAGAAAAAATGTTTTATGTAAAATATTACCAATTTTAGTTATTCTACTTTGTATTTTTACTATAAATTATTGTAATTTTACTACATTATGTAAGCTGTTTATCTTGCACATATCATTTTCCTTGCCGGTGTGAGGTGAAAAATTTTGTGATGCGCTCGGAAGTTATTTTGCGTCTCTTTGCGAACCTTTGAAACCTCTTGTTTTCATCATGGTTCAATACTAGAATCCTTCGCCTCCTTAGGTTTAAAAAAAACTCTCGCCAAGTAACAACCTTGCACCCTTGTATAACATATAACTCTTTACGAGAACTTCGTTGGGACCGAAAGTTCTGCGTTTGGTTCGTATTCCCTACGAAATTGGAATGGCGTGTAATCCATGTAGATCGGGTGTCGTTGCTTTATCAATTCCTACGAGGCTCTATCCGCTATAGAGTTGGATCTTTTGTCAGTCAGAAGAACTAAAATCGGACGATAACATCGAATGGCCCGGCGACAGTCGACGTGATTGCCACCCGAACTGAATCTTCATAAACTTCAAAAAAGTTGGTTTTATTTCTTGCATAACCAACCGTTTATAGTTTAACTATTATAGTACAGACTTAAATAAAATAGGTTAATATTAAAAGCGCTCAACTACTGTTACCTATATGTACTTGTATTACACCTATGTTGATAAAAACGTTAACACATTATCATTGCAAGCTGTATATTCTGCATTAAAGTATAGACTTTAGAATTATATATTAATATTTGTTCAATTATTAATATAATTGTGATTATAGGGTAGCCTGAACAACACCTTTGACCACATCATCACTTACCATCAGGTGAGATAGAGGTCAAAGACTTGCGTATCAGCTATAAAAAAAATACTATTTATATAAATAGATATTATGTAAATTTCTGTTCAAATGAGCTACAAACATGGTTAGTTACTAAATATCGTACCACTTATAAGTGGAGAACATAAGAAAATAAAATTTTGTGACGCTACTCTCTAATTCATATTCCAATTATTTTCTTTAATTCTAGGTGAGCCTGAATAACATCTTCGACCACATCATCACTTACCATCAGTGAGATAGTGGTCAAAGGCTAACATAAAAAGCATTAATAAAAATTGGCTCGACGACGTGCTAGCAAAAGCCAAATAAATATTTTGAAATATCTGCAAGAATTATAACGTCAATGCCTCACATCTTTGATCCATGTTTTACCATTTTTATCAGTTTATACAACTAATAAGGTAATTTCTGTCATTTAGGGATTATAGTGGGATGGTATCTACATAAAACGAAGTGTCAGGCGAAATTGCCCTACTGGGCAGTGACCCTGGGATGGCCTTGTGCACTAGCTGTCATGGGAAGCCTGATCTTCAGTATGGTCGATGGCTACTTCGAAGTCTGGCCCACGGCTTTCTACATCAGTGTCGGACATACAGGTAAATGAAATATGATTTAAAATTAATAATACCTAATTGAAATTGTTTATTTTCTATTTAAAATTGTTTGATCAGAGCTTACTAGGTCAAGTGCTCTTTTATTGTTGCCGAGCCCAATATTTACACAAACCCGCAAATCGATGTCGAGGATAGCCGTTTGGCAAACCATCGCTTTGACCCGCAGTTCTTAAAAGTTCCTTTAGACGTGGAGCTATAACTTCATCTTAAAAAGAATAAAGTCAATCGTGTGGGTAAGAAAATGTTTTTAAGTAGATTCCTAAATATACCAAATTGTTATATTTCAGCTACTTGTTATAAATAAAAACATAAAGTATTTTCAAATCATGCCAAGGCTCTCTCAGATGAATTATTTTTTTATTATATACGTCGAATGATATTCCATATCCTCAGGGAAGCAATTTTAAAATTATATACATATCATAATATTTTCATTTATGTATAGTGACAAAGTCTAAAAAACTTCAGTATTTAACGGTACCTATGGAATTATTACCGTACTGTGCTGTTTTGTTTATTGGTCTTACTGAAGTATGAAAAAGATCACAAGTTATCAGTGACCATAAACGCTCTCTCCGCAGATGTTGCCTGTGAAAAGGCAAGCAGCTTCCGGGTATATCAATAACTTTTATTATTTAATATATTAGGTCCTTACATATGAAATTGGCGTTTTGTATGGGAGGAACAAAAAGTCGAATATTTTTTAATATACGAGTAATATATTTAATTAATCAAAGTATGAACCATTATTTTCTATGCACTTTTGCCATCTCATAGGTAGTTCATTGATCCCTTTACTAAAAAAACCAGTCGGACGGGAATCAATAAAATCTTTGAAGGCGATTTGGACTGCCCCATCGGAGTTGAATTTTTTCCCTTGCAAGAAGTTATCCAAATTTCGAAAAAAATGGTAATCTGTTGGAGCAAGGTCCGGGGAGTACGGAGGATGTCTTAGACTTTCCAATTGAAGCTCTTCTAATTTAGTAGCCGTCTGTAGCGCAGTGTGTGGTCTAGCGTTGTCGTGAAGCAGCAGTGGCGTGGAGCGATTGACCAGCCTAGGTTGTTTAGCCGCTAGCTTTTCCATCATGGTTTGCAATTCCTGACAATAGACATCAGCCGTAATAGTCTGGCCAGATTTGAAAAAACTGTAATGAACAATACCGGCACTAGTCCACCAAACGCTTACAAGTAACTTTTTTGGGGTTAATTTTCGCTTGGGGCAGGATTTGGCTGGCTGGCCAGGATCTAACCATTGCGCTGAGCGCTTCCGATTATCGTAAAGAACCCATTTTTCATCACAGGTAATGATTCGGTTTAAAATACCTTCATTATTGTGCCGGTTTAGTAATGTAACGCAGCAGTCGACGCGCGTTTGCCGGTTTGTTTCAGTCAATTCGTGAGGTACCCACCTTTCAAGCTTTTTAATCTTCCCAATTTGCTTCAAGTGAACAGTTTTATCACTAACATTGCAGCCTGCAGCTAACTCGGACGTGGTTTGCGATGGATCCGCTTCCACAATAGCCTTCAACTCTTCATTATCAACTTGAGTCTCAGGCCGTCCACGGGGCTTGTTCTGCAGGTCGAAATTTCCAGAACGAAAACGTTGGAACCAAAAACGAACTGTGTTTTCTTTTGCAACACGACCGCCATACACATCATTCACCCTTCGAGTTGTTTCCGCAGCACTAGTGCCACGGCGGAACTCGTACTCGTAAATAATGCGATATTTAAGGTTTTCCATTTTGTAAAATGAGTGACGCAAACAGAAAAAAACAGAAGAAAAAAAACAAATGAATGACGATCATCGAAGCACAAATACATGAGTCTATAGCTGTACAAATTTGAATTTGGAATTCCTTACCAAAGAGGAGAAATTCGTGATTAAAGTGGCCAGTACGAAAAACGCCAATTTCATATGTAAGGACCTAATAAATTGAGATTTAATGAAAATAAGACAAATTGAGGATCCAGTGTTACTGAAACGAATGGAAGAGTAGTGGTAGAATTGATGATCAGGAGAAATCGTCAATAGTTAAATTTAAAAAACTATGTCTATAACTATTTATTTAGAAATAAAACATAATATATAAAATAAGCAATACAACGTTACAACTACCAAATGTTTGTCAATGGTGAGAAAACCCTGTTGTGAATCCCTCCCACTGCTTCTGCCTACCTTAACTAGGTATATAAAAAGGGCTAGATATCAGGCAGCAGAAAAGTATTTTTTTTCATTAATTTTAAGCGGATAAGCTTGCATGTACTAAATATCAAAATTGCTTCCATAAGATTAGATATAAGGATATATAATATCATTTGAGGTATATAATAAAAATTGATTGGGCTTATCATAAAGGATCAAAAAGCCCTTTCTTTAAATATCCCTCACGAAAGAATTAGAGTTAATTTTTTTACAAATAAAGATGTTGTCGTAACTCATTTGGGAAATATTTTTAAGAACTACCGGTCAAAACTATTATTTCGATCTCAAGTACACGGGGGCAAACGGCTATCCTATATATCGATTTGTAGGTTTTTTGCGTACACCTAGCATTATTACACAACTTACTTAAAAATGATTAATGAGCAAGGCCCTACCGCACGTTTTAGCGAGCACATTAATTGAAACGTATAGATTGAAATCTAAATATGTGAAATGCCTGTTTAATGAAATGCATGCCCTGCGGTTCTCTTCCATGCCGTTTAATCACCCTGAAATGCCCTGAATGGATCCTTCCCATTTCATGTGCTAAAAACGATGATAGTCCAATAGGACTATCATCGTTTTTAGCAATAAGGAAGAATTGTTATCGCCCTTAAATCCCTTCCTTAAGGACTTTACGTAAAGAACTGAAACAGTCGTATTTTTGCTTCATTGCTCAAGAAAGATCGGTTTGCGAACACGAACCGTTTATCTATTGAATCAGACGAGGGGCGAACTTATTGAAAAGCATTTAGTACAGATTAACCAGAAATTAGGCGAAATATACCAAAAAGAACATTTGAATAATTAGTACACAAAGTCTCAGCGCTTCGGCAGTAAATCAATATAAAACTGTTCCATTATGTTTCATCCGTTAAGTTAGGATCTGTTCGTTTGAATATTTGCAAATTAGCGCCAGCTCGAGTAAAATTTGTGTCTGGTTTTAATTGCGGGTATTTTCCGGTAATTTCGAATCATTTCAATGTTCAGAACGTCTGCTATCCAGCAGGCCAAAAATTTATGCGGGACCCGTGTGTAGGTATATGTTACTGCCTTTCATCGCAAACACCATCACCGAGCTTCCCGATTTATTAGGAAGTCTTGCTAAACTTACTGTTTTTACAGCGTGGGGTTGTGCTGTGGCGTGGGTTGCAATCTCCTGCTGCAGTGGATACGGTGGATTGGTGAACTCAGCGCTATCGTACCGCGGTCTGCTGCCGCTCAGTCGACTCACGTACTGCGCGTACCTCGTGCACCCCACCATCATGATGTACACTTCCTTCCTGCTCGACGGGCCCTTCCACATGCAGAATTCTAGCGTGGTATGTGTACCCTCCAACACAAACAATAATTGACTAACCCATTGGCATCGGCGATAATGATAACAATATAATTTCATTCATAACTAGGACATAGTGGTCCTGACGATGCCAACTTATTAATACATAATATTGCCGAGCATAAGTATTTCCTAATGGCCCTTATGTAAATTTGTTGATCATAGATATGAAATGAAATCTACCTTTTATTTGAAAAATCCTTTTACAGTTTAGTATACCAAAATTTAAATGTATGATAGTTTAAAGTTGGCTGTTAAACTAAGTAACTGGCAAGAACAATAGAACAACAAACAACTTATCAAACGAAATCGTCCATGTTTGATTGTGTGCCAGATGAAGACGTTTTCTCTTTTAAAATCAATTAGTGAACTATTTATGAGTATAATTCATTAATAATATCTGTTCAGAAGCACATTTTTCTGGCGCATTACCTTTATACGAATAAAACCATAATATTTTGAAGAAAACTTAATAGATACGTATTTAACAAAAATATAACTATATCACCGAAATAGTTAAAGTTACGGAGGCGCCGTTGTTAGTATAGGTATATCCGCATACATTTAGCGCTTTTAATATCACATCCCTATAATACTTTCACATATGAATTGAATCCATCCATTATTTTTAATGGCAGCAATATATATATTCTAATATTTCATAATCAATTGCAAAAAAGAGGAATTAGGTTTGAGATTCTTTTCTAAACAATGCTAGCGCGAAAACTACCCTCATAAATAACTATTGATGTGATAGACCAATATACTTTCACTAAAACTGGGTTGATCGAGTAGGTATCAAAAAAAAAACCAGAAGTTGGTCCAACCAGATAGGGATGGCCGTCGTATCTCTGTTTATAAGTACACATTCATTTTTATCTAGGGTTTCGTTAAGTATGCTTGTGAGTGTACGTACACTCACAAGCACAAAGCTTTATTGAAGAGGAAGGAAAGGACGGACATTATTATAGGGATATGGCAATCTATATTCCAACCAAAAAAAATATTGAAGAACGTGGCAAGCCATACATTTTTTCTTTTTGCCAATATCCGAGATACTTTTAGTCAGCTTCATTTATTTTAAAAACATACAAATATCTTTTCTCTTTTAACGTTTCATATTTGAATGCAAGAAAATTATAATTACTTATAACAACAGTACCCTGCGCCTTCTTATCATATCAGTTGAGTTCATCAAACAAAAGAAACGTCGCGAATTCTAATTGGAAACAAAAACCTTGAAGATCCACCATCAATCAAAAGTCTACCGTAACGTAAAGAAAGTCGGGGATAAATATGATAATTGATATTGTAGTGAAGCAATGATGGCCAAGCGGTAATAGCCTAAGACTGCCGCAGGGCATAGTTCGATTCCACCGCTGCTTTGAGCTTCACATAGTGGTAGGGCATTTTGCAAATGCCCGCCTGGCTAGCTACCACCCTCAAGTAGGAAATCAGTCGCCAAATACCTAACGTTGTGTTCCGGCAGCTGTCCTCGAAGCCAGTAATTCTAGGTTAGCTTGAATAACATCTTTGGCCACATCATCACCTATCTTCAGGTGAGATCGTATTCAAAGACAAGATAGATTAGCTATCAAGCATAAAAAAACGCTAATAAAAGTAGCGGCTTCGTTTAAAAGTACCCTTTACATTTCCCCTTTAGAAGCTATTATGGGTTTTTCGAAGCTAAATCCCCTTTATCGCATGATTATTCTGTAACGACGCTGCTTATCTATTGCATAATTTTACATAAGTCGTTTTACTGCACATTCAATAACAGGTTGGATAAATCAAACATTGCGTTTGAGAATAATGATTTCTTATAGGATCTGCTTACCCAGTATACATAATACATATGTATAAATTATTAAATTTTCTTCATTATAAAATCTTAAAGGGATTTATAAGGATTATAAAGGAGCCTTAAGGGTGAACTGGCCGGTCAGTTCTCCATACAAACGTCGTAGGGTGATCACTCCCTTGTTTGAGTATTTAGGTCCAAAACAAAGCATGATATCGATTGAACTCGTCATTGTCCAGGTTTGTATCGTAACGAAGTTTTGAAATGATAATTAAGTTGAGAGATATGAGCCTCGAAACATTTTCATATAAAGTTTTCAAGGCTCATAACTTACAAGTTAATTTTATTTTTAAATGTTTGTTACGATACAAACCTAGATAATGAAGGGTTGAATCGATATCATGCTTTGTTTTGGACCTAAAATATCAAATAAGGGAGTGATCGCCCTATGACGTTTGTATGGAGAACTGACCGGCCAGGTCATTGCCTTTGAACTTTTATCACAGCAATACGAAACACCAGCTTCTTTTTTCATTTAAATAACTAATGTAACTTCTAACTTAACAAGAGTTTATTCAATTATTGTTTGAATACATATTCCGTAACGTAACACCTATATATATTAGCATCATCATCATCAGCCGGAAGAAGTCCACTGTTGAACAAATACCTCCCCCATAGAACGCCACAAAGAACGGCTATTAGCCGCTTGTAACCATTGGCTTTTCGCGATTTTTATGATGTCGTCATTCCACCTATTGGGGGGAGTACCAACTCTACGTCTTCCGTTGTAATGTATCTGTTATGTATTTGCACTTAAAGGAACGGACGCGGGGACATAACCAATCAAACCACAGGCTAGGTTTAATTACACCAACATGGCGCGGGTGCAGCCGCAGAACTTGATAGGAACACCTAGCTCCTAGCTATATACTTAAGTCTACATACATAACAGTACAATCAGCAGTATAATATAATATGTTTGTTTTCAGATTGCAATATATGCTGGATATGCAGTGCTGGCATTCCTGTCTTCATTTGCCATCTCGATAGCGTTTGAAGCTCCTGCAGTCAGGATACTGAAGGTTGTGAGCGGCGACGGAAGGAAAAAGAGCAGCCAATGAACATTACACCTAAGAGCTTTATCTGAAAACCCAATGTCCTCGTGAAACGTGTAAATATTTAGTACGTCTTAAGTCCACAGAGGTTCGAGTGCTTTTTTTTACTGCTTTGTTGCAAGCAAAACCACCCATTAAATCCATTTGTGATTAGAGGCTGTTCGTCTTTTTGGATCAGGAACTCAATAACAATAAATGTTCATTTGAAAAACATATTTATACGATCGTCAAACAGCAATTTAAGTTATCGCAGAGATTAGACGGAAGTTATAGAAAATCGGAAATGATGGAAACATGAAGTTAACATTCTAATATATGACAACTCGAATTTTAATGACATGTTCTCCATTTTATAAAAAATAAATAGGCTTGAAATCATGTTCTATTTCGGGCGTTTTACCTATTACAAAATTACACACCTATTACACATTTTTGACTGCATTATATAGAATTTAAATGGTTGAAAAGCAGCACAAGCTCTTGTTATGCAATTAAAACAATTGGTTGATAAATAATTAGCGGCACGCACCGGCGTTGCATGGGTATTAAAAAAAAAAAGAAATAAATATTCAAACTTTTTGAAAATATTTTATAGCCTATGTTCAACAGGAATAATGTAGGATTCTAATGGTGAAAGAATTTATCAAATCGGCCCACTATTTTTGAAGTTTATTCGTTACATACAAAAATACAAATCTTTCCTCTTTATAATATTAATGTAGGTGTAAATGTTATATCACACATTCTAGAGTCCGATAATAATACTCATCTACCCGTAGTGAGAAAAAAAGATAATCACAAAAAATGGCCACAGTAATAAAAGTAAAATTCAGATAAATATCACAATAAAACTAAACATCGCAGTGAAGATAGATCGTATGAATAATCGGGGTTAGGTAAATATATTTATATTTTATCGTGAAAATGCAGCACTAGCTTTGGAGAACGTTTTTACAAGTTTTAATTTACAGTATAAGTTTGAAATTAAATTTTGATGTCCTATAAAATTAAAAATCTTATAAACATTTGTAAAAATCTCGGCGGCTGAGCATCGAGTTTTAAACAATATTATCAAAATGGTGATCGATTTTGCACCATTGTCGACCTGCAAATTATAATGAAATAGTTACATCAGCGGTACGATCTCCAACGATAAGCATAACCAGTGAACATAAACAATTTAACTTAACGATAATCATTTGCCAAATCGTGTTAATGTCTCGGGAAGAGCGTAGTACACGTTCCGAGCTGGATATTGGATTCCACTGTAAATACGTTCACCAGGATTTATATCTGCTGTTGTAATCCGAATCATTTTCTCATTATGTACTGTAAAATACCTTAATCTATGTCGCAGAGAGATAGTAGCGAGTAAGGGGTTCTCTCTCTCGACCTCAGGAGGCTTAATGGCAGAGCTCTCATACCGTGTGCGTACATGAGGTTATCGTGCAAATGAGAAGACACGTATCACTTGAATTCTTGGTTTATTCCTTATCCACAGTTTATAGGGTTTATGCCCTATCAAACTATCTGCTACACTCCGACATATACATAAAATAAAGCATAGAAAAATGGACGTTGTATACATCAGCTGTTTAATATATTATTAAACTTACATACCTTTAAAGCATTTTAAGGCCTATTATCTGGCGATGGACTCTTCATGGACATAGCCAATAGAATTCTAAAATTAGAACTCTATTACTGACAATTGCCGCTTCGACGAATAGATAATTTGGTTTTCAATTGCATATAGTCGTATATCCTTCGATTGGACTCAGGCAGTATATTGTTTAATCAAATGGAGAATACAGGCCAAATCAGAATCAAAAATACAGGTTCAATGGAGAATTGCTATGATGCAAAAGCTCTTCTCTCCTTATTTCTATGACATCTCATTTAAATAATATCGGAATAGATAATCAAGTTAATTATTTCAGAACACAGCAATAGCTCTCTTTTTACTATCAATTGTCGCCTGTACTGTACTGTATCAGCCGGATCGTCCACTGCTGAAAACAGCCCCCCTATTAAGGGGGTATTTGCCATGATCCCCACGCTTGGCAGGCGGCTTGGGGATAGCAGTGTAAGATAGTAGTTCTTTAGAAGGCGCTGCTGCCCACCTTCCAGTATAATTATTCCCTTAGTCACCTTTTATGACACACACGGGATGATATGGGGAGGTGCAATTTTTAACCCTGCACCCCACGGGGATTGTCACCTATTATCTAGTAATTCGTTCTAAAACTTCGATGTCATCACCTTCAGACGCTGACAAGTGCTAATTAGCTTTACTTGAACAGATTATCAACAAAATGTATGTAGTTTGTAGCAGTATGAAAATTATATGATAATTCTGATGACATTGTCGAAGGCAAAGAAAAGTCCGAAATACGATTCCTTAAAATTTTCTCTATAGAATAAAATTGCAATGGCTCTAAATTACGTTAAGTAAATATCTTAATTACTTACGAAATGTATGAAAATATATTAACAAAATAGCTAAACCTTATCAAGAGGGACATGAAAAGTTAAATTTTTCGATTTACGTTATTAGTTTTGTGTTATTAAGCTTTTATTTTGTATTTTACCTAAACTGATCACGATTTCACCATCTCTGCCTTTCACTCCTACGTAGTCCGATAGTGACAAAATTTCAATATTTGACAGCTTCTTAATGTAGTCTACGGTTAAATTTATGTACAGTTCGTCAGACCTCAGGAATATGCGTATCTCTATTTTATCTATTGTAGCATTTTATTATTTAGTTCAGATCCTGCTAATTATACCTAAGGCGATGTTTCTTTTTTAAATAAGTCCAGATATCACTTAAAAAGAAAAAAAAAATCTGCGTTCTTGCTTTTGACAAATGCCTCTCAATCTATGTAAAGCGTAATAAACTAAATAAATGAACATAGTTAAAATATATTAAATAAAATATACAAAAGAAATATAAATAAAATAGGCATGAAGTATAAGATCACGAAGACATAATGTACTCGAAATGTAAATAGGAACAATTAATAAAGTAGATAATAAGTAAATCATACATTTCTATTTTTTAATCTGTGTAAATAGTGTGCTTAAGTATAATAAAATTGTAAGTATTTAAATAAGTAGTGAGTTTTTTTTCACCGCTCATCTCCTTATCCTTAAAATTTTTATTCCCATCACAGAATCCTATAATGTTGAATAATTCAAAACGTTAACTTCTAATATCATAACAAATTTAAAAATGTTCGAGAGAAAAAATAATAGTCATGTACGGGATTCGAACCCGCAGCATAATACCGTACAACGTTAGTTGAACTGTAGCTATCTCTATCCACATGCGATGGTTAAAGAACAAGGGGGAAAAATTGATGTTAGCTCAGTCGGTCAGAGTATACCCCGGCTATAGGGGTGGATGACGCGGATTCTCATCATCACATGACTATAATTTGTCCTCCAGTAAATTTGTAATGTAATGCGCAGAGCATGCGTTATTGCAAAAATAAAAATATTAAAATTCTAATATCTTGTCAATAGGTATTTTTTTTCATTATCTGGAATGCAATTTACCCCTCCACTTTCATACGCCGGTACATCGGCCGTATTTTTGGTTATATATTCAGAAAACGACCGCCAGCTTAGCCACAAACAAAAGCTGCCTAGTTATGCTTCGTAATCATGTAAAATTCCAGGAAATCTCTTTATTTAATTTAAAGGTATTATGGCTTGCGTACTGGCATAACGTGGTTAGAAGACTATTTCCTCTAGCTCAACATTTTGTGACAAAAAATTTTAGGACTTCAACGTTCAAGGGATTACTTGAGTCGTAATGAAAGTTTCTGGATTCTGATTTATAAGACCAGATATTAGACTTAAGATAATTTTATTTCTTTTCTAAGTATATGCCTTCCCAATTTACACAATTTTGCAATCGCTGGAACCATTTTAAAAACACTTGGACCAGTCTTCCTCAAGTACCTCTTTAATGGCTTCGTAGAATACATTCATCGTCGATTCTGGGCTCGTAAAACGTGTGCCTCTAAGTTTGTGTTTGACGTTAGGAAACAAAAAGAAGTCGCTAGGTCTGGGCTCTATGGCGGATGCATCATCAGTTGTACATTTATAGCCTTCAAATTTAAAAGAAGTTCGTTACCTTAGAGGAATGTGAGGATGCGTTATCGTAGTGAAGAACGATGTTCCTTCTAGGATGCTTTTCACGGACTTTTTCTAAGATTAAGGCTAGTTATAGAGACAGTCTTTGAAGCCTTTTCTCTATTATTTTATTGATTTATATAGAAGTATTATATATGTATATACAACGTGTCCCAAAATTCAACGATAAGCCGGCATCGGTGCATGGACCTACTCAGGACTACTCGGGAAAAAAAAAAAAATATAACTTTTTTTTTTTTAATTACAGAGACTTTTATAAATTTCATGAATATTCGATACTCATTATGCTATTTTAAACTACCAGGACCACAATTTTTGACATATTTTTAATATTATTTGTGCATTAGCAACCTAAGAAGGACGGCTATCTACCACAATCCTTTAAAATTACAGAAAGTTTGTAGTTATTTTACAAAAATCAGTAAAAAAATGTTTTTTCTTATAATTTTCATAGATTTTAACATTCTATGCACTTTCTCTAGTCTGGGTTAAAAAAAAAAGTATGGACACTACCATGGCAAGTATTATTAAAAGTTGGCGCAACTAACCGAGATTTCAAAATGGTATTATATTGTAGGATAACTACTCACAAAATAAATTGAAACATAAAAAATGTTAGGCATATTCAAATGACTTTTACTGTGCCTTCCTTTGTGCCACATATTCTTGGAATTCGATTGAGACACGTGCAACATTAACAAAAAGTGTAAGTTAGAGAGAGATAGCTAGATGTTCGTAGTTAAATAACAATAGCCTAATGTCTCGGCTCAGCCCTCAGGACGGCAGTACGCTCTGCTCCTTTGTTTACTGTGCACCGTTTCGTGTTCAATTGATGTGGCTCTCGTACTAACAACTTTTGGCTTGACTTTTTGGACTGGATTAAGTGAATTAAATTGACCTGGCATTATTTTGGACCGTGATTGTGTATTTTGTGATTTGGACTTTTGGATTTATCATGCCACTACAATACACACCGTTAGAATACGCTAATATGCATCTGATTTATGGGGAATGCAGATGCAATGCTAACGCTGCTAGCAGATTGTATAGAGAAAGGTACCCAAACGCTATAAGGTACCCGGATTATCGGGTTTTTATTAATGTGCATCAAGCATTTTCTGAGGGTCGATTACCATCGGATCGGAGAAACGCTGGAAGACCGAGATCGGATCGAGATGAAGAAGTTTTAAACCAAATAGAACATGACTCAACCACCTCGGTGCGTGCCATCGAAGCAGCTATAGGAATTCCAAAAAGTTCTGCACATAGAATTTTAAGACGTCACAGGCTTCACCCATATCACTACAGGCGTGTGCAGACATTATTACCACGAGACTATCCACTTCGGCTTACATTTTGTCAGATCATGCTGCAAAAGCATAGAGAAGATGACAATTTCTTAGACAAAATTTTATGGTCAGATGAAACAACTTGTAAGAAAGATGGCTTTTTAAATCTCCACAACCTACATAGCTGGTCCAATGAAAATCCGCACCTGATGAGACAAGATAAATCCCAGTATCAATTCAAAGTTAATCTTTGGACGGGCATATTAAATGGACAAGTGATTGGACCCTATGAGTTACAAGGAAACTTAGATGGCAATAGTTATTTGCATTTTTTACAAAATCACTTGCCTGAATTACTAGAAGACGTGCCTATAAGTAACTTACAAAGTATGTGGTTCCAAAATGATGGATGTCCAGCTCACTATGCCAGTCCTGTGAGAGAATACTTAAGCCAAGAGTATCCAGAACGGTGGATTGGAAGACTTGGGCCTATCTTATGGCCACCCCGTTCACCGGATCTAAACCCCCTGGACTTCTTTTATTGGGGTTGTCTTAAGGACAAGGTGTACTCCAAGCCCATTGCAACGTTGGACGAACTTCGCCAAAGAATCTATTAGGCTGCGAATAGCATCAGTGGCAGACGATATTCACGTCAAATAAAAAGATCGTTTTTACGAAGATGTCATGCCTGTATTAATGCCGGTGGCAAACAATTTGAACATTTAATTTAGTAATAAATAATATTGAATGGCAATAAATGTAAAATTACACCATGTTTCTTGTTTTATTCAAAAATAAATTAACTCCAAACATCATTTGTGTACCTACATAGTAAAAGTAGTAGATAAATGTCATATTCATCAGTAATATGATTGTTATTTATAAATGATAACCATTTCTTTTTTTTTGATTGTTGTTCGGAGTATCCTATCATTTTGAAATCTCGGTTAGTTGCGCAAACTTTTAATAAAACTTGCCATGGTAGTGTCCATACTTTTTTTTTTAACCCAGACTATAGAAAGTGCATAGAATGTTAAAATCTATGAAAATTATAAGAAAAATTATTTTTTTTAATGATTTTTGTAAAATAACTACAGACTTTCTGTAATTTTAAAGGATTGTGGTAGATAGCCGTCCTTCTTAGGTTGCTAATGCACAAAAAATATCAAAAATATGTCAAAAATTGTGGTCATGGTAGTTGAAAATAGCATAATGGGTATCGAATATCGATGAAATTTATAAAAGTCTCTGTAATTAATAAAAAAAAACAGTTATAATTTTTTTTTTCCGAGGAGTCATGAGTAGGTCCATGCTCCGATGCCGGCTTATCGTTGAATTTTGGGACACGTTGTATAAGATATTCGAGTGATTATTTTAGTTTGAAATTTCTCATATTCAATCTCACTTGCGTGAAGTAGTCATGCGCAAACATACCTAAAAAAGGATGTCGGATGTATGCCCGAAACCTAGGTCAACAATGTCGAGCAATACGCGTGTGTGTTGCCGGTAATTTAACACTATAAAATATATTTGTTAAGGCTAGGAGTAGTATCTGCTTCGTGGGGTGCCGGGCTAGAATGTCACCACCCATTGCTACTTGTGGGTGTCGTGAGAGGCGGCTAAAGGTAAAATACCGGAAAGTGGGCAGCAACGCCTTCTGAGGATCTGATATCTTAAACTGCGATTCCCAAGTCGCCTGTCAAGCGTGGGGATTATGGCAAATACCCCGCTTAATGGGGCAGACTGTGTTCAGCAGTGGAAAATCCGGTTGATATAATATATCTATTGATTGCCTATATGATAAAGTGCAAATGCCAGCTTAGGATGAGCCGTACGTTCAAGGGTTCCTGAACAATCCGCCGTTCAAGTTATTTGGAATGAAATATTTTGGTTGTGGTATCTGTAATTCCTGAACTACAAAACCGATTAAATATTTACTGGACAATCTTTAAAGTAGCACTATTCTAACAAAACAAGAATGCAGCCCGGAACCCTACGGGCAGCTCGGCACCCCACAGGCAGCCCAGCACCCTACGGGCAGCTCGGCACCCCACGGGCTGCTCAGCACACTACGGGCAGCCTGGCACCCTTTTTTAGTTTTGCAAGCTTGCTAAGATAAAACTAAATCTGGAACACTCACCACAAAATCTCCTTTCTTAGCTATGCTATACTAAGAGTGCTTCACCGCAGACAATTAACAGTCCTCAAATATGAATAATTACCGCAGACTAATTAGTCACTGTAAGCATTTGAGGCAATCGCGAACGAAGTCGCAGGTACAGTTAGTATCAAATACAAAAATAACCTCGATCATATAAAAATTTCATCAACGTACATCGCTTTAACGCTACTCAGCCCCAGAGATAATACGAATCTATATATAAACGCAACCCCAAACATATCTTAAACTAAGTGACCCTACTTTGATATTCTACATAGTTACTTTTCAAATGTATTGTAGGCAGTAAGTAAAGAGCTCGCTTTGGATTCCGAAGCTGAAAATTACCGGAGTAGATAAGTCGATGGTCTGAGTTGTTTATTTTAATTTCGCTTCAATCGCTTGGTGAACAATTGATACTGTTCGAAATTCCATTTAGAATCGAGATGTGTTTTTGTTATGACAGACGAGTTCCCCGAAAAACGCCAATGGTAGCATTTCATTTGAAATGTTATTTATTAATCAATTCCGTTAATACAAAAATAAATAACGAACAATATTTGTGTTTAGAAAAGATGAGCTTATGTTTTCAATTTTTTAATGCCTGATATGTTATACCTTGATCACTATCTCACCTGATGGTAAGTGATGATGTGGTCGAAGGTGTTGTTTAGGCTAACTTAGAATTACTGGCTCTCAAGGACAGCTGCCGGAACTCACCATTAGGTGCTTGGCGACAGATGTTCTACTTGAGGGTGATAGTTAGCCTGACGGGCATTCGCAAAATACCACCACCATGCGACGATACGGCATAACGATTGCCATCCTAAGACAACAACTGGGACCGACGCTGAAACACGGAAGCTCTCAGTAGTAATGTCACTAGCGGTCACCCATCCAACTCATGACCGCGGCGGACTTTGCTTAACTTTGCTGATCGGTTAAGAACGGCTAAGCATACTTCGCACGGGGAGCACTACATATAAACACAATACACAATTTTGTACTTTTAAATTGCTTTACTTTGTTGAATAGTCATGTGAAAAATTGGTTGCTCCATCTAATTCTACAATGGAACAAATTGATCTAAAAAGAAAAAACTAAGTTGTACAGCACAGTACATAGTCAAAATTGGAAAGAAAATCCAGTTATAGATAAAACTATTAGACGAAATTTCAAAATAAATAGGTTTTACTTCATTGCTTTGTACGATAAAACTAGTTAGATAATATATTCAATACATAAGTTAAACTAGTCAGTAGGACAATACATATTTTGGTTCACAATATATCGTGGTCTACAGTTGATATAATAATATATATATAATAATAAATATGGTGCCTAGATAGTGTACCTCGTTGACTAACTGCTATTCGTTGTGGTAATTAACCTTCTTAAGGGACAGAGTAACATTTGCTACCAAACTTAATTGAACGATGTAGCAAGGATGGCCGAGCGGTAACAGCTATGGACTGCCGTGCCGCAGGTCCCTGATACGATCCCCATCGCCGGCTTGAGCTTCACCACATGGTGACAGGGCATTTTGAGATTATCCGCATGGCTAACCTACCACCCTCAAGTAGAAAATCTGTCGACAATCACCTGATGACCTGTCGTCCAGATCTAACGGTGCGTTCCGGCAGTAGTCCTTCAGAGCCAGTGAAATTACAGACACATGAGACTTAGCAACTATGTCTCAAGGTGGCGAGCGCATATGAAATGCATATGTTATAGGCAGAGGTTAGTCTGCTTAACATCATGTGGGCCACGAAGTTGTTCCGTCACAATAACATTAAAAAAAGAACTAATTCACTCGTGGTTAATTTTCTTTACCTTCTTTATATTTTTTTAAACGATAATTATTTGACCGATGTGAAGTTAGCGGCCTAAAGTTAGCGGCCTATTATAACCCGACCAACTAAAAGAGTCCCTAAAATTGGACTGCTGTATTTATAAAGTTAACGTATAATACCTATGCAGCAGCTTACCTAGCAATAGATATAGCGGGTAAGAGTAAAAAGGAAACAACTATAGCGATTCGCACAACGTTAAAGTCAAACTAGAAAAAATAAGTATTCGTTTTATTATGATAATATAGACGAGGTATCATAATGTTTTCTACACCGGAAGATAGCACTAAAATAGACCTTTCTAACGTAGTAACTCAAAATTTCTTCGACCCCTTAGAAGTGGCCGAAAATCTAAAAAATCTTAGGCCGCTAACAGGTTAAAGCAATTTTCACTATGTTATCGACGAGGTATCAAATTGTGTTTTACACCAGATGATAGCACTAAAATAGACCTTTTTATAGTAGTAACTCAAAATTTCTTCGACCCCTTAGAAGTGGTCAAAAATTGAAAAAATCTTAGACCGCTGGCAGGCAAATGCATATTTCTCTATGTTATCGACGAGGTATCAAAATGTGTTTTACACCAGAAGATAGCACTAAAATAGACCTTTATATCGTTGTAACTAAAAATTTCTTCGACCCCTTAGAAGTGGTCGAAAATCAAATAAATCATAGGCCGCTGGCAGGCAAATGGATATTTCACTATGTTATCGATGAGGTATCAAAATGTGTTTTACACCAGAAGATAGCACTAAAATAGACCTTTCCATAGTAGTAACTCAAAATTTCTTCGACCCCTTAGAAGTGGTCGAAAATCGAATAAATCATAGGCCGCTGGCAGGCAAATGGATATTTCACTATGTTATCGATGAGGTATCAAAATGTGTTTTACACCAGAAGATAGCACTAAAATAGACCTTTCCATGGTAGTAACTCAAAATTTCTTCGACCCCTTAGAAGTGGCCGAAAATCTGAAAAATCTTAGGCCGCTAACAGGCTAAAGCAATTTTCACTATGTTATCGACGAGGTATCAAATTGAGTTTTACACCGGATGATAGCACTAAAATAGACCTTTCTATAGTAGTAACTCAAAATTTCTTCGACCCCTTAGAAGTGGCCGAAAATCTGAAAAATCTTAGGCCGCTAACAGGCTAAAGCAATTTTCACTATGTTATCGACGAGGTATCAAAATGTGTTTTACACCATAAAATAGCACTAAAATAGACCTTTCTTTAGAAGTAACTCAAAATTTCTTCGACCCCTTTGAAGTGGTCGAAAATCGAATAAATCATAGGCCGCTGGCAGGCAAATGATATTTCACTATGTTATCGATGAGGTATCAAAATGTGTTTTACACCAGAAGATAGCACTAAAATAGACCTTTCCATAGTAGTAACTCAAAATTTATTCGACCCCTTAGAAGTGGTCGAAAATCTGAAAAATCTTAGGCCGCTAACAAGCTAAAGCATATTTCACTATGTTATCGACGAGGTATCAATATGTGTTTTACACCAGAAGATAGCACTTAAATAGACCTTTCTATAATAGTAACTCAAAATTTCTTCGATTTTTGACCATTTCTAAGGGGTCGAAGAAATTTTAAGTTACTAGGATAGAAAGGTCTATTTCAGTGCTATTTTATGGTGAAAAACACATTTTGATACCTCGTTATTAACATAGAGAAATATGCATTTGCCTGCCAGCGGTCTAAGATTTTTTCAATTTTCGACCACTTCTAAGGGGTCGAAGAAATTTTGAGTTACTACTATAGAAAGGTCTATTTTAGTGCTATCTTTTGGTTTAAAACACATTTTGATACCTCGTCGATAACATAGTGAAATATGCTTTAGCCTGTTAGCGGTCTAAGATTTTTCAGATTTTCGGCCACTTCTAAGGGGTCGAAGAAATTTTGAGTTACTTCTTTAGAAAGGTCTATTTTAGTGCTATTTTATGGTGTAAAACACATTTTGATACCTCGTCGATAACATAGAGAAATATGCATTTGCCTGCCAGCGGTCTAAGATTTTTTCAATTTTCGACCACTTCTAAGGGGTCGAAGAAATTTTGAGTTACTATTATAGAAAGGTCTATTTTAGTGCTATCATCCGGTGTAAAACACATTTTGATACCTCGTCGATAACATAGTGAAAATTGCTTTAGCCTGTTAGCGGCCTAAGATTTTTCAGATTTTCGGCCACTTCTAAGGGGTCGAAGAAATTTTGAGTTACTATTATAGAAAGGTCTATTTTAGTGCAATCTTCTGGTGTAAAACACATATTGATACCTCGTCGATAACATAGTGAAATATGCTTTAGCCTGTTAGCGGCCAAAGATTTTTCAGATTTTCGACCACTTCTAAGAGGTCGAAGAAATTTTGAGTTACTACTATGGAAAGGTCTATTTTAGTGCTATCTTCTGGTGTAAAACACATTTTGATACCTCATCGATAACATAGTGAAATATCCATTTGCCTGCCAGCGGCCTATGATTTATTCGATTTTCGACCACTTCTAAGGGGTCGAAGAAATTTTGAGTTACTACTATGGAAAGGTCTATTTTAGTGCTATCTTCTGGTGTAAAACACATTTTGATACCTCATCGATAACATAGTGAAATATCCATTTGCCTGCCAGCGGCCTATGATTTATTTGATTTTCGACCACTTCTAAGGGGTCGAAGAAATTTTTAGTTACAACGATATAAAGGTCTATTTTAGTGCTATCTTCTGGTGTAAAACACATTTTGATACCTCGTCGATAACATAGAAAAATATGCATTTGCCTGCCAGCGGTCTAAGATTTTTTCAATTTTTGACCACTTCTAAGGGGTCGAAGAAATTTTGAGTTACTACGTTAGAAAGGTCTATTTTAGTGCTATCTTCCGGTGTAAAACACATTTTGATACCTCGTCGATAACATAGTGAAAATTGCTTTAGCCTGTTAGCGGCCTAAGATTTTTCAGATTTTCGGGCACTTCTAAGGGATCGAAGAAATTTTGAGTAACTATTATAGAAAGGTCTATTTTAGTGCAATCTTCTGGTGTAAAACACATATTGATACCTCGTCGATAACATAGTGAAATATGCATTAGCCTGTTAGCGGCCTAAGATTTTTCAGATTTTCGACCACTTCTAAGGGGTCAAAGAAATTTTGAGTTATTACTATGGAAAGGTCTATTTTAGTGCTATCTTCTGGTGTAAAACACATTTTGATACCTCATCGATAACATAGTGAAATATCCATTTGCCTGCCAGCGGCCTATGATTTATTCGATTTTCGACCACTTCTAAGGGGTCGAAGAAATTTTGAGTTACTACTATAGAAAGGTCTATTTTAGTGCTATCATCCGGTGTAAAACACATTTTGATACCTCGTCGATAACATAGTGAAAATTGATTTAGCCTGTTAGCGGCCTAAGATTTTTCAGATTTTCGACCACTTCTAAGGGGTCGAAGAAATTTTGAGTTACTACTATGGAAAGGTCTACTTTAGTGCTATCTTCTGAGGTAAAACACATTTTGATACCTCATCGATAACATAGTGAAATATCCATTTGCCTGCCAGCGTTCTATGATTTATTCGATTTTCGACCACTTCTAAGGGGTCAAAAAAATTTTGAGTTACTACTATATAAGGTCTATTTTAGTGCTATCATCCGGTGCAAAACACATTTTGATACCTCGTCGATAACATAGTGAAAATTGATTTACCCTGTTAGCGGCCTAAGATTTTTCAGATTTTCGACCACTTCTAAGGGTACGAAGAAATTTTGAGTTACTACTATGGAAAGGTCTATTTTAGTGCTATTTTACGGTGTAAAACATATTTTGATACCTCGTCGATAACATAGAGAAATATGAATTTGCCTGCCAGCGGTCTAAGATTTTTTCAATTTTCGACCACTTCTAAGGGGTCGAAGAAATTTTGAGTTACTACTATAGAAAGGTCTATTTTAGTGCTATCATCCGGTTTAAAACACATTTTGATACCTCGTCGATAACATAGTGAAAATTGCTTTAGCCTGTTAGTGGCCTAAGATTTTTCAGATTTTCGGCCACTTCTAAGGGGTCGGAGAAATTTTGAGTTACTACTATGGAAAGGTCTATTTTAGTGCTATCTTCTGGTGTAAAACACATTTTGATACCTCATCGATAACATAGTGAAATATCCATTTGCCTGCCAGCGGCCTATGATTTATTCGATTTTCGACCACTTCTAAGGGGTCGAAGAAATTTTGAGTTACTACTATAGAAAGGTCTATTTTAGTGCTATCATCCGGTGTAAAACACATTTTGATACCTCGTCGATAACATAGTGAAAATTGCTTTAGCCTGTTAGCGGCCTAAGATTTTTCAGATTTTCGGCCACTTCTAAGGGATCGAAGAAATTTTGAGTTACTATTATAGAAAGGTCTATTTTAGTGCAATCTTCTGGTGTAAAACACATATTGATACCTCGTCGATAACATAGTGAAATATGCTTTAGCCTGTTAGCGGCCTAAGATTTTTCAGATTTTCGACCACTTCTAAGGGGTCGAAGAAATTTTGAGTTACTACTATGGAAAAGTCTATTTTAGTGCTATCTTCTGGTGTAAAACACATTTTGATACCTCATCGATAACATAGTGAAATATCCATTTGCCTGCCAGCGGCCTATGATTTATTCGATTTTCGACCACTTCTAAGGGGTCGAAGAAATTTTAAGTTACTACTATAGAAAGGTCTATTTTAGTGCTATCATCCGGTGTAAAACACATTTTGATACCTCGTCGATAACATAGTGAAAATTGCTTTAGCCTGTTAGCGGCCTAAGATTTTTCAGATTTTCGGCCACTTCTAAGGGGTCGAAGAAATTTTGAGTAACTATTATAGAAAGGTCTATTTTAGTGCAATCTTCTGGTGTAAAACACATATTGATACCTCGTCGATAACATAGTGAAATATGCTTTAGCCTGTTAGCGGCCTAAGATTTTTCAGATTTTCGACCACTTCTAAGGGGTCGAAGAAATTTTGAGTTACTACTATGGAAAGGTCTATTTTAGTGCTATCTTCTGGTGTAAAACACATTTTGATACCTCATCGATAACATAGTGAAATATCCATTTGCCTGCCAGCGGCCTATGATTTATTCGATTTTCGACCACTTCTAAGGGGTCGAAGAAATTTTGAGTTACTACTATAGAAAGGTCTATTTTAGTGCTATCATCTGGTGTAAAACACAATTTGATACCTCGTCGATAACATAGTGAAAATTGCTTTAGCCTGTTAGCGGCCTAAGATTTTTCAGATTTTCGGCCACTTCTAAGGGGTCGAAGAAATTTTGAGTTTCTACTATAGAAAGGTCTATTTTAGTGCTATTTTATGGTGTAAAACACATTTTGATACCTCGTCGATAACATAGTGAAAATTGCCTTAGCCTGTTAGCGGCCTAAGATTTTTCAGATTTTCGGCCACTTCTAAGGGGTCGAAGAAATTTTGAGTTACTACTATAGAAAGGTCTATTTTAGTGCTATCATCTGGTGTAAAACACAATTTGATACCTCGTCGATAACATAGTGAAAATTGCTTTAGCCTGTTAGCGGCCTAAGATTTTTCAGATTTTCGGCCACTTCTAAGGGGTCGAAGAAATTTTGAGTTACTACTATAGAAAGGTCTATTTTAGTGCTATTTTATGGTGTAAAACACATTGATACCTCGTCGATAACATAGTGAAATTTCCTTTAACCTGTTTAGCGGCCTAAGATTTTTTAGATTTTCGGCCACTTCTAAGGGGTCGAAGAAATTTTGAGTTACTACGTTAGAAAGGTCTATTTTAGTGCTATCTTCCGGTGTAGAAAACATTATGAAACCTCGTCTATATTATCATAATAAAACGAATACTTATTTTTTCTAGTTTGACCTTAACGTTGTGCGAATCGCTATAGTTGTTTCCTTTTTACTCTTACCCGCTATATCTATTGCTAGGTAAGCTGCTGCATAGGTATTATACGTTAACTTTATAAATACAGCAGTCCAATTTTAGGGACTCTTTTAGTTGGTCGGGTTATAATAGGCCGCTAACTTTAGGCCGCTAACTTCACATCGGTAATTATTTGTTATAAAAGTGCCTATTGAGGTTTTACAGCATGTGAGAAGTTTTGTAACGATGCATTGTTGTTATACATACAAACATAATGTTTGTTCGCTAATAACATAAGATTTTATTGTCATAAAAAAATCATTTCTTTCCAACTTTACTTCTACTTAACGCTACATTCTCCACGTATGAGACTCCATGCCATCATGAGTATTAATAGTAGTTGGGTGTGATACTGAATTTCAAACAGAGTTTAAGCCATAAATTGTGTCTTTCATTACAGCTTTATGTTTAGCCTGCCTGTGGAATCATCTGCAATCTCTGAGATAAGCTTTTGAATAGCCATTATCCGGTATATGAACATATCTGTATTTGATTTTTCATCGTATAATATTTTGATTTAAAATTAACTTACACACTCGTGAAACTTGAACGGTAATTGGTTAAGAAACGACTCCTTCGAAGCTTTACCGCCTCGAAAACTGACGTCAAGAGTTGTGAAACGACTACTTCGTGGTACACCTCTTCGTGAAGGATGTCAGAGTCGGGACAACCACTCGCCTTAAAGTGACAAGCTCACGTCTGAATCACAGTGCTTAATAATTTGTTGTAACTTTCAATACAATTTTGTACTTGTAAATTGCATTAGTTAGGTAAAACTTCAGGTCAAAAATTGGATGGTCTATATAATTGTACAATGGAACAAAATGTAAAGAAAAGAACAAATTAAGTTGCACATAGTCAAAATTGGAAAGAAAAGCCATTGTTAGTTAAAACAATAGAGGACATTTTAAAATAAATAGGTTTCACTACAATGCTCAGTACGATAAAACGAGTTAGATAAAATAATATTCAATAGGTTAGTATAACTGTACATTTTGGTACACAATTAAACGCGGTCCGCAATTGGTATAAGGTGACCAAATGGTGTATTTCGTTGACTAACTTATATTATTTGTGATAATTAACCTTCATAGAGGACGGAGTGATATTTGCAGTCAAACTTAATTGAACTACTCCGCTCGTGGTTAAAATTTTTCCTATCGTTATGATTTTGTAAACGATAATTGTTTGTTGTAAAAGTGCCTATTCAGGTTTTACAACTTGTAAGAAATTTTGAAACGATGCATGTTATTATACTCACAAACATGATGTTTGTTCGCTAATAGCATAAAATTTTATTGACACAAAAATTCTCATTTCTTTCCAACATTATTTATACTTAACGCTTCATTTTCCACGTATAACGAGACTCCATACTATTATGAATGTAGGTAGTTGTTGGGTGTGATACTGAATTTCAAACAGAGTATAAGCCATAAGCTGTGCTTATCGCTATTACAGCTTTTTGTTTATTATGCCTGTAGAATCATCTGCAATCTCTGAGATAAGCTTTTGATAAGCGTTTATCCAGCATATAAACATATTTGTATTTGATTTTTCATCGAATAATATTCTGGATAGCAAGAAAAATCAGATACTTTCATTTGAAAATTAACTGACACAGTCGTGTAACGAGACCGCTAATTAGTTATGTAACGACTATTTCGAAGGTTATACCGCCTCAAAAACTGACGTTAACAGTTGTGAAACGACTAGATGTGTACCAATGCTTCTCCGGGAATCAGGCGGCAAGTTTTTTTTTTTTTTTTTTTTATGCCTGATAGGTTTGCCTTTGACCACTATCTCACCTGATGGTAAGCGATGATGTAATCGAAGATGTTGCTCAGGCTAACCTAGAAGTACTGGCTCTCAAGGACAGCTGCCGGAACACACCGTTAGGTGCTTGGCGACAGATTTTCTACTTGAGGGTGGTAGCTAGCCAGGCGGGCTTCCGCAAAATGCCCTACCACCATGCTATAACGACTGCCATCCTAAGACAACAACCGGGACCGACGGCTTAACGTGCCCTCCGAAGCACGGAAACGCTCAGTAGTAATGTCACTACGCGGTCACCCATCCAACTCCTGACCGCGCGCGACGTTGCTTAACTTTGCTGATCGGTTGAGAACAGCTAAGTAAACTTCGCTACGAGCGCTTCAAAAAGTGGAGGAAGGCGAGTCCATCATGAAGCGCTTGGAAGTCGAGCCGACCACTCTCCTTACGAGTGACAAATTCACGGCTAAATCACATTATACATACTAAATCATTTGGTTCATAAACTTATTATACTAACAGCTTTAGAGGGCTTCATATTCAGTAATAAATGATATCTAGTGTGCAAGAAAATATATAACAGATTTGTTACACTAGAGTAGTCGTTTACCTACACCTACTGTTATGAAATCATTATCTTTAGTCACCTAAGATAACGAGAATAATAGAATTTCATTAATAAATGGACGATACCGTACACGCGGATTCCAATGGGTTAAATATTAAACTATCAAAATATATCTAAATGTAATAAAGTTACTATTATTATTTTATTCTGGTGTTCCCAAAAAGTAAGTATTTTCAAAACATTACCTAATATTAGATGCATGTATTTTCTTTGCAGAAGAAATTTAAAAACGAAGAAATTAATTGACCTCAGCATTAATGTCTCTATCAAAGCTCTCAGGCTATGCAATGGACGCAGGCCACATCGCAAGTAGCACTAATTGGGACGGAAACTTCTTGAGTGGCCACCATGCCACATCAGATGATAAACGTAGAGTAGGTATATGCTTCCCACTGTGTGGACCAATGATACTGTGAGAGGTCTTATGGTTGATGAGGGCTTCTGGCACCCATTTTGTCATTATTCAATTCCAACTCTAATCCACCTACCAAGACAGGAAATAACGGTTAAGCCCTTTCGTTTGCCTTTGACCCTTTCTTTTCTTTTTTCAAGCCGACCAATCGTCTAAAATGTGACAAGTTCACGTCTGATTCACAGTGCTCAATTTACTAAATCATTTAAATTGTTGTTTATTAAAGTCTGATTTGCTATGTCGATCAAACGTTCTAATTAGGTATACAATTGTCATGATTGAAGTGTTTTAAATTTGGAAATTACCTAGAGCTACCTTTTGTCAATATTACTATCTAACTAGTATAAGATATTACTGTGTAAAATATATTTTCATATATAAAGAGTAAAAAACATACTAGTATAAGATATCATGAGTGCAGGCCTCGAGAGAAGTTCACTTTACATAGAACGTGCATTAGCTGTGAAATTGTTTTCTTATTTATTGGCTTTTTCATATGTTTAGGAGCGAGTTAAAGTGTAACGTAGGTGTTAACAGCTAATTCATAGACGCACAAGCAAGATGTTGTATCAAAGTTAGTTCAACCACGGGGACGGTCAAGCTTCCCAATAATGTCTAACGGGTGCTATATTTCGGTCGCCGACCGGCACGATGCGATGGCGCATGCCCAGGATTTTTCGCAGGATGGCTGGCCTTTCGTGTATAGCTAACACATTACTTGAGCCCCTTTCTATGTGCAGGTGGGCAGCGCAGAACCATGCTTCAGATCCCGCTGCTTACCGGAACTAGCCATGAGGATACAAACAAAATATACTTATGCTATGTGTTTAAATTTTGTCGTTTTCAGTGACGCAACTGTTTGGACCCGCCGGCTTAACTTCAACAATTGGGACCGACGGTTTATTGTCCCTTCTGAAGCACCAAAGTGCTCAGTAGTAACACCACTAGCACCTATCTAAGTCATGAAATCAGCGGACGTTGCTTAATTTAGCTGATCGTTTAAGAACGGCTAAGCCAACTACGCTACTAACGCTTTAAAAACATCGTGGCGGAACACGGCTAGGCTGTATGGCTGCATGTATGATGGGTGGTGAGAGTCTGTGGCTGAATCCTACCACCAGATGTTTTCGCCCATTTAGCCACCCTGGTATCATTTCTAGGATCTTGAGGGTAAGTCCCAGAGACACGGGCGAGATAATCCCTAAAAAGAAGGGTTTTAAGTAACGGAAAAACCTTCTATTTACAAAAGTTCATCATTTTGATGAATCATCCTCTAAAGAAATACTTAACACTTTAAAGAAAGCCAGAGACGAAATCATGCTTACAGAAACTGAAAACGAAATTGCTATCCCTGACTTCAAAAATGCATTCGATCAGTTATCGTTTACCAAAATTTACAACATCATTATTTACCCGTTCCACGACACCAATATAACTGTAAAAATCTACCATGAGTCAATAATAGACCCTACGTCAGGCGAAGTACCCAAAATTCTTAAGGAAAATCATGACATACACATAGCCGGACATCTAGGATCGTCACGTGGTATTGTTGGAAAAATATGAGAACTGACATAGATACCTACGTTAAAAAATTGCCAATCGAACAAAGCGTTACGCCAAATAAATAAATCTCAAATGCAAATAACAACTTCTTCTTCAAAACCCTTACATCGCATAAGCCTGGACATTGTTGCTACCAGAGGCTGGTACTGCTAAACTGCGCTTCATACTTACGATCCAAGACGATTTAACTAAATATTCAGTATCTTCATAAAATATTTGATCAATATGTACTAATATATAAATAAACACTACACATAAATAAACTATGTATAAATAAACAGCAATTTTTAAGCAACAATTTATCAATATAATACTATGTATAAATGATCAGTGAAGTAATTTTATTATAATAACATTATAAAAAACTTAATTTATAATGTGTTAGCGTTGCATGTAATGGTAACCAATTATTTCAAGAAGCACTGGCGCCATAATGTATATTTGAAATGTAATGAAAATCGTTTTCGTTTTGAAATTAGAACTCAATAATGGACATCGTTTTCAACGGTAAATGTCAAAATTACTTATGTCAAAATAATGTTTATCTGCATTAACATTTTGTTAGCCAATATAGCCCCGGGCTCATCTATTCTACAACTCATTGTCTGATTTATAATATACCTCCGTTTTGGTTAATACAGTTTTTAGCAGAGTTATACTGACTAAGCTGGGTAGGGTTTAATGTTTTCGATTCGACATTAATAATTAACACACAGTTTTAGCCTTCGTATAGTACACAGTGTAATAGTTAATGTTTTTACTGTAAGTTTTTAAATATCCCTACCATTTGAAATAATAGTGTGACAAAACTTTGGCAGGCAAAATTCGACTACACCAATTATACTGTAGTAACTAGTGATAACAATGACCGTCAATGATTAGCACGGTGAACATTTTTTAGGGTCAATAAAGTTTCTTCTTCTTTTTCTTTTAAATTTCATAGTGTGGCGTGACCTATGAATATTTGATTTTAGTGTCATCCGCGAAAAAAATATCATAAAACATAATATTTTGATACGTTATTTGGACTGGAGCACTCATAAAAAACTTTGATATATTTATACATTGACTGAGCAATCAGCTCGCAAAACATTGAATATTTTATTTTCGTTAATTTGATTTGCAACGAGGTACTTTATCAGGCGTCCTGATTAATGCTCGCCCTAAGCAAAACGCGTAAACGACCTTTTTACGCGTCATACTTAAAAACATTGATGGGATGGGATTTGTTGATCGACCTTTGGGCAATGGCTATTCCCATTGCTGATAGACAGTTTCATTAACGCGATGTACCGGTCAATGGATTTACAGGTCAATGGCGGATTGGTCGCCGGGAAACTATCTAGCAATTAAGACAAGGATATTAAACGGGAAACTTTAGGTCGGCGGATTTTTCTATTAAGTTGTTCGTAAATAAAATTTTATACTACACCAGGGCCACACTGAAAGTTTCTGATCAGTCAATCATAACACTGGATTAGAGTAGATAGTTGCTAATACATATAATATTAAATATGTGAGTAGCACCGCTTACATATGAAGAAACTGAAATGATAGTTCAGGTTCAATAAGGTTCATTAAAAACTTAACGCACATAGGTACGCAGACACGTACTAATTTTTTTATATACACTCTCATACATATTTTTTTTTCACAATCAACAGACATTCCAAGCTATGTTAAGTAAGAGCACAAGGACTCCTAATACAGGCATTCTTTGCTTAAAAGGAATATCTGGTCACTTAATTGTTTTGTATATTTTCTGGTTACTGCAACAAACATCATTATAATGTTAATTTTTAAAATATTTTAACTGTCATTTACAGTAACTTTAGATGAGTAAGAAAGAAAAAAAGCAGAGAAGTTTATTCAATACTACAAAAAGATTACAATACATCATTGTATAAAGTGTGTTAAACTTAGCCCCACCTCATTCTATAGAGTATTGACAAAAAATATTCCATTATAATTACCTATTGCTGTAGTGGCAGAGCCTTTTCTAAACATAAGTACTACTAGTAAGCAAGTACATACTAGTATCTCGGGATAAGGTTAATGATTATAATTATATGAGCTCCCGTTTATTCCGTGAGTAAAAATATCTCTTGGGTTGCAATATGACTAGCTTTTATAACCTTTGTCGATGTCAAATGCTATATATTTAGTTATCACCAATCCATGCGAATGCGTTTTTGGTCTTCAGTTAAATTATGTAAAATCCATCTAGTACAAAGCTTGCTGACGCTTCAAAATGTGTATGTAATATTTTTTGCACTTGATTGATGTGTTGAGCCTAAGGCTGTCTTTCTGTCTTAAGAGAGTAATTAGGTCTTTCACAGTTTTATCATTACTCATATTGCTACTCGTATATCTTAGTAGAATGGTAGCTTAACTAAGTAAGTAGTTAGATAAATTGAGTTGATAGTCATGCTTTTAAGTCAATGAACTTTATTAGGCTCTATTCTTTAGTCTAATAGAGGCCATGTTTCAGTGTACATCATTTTGTCTAAATATTTTCAAGAGAAAAATTAGTACTTATATATTTCTTGAGCACATCGTAGGTACAATTTGAGACTCCAATTAGGCTTAGCTTGTTGAGTTTATTTTATTAATCGCGAATAAGCGAATTGCGAGTATTGATACAAAATAATACGTTAGAGAAAAAATTGTATATATTTCTTGAGCACATTGTAGGTACAATTTGCAGACTCCAATCAGGCTTAGCTTGTTGACCACTTACGTTGTAGTACAACGTAAGTGGTACTATAGATGTCGCTCCATCCCAATACGATGGTTAATGAACTATAGGAAAAATTCGAGTTATGACGTCATGTCATGTTAGCTCAATTGGTTAGAGCATGCCCCGGCTAAAGGGGCGGATGGACGCGGGTTCGAATCCCGCACATGACTAAAATTTTTCCTATCGTATATTTGTAATTTTGTAAAGTAATTCGCTTAGCAGGCGTTATTGCAATCATAACAATATAAAAATTATAAGGTTGCGTCATCATTTACAAGTATAAGACCAATTGCAAAATTGGTCTTGTTTGTAGTACAACGTAAGTGGTACTATAGATGTCGCTCCATCCCAATACGATGGTTAATGAACTATAGGAAAAATTCGAGTTATGACGTCATGTCATGTTAGCTCAATTGGTTAGAGCATGCCCCGGCTAAAG
This sequence comes from Plagodis pulveraria, assembly GCA_963890685.1. Taxonomy (NCBI): domain Eukaryota; kingdom Metazoa; phylum Arthropoda; class Insecta; order Lepidoptera; family Geometridae; genus Plagodis; species Plagodis pulveraria. The sequence continues at coordinate 25,703,611 of OY982950.1, read as the reverse complement.
GGGCGGATGGACGCGGGTTCGAATCCCGCACATGACTTAAACAATTTAATGATATAAAATAATGATAATAATGGTTACATGATTTTATAAGTAAGTTTTTATAAGTAAGGGGGTATATGTTTTCGTTCTAATATTTTGCTGTATTATAAAAAGTAATTACGACTAAATTTGTGTTTAAGTAAAAGCTATAATAACTAGTTTATAACAGAATTAATGTTTGTGTATCTTATATGAACATTTTAGTCACTAATTATGTTTATAAGGGCAAATTTAAATACAACTTTAATAAAATACCTTTTAAGTGGTATGGCTTCCGCGGCAGTATAAAATTTAAAAAAGACTACATATATATATATATATATATATATATATATATATACTTAAATTGGTAGGATGGTAAGTAAAATTATAAAAAATCTAACAAAAATATTACTTAATTTTACAAATTGTTCTTATCCCCCAATTAATTCTTCTACTCATATTAGGGTTTTTGAAAGACTAAATTTTTTTACTTTTCTCATATTTATATTGAAAATTAGAGTGTTTAACACGGATGTAAGTTATACTATTTTGACTAAAAGTGCATTCATTTTAAATAGTTTCTACTCATGTTCTTGTTATCGATAAGAAAAGTAGTGTTGAACCAGGGGAAAGTCATAAAATTAGGACGATAGCCGTAGAATATTGCAAGCACAATTTAACTTTAAATTTCACAAATATTTTTAATATCACAATTACTTAATTTTAAATAGTTGCCTATTCATGTTATTATTATTAATGAATAATTTAGAAAAACTTTTTTTTTTTTTTTATTTATTATTGTGACGGAACAAGCTCGAGGCCCACCTGAGGTTAAGTGGACTAACCTCTGCCTATAACAGTTGCAATACATGACAACTCACGAATTGCACTGCGCCCGTCACATTGAGACATAGTTGTTAAGTCTCATTGTGCCTGTAATTTCACTGGCTCGCAAGGACTATACTGCCGGAACACACCTTTCGGTGCTTGGCGACAGATTTTCTACAGGCGGGCATTCGCAAAATGCCCTTCCACCATGCGGTGAAGCTCAAGCTCTGGGCGGGTTCGAACCATGGACCTGCTGCGCGGCTGTCCATAGCCAATACACTGAGCCATCACTGCTTCAAAAACTAATATTTTTTACTTTCCTTATATTCGAAATGAAAAGTAGAGTGCTTAACACGGGTGAAAGTAATCAATTCCTACTCGGACTATAGCCACCCTCGCTACGCTCGGGCGTCTAAATACCTCGTATGGGAATTGATTCCTTTCGACCCTTGTATGTATGTTTTATATTATCTACTATTTCTTCCACAAAGGTTATTTTACAGTTTTGACAAGAGGTATTTTAGCTAACTTGTAGTAACTATAACTGTTACGTAGCTAGATAAGCAAAGATTATAAAACGTCTTCAAACATGCTTTGAGGAAGACTGGCACCTGAGGAAGGTTTTAAAAAAGCCAGTATTACAAGTCACCAAAGTTTTGGCATAAGGCAACGACTCCTAACATTACACCTAAGAGATAGAGCTCAAAAAGATAAATCTGACAATACAATGTCTTCCTAAAACGTGTATATATTTATTACGTCTTAAATTCACGGAGGTAACAGTTTATATTAATTTGTTGCTCGCAAAACCATCCATTAAATCCATCTGCGTTCAGCATGTTCATCTTTATTTTCATCAAGACCTGAATAATAATAAACGTACATTTGGGAAACATGTGTATACGAACATCAAACAGTAATTTGAGTTACCTCAGAGATTACAAGGGAGTTGTTCAAAATAAGAGATGATGGAAACATGGTTTATAATTTAACATGTTACTTGACATTACTGACATGCAGATAGTTTGAGGGGAAGTTAGAACAATAATACTACAGAACATTATTTTAGTAGTAACTTTATGACTTCCGACTTTTACTTGAACACATAGTTATAAGTTTTTAACGGGACTTAATCATGATAAATAATAACATACATGTTTTATCGCGATTAAGTTCCAGTGGATAATTGTAATATAACTATTGTTTTAGTGCCAATCCACTGCGACCGGCGAGTTTTATCAATATTTTCCCCAGTTCAAAGTATGCCTATAGACATTATTATGACAGTTATGGCAAAACATAGTATTCAACTTTAGTTTGTTTATAGCATATTTTATTCTAACTAGAAACGTCAAATGCAAGCTCTTGACTTGACGACGGCGACTGTACTTTATTTTGTTCGAAATGTTTGAAGCGTCCTTCGAGTTGTCTTAGTAAATGCATCTATCAAAAACGTTCGTTCCGTGGTTTAGAACGTAAATATTTGTTAAAGAAGTAATGTCGGGTTATTACTAGTTGTAGAATAGGCATAGATAGAATAAACCAATGTGTAATTTGCAGGTCTCATGAAAATTTAGTAGCCTTTGAAAGCAATTCAATAGGGATGAAGGACAAAATATATCATTCATTGTATTTTTATCCATATCATTGTCCTTTTACATTTTTTTAATAAGTATAAGAATTTAATATTATTATCATTGTACTAGCAAATTAAGACCGATTCTTAACAAAATGTAATGTTATAGTAACACAACTATAACTTGAGTTTTTGGTTGTTGGTATTGTTTGATTAATTTTTTTTTTATTATTGTTATTGTAACGGAACAAGCACTAGGCCCGCCTGATGTTAAGCGGACTAGCCTCTGCCTATAATAGGTGCATTTCATCACAAGTCACGAATTGGACTGCGTCCGTCACCTTGATACATAGTTGTTAAGTTTCATGTGCCTGTAATTTCACTGGCTCTCTAGGACTGCTGCCGGAGCACACCGTTAGGTGCTTGGCGACAGATTTTCTACTTAAGGGTGGTAGCTAGCCAGGAGGGCAATCGCAAAATGCCCGTCCACCATGCGGTGAAGCTCAAGCCAGCGGTGGGCGTCGAACCAGGGACCTGCGGCAGTCCATAGCTATTACCGCTCGGCCATCATTGCTACATAATATACAACATATATAATATTTATAATGTTCTTACTATAAATTGAGGTCTAAAATTAATCCGTTATTAACGTTCACCCTGATGTACTCCATAGCATTGATTAATAATAGTTCAAATGAACACTCTGCTGTTATCAATTGGGTTGTATTTAATATCATGATTAAATAAATAAATGTGAAGTAAGTCCTTGTGTTTGAATCTATAGAAAAAATGATCAAATTATTTTCAGGACACCATGTCAAATACCATTAAATTCAATACTCCTTGTATTTATGGTATTCAAATATTTTTGAATGGGAAATTAGAATACATTATTTTTTTAATATTCTGAATACGAATATGAAATGAAATGATTGAAATGAAATGTTATTATATCTGTTTACATAATTTAAAACTATGGATAAATCATAAAAGTTCTATGGTCCTATATTATGAGACAATCGTGCTAACATTTTATTTACCTTTTGTATAATAGAAATCCATTGAACAGTACAACTGGACCAAATTGGTTTACAGCGTAAAGAGAAAAATAACCCAATATGAATTGAGAGCCGGTTTCGTAAAGACATTCAATGAAATATTTTTATCAAAGGGCTCCTAGTGTAGCTTGTCTAGTCATTGTTAACTAATTAACTTTAGGTTAAGTTAAACAACGTCCGCTTTGGGATTAGCGACATCTAGTAGCATTTACTATCTAGTATCTATAAATATATATACATATATACTACTATCGAGTTATATACTCGTATGTATATATTCCAGAATATCGCTTTAATACTACTCAATGAAAAGGCAGTGAAAACAATACAAAACTACGTTTAAACGCCATTGTACAAACATCTCGGACCGTAATAGAATTTCTAATAAGTATTTCGATATTCCATAAAGCTGGCATTCAAATCTATTGCATGCAGAGGGTAGGCAGAGAGCTTGGTTTGTATTTCGAAGCTGAAAATTACCGGATATTGGCAGTAGACTGCGAAACAAGTCGATGGTCTGAATTGTTTATTTCAATTTCGCTTCAATCGTTCGTTGAACAATTTATATTGTTTGAAGTTCCACTGAGAATCGAGATGTGTTTTTGTTATGATAGACGAGTTTCTTGATACAAATGTTACTTATTTATTTAAGAAGAATAAATAATAAAGGTTATTCATTCTTTGAAATACTATTTATGCAAAAATAAACTATGAACTTCTGTGTTGTGAAAAGAGTCTCTGGACATAATATTGTATAATAAAATTTTGTTCATTATTATTAGTATGGTTTTACAATTCCAGTTATGTCAGAAATAATTTATACCCATGTTATGTCAATTGGTTGTGTATGAGTGTGTGTATAAATGTACTAAAGTATGCTGTAATTATTATTGCAATATTTTTGGTGATTTTTTGGTAATTCTATGGTATTGGAAAAAATATATGAAATGACTTACCTATAGTGTAACAAACATTGTTTGGTGAATAAATATTCGGTTTCTCATTCTGAGAGAAACATACACAATTATTGAATTGCACACGCCTGTGTTTCATAATACATTTAATCACTGTGTAAGTGTACTGTCGCCGACCGCATCGTCAGGTGAGATAGCGATTAAACGCGAGCCAATGTAAAAAAAATATAGTCTATTTAGGCCTACAATATAACAAAATTGATCAATAAGCCAATAAGTCTTCGATGTCCCTCTGAATTTCGACGGTTCTTTAGCTCGACACGACATATACTTCGAAAAAAATTACTTCGACAAGCCATTGTTATTATATTAGGTTGGGTCAGATATTTAACAATTTAATATTATCAAAGACTAAATACGTAATTCGTTTCTGATAATATTAAGTAAGTTAGGTTAGGATGACTTGTCGAACTAAATTTTTTCGAAATAATGTCGTGTAGAAATAAAGAAGTGTCGAAGTTCAGAGGTACACTCATAAGTCCTACTACTCAGTACATAGTGAAAATGAAAAAAAACTTATTTTATATTTCAAACGAAAGACGAAATTAAACAAAAATAAGGTTTCATTACAATGCTGTCTACAAGAGAACGAGTTAGACAAAATAATATCCAATTAGTTTAACTGCATGCTCTGTATAACAGTACATTTATATATTGGTTCGAAATAGATCGTGGTCTGCGGATATAAGCTACCCAGCTGTCATATAAATATACATTATTTAACTATGATCTTGTTGAATGACTATTTATTAATTTGGACAAGTATTAAATTCAAATCTTATTACAGCGTCGTGTTCGTAAAAAAAATAGCAAATTCGTGCGGGAATCCAAAGAGCTGGTTTATGCCCGAAACGGAAGATATTTAATAAATGTATAACCAAGGTAAATGTTACATATTTAATTAATCAATATTATACCCGCATACAGAATTTAAGTGTAAGTGTAATGGTTACATCGTATCATACCTCTGAAAGAAAATAAATAATACCTTACTCGTATTTTAACACAATCTTTGCACTGCAGTAGGGCATTTTGCCCATATGGCCCCACTGCCACGCTCAGATAGAAATCGACTGCCAAACTGCTAAGTGTGTGTTCTGTTACTAACTAACTGCTAAGTTAAGCTTTGGGAGTTTCTAATTCTAGACAACCACCAGGTGACATAGTAGCTATAAAGAATAATAATAAAATGTTTACCGATGTACATAAATATATCAAATCACTACCACCTATTTCTTTGGTTACAAGTTCTTGGCAGCGTAATTTAAATAAACTGTACACTTAAAACCATTTGTGTCAAAAGACAAGAACAATACTCGATCAATGCAGGGAAAGCTTCCCAAAGGGGCTTGCTCAGGCGAACTAGGCGAAGTCACAGACATAAAATATGAAGAGGATTGTGATCTTGGAGATGACAGATGAAGCAACAACAGTGAAATAAATAGGAAAAACAATGAATTATGAACTTTATTTGAAGTTAAAACTTGTTTATTATATATATATATACTGCTCAAAACAGATACCGTAAGCTATGGTCTAAAGAGGTATAAACTACGTATAGGAAGATCGCTAAATCGTGAAAAAAGAGCCTTTGGTGACAGCACTTCTTGATCCGCTTGCCATTAAAATATTAATCACACAATAACGAATATAAAAACAAACTTCTAAGTTTTCTACTATAGAGGAAAACGAATAAAATACGCCAATAGTTGCTGTTTCAATATTGTTGTAAAGAAAGAAGAAAAAAGAGATACATCTATAATTTACACCGATACAACAGAGATTCTACAAGCATGTGTATTGAAAAATAATATCATTTTTAGTTTCTATGCCAGTAAAATTATCAAATCCACAAAAGAGTTATTTGTCAAAATGAAAAAATATTATAATTATGTTATCTTTTAGAAAGCTACCCATTCGACACTAAAATTTCGATATAAATTCAAATGATCATCTCCTGGGAATGTAGATTGCGTGAAATCGGATTAACATTTGAATATTAACAATATATATTTTACAAGTTTATAACTGGGCCTGCTTAAATTAAATAAGTATTTGCGAATGAAGCAGAAAGATAAGTTGAGTCATAAAGTAAGGGTAAGCCTTAATCCGATGGGTTTGGTATTCCAAAGTTCTGTTGCGCACCCAGGCCTCTTCAGACTAGCATAATGGCATAGAACATATAATAATACATAATGGTGTGAAATCATTGTTATGTCAATAAATTGTGATTGATGAATTGTATCTATGTATTATAGGCAGAGGTTAGTCTGCTTAACACCAGGTGGGCCTCAAGCTTGTTCCGTCACACAAACATAAAAAAATAAACAGTACTAGATATTCTTACAAATTTACGAGAAAAAAAATTATAGTCATGTGCGGGATTCGAACCCGCGTCCATCCACCACTTTAGCCGGGGTATGCTCTAACAAATTGAGCTAACATGACACAATGACTCATAACTCTAATTTTTGCTCTCGTTCTTCAACCATCGTATCGGTATGGCCATTCGCCAAGTAGGCGTTATATATAATTCGCCAAGCAGGCATTATTGCACACATAGCAATATTATAACTAAATACTCTGTTTAGAAAGAAGGTAGTAAATATTGCTGGTTACGCTAACAATATAACTGGATATCACTTAAAATATAAATTAAATCTTGTATATTTTACTTTACTCTAGTAAACACAACTACATTTATTTCTCCGTATAGGAACGTACAATAACGGCTGTGCAAGATTATATTATTATCCAATGTGTGCATGTATGCGCCATTTTATTAAGAGACAAAGAACTTAAGATTCCCGTATAAGGATGTTGCCTGGAATTACATTAGCATAATATAGCTAACGGTATTTGCTGATGGGCACGCGTGGAACTTACACTGACTTCATTTCGTCGTTGAAAAACCGTTCTCTTTATTTCACGGGCACGCAATTAGGTTTTACATTCTTTGTTTTTACTTTAGAGTTTTCCTCCTGATATTATATCTAAGTGGTAACGCTGCTTAATCAAGTTGAATAAGCTGTTCTGTTCACCAACTCCTCGAGTCGAGCCTTCGAGTTAATGAACTTATTAGTCTCTATTCTTAAGTCTAATAGAGGTCCTTTACATTATTTGTCTGCATAATATAATTTCAAGAAAAAATAACAATCTTGTTAAGTTTTATGAGCATATTGTAGATATAATTTGCCGGCTTCATTTCATTACCATGGTGAGTTTATTTTATTTCTAAGCAATTTGCAAATTGACTGTCAGCAAGTGTTAAAAACTATTATGGTTTTGAGAGTAACTTACTCGTAATGTTTCTGCTATTTTAAATCTGACGCTCTTCGGTTCGATGAACTCGGCCCTTCAACAGTGACCTGGTTTTCACGCTTGATAAAGAGTAACGAAATTAAAGTCATTTTTTTACAGCTAACAGGATAGCTTTCCACCTCTATTTCATCAGTTGCAATGGTATCTATGATAAATAAAACAATAAATATATGTTTTTTTCAATATAGGTACACTTCTCTACTTCATTTATAAAATATTACTCTTAATCCTTTCAGTCATTTTAGCGTGAAGGAGTAGGTAAGAAACATAGACAGTCATTCACATCCTCACTAATATTTTGCATTTAAAATGTTAGTGTAAATGAATAGCTACGTTATTCCTTGTGCTGTAATCGTTATTAATATTTACTTAATATTATTTTGAGCATACATGGAATTTTCATCAATTTAAAGATTAGAAGCAGTAAATATGTCAATTTCGTTAAAAAAATCTCTGATATTTCATAAATATATGAAAAGAAGAGATAGTTCATAAAATGAAGCTGGAAATTTTACACCACTCATATTACGGAGTCTTTTGCAAAAACTAAACTAGCAAGGAATCTGGAACTTCTGTAGGAATATTAGGTACAATAAAATGCTCTATACAAACAACAAATTCTGAAACCGGCGTTTAAAATTAAAATTTTCTTATTTTTCATGGGTTTTTGCGATTCTAAATCCCAATAGAGCTAGGTACATACAACACGAGGCCAATTTTGCGATAGTCACATATGTACTTACAATAGATTTTACTGAACTATTTAAAAATTGTGCAAGTATATGTTCATGTACATTCGTCTCCAAAAGTTGTATAATTTTATTGAATTTGGTACCATAGGTGGTAATAGATAGACATTTCTTAGGTTTTGGATTTACAAGTAGGTTACTTTTGAAACCGATTTAAGTAATATATGTCTATCTATCTAAGTACTGAGTATATTTTAAGGAAACATCAAGTTTTTTCATATGATTATTTCCTACTTTAGAAATATGTTCAAGTAATATATAATAATTTTACTAGAACAGATTTTTAGCAAAATATATATAGTTTTTGAACTGTTGTGCTATTAATAATGACAGCCCCTTTTGAAACTGTCATTGGTTATTAAGCTTCCATTCGGACTTTACCCAAACAAATTGTGGTTTCACCTCTCTTTCACTCCTGCGCAGTCCGATAGTGAAAACTTCAGATTTTGACAGCGTATTAAGCAAACTGGCATCCCACTTATCAAGCACGTGAATTTTTACAACTAAATCCGCTGTTCTATTCCAATACAAGGGCAGGAAGCTTGTTTTTTTTACCCATCTAGTATCACATTAGGTAGCATAAGCTCATAAGACAGTAGTTTTGAGATTTGACTTTGGGACTGAGCTACGTTGATAATAATAGTAAATAAAACATAAATTTGTAGATTAATATTTAGTTGATATATAACAATGATAACGTGAAATCATAATTTATTTCAATTATAATTCCCCAGACTCTTTCTGAACATACTCTAGTATAAAATTGTTCAGTTATTTACACATACAAAAATATTAGAAGCAACAGCATTTGGGTATTATGGTTGATATAATATCATAGATCATCCGTATTATCATACCAGGTTTTATTTCACATCAGGGTTTTTCATATTTGATGTGAAAAATATTCAATCAAGTGAATGGTCTTAGGTAATATATAACCAAAGTATTACCGGAGTAGAAAAAAACTTTTATGACTTTTCTATTTGTTTTTTATTCACGTTTCTACGTCATATATCGTCTAAGGAAAGTAAAAAAAAAGTAAAGAAAGTATCTTGATCTACCACGAATACCTTACGCAATTACATTCAAAACGGCCCAATGTGGATCATAAAGTTTCGTGACATCAACATACCGAAGTGCTTATCTTATATCTCGTATATGTTTTAAGACCTAAATTTTCATGATAATGATCTCCATTTGGCCCACAATATTATGAATACGATATATGATTAAGATCTATACACACTTCATTTCAAATCACAATTCATTTGAATATAGATAAAATCAATGATAGGTATATACGTAGTTTCTCCAAATTATGCTTTGTGTTATCAGAATTAGGAATATTTACATATTATACTTACATATTACACCACAATTATCCTAGAATGTTATAAGGGGTTTGAACATTTAAAAGCTACCTGAATTCTACCCGAGTATACCAATTTCATCATGCCCGGAACGTCACCTACCTGACGTCAATACTCGTTAAGAATACCTCGGTAGTATGACCCTTTGTTGAAGCAGTTAGTATTTATCATTGCCTATATATGCTAGACGCGACATCTCAAACTCTCTGCGAAAATTGTGTATTTTGAATTCATATTTTTCGAACGTAAAGCGCGTGTAATCTCTACGAGTGCCCAGCTGCGTGTGGGGGAGAGTATGGCGGCTGGGATACCTGATCTGATAAACTTATGTAAAATATGTAATACTTAATTTAGATTTTCTGAGCAACCCCTGGCAGATTGTCTCATAAGCGAGCTTAAAGAGCAATTACTGATTCTGACATGCATGACAATGTGGTAACAGAGAAAATGTTTTGGCAATACATACTGATGTAATAGCTAAGGGTAGGGCGATGCAAAAATTTGGTCAAGAAAGTTAGGATAATATATTTTTTAAATTATTTAACGATTTAGTGACTGTATATTGTGGTGTTAAAGTTATGATTTTAGCTATTTTTACCTTGACAAACGAATGTCAGCGGCTGCATAAATTCTATTTTATTACTCTAATATTCTATTATTGTAGAAAGAAGCATTATTAAGAACAAGAAACCGGCCAAGTGCGAGTCGGATTCGGTTCACCATTAGTCCTAAAATACACCACTGACACCATTTGTTTTCCTGTCCACCATATGTTCAACCTATGCCTTCAAGAAGTTATTATTGTCCGCATAATACTGTACATAAAGAAGGGTTAAAGAAATATTTAGCAAACTATCGCCCAATCTCAATTTTTCTCGCCTTATCGAAGCTTATATATAGCTTATACATAATATATATATATAAGGTTCTATAGCTATATATAGCTTCTATATATAGGATTCTAATTGCGCTATCTTTACGTTTTCATTCGAGGACCTATAGAATTCAAAAAATAACTTGGTAGCAATCGTACTCTAATTTTTTAGCTTTAGGAGGAAGAAAGTGAAACAGATAAAAAAGAACAACAGAATCGTTCTATATTATGATAACGGGCTACTACGGAACCCTACATTGCGCGTGGCCTGACACGCACTTGACCGTTTTTTTCCTTTTGCGGTACGAAACCCTAAAAATATATAATGAATAGATTCAGGCGTTACTTTGCGGAAGTCCATTTTTAATAATAACAAATACTTTAAAAATATTTTAAGAAAACATCAAATTAATATTTTAATAAAACACTTAAAAAATATAAAAATATATCTAGTGACAATTCCGCTTAATTTTCCTGCTAAGCCGACGTGACGTCACAAAGGCCACGCAGCCAAACCGGAAGAATTTTCGACGCGTTTCGCTTCTACACGAAGCATCCTCAGGAGGTCTTGACTCTTCGAGCGCACGATCGAGAATCGCGCACGAGATCGTGCGCTTAAGTAATGCTAAAACACTACCTCAATAGTTACCTAAACACCGTACGAAACTTTAAGCATAATCTGTTAAATTATGGAACAGCTGCGAGAAAGCTACATAGTTCAGTAGTCAGGCACAGAGTCAGGTCAACTTGGCTAAGGTTAAAGTGCAATTACCACATATACATGTTCTTACCACATATACACTTGGTTCGCAAGCGTTTGTACCAATGAAAATCATTAATGTTTGCAGTTTGGTAATTTTTTGCAGTACTTAATTATTAATATTTATGTACTTACATGATTATTCGAGCTGCTATGAAATTATCTTATATGAATATAAGCATTTAAATGCCCGTTTTTCAATCAAACAACTTTGACATTTCAGCTCATGACGATGGTTTTTTAAAAAGAACGATAGGACAAATTCGTTTTTTGAAATTATTGTTAGGCTAGACTTTAACAAATATTTCACCAAATGGTAAGTAATGATGCGGTCGAAGATGTTGTTCAGGATTACTGGCTCAAGGACAGCTTTGCGAACACAACGTTTGGACTATAAAATCATTGTAGGTATGGACTCACAAATAAAATCTATCGCAAAACATTGCGACACATTTTCTACTTGAGGGTGGCAGCTAGGCAGGCGGGCATTCACATGCCCTTCCACCAAAGTATATCGACTGCCACCCTAAGTATACAAGTAAAAATCGGGACCGAAGGCTTAACCTGCACTCCAAACCTCGGAAGCGCTCATTAGTAAATGCAACTAGCGGTCATCCATCCAAGTAATGACCACGTCGGACGTTGCTTAAAATTAGTTGGCTCGGTAAGCAAATTCCGCTACGAGCACTTTAAAAATGTCTGATCGAGGAAAAGGATGTCGGTCAAAATTTAGCTTCACCACAAATTATTTTTATGGTATAAGAGGACAAGGACAAGCAAGCAGGCGGCTCACCTGGTGGTAAGTCATCACGGTCGCCCACGGATATACGCAACACCAGATGTCTCGAAAATGTGTTACTGGCAAAGTACTAATAAGTAAATTTTATCTCTATATTAGTTGTGATTTTGTAAGCTTTGTAATTTTCTTATCGTTTCTCTTGTTTCAGAACAAAGGTAACTCATAATATGTAATATAATGTTTATGAATGCTAAAATTTTAAATGGACCTAAAATAACGTTTTTAAATTACCTTGATTATGTAATTTTTATCTTAGAAATTTCAGAAAACAATCTGTTTTATATAATAGAAAGTTTACAAAATGAATTTTTAATTCAAGTTCAAGTAGCTTTGTCAGAAAATTTTAAAAACAATCTGCAGAAACCCTCTTTTGTCCCCGCTGATCTTAAATCGTGAGTAAATTAAAAGAGAGTAATTTTCCGTGGTGTACACTTGTCTGTTGCCTTTTCTGGGAAGTAATTATTTCGAAGGGTTTGGTGGGATGTCAAGAGCTCGACGGAAGGTCACTTCAGCAGAAAATAAATTATGGTCCTACATTTAGCAACGTCGGTTGGGAACTACGGTTCGCTGTAAGGAGTTCCGTATGAAGAAGGGACAATAGATCTTTTTTTAAACTGGTTTGAGAATGCGGCACGCTATTACTAAGTCTATGTCATCCGTCCATCTTTCTTTAAAAGGATTGTATCTCAATTTGAATCATAAAATATAGCCGTGTAAAATATTCATACAATATGTTTAATATGGTGCAGGACTGTCTAATAATAAAACATTAGGGGTTGTCCATACAAAAAGCTAAAAAACATTTTGTATGACCCTTTAACTGTGCCTGGTGAATGGCAATAGACTCGCCCCCTATTATCTTGGACCAAAACCCAATTGGCGAAACGCGGGTGTTTATACACCTCTGCCTATCGCTTCGGGGAATACAGGTGTGAATGTATGTATGTGTTAATATGGTGGGCTGTCTATTAATAAAACATTAGTTCTCCATACTAAAAACTTTTTTATTCATCCTCTTTAGTTTTGGCTCTATGGTAATAACGGAAATACAAACTCTGTGTGATTATGGAACAATTTTTAATATACTAACAAATTATAAGAACAAGACCTACATTATTCATTCGTAGACAAGACCAGTATTATTCAGACTCGAGGTAATGATACTGAACTGGAAAAATATTACGGTATTTTTGGTAAATACATACAACAAATTATTGTGTGTTGATTTGGCCTGTTTTGTTGAATATTTATTTAATGTACCAGTCGAATTGTCCACTGCTGAACACAGCCTCTCCCCATTAAGGTGAGTTTGCTCTAATCCCCGAGTGTTCATGGGTAACGCAGTGTAAGAAGATAGCAGTTCCTGTGAAGCTGCTGCCCACCTTGCGGTATTCATCCTCATACACCTATTAAGACACCCACGGTAAGAGATGTGAGGTGACATTCTAGGTACCCCACGGCATTTTATTTAAACTTGTGTAATTTTGAGCTTTTAGTTCATTGTACAATAGTTTTTCTATACTTTGTATTTTAACAAATATTGTACCTTTTAAAAGATGAATTTGTACCCGCGTTACAAAACTTCCCGAAAAACCCGAAATATATTTTTCATCACACTTGCACGTAAACAGTATCTAAACATGTAATTACCCAATATAAAACAATCGAGCTTTCTTTTGGTTATGAAACACAAGGTCGATAAGTATTTTTTTTTATTTTAGCACAGCACAAAGATCTTGCAAGTTCAAGCAAAGAGATTACACGCAATTGAAAAAATTGTCTTATAATGTTATCTTGACAGAAATTTCATTGCAATCTCGCTATATGTTACTTAAATACTCAACTAATGTTCCTTATAATCGATTTTAATAGTTTTTTTTGTATAAAAGGTAGTTTTTTATTACACTCCGTCATGGCTTTAGATATACCTACGTAAGTATTTGCCCTTAACGTTTCTGAACGGAACATATGTAGATATTATCTGTGGAGTGAGCTAAAAGCCCGCCATCCGCTTAAAAAAAAAGTTTACGTATTTCGTAATAATAGTTATGCTAACTTGTGTATTACACCTATAATTAATATTTATTTACTCGCATATGTGATGAAAAACATTGTTGTTTCACGGGCGGTACGAGAATTACGAACCTGGACTCAGAAAGCCTCAGTCTTCGACTTCAGGCTTCTAATAGAGGCTCGATCGTAATTCCTTAAGTACTTACATTTAAGTTCATAAAAAAAAATTCCGTGATCGGGACCAACTAGAACATGTACTTTTAGCAAGAACACGGTGGTTGCGTATACGCAATTAAATTGTATCACAGTACTGTGGTTTAATTTAACGTTAGACACAGCCAAGCAATTCATATTATTCTAAGTATAGGTACGTAACACTCTGTATCACGAATGTCACAGTAAACATATCGAGCTTATTTTTACTGTGCTATGGTTTTCATATAACGCAAATCAAAACCATCATCGTTGTTCTATTGTTAATATGAGTCTTATACTAATGAACATGATTCTGTATTTATATATTATGTTTATTTTATCATGTTGTATGTAATTAGGTATGTTTATATAATATTCTATATACATATATATACATATCTATATACATTAGTATGTATAACTCCATGTGCTTAGTATAAAATCATTGAAAGGTATGAGGGAAAGGCAAGGCAAACTCGTGTGTTCGTTGTTTCCCTATAATATACGTCTGTCAAAAGTTCACGGCCCAGAGGGTAGCCAAAGACAAACTTAAGCGACCTATGTCATTGCAAACCAGGGCTGCCAGTGAACAGGAAAAGGCGGGAAGTTCGACAAAAGCCGGCAGGTGCGCCCTCAAACAATGAACTCGCGTTTCACGCGCCTTTAGTGATTTATAGGGAGAAATTATTCGAAAAATGGAATAGTTTATCACGTGAGAAATGATACTGTTGTCCCTTGTCAAATAGTGGTTATAATATATTAAATTTGTGACATTTTCATATAGGTTTGTTTATATAATAATTACTGTGAAGAATATTGTAAATGTACAACGGCGTCGCCGCGTAGGCGTGTCATAATCTCTTAAGCAATAGCTTATTATTACATTAAGATTCAATGCTTTATACAACGAAATATCGTTTAGTGTGCATGTACCTATATATTGTCTATTTAATATCTGGTGAATTATGGTACATCTATATAAAAAAAATACCTGGTTATAGAAACCTTTTTAGGACATTTTACTCTTCGATGAGTATTGGCGCACATAAAGACCCTTACCGGAATATGTTAAGATACATTAAGTCGTAACTCAGTTCAATATGACAAATAGTTAGGGGCTCTTTGCATCACGCTGTCTGCTCAAGTAATATTTAGGACAACCCTCAATACATGGCAAGAGCTTTTTTCTTTGATTTTCTAGATTGCTATTAACTAAACACAAATTTATAAATGAACTTTAGTGAGTATAATATGTTTTTCTTGCATCATAAAACAGAATGATATTCACAGAATAATTTCATTAATTTAAATCGGTCTTTAATCGCGTATATTTATGATTATTTTCAAACACTTTGTGGTGATAGTCCGGTGACGCTGGAAAAACTAGCGTCAAAAGCCTTTATATTATAATGGCATGTGTATAATAAAGCAAAAAAGTGTCAATTTACTACCTAGTTAAAGTTACATGAACCAAGAAGTAAGTTAGTGGTCACTTAAACTACTACTCAGTTTAGTGTTAGTACTACTCAGTTTTTGTGAAATTCATATGAACGGTTAGCCCCCAGGAATTAATTAAGGAGATGAGAACGTAATTAATCCAAAAGCTTTCCATCTTTGCGCATCGTCACACCTCTTAAAATAAATGTTTTAGTTGGGATTCCAAAGTTCTGGAAGGTCGGCTGTTTCTTACAATAAGAGACGAAAGTAGGTGTGCAAAGTGCCCTTAGATACTTTGGGACAGGCTTTTAGGCAGGGAGATGGGGGTAAACTAAAAACACGCTCGAGACTTAACTTGCAATGTAGATATCGAAGAACTTTTCTTGTTGTATAAGTTATTTTTATAAAACAGGTCGAAAGATATAAATTTCGCGTTGGTATTTGCACCCCGAAGTTACGAATACTTGTTGGTACCATGATACATGACTAGACCAACAATGGCTTTTATACCACACCCACTCAGAAATGGTCTCATTACTCGTTCAAAAACATGTTCGTCATTTTTCCCTTATAAATGTACGGCGTGGAAAGTTATATGGATTTTCATTCCTTCACTCCGTAGCAGTGAAGGAATGTTGTATGAAAATCCATACCTGCCCCGGTAGCGTTCTTTTGTTTTTAACTGCTTACATAAAAAAATTAAATCTCAAAAAGGTTTTATATTAAATAATTAGAAAAAAGAGGTGTGATTTTTATTTGTACTCGATTTTCAATGAAAGGAGGTTGGCAACCTTTTTTTGCACTACGAGCAAAAAAGCGCGGCAATTTGTTATGTTTGGTTAAATTTTGTTTTTTAATAAATTGATATTTTAACAGTACGCTTTTAATTATTCTAAATAATTTTCCAAAATGTCATCTGATAGTGAAAGTGACGATTTTATAATGATGACGCCACCGGAAATAAGAAATGCAAGAAGTCATAAAGAACTTACTGCCTGAGAAGTCTCGAGGTAAGTACGAGAAAACGTATAATGATTTCATTTTCCTCGTAGGTGTAGTATAAAGCACTATGTATCACTAGGGAGAAAGTTCTATTTCTGTTCTCGAGTTGCCTTTAAGCAGATCGTT
This sequence comes from Plagodis pulveraria, assembly GCA_963890685.1. NCBI lineage: Eukaryota > Metazoa > Arthropoda > Insecta > Lepidoptera > Geometridae > Plagodis > Plagodis pulveraria. Next base: position 25,686,508 of record OY982950.1, on the reverse strand, counting down.
TTCTCCCCACGATGTACAATGTACTATTTTTTCTTTGGCTTTACAATACATGTTAGCAAGGCAATTTTGCATTTTATTTTCACTTACATCAGAGTAATAACATGATTTGATGTTCATTTGAGTAATAATGATAGTCTTTTTTCTATTAGTGACAATTATTACTCGTTTTGCCTCATAAATGTTCTCCAATTTTAGAACAACAATTTTCTGATATGTTTATTTTTTCAATAACGCATGCTCTGCGGATTACATTACAAAATTATAAATTTACGAGAGGAAAAATTATATTAATGTGCAGGATTCGAATCCGCGTCATGAATCACGTCCATTCCCATACGATGGTTAAGGAAAGAGAGGAAAAAATGGAGTTATGAGTCATTGTCATGTTAGCTCCGTCAGTCAGAGCATACCCCCGCTTTAGGGGTGGATGACGCGGGTTCGAATCCTGCACGGCCTCATAATATAAACTGCTATATTTTTTTCTATTACTAGTTTATGCAAGTGACTGTACCTGCTTGGTCTTTTTTTATTGCCGTCCATAATCTCATCTGTTAAGGTAAGAAGGTCCATGGTTCGATTCCCATAGCGGGCTTGAATTTCACCGTATCGTAATAATACGTTTTGCAAATGCCCGCCTGGCTACACCCTCAAGTAGAGAATCTATTATCCAGCACCTAACGGTGTTCCAGCAGTTGTCCTTGAGGGCCAGTATTACAATATAAGGTTAAGGATAGCTGCCGGAACACATGGCTAAGTGCTTGAAAACAGATTTCCTACTTAAGGGTGCTGGTAGCTAGCCAGGCGGGCATTCGAAAAACTCCCTACAATCATTGGTAAATTAAAAATGAAGTCTGGTTAGTTTCAACTCTTTGGATTTATTTAGATAATCGGGATAAAGAGCATTACTTTGTATTAGTTCAAGTCTAAAATAGTCTACGGAGTCACATATATGAACTTTCGCATACATTGAAATACATTTATCTTACGTTATCTTTTGAGTCTAAAATTCAAATGAGATCAATAAACGTTGTAAATTTACAGATAAAAACAAAATTACGTGGGAAATTAGAGTAACAGCATTTAAAATTGACTTGTCACTCTAAATGGCTACCACGCCCGTTTAATTTTCTATAAAAGCTTTCTCTATTATGCTAATCCAAATCCATATTTTAAATACAATTGTGCTAGATTCCAAACAGTCTTACTCTATACATACAGTTAGCAGTTTTAATAATTCAAAGTGTTTGAAATACGTAACTACGGTTTTAGAACTAAGTATAGAGAGAAGGAATGACAACTTAAGGTGGAAACTGACGTCACTCAAATGGCAGGAAAATAGAAATTTAAACAGTTTTGTCACGCTTGTAGCTGGTTTCGTATCCATTCTACAAAAGCGTGATGTTCGCGAGTTTAAAATTATATTGCTCGTATTATCTTAAGCAATTATGGGACAACAATGCAAATAATTCCATAAATTACCCATAGATGCGTACAAAATATAAAAACAATACGTTTACCCGTACGTAACATGTATAAAAAATAAATGTTGAATTTCCCGCACAAGACCACAGTGTTCGCCATGACAATTGTCTAGAGCTTTTGTTCGTTTATATGCTAACCTCTGACCACAATCTCACCTGATGTAAGTGATGATATAGCCGTAGATAGTAAACAGTCTAAACCTAAAATGGCTCACAAGCAAAAAACCTGTCAGCTGGCAGAATACACCGCTAGCTGCTTGGGTACAGATTTTTTACCCGAGGGTGGGTAGCTAGCCAAGAAGATACGAAAAACTGTCCTACTACAATATCTTTATATCGGAATATTCCAACTGCCCGAATGTTTCCGTCATATAACCTTGATCGAAGGCTTAACGTGACCTCCAAACCACAGGCGCTTCAGAAAAATATTGATGGGTTAAGCTGTGACTATATGCTCATACCACCTGAATTTTAACCTCATGATATTGCTTATATGGCATGGCCCCTCTTACCATATTAAACATGTATAAATAAATGAAAAAAAACCGACTGCAAATTATACAGGGTTATTCGAAAAATGCTAACAACCTCTTAGGTCTGACTTCTGTTAGTCCTAACAAACATTTTGAAAATAATGTTTTTTTTCTTTGTACTTTTTAGGGTTCCGTAGTCCTGACAAGGAACCCTTATAGTTTCTTCATGTCCGTCTGTCTGTCCGTCTGTCCGAGGTCTTGCTAAGAGACCGTTTGTACTAGAAAGCTGAAATTTTGTAAAGGTACATACCTTATATAACATATCAGCCGACAAAGTAGTAAAATTTTTTAGGAGATTAAATTAGCTGAATGATTTTGATTATAATGCCACGGAGAAATTGATGGCTAAAAGTGTTTAAATTGGTGAGAATGAGAAAATATGTATACTTTCCACAAAATTACACATTACAAATCATACACCCTTCACATGCGCTATACTCAAACATACCGAAACACACACCGACACATACACTTTTCACATCCCTCACAAACATTCACTTAAACTCATACACACAATACTACACCGTAAATAATATATAATTAAAAATTTGCAAAAGTCGTTAATTTCGAATGTCAACAAAATTTCGCATAATAATTTTTCCTATCTATAGTATCTGTTTAATGTATTGCTTCAATTTTTAATTGTTACTAAATAGTATATAAGAAAAAATATAAATATATGTATATATATATAGATGTGTCACAGATCCACTAAAGCCAGTAAGGACCTGGCTCTTGAAATACAGGCCACCAGCCTAGTTTAAGAGTCAGAGACTGATCATAAATGTATCACAATAAGGATGAAATAAATTTATTTGTATTTATTTGTATAATTTTCTCTCGAGTGATACATAGTGTTTTATGCTACACCTACGAGGAAAATAAAATCATTATAAGTTTTCTCGTATTTGTCTCGAGACTTCTCAGGAAGTAAGTTATTTATGACTTATTGAGCTGTATTTCTAAATCAGATGTGTAACTTCGAATCAAAGAAAGTACATCGGTGTCTTCAGATCACTTAACCATCACATTTTATTTGATATTGTGAAAATTACTTGGACACTCAGAATTTACGTTATCGGATATATTTTGTAACAGCAGACATTTTTGAAAATTATTTAGAATAATTAAAAGCGTACTTTTAAATTGCTATTAATTATTATAAATAATTCAATATAATAATTAATAAAGTATCAAAATAGTAAAAACTTATTTCAATATAGTAAAATATAAATTCAGTAAAAAACAAAACAAGACTAATTACCGCTCTTTCTTTTCGTAGGGCAGCAAAACTTTTTTAACCTGCTTTTATTGAAATTCGAGTACAAATCTTCTCTTTATTCTAATTATTTCTATTTTTTTATGTTCGCTGTTAAAAAAAAAAAGAACGGCAGCAGGGCAGAAACGGAAACTTTTCATACAACATTACTGCCCTGTCACGGAGGGGACTAATAAGTGAGAAATGACGAACTTTATAAACCGCTTATGAACGAGCAATGAGAAAATTTCTGAGTGGGTGTGTTATACATGTTTATTCTTTTTTAAAATTTGGTAGTAAATTTATGCAACGGGCGCGATGATGCGTACAATACAGGGCCGCTTTTTAGGCAGTTTTTTATTATTATTATGGTTTGTGCAGTTTCCAAATATGAAATTATAATTTATTCGTTTGCTTATAAGTATTCAGTCCAGTTCTAAATATGCAGAAAGAACACAAATACTAATGAGGATATAAATACCTATGGAGAACAAATACAGTAACGTAAATTCCAAATATCTTACTTGTATTTTCTAGAACAGTAGCGACACCTCTCGCTGAGCTCCATAACTAGGAGTCTCAGAGTTATACCTACCACGGGAAAATGTTATTTAATTTCTCTTTATTAAGACTTAAAACTGATTGAAGCGTTCGCAGAGTAGTATGGGAGATTCCATAGCGGGCAAGATTTGTGATGAACGATGCGGTCCGCCCATAGACAATATCAAACAACGAACTTTGTACCGCAAATTTATTTTTCGTCGTCTAAAAGGTCGATCAAACACGAAAAACTAAACTTCGTTGAATTGTAGTAGCGGCCCAGAGCTGAACTACGAAAATCGGGGGAGGCTTTGTTACTCATCGCGTAACTGAGATCATTAAGTTAACTGAGGTTATATCGGAAAGTTATTCGTGAGTCCTAGCCAGTTCACTTCTAGGTATGTATGATGGATAAAACTTACGATAGTTTTAATGTGCATTCAATGTGGAAATCAAACAATGGCGTTGTTGAAAGGTATCATTTTATACGTTATGTTACGAACTTTGAACTGAGTTGCTTTAGTATATATCACGTTGTAGAGTAGCGTTTATAATACTGTAAAATACTGGAAAATAAAACAAAACATGAATTAAATAAAGTTGAATCTCAATAAGCGCAGTACGCCCTTTATGCACGAATATTAGAGAAAATAATACTTTTCAGGTGGATGAGATTGTGCGCTTACTGGTCAAATTTTAGCGAAAGTTAGATTACGATACGATACACGATAGTAATTTTTCAAATTACTAACGTGGAATTGTTCTATAAAGTAATTATAATACATATGAACTACAGATATTTATATAATTACCTATTTAATCAATCAGTTTAGAAAAAACCTTCAGCGTGGATTGGTTTCCGTAACGTCCGTAGATAGTAAATATTTTCTTTGTATCTAAATAAGGATACACTGAAGAGAAGTTCCCCACAAAAGCGATCAAAATCAGAGAATTTGCCCCATAAACCTTTTTCTAAGCTTGATTTGATGCAAGTCATTTTAGATCTTGAAGGGTCACCTATAGCTTTTTTTTTTTTCGGAATATAATTAAAGAGATCTCAAATGACGGTAGTTTACCACGCGGATGAATATGTAGATAAAATCGTTTGATACTACAATTACTTTTAATTTTAACAGTTTAATTTACAACTAATTATGTAATCTATCTCACTCTCTAGTGTTTGCATTATGAATCTGTGCCGTAACTTCAATTTTATTTAAGGTAAATTGTTTTACCATAACATGCGTCCTTAACCAATGTAATTTGAACTTCACATTATTCCCATTTTTCTCTGTCGGGAGTAGGGTATAAAGTAAGAAATATTGTGCCAGGAAATGAACTGATAAAAGTATTATAATCTAATACAGTAAGAAATGTGACTTGGATATTAAACAACTCACAAAAATGGGATCACGCACCCCACGCCGTGGATGCTCGATGAGAACATAATGAGATAAGAGTTTATCACTCCCAATATTTTGATGTAATGATTCACATAGTCTCGTGATATCGTATAGTGAGCAAACAGTTAACATATTTTAGTATAATGGGTTTTTTAGATGATACTCTAAATAGTTATAGAAAAATCGCTCGTAGCGAAGTTTGCTTAACTGTTCTTAACTGATCAGCAAAGTTAAGCAACGTCCGCCGCGGTCATGAGTTGGATGAGTAACCGTTAGTGACATTACTACTGAGCGATTACGTGCTTCGCAGGGCACGTTAAGCCGTCGATAGTTACCTCAGGATGACAGTCGTTATTAAGGCAGATGGATTTTTTTTATAATGTTATGTTTGCAATAACGCCTGCTATGCCGATTGCATTATAAAACGTCATGTCATGTTAGCTCAATTGGTTAGAGCATACCCCGGCTAAAGGGGTAGATGGACACGGGTTCGAATCCCGCACATGACTTACATATTTCCTATCGTATCTATATTTGTAACTTATTTTAAAGTTTGTACAATAGCAGCATAATAATTGGAAAGATATTGTTTTATTACCCACACGCTTTATAGATACCTATGTGTAGTGTTTCAAAGTTGTTACCATAGATACAACTATCACATTATTCTCATATGAGCATTTAAGTTGAAAACTATTGTGTTCTGCAACAATACAATGACGTAAGTATAACCCTATAACGCTTATATGAAGCAATGTAATTTTAGTCCAAGCAATGGAAACATTGTTTTGATAAAGAGTATGTATCCTGCTATATCATTTCTAACGAATATTACTAAATAATATTTCCAAATTGAATGATAACGTTTCCTTGTTTATTGAAGCTTGTTTATCATAACAAAAACATATCCCAATTCCCAATGAAGCTGTAACAATATCAACGTTCTCCAAACAGATACAGGCAGTTGAAATAACTTGGGAAATCGCCGTTTTTCGCAATCTGCCACCAACAGTATAAATTATCGAAGAATTGTTCATGAATATTTTGAAGCTTACCTACTTTATATATAGCATAGTTAAAAAAGCAACTGAGGGAAATCAACACTAACATGTAGCATATCTGATTTGGGCAAAGACTTTCGCCAAACAAAGTAAAGATTTTTGTCATGACAAACGTAGTTGTACTGATTGTATAAGTTTCTTCTATTTCAATTAAACTTTGTTTATACTCTTGTAAAAAGAACAAACGACGTAGAGCTTTACGTCACTTCATTTGCATACTCCAGCAACCCTTTCGTACACGTCAAATATTTGAATGACCCTTCTAGAATAAATTGCATGAACTTGGTACGCAAGTATGTGCAATGATTCGCCGGGACATCGCGCGCTGCATCAGCAAGGATACTTGCAATGACTTCCGTATTCGGGAATACCGAAGTTAGCCGAACATCTACAAAGGAAATACCGCTGTATGTTGTAAAGCATTATAAGATAAATACCGAAATTCTAACGGAAATAGATTAGCCAATCGTCTCTCAAATCAATATTCAATTCCTGACTAAGTTTTTTTTATGTTATTGTGACGGAACAAGCTCAAGGCCCACCTGATGTTAAGCGGACTAACCTCTGCCTATAACAGATGCATTTCGTCACAAGTCACGAATTGCTCTGCGCCCGTCACCTTGAGACATAGTTCTTTAGTCTCATGTGCCTTTAATTTCACTGGCTCTCAAGGACAGCTGCCGGAACACATCGTTAGGTGCTTGGCGATAGATTTTCTACTTGAGGGTGGTCGCTAGCCAGGCGGGCATTCGCAAAATGCCCTTCCACCATGCAAAGTAGAATAAGTCATCATGATTCACGAAAAATACTTGTAGCGCAATTAAGTACTTACGTAGGTGATTAGGAACTTGCTTAAACAATTAGAGCCGTAGATTGATCGTCTAGCCAAAATATTATTTGTAGCTAGTGGAAGGTTATGAGAGGGAAAATAATTACGTTTGTTAGTGTAAAAACATTGCAACATTAAATAACCTACTAGCAAAAAGTAGGTGTATAATTTGTTTTGTTTCTATGGAAGAAGCTGTTAAATTTGTCTCAGTTGAAACCATGATAATCTGTATCATAATGTTGTGTTAAATTTAGTTTACTAAACTGACAGCTATTTGAGGAAAGGACAATATCTATACGTATGCTACTCTATTTCCCGTGCCAATTTCTCTTCTTCGATTAAATAACTTTAACTTGGTACTTTTCCTAACGGTTTTATACCATAGACAATATAAGCTTAGTAATATCTGTTTACACAAGAGGATCTAAGCAGCGTCTGTCAGAGGTTAGAATAATGCTTATTTTCGTAAATGATTACAGACCACAATGTGGCAAAATGTGTTATGTTGTAGGTTTCAGTTTAACAGGATAGGTGGATGGGTAAAACCTTCACGCTCGTCTATAGTATGTGCTGGCCTATAATTTATGGTTAACAAGTTCAAAATACAAACAAGTTATCGTTCATTAGCAAAAAAAAGATAGCGATCGTTTACTTTGGATTCCGCGTAAAAATATGAATACATTTGGTGTTTTTAGTAAACAATATTTTAAAATTATCTTATTTTTTTATAAACAACACTTACTCTTATTTTTGGCAGGATTTTTTCTATATAACACTTTGATATATAATTGAACCATAAATAAAACATAAAATGACAAAAAATATTATATAACAAGGTTTTCCGTATCTTCCCCTTAACAAAAATATAGATTCTTCAAAATAAAAGTACAACATAAAAAAAATAACATCCTAATCTAATAAAGAACAAAATTATCAATATCAGTCTATCAATCTAAGTATGGCACTTGATACACATTACTTTTTTTTGTACCATTTGAATCGATTTTTTCCTCGGTAACATGTGTCACTTGATGTATGTCTACCTTCATCATCATCATCTTCATCAATTATATCACTATCAGAATCACTTGAGTTAGACGAAATATCGAGTTGCAGATTTTCATTGTCGCTAATGTTTTCGTCTTCACAAGGTTGAAAATCACTTAAACATTCTGGCTCTGTATCCATTTCGTCTAACAATAATTCGCTGATCTCCTTGTCACCAAAATATTTTGTCATTGTTCATGTAAAATGCCTGAAACAATACAAAAAATTAAAAATATTATTTTTTCTGTGCTTTTCTACAATGAAACGTTGAAATTCAGAAAGTTTTCATACAGTTCTATTGCGACATATGTGGATTTAGCTTTGGGAGCTCAGTTAACCGAGAGTATTTACTGACCGACGATGTCCAGAAGTAAACATACAAAGAAAAGTTGGCAGTGTTGAGAATTTTGCCAGTGATGGTGAAGTTGTAGTGACGTGTTGTGATTTAATGGATTAATGGAATAGAAAGCCAGTGATACTGCCGTGAAAATTATTTTTGCAAAAATGCTCTCTTATAAAAATATTTTTAATAAGCGCCATCTATGAATACGCAGCGGAACTGCACAGAGACATCCCATGTCATCAGACAAGACGATATGGAGCGTTGGCGGTGATCAGATTCCTTCGATATGGATCCTACATTTTAGTCATTTCTTGCAAGTTTACTAAGGAGGGCGCTACCTGTCTCAACAGCGTTTCCTATTCCTAGGCATCTTTTACAAATTCTTTTTACCAATCCAATCAGTGGAATAATTGTTTTAAGTGTGACCATATGTTTTTAATTAATTCTTATTATTTATTTAATTTCTATTAATTTTTATTCATTGACAGGACATTTTATTGTTTTATTATATTGCTAATTAGATTTTATTTATTAATTCAATCATGGTTACCTACGTTGTAGTTGTTGTATGTGCCTATGTATGATTTTGGGATGTCATACTAAGTATTTAATGTTTAAATTATGTAATAATTATTATGATTTTAGTCAATTTAATTTGAATTATTTAATTTTAAAATGGAATTTCAATAATCATTTGATTAAAGTTATGCATAGTATTCAGTACAAGTTTCCTATTGGTAAGCATACCAAAAGTACTCTATGTACCTATCTGCTACTTCATTAGGCTAATTTAGTACTATAATTATCATGACTAGTCCCGCGCGTGCTCCTTGTCCCTATTGTCCAGATTCGGTGAAGCTTTTCTCTGTACCTCATGGTCTGCGAGTCCACATCGGCCGCAAGCATAAAGATATTTCCCCGGCTGTGTTACCGGGCTCCACATCTGTAGGGCCTGTTGCACCGACACCGCTCACACCGCGGTCAACTCTTTCAAGGGATTCGCCTTCAATCTGTCTGGAGGACTTGCCCGCCCTACGGGCAAGGGTACGAGTACTAAGGCACATCCCTAAAGGTGCGAGATGCTTGGCGGCTAGCGCGTTGGCTACCTTAATTCATAAGGCCTTAGAGTCTAACAGCGCCGGTGACTGGTGGGAAGTTCTGACTTTCGCGTTTACAGCGCTGAAAGTCCCAGAACAAGGCGAAAAAAAGAATTTGACCACAAAAGTGAAGGAAAATGTCGGGAAAGCTCATCTTGAACTGCCGCCGGTTGAATTTGTTTCCAGTAGGACGACCTCTCTTTATAAATCGGTTCAAGGAAAGGTCTTTGAGGGGGACCTGAGAGGTGCGGCGCGCTTGCTCACGTCGGATTGCACCTTTGCTGCTTATGGAGAAGAGACTTTATCTTCTCTCAAAGAAAAGCACCCCGCCCCCTCGGATATCCCGCGCATTCCTTCGCTCCCTGACAGCACGGTATCGTGTCCCGTCGTAAATGTGGAGAATGTATTAGCTGCACTTCAAACATTCCATCGTGGCTCAGCGGCGGGCATGGACGGGTTGCGCCCCGACCATCTTAAGGAGCTCATTTCGCCTTCAGCCGGTGATGGTGGACAAAGACTGCTCGAGGCGATTACGAGACTTTGTAACTTTTTGCTGGAGGGGAATCTCAGCTCTGAAGTTTGTCCCTACCTCTACGGTGGTTCTTTGTGCGCACTGCAGAAGAAGGACGGCGGCATTAGACCGATAGCTGTAGGCAATGCCTTCCGGCGGTTGGTGGCTAAACTGTGTTGTCAGGCCGTGAGGAGCGAAATGACTCCATACCTCCAGCCCCATCAGGTGGGATTCGGTACACCGCTTGGATGCGAGGCAGCCATACACGCTACTCGGTCCTTTGTGCTGCGAGAAGGAAGCGACGACGTGCTTATTAAACTTGACATCCGAAATGCTTTTAACAGCTTGGATCGGGGGTCGATGCTGGAGGAAGTCAAGGATTTGACGCCTTCTATCTTTCGCTTCCTTCGGCAATGTTATTCAGCGCCAAGTTACCTATCCTATGAAGGAAATCGTATATTGTCCCAGGTCGGGGCGCAGCAGGGAGACCCCCTGGGGCCTCTCATCTTCAGCATGGCAATCCACAAGGTCATAAAAGCTCTGGAGGCCCCTCTTAATATTTGGTACCTTGACGATGGGACCATAGGTGGAGACCCGGATTTAGTAGCAAGGGATATCGGTGTACTCTTCCCAGCTCTGCGGAAATTGGGTCTAGAGGTCAACACCGAAAAGTGTGAATTCTTCGCTTGCAGCCCAGTGGCCGCGGAGTCAAGCACCACGTTCAAGTCCTTCATCCCCGGCCTCAGAATAATGGATAAAGGGTCCCTCTGTTTGCTGGGGGCTCCTATCTTCCCCGATGGCGTGCCTGACAACCTGAAGTCAAAGACGGCTACCCTGTCATCACTGTCAACTCATTTCCAGCACCTCCCGGCTCATGTTGCGTTGACACTTCTGAGGACCTGCTTTGCGATGCCTAAGATAACCTATGTTATTCGGACGGCCCCGAGTTGGAGGTTCCCAGAAGAGGTGTCATGTTTTGACAGCGCTCTGAAGCAAATTGTTGAAGAGACGCTGAATGTGTGCCTCAGTGAGTCACAGTGGTGTCAGGCAAGCCTGCCGATTCGGTTTGGTGGCTTGGGCGTACGACGGCTACATGAAACCGGACCTTCTGCCTTCCTCGCCTCATCACATGGAGTCGCGAACCTCGTCACTCGCATACTAAGTAAAGGTGACACGGTTCGCGTCCCATTCGCTGAGGAGGCTTTTAGAAGGTGGTCAGTAATGTGCCCAGGCCTCGACCCACCAGCAAAACCCGAGTGGCAAAGAAGCTGGGACGACCTACTGGGTAAACAGTTCGTAGCGCAGTGGCGATCGGAAAACACGGGGGTTGAACTCGCTCGGATAAACGCCGTGACCACACCGGAGTCTGGCGCGTGGCTCTACGCTCTGCCTTCTCCACATATGGGCACGCTTTTGGATGATGACTCATTGAGGGTGGCTGCCGCTCTTCGGCTTGGATGTCCTGTCTGCGAGTCTCACACCTGTATCTGCGGGGCGAGGGTTGAGGCGGACGGCCATCACGGCCTCAGCTGCATCCGGTGTGCTGGCAGAAGACCGCGGCACCACGTTATCAATGACATCCTTAAGCGGGCCTTTGTATCAGCTGAGGTTCCTTGTGTCCTTGAACCCCCAGGACTCTTGCGTTCCGACGGTAAGCGGCCCGACGGCCTGACATTGGTTCCATGGCAGAAAGGGCGCTGCCTCGTGTGGGACGCAACATGCGTGAGCACGTTTGCATCCTGCCACGTCTCCGTTACTCAGCAGTCGGCTGGTGCGGGAGCAGAAGCAGCCGCCCGACGCAAACGCCTCAAATATGCCAGTCTGGAACCAGTATATGAATTCGTCCCTTTTGCCGTGGAAACGTTGGGTCCCTGGGGCTCCGAAGCCAAACAATTAGTCCAGAACCTCGGCCGTCGGTTAAGAGAGAGAGGGCGGGACCCCAGATCTGGTTGGTACTTGGCCCAACAGATCTCCTTGGCCATACAGCGGGGTAATGCGGCGAGTGTGCTAGGTACATTTGGACACAGTGTCAAGTGCGGGACTCAAGTATAAATTTGACTCAGACTTTACGTCGATGCTATGTTTAAAATAGATTTTTATTATGTACATTATATTAAGTAAGTGTTTAGATATTTATTATATTATAGAATTGTATGACTATGTAATCAATACAAAATAAAAAAGTATGCACTAAGAGAAAAACTTACGTAACTGGAATCGTGGGTCGAAATGGACCCGGCGATCGCTCGTACCTCTACTTCCAGTAGACTCCAAGCGCCGAACGTCGGGCCCCCGCCACACCTCGCGACGTCATGAGATTACATGGGCGCACAAGCGTCTAGCTTCACGCGTTTTAAAATAAAACAGTTTTTTAGTTGACGGTGGGTCCAAATTGACCCACGATTCCGGTTAAGGGTTAAATCTTTATATAATGAATCTCTACATATACGGCTACCTATATTCTAACTATTAAAAACTGTACATAGAACTTCAAACGATTATTTGCGTTCGGAGCCGAGGCCGGTCCTTAGCACACTACCAAGCGGTAGGTACTACCAATAGTGTCGTGGGGAATATTTTTGCCCTGACGCGCTATTCCATCTTCACAAATTTTAAGAAAGAATGCTCAGTAATTTGCTACCTACGTTCAGGCATATTTTTCTACTTTATACTCGGTTCAGGTCTTACATGTTATAACTTTCTACATCTAAGCCTTCGATCATTAACAAAGACGATGGATGGATTATGTCTCAGGCAAGTTAAGCTACCTTCACGAAGGATGATTGATTCATGCCATGTGGTAAGTATATATTGTTATTATGCGGTACGCTAAATTTGCAATGACACAGCCATTTGAATAACTGAAACAACTGAGGCATCCATAATTAATGAAGCTGGGAGAGAGCATATTTCGTTTTACAATTTTGGTGCTTATCGAACCCATTAGCATTTACTAGCCCATTTGTGTCGTTAGTGGACTGTAATAGATAAATGTTGTAGAATCAGCGCTTTACTACAGTGAAATACTAATGTCTTGTTACAAGTTTTCGTCACTGTAATTTATACCTATTCCAGGTAGGTACTCTACGCTAAAGGTCATGTTTTTTTAATACCTTTAATATTTTGAAGCAATGATGGCCGAGCGGTAATAGCTATGGACTGCCGTGCCGCAGTACCCTGGTTCGATCCCCACCGCCGGCTTGAGCTTCACCGTATGGTGGAATGGCATTTTGCGATTGCCCGCCTGGCTAGCTACCACCCTAAAGTAGAAAGTCTGTCGCCAAGCACCGAAAGGTGTGTTCCGGCAGTAGTCCTTGAGAGCCAGTGAAATTACAGGCACAATGAGACTTAACAACTATGTCTCAATGTGACGGGCGCAGTGCAATTCGTGAGTTGTCATGAATTGCAACTGTCATAGGCAGAGGTTAGTCCACTTAACATCAGGTGGGCTTCGAGCTTGTTCCGTCACAATAACATAAAAAAAACCTTATAGGCTAACGTTTGACTGCTCCTGATAATAAGTGATTATGTGGCCGAAGATGTTGTTCAGGCTTTCCTAGAATTACTGACTCCAAGGACAGCTTCCGGAATACACCGTTAACTTTTAAACGGCGTAACCGATTTTTGTACATAAAAAATAATAAAAAACTAACTGGCGCATTTGAGACGCAATATTTCAGGAAAAATAATTGTTTGTCTAAACCCATTGACATTGTATCACAATGAAGGGCTTGCAAAAGCGTACGTAAATATATATATATATATAACTTGCAGTTTTAATTACAATGGAACGATAAAACGCTTAACGAAAATAAATAAATCGCAGTCGTGTTTTTTGCTTTTTTAATTAATATATACTTGTTTTTTCAACCGTTGATATGGTCCGCACCAAACCATACATAATTATTTTTTGTTATTAAAATATCTATGTGCTTACCACATAACCCATCCATAACATTAAACATTTTGGAAATACCAGTGGCATTAGCATACGGTTACCAAGCAAGTATTGAAACTACCTATGAGGCAATCCGTAACTAAGTTAAATGGCCTCCACTGCAACATAACGACAACTCGAGCTGCAAAATGTAGGTACTCGTTCTCCGCAGGCACGCCTGTGTTCAATAGATGGATATAGGTACATAACTGAAACCGAGTTATCGATTCTCCGAAGCGGCAACCCCCGGTAATGGAGTTCTAATTTTAGAATTCTTAAGATTATGTCTATGAAGCGTTCATCGCAGAACAATGGGCCAATATATAAATTCACTATCGGAAAATCAGAAAATGTATCCAAAATATGATGAACTGAAGGGTTTTTATTTCTAATCTTTTAATCTGCGTAATGATAGAATAAGTATACTTATTTTCGCTAGGTACGCTTACGAATTTACTTATGGCAATGAATAATATATTCAACATAGCAAAATAAGGTTTTGTATATAAGACTCTGCTGTCTGTCCATTCGTGCATATATCAAGGATCTCTAACCTGTCAGCGGCATAAGTAACAAACCTGAAATTTTGATATTGTGTGTAAAACGTAGCCCAACAATTATTATAGGACTAGAAATTCAACTTATTTAAAGTTCAGGCGGTTTCAATAATTGTGTAGTTAACCCAAAAATAAAAAAACTTTTATGCAACAATTTATGCGGGAAATCATCTAAGTCGTCTATTCATCATAATCATAATTATTTATTTCTCAATATTCATGCGTACAATAGATCTCAATCCATGTAGACCTAGACATAATCGGGCATAGAAATTCTCGACATCAGACCCATTTAGTCGGATATTACAATACCAATTTTACAACTATTCAGGCGAGCAAAAATAAATATTCAATGTGAATTATTGTTTAATGTTTTTGAAGTTTCTGGAGTAAATCGCTAGAATTGTATATGCTCGTTGATTTCATATTCGTTTACGATTATTTTTAACCTGATTTCTGTAAGTAATCCAGAAAAAAACTAACTTTTATATACTGAAGTAGTTACATCAGACTCAATTTTCAAGGTCCGGCTATAATGGAAATATTTTTTATTGACAAAATACCATATGCTTCCATGAATCTCACAGTTATATATGTATACGATGTGGTATCAGGCCATTTGGTTTCAAGTATTGAATGTTAGGTTTAAAAATATGCTGGCTAATATTACAATCAGACCATTTGGTTCCAAAATATATGTGTGGTGTTTAAAAATAATATTTTATATACATAAACAACCGATCATATGGTTCGGGAAAATAATTATTTATGTAGCTTGTTTGTGGCGTTATGTATAGCTCAGACATTACAACTCAAATCTTGATGCAACTAAAGATAAACAACCACTAAATGCAAATGAATTCATTTAATGCAATAGCTTATATTTAATTCATAAGCTTATATTATAAAAGCTGAGCATGCACGGTGGTACGGTATTTTGCGAATGCCCGCCAGCCTAGCTACCCTCTAGTAGAAAATCTGTCAACAAGCACCTAACGGTGTGTTCTGCCACCTGTCCTTGAGAGCCAATTATTCAAGGTTAGCCTGAACAACATCTTCGACCACATCATCACTTACCATCACGTGAGATAGCGGTCAAAGGATAACCTATCAGGCATTAAAAATAAACCAAGCAGTGTAAAATGGGTCCATTGCGGATTACGTACACGTTTCACGAAGACATTGGGTTTTCAGGTAAAGCTCTTAAGGTGTCAATTTTCACGCTTCTACTCACAAGAGGTTCTTATGCTATTGAAATGATAAGAGGAATAGTCAGCATACCCAGCATAAAATACATGTTCTAACCAACTTTCCAGCGTTTGTGTAGATCATTGTTGAACTCTGATTTCCCAAATTCTACAAACTAATACGAGTAAATCAACCCATAGAAAACTCTACGGTTTTATGAAGTTCGACGTATCGAGCGTCGTATTTTCGACTTTCTATTATACATTAACGTGGCCATATGATTGACGATTAAACTTTAAGCCTTTTGTTTGCCCTAAAAGTTTTGTTTGGAAACAAAACGCTGAACAATATAGACATGGGAAATTATAAGTGTACTTACTTTTCTTTCAACCTCATTACGTATTCGATCCAACATAGGTACCTTATTTACTGTAACAGCCGACTCGTCCACTGCTGAACACAGCCTCCCCTATCAAAGGGGTATTTGCCATAATTCCCATGCTTGGCAAGCGGCTTGGGGATCGCAGTGTAAGATGGCAGTTCTTTAGAAGGTGCTGCTGCCCACCTTCCATTTTTTTTCCCTTAGTCGCCTCTTACGGCACCCACGGGATGATATGGGGAGGTGCAATTCTAACCCGGCACCGCACAGGAGGTCCCTTATTTATGTATGGTTTAAATGGATGTCAAAGTTGGGCTCTAATAATAATCTAATGAAAGAACTAAATTTATATTTTTAGAGAACAACTGAAATGTCAATCCTAGGCATCAAGCTACGAGACCTAGTCAGTGTAGTATATTTATGTAGGCAGTCATAATAATTGTGAGTAGAACAAATTGATGTAGGTAGACCTGAAATAAATCAGTGTTCAACCAACTAGCTTGTTTTTAACTATAGTCAGAAACGAAGAAATTAGGAAAGTACTAAAATAATCGATGCAGCTAGCATGCTCTGCCGTTTGAAGTGGATATGAGCTAGCCATATTGCAAGGAGCACATCAGACGGATGCTGGAGCGAACATATTTTGCATTGGTGTTCACACGAAAATGCAAGGCCTAAAGGTAGACCAAGACGGAGATGGCGAGATGACGTCGTAGAAACAGCAGGCGAGACGTGGACGAGATAATTAGAATTAAATGGCAACTTATGGAGGAGGCCCACCCCAAGTTTTGTGTGCCCGAACCTAAATCTAATATTATTAATTAAAAGCTGATCTACACAGTTGGCAACCATGGGTACCGCCCATTGACCTTGGCGGGCCGCTTGTTGCTCACCACCGTCGGAATTTGCTCCTACACAGTCGCTCACCACAGTGAGTTTCGGACTCCCGCGACGACAACACGCATCGTACGATAGCAAACTACACACGATATCGCACCTTACGTTTTAAAATTACTACTTGGTATTAAATTTGCAATAAAAATATGTCTTAAATAATGAGCATGATAAAGAAACATATAGTTCGATTAGGAATTGATGACTTTCACTGGTGTTAAACACTCTAATATATATTTCGAATATAAGTGAAGTTTTGTTTTTTTATAAGTATTTATTGATAACGTGAGTAGCACCTGCTATAATAGTCAAATTAGGAATTGATGATTTGAACCCGTGTTATGCCTCTATTTTTCATTGTGAATATAGGGAAAGTATAAATTGTAGTTTTTCTAAAATTTTTATTCATAGTAGTTACGTGAGTAGCCCTCCCTATTTAATATAAATGGAGAAGATAGAACAAGTTGTGACATTTAATATGTCATAAATTGTTCTATGTATTGATGTTTTAGTAGGTATTTTTAAATTTATTTTTATAGATATCTTGATCCAACTAAAGATAAACCACTACATGCAAATGAATTCCTTTAATTCAATAGCTTATATTTAATTGAATAGCTTATATTATAAAAGCTGAGCATGCATGGTGGTAGGGCATTTTACGAATGCCCGCCTGGCTAGCTACCCTCAAGTAGAAAATCTGTCGCCAAGCACCTAACGGTGTGTTCCGCCAGCTGTTTTTGAGAGCCAATTATTCTAGGTTAGCCTGAACAACATCTTCGACCACTTCGCATCAGGTGACACCATCACTTAGCATCAGGTGAGAGTGATGGTGTCAAAGGATAACCTATCAGGCATAAAAAAAAAGAAAACCAAGCAGTGTAAACTGGGTCCTTTGCGGATTATATATATGTATATATATACATATATATCTACTCATATACCTACATTAGGACGTTTCTAAAGTAGGTTTAACTTATTTTTTTTTCATGTTTTTGTGACGGAACAAGCCGAGGCCCACCTGATGTTAAGTGGACTAACCTCTGCCTATAACAGATGCATTTCGTCAACGACAAATTGCACTGCGCCCGTCACAGTGAGACGTACAGTTGTTAGGTCTCATGTGTCTGTAATTTTACTGGCTCTCAAGGACTACTGCCGGAACACACTGTTAGGTGCTTCGCGACAGATTTTCTACTTGAGGGTGGTCGCTAGCCAGTCGGGCATTCGCTAAAAGCCCTACCACCATGCTGTGAAGCTCAAGCACGCGGCGGGAGTCGAACCATGGACCTGCTGCACGGCAGTCCATAGCCAATGCAACTGAGCCATCACTGCTTCAAAATTCCACGCGACCGAAGCCGCGGGCGTACACAATTAACGCCAAATAATAAGGAATTAATGTCCTACGTACCTATAGGACATATATATTCTGTCTAAACTAACCCATAGAAATATTGTTGATATTCTATATTTTAAATGCATGACTACTAAGATAATAAATCATATATTTAGCAATTGCTTCATTAAGCTAAATTTTTAAGAGTATCTCATTTTCGTTCCAAAATTTAGAATACATTTTTTATGCTCGTGGCCTACGTATCTCAAAGAGGGAAACGCGTTATGCGTGCGCTCTCGCCATGCGTGCGCTCTCGCTGGCTGCAGCGACATACTGCCCTTGCGTGATGTGCAACCGGCGTCCACACAGTCTGAAATAGTGGTTGCTCATCGCGGTCGCCAACGCATGCTCGCCCGCCGAGGGCGTTGGAAGGTCAAACATAATTTGGTGGCAAACCACCATCTCCACAGTTGTAAGCCATGGTTGTCAACCACGGTGGGAGGCTCGTTGCCGACTGTGTAGCACAGCTTTAAGGAAAATTGTATTTATATAAATATATTTTGGTACTGTATAGTGTTAATTCGGGAATAAATGCTTATTTATTAAATAACGTGAAGTACTTATGTTACACATTGAATAAAGTAAATGAAAATGTATGAATGTATATGTAGAACCAGGACTCAAATAGTTCGGGTATTGAGAAATTGAATAAATATGAGGGTAAACCTTTATTAACAAAATACTACGAACTATATACAACACTACAGCTACTACAATAAAAGCATTTATAAACCCATAAGTCATTGCAGACTCACAATATGAGGGTAACCACGATCCACAATCAAACTTTGTTGTTGTAAAATATATTGCCATACTCCGATAATAATATCCATCCCATCCTTTGCCATAAAGCTTTGTGTACACTCACAAGCACACTCAACGAAGGCTTGGATAAGATAAATGTGTACTTATAAACAGAGATACGACGGTCATCCCTATATTGTTGTATCAACAACGTTGGGTAGCCACTCGATCAACCCAGTTTCAGTGAAAGTACATTGGTCTTTCAATATATGGTTATTTATTAAGGTGGCTTTTGAGTAAGCACTGTTTAGAAAAAAACTCAAAGTTTAATCATTCTTTTGAAATATTTAGCTTTTCTAGTAAATAAGTTTGTGAGTTTTCTTGGTTAATTGGAGTGGCTCCTCAATTCATACGGACATACATATATTTACCTAATTGGATAACGGGTATTGCTACAGCAGGACGGCCACTTAGTTGACCGCTAACAGCTACTTAGGCATCTAGGAACCTACATTTGTGATAAACCGTTGGATAGACATCATGTCTATGGTCTTGAACCAGCCAGGGGAAAAGATAGCAGTGTCATTTGAGCGATCCGTTTCTAGGTTTAGAAGTTGGGTTATCATTTGTGTAGTAGTGTAACGAGAACGTGGTTGACAACAGCGAGCCCTGACTAACCTCCAGTCAGAATTGGTCGAGGGGAAGACAGTACTTCTTACAATAGTGAAAGTTTCAGCATCATAGGATGTCTTGTATGCCGAATGAGTACAGCTTGAACATCAAGTCGTTATGAAAAGCTTTTGCTACATCGAGAAAGACTGCAACCGTCTGGTGGAGATTGGATTTCTTATTGAATCCCTCAAGAATGTGCTCCGTGTACGCGTGTACTTTTTGATACGCAAAAGCTTATGGGCCTATTTTTAATGGCATTTTGATGGATTAAGTACAAGGCCCACCTGGTCTTAAGTGGTAACTTCGACCTATAACAGATGCATTTCCTAACAAGTGACACTACACTATTAAAGCTAAATTGCTCGTCCGCAAGGACGTTGCCTTTCCAAACATGGAATTTACTAAGAACAATTTTAAAGCTTCCCCAGGGCAATTATAATGCTATGATTGGACGGATATAAATGAGGGTTTGGATTACCTGTTACCTGGTTTATGAATACCGTTGAGAATTCTAAGCCTTAGGGAAAAAGCAGTTCTTTATAGCCTCATTGAACTACGAAAGGGAAATGAATGTATAAGATCTTTGCTGGTGATATCATAGGCGTGGGGGGTAATACGGTATTTCCTTGATCAGTTTCACCACTTCTGCGAATGCAGCAAATTGCCCATTGGCAATAACTACAGAGTGCCACGGTTCATGTTTTGCGCCGAGGCCGCGGACCTGAGCTTCACCACTCGGCACTGTAGCATCTTAAATCAGTGGGCCAACGAGACTTTAGAACTACCTAACATCTTGGAGTGACCAGTACAGTCAATGTCAAAAGAAAAAGAAAGGTGACAATTATGGAACAATCCATTTTTGTTTGAGATTTGGTTCTCTGGACAATCTATAAAAACATAACAATTTTGTTCGTTAATATTACCATAGAACAAAAAGAAAATCGGTACACGTATATTAGTGTACCATAAACCCCTCTTTTTGCATCCATGGTTGAATATATTATGGGCAAGAGTATCACGATATCGATTTTAGTTCAATAACGATTAATTACCATGCTGTATGAGTATAAGTACACACTACAAGAGGGCGCGGTCTACAGAAAGACAAATATTACATTAGATTAATATAGTAAGTGTGAGATACGGTAGCAGATACGGGTCTTTTAGCGTATCCAGTTTAACTTGACTTGTTAAAATGAAGTAGATAAGTTACGTAAATTGATAAATGTTACTTACTTGTGGAAGATAATTCCATCTGTTTTATAATTGGATTTTTTGCTATTTTTCCCGCACCATTTAATGACGTCCTTTTTATCGCATCAATCTTATCTTCACGATCGTGAAAAAGTAAATTTTTGCTGATATGTACGTACCAAGTCTGCTAATTACATGTTCATATTCAGCATAGATTCATTCAAGATTCATGCAAGACAGAATCGGTAGTCTGCTAATCCCTTATGAATATATGAATATATGCTCAATTTAGGCTGGTTTGACGAATATCGTCAAACCAGCCTTAATTGACCAACATAAAATAAAAAGACAAGGTAATTCAGAAAACAATTTCGTTATTATTTATTTTTATTTTATTATTTCGTTTCGTTTTCATATGAAACCGAGATTGAATCAATATTGACTCAATATGAACTATATGAAGTTAGTACACTACCAAAACTGTCAAAATTGACCAGGCCGAGTCCATTACAGTTTCATATTGACGACAGACTTGACGCTCTGGTCGCTTACTGTTTATGTGCGCTCAAGCTATGATTTATATGTGTTACAAGTAACCCACTAGTTGCCAAACTAGGACGAACCGTCAATTCCTCTCTCGCGGTTTAAAGCTCGATGACTGTATTACAGCAAGTTTTCAAGGCTGACATTTACTGACAATTATCGGCACTTACTGTTCTATACATATAAAAAGGATCTATTGTTGTTAGCGTATATAATTAGGATTTTGCTCAATTATTGTAAATGTCTGTATTTACATAAAATTATCCAACCGTTTAATTTCAACTACAGTTAATCTGTACTAAATGTTTTCAAATGCAAACAGCGTCGATCAGTGTTCCGGGTGATTAATCGCACGGAACAGAACCGCAGGGCACGATCGCCCATTTCACATTTTTAGGTTTCTATTAATCTGCTCGCTAAAATATACCGGCACCATCATGCAAATTTTATTTATACTCTTTTATATTTTTGCCCAAATACGAATGCCCGATCGCGTAAGCTTTGGAAGCTCTTTGTAAAACCAAACATTTGGATACTTACCCCCTTACATATAAAAAATTCACTAAGTAGTTGATAAGTAATGGACCTCGTTAGCACCAAGTTGACAACTCGATCTCAAGGCCAATGTTGGTCATTCACCAGTTGGGTGCGGGGTTAGAATGTCACCCCCCCCCCCCCCCATTTTCCATGCGATTCCATGGTGTGGTAAGAGGCGACTAAGGGAAAAATACCAAAAATAAAAATCCGCGACAGAGTTTAAGTAATTTTAATATTGTTAGGTTTGCAATAACGCCTACTATGCGGATTTCATTAATAAATTACAAATATACGATAGGAAAAATGTAAGTCATGTGCGGGATTCGAACCCGCGTTGGATGGACGCGGGTTGGAATCCCGCACGTTATCCCGCATCATTCATATTTTAATAAAACACTTAAATGTGTCATGTTACCTCAATTGGTTAGAGCATACCCCGGCTCAAGAGGTGGATGGACGCGGGTTCAAATCCCGCACATGACTTAAATTTTTCCTATCGTATATTTGTGATTTTGTAATGTAATCCGCATAGCAGGCGTTATTGCAAAACTAACAATATTAAAACCTAACGTGATTATTTAGGTGCAGATTTGTACACACAGATTTTTTTGATACAGCTTTTAATTTAGGATTTAAACCATCAGAAATGGACAAGTGATGATTGCGATCGTTTTGTTATTCAGATAGGTACGTAGATTTGAAGGATCCGGAAAAGAGCCGCTAAAAAGCAGATAAGATGACCACTTGAAAGATGCAAAGGCGATACGATTTAAACGCATTTGACAATTTTGAATGTAACGCTGCTGTTGGTGAGAAAAAGATATTAATAAATAATAATAATAATAGTTTATTCAAAGAAATTGCACATACAATATTTCTTCAGGTTAGACATAATGTAGGTATCTAACACAATTATATCAATTGGCTTGAAAATTGTACATTTTAAGCTTGAATATCTGCTGCTGAACTAGGCTCATCACCTGTATTTTAGCATACAGCGCTCCTCCCCTTGTATAGGACTGCTACTAGCCTCTACTTACGTATTTTAAATTTATAAAACTCATAAAAATGATTTCTTAAACTTTTTTGTGAGACTGTGCCTCTCTTTGTATAAATGAATTTATGAGTGTGTGAGTGTGAGAGGGTGTGTGCACCGCACCTATCATTTGTGTTTTATGTTTGTGTAAGGCAATCCAACATAAATGTATTTTTGGTAATTAAATTAACATTTTTAGAATTCCTTCAGACTCTTCATATTATAGAGTTTTTAGCCAATTTTCATATTTAATATTAACTTCTTTTTGTATAAGAGGATAATTGTTTAATAGTTTGTTAATTTTGTTATACAAGAAAGGCTCTAGGTAAACATAAAATCCATTAACAAAAGCTGTGTTAGAAAACATAACTGTAGACTTACAGAAATGTTTACTGACTCTTTTATTACCTTTGAGACGAATAGTCTCAGTTTTTATCTGTGCAAGTTGTAGATATTAGCTAGTTCCACCACCAAAAGTGTGGGATGAATCCATATCAGGCCGCGGAGGAAAGAACTTTCATCAGGCGTGATCCAATGGTTTGAAGTAATAATGTATTTAACACATTACCAAAAGAGATCACAATTTAGTCCTATAATTGTGATGGACAAAACAAAAATGTACTAATTATGATGTACTACCAAATTTGCAAGTTATCACAAATACCTACTCAAAGTTCACACCCACATGGAGGTCAATGGTATACATTCTATTATAGGGCAGAAAGAAAGTAGCTCTGATTTTCTATTCTGATCCTATAGTATTGGCAGCAATTGATTCGGTCTTGTTCTTCAGATAAAGCACCGATAGTAGTTTGTTACGGTTTTTTTTCAAGGTCTTGAACGTTCCCCGCTTTCTTTTTAATCTGTTCTGCGCAAAGCGGAATGTCCATCGAACGTCAACTAATCTATGACCTTCGAAATTATGATAAGTAATGGCACTGTGTTGCCAGAAAATTGAATTTTCTCACTTAGCGGGCGGAGACCGTATGGGGATGTTTTTTTTTATACCATAGTTGTTATTACCAAAAATTCCGTCGCGGTGGAATCCCACCTCGCACGAAGCGGAACGGGTTGTTCGTCATCGCATTGAATGTAGGAGCCCCGGTAGTGTATACTTTTGGTCTCCATTTGAGTAAACTGAGGCTCTGTTGCCCATTTAGCGCCTTGTCCCTGCTTAGGCTCGTTCCAGGACGATGGCGGAAGTGAAACCCTGCTTGGCGACGTCCACTATTGCTCCTAGCGCAGTGACACGAATTTAGGATTTCCCTTTCTTTTGAGGAGCAATCCTGGCATCCCTAGGCGCAGATTAATAAGGCATATTTTTATCTGAAAGTTTATCGGTAAGTGGCATTATCTGTGTTTTTGCCCCTTCCTCGACGAATGTTCAAGAAAGTGTCGCCGCCCCGTAAATACGGCGGAAGAGCAGTTTATGACTCTTTTTCGCCCAGCAATCCATGTAAGACGCTGCCTGCTGCGAGTTAAGTCTTGATACCCGTGGCGTGCCCTAGCGGCTTTGGAGTTTGGCAATTGACAAACTAATTTCGATATTTTCAGGGCGGGACCGTAACCAGGACAGCGCTCAACTAAGATTCTGGACGATACCTACCAGCTGAAATAAAGTCCTAGGAGGCGACTTTCCCAGTGTGAGACGTGAAGTCACCAGAACGCTACAAGCGCCTTTCAACCTCCCAAAAGGTTAGTAAAGTGATTGAATATTTTCGGTGCAGTGTTTTCGTGCGAAGTTATAGGTTACAACGCCGGGCTAAATTCCAGTGTTTCGTCTCGTGAATTTATCTAGTGAGGCTCTCCGAGTTGTGGACCGCGTGGTCCCTAGGCCCGCGCCGTCACTGAACCCGAATGTGCGAGCTTTCTCAAGTGACCGCGTGCCGAGTGTATGGATATTGGCCCTGTCGTTGCGAGCGAAATTCCGTGTTTTCCTGTGGATAGAGGCTGGCTGCGCCCGCATGCATCTTCACCACGTAGGCTAGCCACCCACGCCAAATCGACCGGTCCCTCTTTTGCGATATTGATGTCAACGCTTTATATATGCCCTTCACAGGCATGTACGATTTTCACATGCGCACCCTTGCGTTTTCCAGGAGGTTCCTGGTTAGGAGGGGAATCTTCAAGGTTGAGGGGTTGAAGAATAACCACCTACCATAGCCCCCCAGCTCAGGCAGACAGCCCGAGCGAACGGTTTGAGCTGTCAGCGCTCTGCTTTGCGTCTCTGATGCAGTAGGGCTGCTGACCAATGCAGTAATTTCACCCCAAGGCTGTATACCGTCGCACCGATCCGGTATTTATATCTTTTCCCGGTTTTATATAGCCGGGTGGCGCCCTTTTCTTTATTTATAATAACGGTATTCATCTTTCACCTTATGCGACTCACGATTTTTTCCCCTGAGATAACTAATTTTCTTGAGCAAGCTGGTTTTATTACTATAACTCACTCTAAATATTAAAGTATTTTAATCTAGGACACTAATTGTATGTGGATCTACGTTGCTGGCACACAGAAATTATAATTGAGGCAATTTTATGTAATAATTAGTTCTGTGCTGCTCGCTCGCTCTGGGCATATTTTTGAAATGTTTTAAATTTTAATATATCTCCTATTCCTGGTGTTAGCGAGCAACCCCTATTGTTATGAAATGTGTTCTGGACTGATATAGCCTATTTTTTTTTTATAACAATTGTGTGTATGTTTGGAAAATAAATTTTTATATGAACTTATTGAACGCTCCATACCTACTGTTTTTATTTGTGTTTTAAAGCCTCTTCCTTTAGATAGGTAGTGTAAGGTTAGGTGTGTGCAAGCTTCCCTTTCCCACCTGGAGATTTGCCACTTTTCTGTTTTTTTTAATTTAAATATTAATAACCCAAATTTTATCAACGAACTATTAATGTAACAAGTTATCGATATATCAAAAGGAGATTTTAAACATATATTTTTGGTCTCCAAGAAGGTGCCTCGGCTGCCTGTGTACATCGCAAGAAGGGAGATTTGGGTAAATCTGTGCCTTACTCTGATGGGTGGATGCAAATCAAGAAAGCAAACTATTGAACATTGTATTACAAAACTTGTTTTGAAGCAGTGATGGCTCAGTGGCATTGGCTATGGACTGCCGTGCAGCAGGTCCATGATTTAAATCCCGGCGCGGGCTTGAGCTTCACCGCATAGTGGAAGGGCATTTTGAAAATACCTGCCTGGCTAGCGACCACCATCAAATAGAAAATCTGTCGCCAAGCCCCTAAAAGTGTATTCCGGCTAATAATAATGTATCACCCGGCAGCAGTCCTTGAGAGCCAGTAATTCTAAGTTAGCCTGAACAACATCTACGACCACATCATCACTTACCATCAGGTGAGATAGTGGTCAAAAGCTAACCTATCAAGAATAAAATAAAATTCCTACCACCGTAATAAAACCAGAAAAGTAGTAAAACTGGAGGTCCTTGAAAGAGGAAGTGGTGAGGGCAGCCATTTTATCCCGGCAACTCACGGACATCGGCAGTACATGAAAGAAATAAATCAGACTATCATTTAGTTCAAATGTATTCAGTTCGAGTGTTGATCGGCTTTAAGTTATCGACTATCGTAGAGCCATTCGATGTTATCGTCCAATTTAAGGTGCCATGACCGTCGAAAGTGCCAACTCTATATGATAGCGCATAGAGCGTCATTGGAATTGACAGAGCAACGAGATGCGATCGACATGGATTACGGGCAATTCCAATTTCGTAGGGGACACGAGAACAAAACTCGGGACTTTCAGTCCGACGTCCTCGTCAAGATATATCGCATGGTGTAACAATCGTAGAAAACAGTTTGTCTTTTTGTTTTCATAAATTACACTCGTGAGCAAAAAAAATTGAACATTGCCATTACTTTATTTTTTGTTTTTCATAGTTGCTTGAATTTTTTGTAAAACTAGTATCTGCTGAAAACTGAAACCATGTTTTAGTACGGAACTAAAAATTTCACTTCAGTGCATAGATTGGCTTTGCACAGCGATTATAAGAGAAAACATCTAAGCTTTAGAAATTAAGGATTTTTAGAAATTACGCAAAACTTGCATAAAACCAACTGACATTCATGCTTTTTTATATATTAATGAATTATGCGTATTCCCTCCCATTTAGACGAATTCTTGAGGAACGGAACGGAGCGGGCCACGTCATAACCTGTATACTCACGTCATGTTCTAAATACTGGCGCACTATGGCAGCGGGTAGACTACCGGGTAGACACAAAATGCACTCACAGAGCGCCGGGCGTACGCAGTTAACAACAAAGTGAGTGAACATATATATAGTGAACATATATAATATAGTTAACATAGCATTCTGCCTAGTGAATTTCACACACACTCAAACGCTTAAAATAATGCGTGTGCAATACCACTCCTTGGAGCGCAACTCAATACGGGTCATGTGGCACGTGCGGTCGCGTTCGGTCCTCAGAGCGATCCTGCCTTGTGCATCGACTACATTCGACGTCATCGCAGCCAACCAACTAGTGTATAATGAATAATCCGAACGGGCTTGCTTTGCGGCAGGTAATATCTGTAATAAACTGAGATTAAAACTTAGCTACTGATGGTCCCTCTAATAATATAGTGCACGTAAGCATCAAAGTTAAATATATTGTTATCATGAAATCTAGGCCTAAGAAAAGACATACAAGAGAGAAGCACTTTGATAAATTGATGTCACAAAACTTTATTGATCCAGGTTGGGCGATTTCGTATGTTATTGCGTAAGGTATACGTGGTAGATCAAGACATGTTCGCTTAGATGATTTATACAACGTTGTAATGTGAACAGAATAATGTTATTATTGTGTTATCAGAATAATAAAATAATCCAGAAAGTAGAAAAATACTGCGGCAATATATTTGACCCACGACCATTTGCGTGATTGAGAGTATTTCACATGAAAACTGATATTACCCTAGATTTATGTTTATGCAATGATAAAAATATCACAATAGATTAATCTTCACCAAAGATAATGACGAGTTTTGAGTCAGTGTGACGTTTTTACCGACTTTAGATTTTTCGTGACATCAAATCTTAGCTATCGATTAAAACAATGAATACGAATCAATAGCATACAAATATCATTTGTATTATATTTTTATTTGCACTAATGCCTGCTAAGTGATTAAGTTTAGGAACAAATTTATAACAATGAGCCTAAAAAGCGGCTAAATGTTCAAACAAATCTTCAGTCCCTATAATAAAATCGAATGTGTGTTGGGCTTTGCTCTATTAGGGATCCGCATCGTCACTACCAATGAAAGGATAAATATTTATATATTGATCACAAGTTGAAAAACTACATCTAAAAACGGTACTTGTATTAAATTTGTGGTTTAAATACAGTATTCGTAATTAATAAATTAAAAATCCAGATTCCTGGAGTATGATAATATCTCTATATCTCTAATAATTTATTTTAGGTAACAGGATTAAATAAACACTGAACCATAGAAATATATACCTTACAGACTAACATACATAATATAATAAAATAAAAAACCTGTTTAAATAGTTTCAAGAGTCGTTTTCGGCCTCGCCCCCCTATAGCGCCTGTATACTACGCCTTCCGGCCAGAAGTCGGGGACAAGGAACGCATCCTTTTCCAACGCAATTCTTCCCTGGAACCCGGAGCACGTAGGATTAAAAGTTTTCACCCGGCTGAATTCTATTTATTTGTGCCGGGTCTCCGAGTATGCATAAATCATAAAAGAAACTAGAGATACGTAAAACAGCGGTAAAAATAAAGGTCGCACATCTATCAGAAAGGCGTACGCCTGCTCTAGTATGAGCCTCAATACCCAGTACGAAAATAAAATAAAGAAGTTCTTTACTATCCCGAGGACCGTAACCTTACAAGCGCTGCTTACATGGTTGTCAAGTAGATTTTTCTGGAACCACCAATGACTGATTGCTGATATTGAAGGTGCAGAGGTGATGTACCCGTTTGTTTTTATTTACATTATTGTTTTCTTGAACTTCTTTAGGCTTTTGGAACAATATTGTGACAAAGATGCTGCTGCACAAATTTGATTTATTAATGATATTGTTTAGAACACATAAGATTGCATCAGGGCAAACTGCAAATAATATGTCAACTTTACGTACTGCATTGCTATATAAGGTGCATGTAATTCAACTTCTTAACAAAACTTTAAGGGTGACAAATCAGCGGTAACTTTGGCTATTCTGAGCATAATAGACATTATTGAGTTGTTTCCTCTTGCGACGTTTTTTCGAAAGATTCAAAAATCGTTTGCGCAAGTAACAGGCTACACAAACTTTGTTTCAGAAACACGTACTATTTATTTCATTGGTTCGCATAGTATTACTTCCGCCATTTCAGCGTGAACGAATAACAAACATCCGCATATCCTCACTCGCTTACACACATACATTCTATTTTCTATATGATTACTGTGATTCCCAAATTCGTCATTACTAAAATAAGCTCTCCAAGCTAATAATAAGGAATGTAAATGGGCAAATATGCTCCAGAAACTTAATGGACCTGTTTTTCTCTTGAGAATTTTCAGACACAATTATGTAAATGGCTGAAGCATGTTCTCCATTAGACTAGAAAAGAGAATAAAATTAATTAACTCGAAAGCTTGGCTTAAAGGTTGGCTATCATCCCAACACATTTAAGATCGCTATGTTGCGATTCTACTTATATAAACTATTAGTCGTAAAATTAACAAAAATAAGAATCAGTTTAACTCTTTCTTTGTGCAGGCACCAACGGTTTCTATAAGTGCCACGCTCGCCCATCAACAGTAACTAACCCTAGCAACGCAGTTAAAGGCTGCGTTGTTTACCCAAAATCATTGATTTCTATGATTTTATGTTATTGTGACGGAACAAGCTCGAGGCCCACCTGATGTTAAGCGCACTAACCTCTGCCTATAACAGATGCATTTCGTCACAAGTCACGTATTGCACTGCGCCCGTCTCCTTGAGACATAGTAGTTAAGCCTCATGTGCCTGTAATTTCACTGGCTCTCAAGTACTGCTGCCGGAGCACACCGTTAGGTGTTTGGCGATAGATTTTCCACTTGAGGGTAGTCGCTAGCCAGGCGGGCATTCGCAAAATGCCCTTCCATCATGCGGTGAAGCTCAAACCCGCGGTGGGACTCGAACCATGGACCTGCTGCGCGGCAGTTCATAGCCAATGCCACTGAACCGTCACTACTTGAAAACTTTGAATAGGTATAGGTACTACTACGGCACATCATGGTTGAAGAATAAAATAAATATTCGAAGCGCTCGTAGCGAAGTTTGCTTAGCTGTCCTTAACCGATCAGCAAAGTTAAGCAACGTCCGCCGCGGTCATGAGTTGGATGGGTGACCGCTAGTGACATTACTACTGAGCGCTTCCGTGCTTCGGAGGGCACGTTAAACCGTCGGTCCCGGTTGTTGTCTTTGCATGGCAGTCGTTATAGCACGGTGGTAGGGCATTTTGCGAATGCCCGCCTGGCTAGCTACCACCCTCAAGTAGCAAATCTGTCGCCAAGCATCTAACGGTGTATTTGGGCAGCAGTCCTTGAGAGCCAGTAATTCTAGGTTAGCCTGAACAACATCTTCGACCACATCATCACTTACCATCAGGTGAGATCGGTGTCAAAGGCGTAAAAAAAAAGGCTTAAAAAAAACTGTCATCGAGGTGGTGGTACTTAAAAATACACATAATTTTAATGAGTCATGTAATTTACCCATTTTCTATCTCGCTTTTATTACCATCTCAGTTGCTATATTTGCATTAGCTAAAACAAAATGACGAAATAAGTTGTACTGCCTAAAAAATCTATTGCACCTGGATCAAACTGTGAGTCTAACCATCCAGGAACCCACAAAAATATACAGTAAATAACATCCCAATATATATTAACAAGCACAGAAGAGTTATTAGTAATTATAGAAGAAAACAGATATGTAGATACACGATATTTCCGATATTAAGGGTTTGAACCCTTTTGTAATTAGTCTCGAGGCTCATATGTTGAAAGCATCGAGAAACTAACCTCGAGAGTGGAATTCATGGTTCGGTTTATCTGGCAACTAGTGTGTTGTATCGGACACACTCCAAATTTAAAATATCATTCCTCCCAGTGTTGTGATAACAGTGCTTATGGTGGTGTATATCGATTTTATATAGATAATTGTCGATATTATGATACCCTTCTTATGGTAAATTTTTGATTCCAACCATGAAATTTCTACACGGAAATTCATAGTCATCTGGACCATCACTGCTTCTAAAAGATACAGTGGAATTTAAACAGATATCGCACAACTTATTAATTTCTATCTATATAGTTTTGTCTTACATAGTTAGTAAAATATCTACTACACCTATATACTTATTATATGGCCATTATTATTATTATTCAATTTATTATATGTATTGTATAAAAGATCTTTATTTTATTTGTTTGAATTAGTTTTATGTATATCTAAACACACTCAAATACTTATTTTATACCTAAACCTGTTACACTTCGAAGGAAGCCTTATATATTTTTAATATTTTCAAATACCGAATTTCTTAATACTCAGCGATCTAATTTTTTTTTAATAATGTCGTAGTTTGATATTTGATTAGGTTATTTAGGGAGTCATTTAATATTTTACTTAGTGTAAGAGATGCGAATCATAGTAATTACTTTATTTATAACCTATATATATATATAACTTAAAGCTTATAAAACAATATTTGGTAAGCTAGAATGAGTTTGGTAAAATTATAAGTTAGAATGAGTATTCTATCTTACAATTTTTTCCGTTGTTTTAGTCTTTTTTTATGTAATTGTGACGGATCAAGCACAAGGCCCACCTGATGTTAAGCGGACTAATCTCTGCCTATAACAGATGTATTACGTTACAAGTCACGAATTGCATTGCGCCCGTCACCTTGAGACATAGTTCTTAATTACATAGCCTTTGCCAACTATCTCACCTGATGGTAAGTGATGATGTGGTCGAAGAGGTTGTTCAGGTTAACCTAGAATTACTGGCTCTCAAGGACAGCTGCCGGGACACACCGTTAGGTGCTTGGCGACAGATTTTCTACTTGAGGGTGGTCGCTAGCCTGGCGGGCATTCGCAAAATGCTCTTCCACCATGCTTTGAAGCTCAAGCCCGCGGCGGGATTCGAACCATGGACATGCGGCACGGCAGTCCATAGCCAATGGCACTGAGCCATCACTGCTTCATATTTGTTCTGTATTTTATTTTTTCTTATTGATAGCTGTGAAAACTAAAATATTAACTTACGTTATGTGGATTAGGTAAAATGCGCTGACTTCATTAAAAATAGACTTAGTAGAATAGACACGGTGAGTGACTCATGTTAATTTATAAGTGTTAATTGATAAGTATCCCGTGGGGTACCGTGCTAGAATTTTACTCCACCATTGCTATCGGTGTCATTGGTGTTGTAAGAGGTAACTAAAGGTAAAATACCGAAAGGTGGGAAGCAGCGCTTTCTGAGGAACTGATATCTTAAACTGCGATCCCCAAGACGCCTGCCAAGCGTGGGAATTATGGCAAACTCTCCCTAAACGGTGGAGAATGTGTTCAGAAGTGGACAATCCTGCCAATACAGCAGTTTGTAAGTGTATTTGACGTTGTAATTTGCTAACATTAGGTTTTGTTACACAGTAGTTTCCATTGTTTACCAACTTCTTACAGCCAAGCATAAATAGAATTCACACTCAACGTTTAAGATGTTTATAGATATATTACCACGTTGATGTTCTAAGTATGCACTATATTGATATCGATTAAAAATGCACATTCATTCCGTCCCATCACTATAAATCACGTGGTCGTGGCTTAGCCAATTAGAACGTGTTTCGATATGAGAAAAATTGACAGAAATTTGTTTCTTACAAAGCTAATAGACTGGCGTCTCTTCGGGTTACTTTCTCGAAGGTTGAAAGAAACTGTTGTTTTCTTGTTGTTATTCGCCTATCCTTATTAAACAAGAAGATATTTTTAAATAATTGGACATCAAACGACACCACATTGTAGAAAACTTTTACCTACGGTTTTGGACCGGCCGCACGACGCCAACCCTCAATGGAAATGCTCTTGTTGACATTTAATCCTATCAACCAGATATGTGCGAGGAAGGTAAGCGGTACGAGGATGCGTAGCAAAGCTGTGGAACGGTGTATAGATAAGCGTTGTGACGATACGTAGCGGAATACTTTCAGCTGTTAGATCTGTTATGCGCACATTCCTTGGTATAAAAATTAGAGACTCATTTTAAAATGTGAAATAAAGTTTGAAACTTAAAAAAAAGTTAGAGGATCCAAAAGTACTTTTTTTATTTTAAAATTAAACATTATCTCTGTATTTGTAGATTTTTATAGACTATATATATACTTATGTGGCTAAAACCCCGTCTCATTTCCAAGAAACGGCCTCAATTTTATCTACCCTTTAAATAGTTTTTGGCTTTTGACTTTGACGTCAATACTCAACTTTGGCATAGTGTCCAAGGTTCAGTTGGCTTTTCAAAAGCTGAGATAATTATTTTCGGGATTATTCATAATACATTTTACGTTTACTTTAAACATAGTTCTCCAGACAGAAAAGTGTTAGTCATAAGTAGATTAGTCTTAGTCGTTTTCTTAATAAAGTGAGTTGATTCACCCTTATGTTAGAGTTTCCTAGATTTGCCATCCAGTTTTATTTGGCAAATGATATTATCATGTTTTCGAATTCTACCCATACTATTCGAAAGCTGGGTATTGTAAATATTGTATAATATTACCTATATAATAGTACATTGCAAAGGTGAAGCAGTACTTATCAGAACAAGTACTGAGGTTCTCTATTCTGAGATACCTACTGAACTATTATCAAGAACAAGTTTTTGTCGGAGCGTGTATATCTGCTATCGCCTGTGGGATGGCTTGGATGGATATATACGAGACCCGTAAGTACCAATTTTTAGGAATTCGAGACTATATAGACGAGAGCCAAGAGGCTCACCGGCTATGATTAATTAATTGGGATACAAGTTCAGAGAGGGCTCTAAAGTAAAGGCAAGTCTGCGAAATTCACCTTTCCTCACGTGATAGGGGGCGAGCGTATTGTAATCAACCGGATACAGTTCCAGACATCAGAATCTATAAAAATTGCTAATGAATATTTTTGGTAGAAAATCCCATAACTTTTTGAACCAGGTAATGTATCTGGGAAGTGGGACTTCGTTATTCAAAATTTACGGTATGCCATTCCAGCAATGAGGCAGTAAAAATACAAATATAAAATCTAGAAGAGATGCTATAGCCATTGCCTATTTGAAAAAAGGTTCATATAGCCAAAAGCCGTAAAAACTATGTTCCATACTTCAAATTTAGTAAGTAGTAGACTTGACTCGCTTCCCCAACACTACAAATATTAAATTCGGGATCATGTGCGAGAAAAACATTGATGTCATAAAAATATAATAGTTGCAGTGTTTAGTCCAGAGCACTGACGAAAAGCTCTGATTTATTTATATCGATTTAGCCATTAACTCGCCAAAAGTCTCAATATTTTATTTTCGTACCTGTTGTGCCACGAGGTCCTTCAACAGGCGTCCTGAGTCCTAAGTAATGGTCGCCCTGGGCATAAAGCGTGAAAAGGTTGTGATTATAAACAGGATGGGATTTCGTGGATCGAGCGTCGGGTACAATGGGTCTTTTCCATTACTGATCCACAGATACATTAATCCGATGTTCAAATTCTGGTACAAGTAAATGGCGGGCTGCCAGCTGGATTTCCACGTCAATGTTTTTTAAAATACAAATGAAGTATTATACATCCTAAATATTTCCGTCCGATGTAACGCAAACTACATTTTCAAAAGACGAGCGTTTGAAACTATATCGAAACGTTAATAACGTAAACGTTTATAACGTAATATATATTTTACTAGAAATAGTTTAACTAACGTTGG
This sequence comes from Plagodis pulveraria, assembly GCA_963890685.1. Lineage (NCBI taxonomy): Eukaryota > Metazoa > Arthropoda > Insecta > Lepidoptera > Geometridae > Plagodis > Plagodis pulveraria. Next base: position 25,651,335 of record OY982950.1, on the reverse strand, counting down.
GATAATACTAACACAACATTTATTGAGCATTTCAAAAGATACATCAATATGGCAGATGGACAAACAGGCGAGCGCCAGCGTTTTAGGTTCAGATGACCAACTTTCTTCCCCATTTTCACTCCTTATCAACCCTATAAAAATTATTATTGTTGCGTGTTTTTGTTTTAAAAAGTCTATCCAGATACAAATTTTCATCATTATCAATTCAAAAACAATGACCTTTCCATACAAAGTTTCATCCCTAATTTCACAACCTTAAGTCATCCCTGTCAAAAAGATTTAGAACACGTATTTTTTATTTTGAATGATCTACCCTAATACAAATTTTCAGAGCTGTAAGTTAAAAAACAAAGGACTTTATACAAACGTTTTTACCCATTTTTACCCCCTTAGGGGTTGAATTTCAAAAAATCCTTTCTTAGTACACCCCTGCGCATACAGACAAATACACCCTCCAAATTTCAAGTCTCTGCGACCAGCGGTTTAGTCTGTGCGTTGTCTGTCAGTCAGTGAGCCAGGACTTTGATTCTTACATATACTAGCTCACACCCGCGGCTTCACCCGCGTGGACTATCCCTCAGGGTTACCGGATTAAATTAACTTAACCCTCCTTTTTTGGGAGCCGTGCAAAAAGTGGCATATATAAATAGGTTACTTTTTAATATTTTTTAAATTAGCCCCGCAAATTGTAATTGTTTATTTATAAATCCACATTCAGTACCAAATTTTCCATTAAGTTTTCCATTCTGGTACACTTCAAAAACATAGTTATATATTTGCCCCGCGGCTACCAGTTCAAACGTAGTGCCCCATTTCGGGTGTTGTAGCATATCGATAGAGTACTCAGCCGCAGTGGTGAAATTGTCTCCGTTATATTTAGCATCATAAGAAAATATCGAAAATTCTTGCCAATTAGACACTACATGCCTGACAATATCTTTACGGACATCCATTGCCCTTTCTTGGTCCCATAGAATAAATAGGACAGGGATCGAAAGAGGCTGCGCTCATCGCTTCAGTAACCTCAGTCCGAGCTCCTTAGTGAGGCACCACGCGATGGATCGCAACACTATACTCGAGTTGTCTGTCATACTCGACGCGCGACGGACGTCTCATTCGAATTTCGATGCTCAGCGCGTAGCGCTCTCCATAATTTGTAAAACAAATTAGTAATAATAAAGTATTGTAAGTACGTTTCCATACAAAGTTCCATCCCCAATTTCACCACCTTAAGTCATCCCTGTCGAAAAAATGTTGAACATGTAATTTTTATTTTGAATGATCTACCCGAATACAAATTTTCATAGATGTAAGTTAAAAAACAAAGCACTTTCAACTACAAACGTTTTCACCCATTTTTACCCCCTTAGGGGTTGAATCTCAAAAAATCCTTTCTTAGTACACCCCTACGCATACAGACAAATACACCCTCCAAATTTTAAGTCTCAGCGACCAGCGGTTTAGGCTGTGCGTTGTCTGTCAGTCAGTGCGCCAGGACTTTGATTCTTATATTATATAGAAGATGTGATGACACCGATACTAGTATCGGTACATATAATTCAAAATTAGAGATAAAAAAATACGATATCCCAAAACAAACATCACACTGTAATTACACAAATATTATAAAAGCAGCTGCACCAATTTTGATGAAATTCAGTACGGAGGTAGTTGTAGGTAGGTGGATACATTTCTTAATCATTATCATTCAGGCGGATGAACCCGCGGGCCATAACTAATAAATAATATTTATTAAATGTATGCTTCTTTTTTCACCTTACCTTAATAAGCTAATAAATACCTAAATGTAAATACCTATTTACACAATTACAATTTAAAAATAAACTGGGACCTTAGTAATGTAAAATATGTATAGTGCTTTCACAATTAGTACATAATAATAAAATATAAGATAATACCACAAAAATACCTACTAAAACACCAATTGGTAGATAATATTTCCTGTCTGTTTAAGGTTGAAAGAAACGTATGCTCTTATATAGCTTTTTTATTACTATTAAGAATGATACAAAAAAAACTAAAACCGAGCAAAGCCAACCTTTAGAATATTTAGATAATGCATATTATTATGTTAAATATTCCATGATCACTATGTTCAAAGTTCCTTAGTTTTCGCATAAAATTGGTGTTTAATTGGCGAAAGGAGCGGATGACGACGTGGAGCTTGTCGTTATTTTCAACTTTATTAATTATCAGCTGCCACCTCCAGGTTCCTCTCAAGTTTCGAGTTGAATTTGACTATAGTCTTAATCCACGGATTATAAGGCGATTACCTTTGACTATAAGTAATTTATGTTTAATCTACGACGGTAATAACAATAGCTATTATAAAGTTACGTAACTATTAATCTGTTAAAATAAGTTTAAGACGCCAAAGTTTATTGTGAAGGCGCTTTTTTAAGCTGATCTGCTAGATAAAAATGACACCTCAAACTATTTGTTTTGCAATCTAACTATTTCTTATAATGAAAACTTGTATTAATTCAAAGTTTTGTCTTCTAACAGAGCGATCACGGCTAACTCTTATTTCTAACTTCTTTTTGAGCTACTAAGCCTTAAATAAAGCTGGCAACGGTGCGGCTGACAATTTTATTCAACCGATTTCATAGACAATTGCAATATATCCTCGGTTCTATGTACCCTATACATTATTTTACTAAATACTTATTCCTTAAAATGCATAATACATTGCCTGCCCCAATGAAGACTCCTTTGCTGAAGAGTAAATATGGCTACATCTCGGTTCACCTCTACCTAAATTATCCTCTGTAATACTGCTATAATATGCTTGTAGCTGTATAACTTATGAACTGTTGTTCATTAAATAGTGATTTCAATAATTAGTGAACTGACATAATGATAAGTTACATTCAAAGAGGTTGATGGTAAAAAGGTATTACGCATGGATTTGCAGAGATCAACTCATTAGTTAAGTATAGCTACTATCAGATACGTCAGAGACATCAGTTTACCACAGAAAATCCAGTAAATTGACTGAGGCTGACAAGCAAGCTTTTAAAAAAATGACAAGGTTTTTATTCATTGATATTTAATTCTATTTCTTCTTGTTAGAGTTACCACTAGCTATTTTTTTTGTTTTAAAATTACATGCACATGAGACTTAATAACCAGGTCTTAAGGAGACGGGCGCCGTGCAATTCGTGCCTTGTGACGAAATGCATCTGTTATAGGCAGAGGTTAGTCCACTTAACATCAGGTGGGCCTCGAGCTTGTTCCATCACAATAACATAAAAAAGCTTACAATTCGGAGAAATTGCCTGATTCATGTATATTAGTTAGGATTTTATTTCTTATTGTATTCGTTTATTTTTGTAGAGGTTTATTTTGCATCGATATATGATATCCTACTGTCCCAAAAGTTCATCTTCGTTATCTAGTGGCGGAAATTCGGCGATTCTTTTAGTACACTCGGAAATGTCTGGTTATATAATTTGATAATAAGTGAATATATCATAGATTTAGTCTCTGTTGTCCGCAAAATTTTAAATAAGAAAAAAGATGTCCAACTTTAGCACTGAACCTGACCACATGCATTTAAAATGAATTTCCAACATTAATATAAATGACATTATTTTCTATTAGGTATGAACGGTGATTTTGAGATAGTCAAGAAAATCAAAACTGGTATATAACCCAGAAAACAAGCGTAAATCTTGAATCTTAAAAATAACAGTTATTTGAAATGATTATAGGCTTTTTACACTTAATTAGATTATTTAAATCTATTATAGTTTAAACAATAATATTAATTAAACAACAGGTTCACATATAAAACAAAATCTGTTTTAAAGTGAAAATGAATATAAAATTAATTAAATTTACCTAGTTTTAAAAACTATTGTATTTATTTTATAATATTACATAAAACTCAAAGTTCTAATGCCAGGCCGCGTCATTTACACTAATGTGAAAATTTTATCTAAGTTCACAGTTTATTGCAGTATAGGTTTCCCATGCGTCTTCTAAAACATGTGGTCCAACGGTTCTAAATTCTAAGAAAGTAAGCTTGAATTAAACACATTTTAAACTATCACGGGTTACTCGATAACTAATATTATTACTTACGGGATTTGTACCGTGGTCACAGCCTGGACACTCGACTCATTCTCTATACAAAAGCCGCGTTCTAACTACCTATTACACAGACACTACACAAATGTTGTTTTTGTACACGTGTAAATGTGTGCGTGAAGTCTAAGGTTGTCATCGTATGAATAATTGTTGTACTTACCTACCTAACAATCTTTTGATGCTGTTATTATGACTTATTAGATTTCGTAGGTTATGCGTACCTAACCTACCTTCAGAAACATTTACAAGCACAACAATCCAACTCCATTTACGACGTTGGAATATGCAACACAACCGAGTAGGTAACATTACTTCACATTTCACTCCATTACTTATACAAAGAGTATCATTCCAAGTTCACATTTTATACAAGTAATGATAGTAATTACAATCAAAATAATAATATATGTTTTTCTCGTATAATAAACAATCATGAAGTGTGCCAAGGTAGGCATGTGTATTGCTTTTCTCTATGGCAGGTATAGGTTACATTTGTTTCGCTGCAAACGAAATCGATATCCCCGAATTTTTTTATGCAAACGCAAATCTTCTCATATAATCATTATTTGAACAGCAGTTTGAATAAAATACAAAGATATAGTATTATGTTTGTATTTTTTTCAATACGTACTGTAAATAACCGGTTTTTATAAGTTACCTACTGTATCACTGAAGAACGACAAATAGGTAGGTACTTAGTGTAGGTTACCAAGAATGACTTACCTCGTTTTGTCCTTAGGAAATCTATAAAAACTCCTATCCTTTTCTCGTTTAGTTGATAAACAACCGTAAACAGCACAAGAGTAAAAACAAATTACTCGTACAATCGTCACTCAGAATAGGTGGCGGGGTGAGGAAGGCTCGTTTTGGTGGGGGGAGAGGAGTGTCCATTCTATACGTAGTATTATTATGTCTTCTATGCCGTGGTGATTTTTATTTTTGAGCTCCCGATATTTCGACTCAGTTGCATGCATCATGTCATGATCGCGAGGTGACTGGAGTAACGAGCGGTTGACAAAAATCAAGAGCAGACGAAACGGTCTACCCTCTTTCTTTGTCTTTTGCTACGCGTACCACTGGAACTCGCACTCGACTGAAAGTTTCGACAAAATACACTCACAGTATCACTGCACATGTTATTAGAGTCACTTTTATGTGAACGTTTAACATTTTTCGAATCGCCTAATACTGGATTTCACGTGTCGGACAGTTTATAGCCTTCTTCTTTATTGAAACCCTTACATTTGGATACTTCAATCGCTTCCTTGACTAATCTGGGAATGTAGCGGCGCTCCGTAGATAGAACCTGTGGATTATGAAATTCGATCCAGTGATTAGGGCCCCAGTCTATCAGGTGTTCAGCACCACGGTACAAATCCCGTAAGTAATAATATTAGTTAAAGCTTGAATTGTTTATATTCACAATAGTTTACCTTTTTTTATTAAATAGGGCTTGATTTTCCTACTAAGAACTTATTTCTCATAGCTTATAATGCATTGCTTTTTATGACTCCACAACTGGTTATACTTTGAGCTATTTTAAATAGGCTTATGTTTAACTTTTCACCAGATATAGTAACATATAACAAACATAGTAAATTATCGACCAATTAAACCTGCGTTTTAATGTTAACTTATAACCAAAGTTTTAATATCTCGCTATCCTATTTATTCTGAAGCAGTGATGGCTCAGTGGCGTTGGCTATGGACTGCCGCGCAGCAGGTCTATGGTTCGAATCCCGCCGCGGGCTTGAGTTTCACCGCACGGTGGAAGGGCATTTTGCGAGTGCCCGCCTGGCTAGGGACCACCCTCCAGTAGAAAATCTGCCACCAAGCACCTAGCGGTGTGTTCCAGCAGCTGTCCTTGAAAGCCAGTGAAATTACAGACACATGAGACTTAACAACTATGTCTCAAAGTGACGGGCGCAGTGCAATGACATGTGATGAAATGCATCTGTTATAGGCAAAGGTACGCTTAACATCAGGTGGGCCTCGAGTTTGTTCCGACTCTAAATAAATCATGGTTAACCCATAAGTAGTAAATGATCACCAAAATTAAAACTGCATTTTAATGTAAAATTATAACCAAAGTTTTTCCAGAACCTCGCACCCGTCTTGTAAGAGATTTTTCACAGCACAACCGTATTAATTTTGTCGCGTCGGTGGACAGCGTCGACTGGTATGAAATAAATAGGCGCAACCAATCTGTTGAAGAATTTGCTATAGCAGTCACCAATATTATTAGAAATAAATATGACATATGTTTCCCATTAAAACGCAAACCAAACAAAAATCTCGACACGTCGTGGATTAATTCCGACATAATAAATTTTAAACAATTACTTTTTGACATAGCAAAATTGCAGTATTCATATCCAAATAATTCCATAATTCATTTGTTTCTAAATTATCATAATGAAAAATATGACATACTAATATACAAATGAAAAACAAACTACTATAATAGAATAATAAAAAACAGTAAAACCTCATCGAAGACTATGTGGAATATTGTCAATAAAGAAAGGGGAAAGACGAACGCTCTAAAAATCGACTTTTCTGAAGTAATTAAAGACTTGAGGGGCCAAATGTTTGGCACGCCTAGGGAAGTGGTAAATTCAATTAATTCGCGATTTTTGAGTGCATCTGTGGCATGCGGTGCACCTAAAGCAGACCTTGCTAGTGTAAGCAACGTCTTGGAGGCACTATGCACGCCCGCGGATCGTACTATGAGACTTTTAAATTTTACAACAGCGGAAGTATTTAACATAGTAACTAGACGGATAGTCTCCAAGCGGACCAAAGATGTAGGTACATGAAATATCTATGGAACTTATTAGAGTGGCTATATAATCGCTCGCCCCCGTTTTAGCTTATCTATTTAATTTATGCCTAAAAAATGGTACTTATCCAACGGCTATGAAGGTAACAAGAGTGGCTCCAATATATAAAGGAAAAGGTAAACGAGAAGATATGGATGCGTACAGACCTGTGTCTATCATACCTGCTGTAGCAAAAATATTTGAGAATGGTTTGAGTTCGAGGCTCATAGAGTTTTTGACATCAACGAGTGCCCTATCAGATCGCCAGTACGCATACCGTGAAGGTAGATCCACCACCTCTCTAACGCGGGAAGTGGTTCACTGTGTTTTAGCTGCTCGCGAGCGCAGGCAGCATGTTGCTGTACTATGCTGTGACCTCTCAAAGGCTTTTGACGTCGCAGACCACGAAGTTCTTGCTCTGAAACTGAAGCACTATGGGTTTGAGGGTAAAACATATGCGGTACTGGCTGATATGATGCGGGGTCGCTCTCAGATAGTTGTGTCGGGAGATGGAAAAACATGCTCTGATGCAATGTTTGCCATGGTGGGAGTGGCACAGGGCTCATCAGTTTCAAATATTATGTTTTCCCTACTCCTGAATGATCTGCCTGCAGCTATAACAAGCGCGAACATATTTATGTACGCTGACGATGTTGCTGCAGTGCTTACAGCACCAACAGTGGATCAGCTAGAACAGAAGCTGAATATTGTGGCATGTGACTTGGCGCAGTGGTTTCGAATTAACGGCCTGGTATTAAACTTAACAAAGACACACTTTATCTACTTCTGTCTATCTGGCCATGTTACAAGACCACTGTTGGTCTCAGTAAACCAGGTCAAGATAGGCCAAATAGATAGTACACCCTTTTTGGGATTTAAAATTGACAGAAGCCTGACGTGGAACAGCCACACTTATAAGGTTTGTGGCAAAATAAGTAGTGCATGCTTCGCACTCAGGAGGGTTTCCAGAGTGGTCTCCGTAGAGGTGGCGCGAGCATGCTACTTCGCTACGATTAAGTCCGTGATCCGGTACGGCACAGAGCTGTGGGGGCGCGCTGCCGATTGGGAGGGCGTCTTCAGAATGCAAAAGCGTGCTGTAAGGGCCATTGTGCGAGTACCACAAGACATCTCTGCGTGACCATTCTTTAAACAGCTTGGAATTCTCACACTGCCCTCCTTATTAATCCTTCAGGTGGCCGTGTTTGTTAGAAATCACCCTGACCTGTTCAAAAGACACAAAGACGTGCAACACTACAATACACGCAATGCTGGTAAGTTAATAGCTGTCCCACGCTCCTTGTCAAAGTCAAGCAAGCTGACACATGTTATGGGACCAACAGTATATAATCGGCTACCGGATAACATTACGGCAGCCACGAGCTTTACTATCTTTAAATTGCGCCTAAAGAGCTGGCTCATCGAGCAAAGTTTTTATACGCTATATGATTTTTTCTGTAAATAAATAATTACGTAAAAGTAGTTTTAAAAGAATTATTTTTTCTGTATTTTATGATTTGTCTTATAATCGATTAATAATCGACAAAATCTATACATAATTGTGTTATATAGCTGTATATAAACATATTATTATAAATAATCAGATAATTTGACTTGTCAACAGATGTTTATTAATAAATTACTATGACTACTATGACTATGACTACATTTCGCTATAATTCTTGTGGCGAAACGCTGAATCCGCGGCATGCTCGCTTCGCTCGCTCGGCTCGCACGTTGTTGTGGTGTCACAAGTAACCTAACACTCCTCCTCGCTACGCTCGTCATCCCGCCTAAATATGACTTTACCCCAGACTAACCACTGTTTTCAAAGTCCAATACTCACAACTATACTCAATTATTTGCATAACGAAATAATTAAAAAAGTAATCAATAAAATAAAGTTTCGTGTTACTGTTATAACTTATAAGAGAATATGGCGTGTTTCATAAATTTATTTTAATCCCCCAATTTTTTATGGATAATATATTTGCAAAAATGCTATTGTCCCCTCGCTACGATTTAGTGATCATTTACTACATGTGGTGATAATACATTTGTTGTTAGTTTACAATTTTGGTGAAAGAACTAAGGGTATCAAAGCATTGTAGGGTGGTCATTATATATTTTTATCCCTTTTAAATACAATTTATACAGCACATACAATACCATTTCTTTCGTAATAACCATTTCACTTTGAAACGAAATAAAATGTGTTTAACTTATATTATTATGCCACAAAACTATGATGTAATAGTATTACAAAATATGATACTGCTTATATACTTACAAGCTTTGTTTTAATTAATATAATGTTTTTTTTTTCTCACGGTTCACATTTTCATCATGTAAATAGTTTCACATGTATGAACGATTAGCTGGTCCATGCATTAAACTCCTCCTTTTAGAATTAAAGTAGAAACGTTAAGTAGATTATATAAATATCACTAAAGCCAATGGTGTAACCATTGTGTGCAAGTGGCTAAGACAGAATGTTCGAGCTAGAAGCTCGACAACTATTAGGTGCGTATACTTACCCGATACGTCCCTACACAGAGATGTGTTGTACCGTGTGGGCATGTCAAAACATTGATTTGCAGTAATGCCAATAGCTTTCATGGAGAGAAGCAAGTGCGGGAAACATTCACTTTGCATTCCTGCTATTCAGATAGTTATACAAGGCTTTGTCCACGGAACATTTATGCCACCGCATATCACAGCTTACCGTTTTTTCTAAATATAAGTGTGTATAAATGAAACGCTCGGCATGTTTTTTTTATTGTATGACAATATGATATGGACTAATCATACGATTGATGGTGAGCAGTAGTTACGCCTGTCCATTATAAATACAATGTCACTGCTCTGTTTGATATTGGTAACCGCCAACACAGATTTATGGTTAACGGAGGGGAAGAGGTACTCTTGGTTAGGATGCTATCATCGTCAGCCGGAAGACGTCCACTGCTGAACAAATCCTCCCCCATAGAACGTCACAAAGAACTGCTATTAGCCACTTGTAACCATTGGCTACCCGCGACTTTCACGATGTTTTACCTTCAAGGATGACGAAATTAAATAACTTCTGAAGGACTGAGAGTACCGGTTTTTCATCCACTCTTAGAAGTTCTGCCGTGATTCCATCCTCACCTGGCCTTGTTATTCTTAAGCTGATTGAGAGCCATTCTAATCACGTATAGGCTGATGTCCGGGATATCTTCTGTATAGTTTTGGGTCAGTTTGGCTCTCTTATCCTGAGCTGCACTGACAACGGGTTCTAGTGTCGAGGTGTATAGCTGTCTATAAAACCGAATCTCTGGTTTTGATTACATGATTATGCCATCGTCGCTTGGTCATTTGGCTTTGCCCTATAAACGATTTTTTGCGAACACTTTGGAGGCTATACCACCTCGTAAAATACACTTTACAACAAAACAACTCTTATGTTAAACTTATTGGACAAAAACTTTCATCATTTCTCAAATTATTATAACCTGTCTCCCTGCCTCATTTGTAAGTAAATTAAAGCGTCCTTTTGGACTCTTGCAGTATTATGTCCGAGCAGCAGGGCACTAATATAGTAGGTTTTGCCTGACCAAAAATTTATAGGGTTGACTTCTGCTAGTCCTTACAAACATTTAGAGATGAAATATTTATATTTTGAGATATAATTTTTTTGTTTTTTTTTTTTCTGTTTATTTGGCGGAATAAACACGAGGACAAACTGATGTGAAAAGTTTCTTGTGCCTGTAAGTTATTAAGTATTTCATATTTTTTATTACTTTGCTTAATATAATTATTCAAAACTCTATTCAAGGGGAGCGCGGTGCGGTCCAGTGTTGCCGCAGTGAGCGCTCTTGATCTTGCTCTTTCTTCGGGGTGCCGGGTTAGACTTGCACCTCTCCATATCATCCCGTGGGTGTCGAAGGAGGCGACTAAGGGAAAAATACTGGAAAGTGGGTAGCAGTGCCTTCTAAAATACTGCCATCTTACACTGCGATCCCCAAGCTGCCTGCCAAGCGTGGGGATTATGGCAAATACCCCCTTAATAGAGGAGGCTGTGTTCAGCAGTAGATGATCCGGCCGATACATTAAGTAATACAAAATATGAAATATAAAATTACTTGCACAAGAGACTTTTAACATCAGGTGGTCCTCGTACTTATTCCGTCAAATACATTAACGAATACAAAAAAAATATTAAAAAATTTTTCCAAAAAAAAAATATAACTCGAAGTGTTTCTTTGGACCAGTAGAAGTAAACCCTAAAAGGTGTAGGTAGGGTAGCATTTTACCAATTATTAGTTACGCTCGGTCCCTTACCTAGTCAATATGGCACCCGTGTCTTATAACCTTGTTTTAACTCCTCGGCGCTTACTCTACCATTAATACATAGCAGCGTTATTGAGATACACAGGACAGTTTTAAAAATAATTGACCCGGGTTATACGATCGCGTTCTTGGACAAACCCGAAGGTAGGAAAAGAGCGCATTAATTTCTCCCCCTTATTCATAATCGTTTCATAACTTTACGATAGGTTTATAAAACGTCATTAGTACTGCGCAAAAGAGTTTTCTTTTGCGCAGTACTAATGACGTTTCTTAAACCTACTATAAAGCGATTATGAATAAGACCCGTAAGCAACTTCATCCATTAACATAAATAATCATTGCATTTTATAAGCTTTGTGGTTTTATAATATTGAATACTGGCTTTTCAGGATCATCAACAGAAGCTTACCTTAATCTTGGTTGTATTTTCACTGAGGAAGAAAAATCCCTAGATTTTGTGGTAAGCTACGAAATTTGTAATGCACCAAATGTATTCTTATTTTTACGCGGACTCCAAAGTAAACAGTCGCTATGTGTTTTTGCTAATGAGCAATAATAACTTGTATGTATTTTGAAAAGAAGCCCTATTCTAACTTCTACTAACCTTTAAATTCTGTAAAAAGAGTTGCATACGTAGACATTATCTAGTCATCAAATAGGTGTAAGAGCTTATTCCATAGAAACAAAAAAAATACACCTACTTTTTGCTGGTAGGTTATTTAATATTGTTATGTTCTTCACACTCGCAAACGTAGGTAATTATTTTCCTTTCATAATATTCCACTAGCTAAAAATAATAAATTGCTTATTTATGTTTTGGGTAGACGATCAATCTACGGCTCTAATTGTTTAAGCAAGTTCCTAATCACCTACGTAAGTACTTTTTTGTGCTACGAGTATTTTCCGCGGAACATGAACACTTAGTCAGAAATTGAATATTGATTTGAGAGACGATTGGTCAATCTTTTTCGGTTAGAATTTCGGTATTTACCTTACAATACATTACAGCATAGAGCTGGATTCCCTTTGTAGATGTTCGGCTAATTTCGGTATTCCCGAATACCGAAGTAATTGCATGTATCCTTGCCGATGCATCGCGCGACGTTTCGGATGAATCATTGCACATACTTGCGTACCTAGTTAATGCAATTTATTCTAGAAGGGTCATTCAAATATTTGACGTGAACGAAAGTGTTGTTGGAGTATGCAGATGAAGTGACGTATAGCTCTACGCCGTTTGTTCCTTTTACAAGAGTATAAACAAAGTTTAATTGAAAATGATGAAACTTATACAATCAGAAAAAAAACAGTCAGTACATCTACGTTTGTCATGACAATGAACTAACTTTGTTTATCGAAAATCTTTGCCTAAAGTAGATAACATGTTAGTCTAGCTATTGCTACAAACATATTTTTATTAGCATCCAATCGTAGTAGAATGGATTTGGTAATAAATTGAAATTAGAAAAAAAACAAAAAATTGCAACTCTCCAGGTGGGGAAGAGAAGCTTCTACACACCTAACTACCTACCTAAACAAGGAGGCTCTAAACACAAATCAAACAATTAGGTATGGAGCGTTCAATAAATTCAAAATAAATTATTTTATTTACCAAAAATACAAACAATGTTTTTTTATAAATAGGCTATATAAGTCAAGAACATTCCTTAATTACAGAGGTTGCTCGCTAGCACCAGGAACATAGGGTAATTTAAAATTTGAAACATCAAAAATATGCCTGGATCGAGCGAGCAGCACTGAACTATTTTCTACATTAAATTAAATATTAATTGCCTCAATTATAATTTCTGTGTGCCAGAAACGTAGATCCATATACAATTAGTGCCTTTGAATGTAATAGTTTAATATTTAGAATAAATAACAGTAATAAAACCAGCTTGCTCAAGACAATTAAGTATCTCAGGGGGTAATATCGTGAGTCGCATAAGGATAAAAATGAATTCCGTTTCAATAAATTAAGAAAAGGGCGCCACCCGGCTATGTAAAACCTATCTTATGTGAAAATCGTCCTTGCCTGAAAAGCATATATAAAATAAAATTAGTAATTGAGCTTCATAATAGCGTCGTAGACGCCTAAATTGAGTAAATGGTTTTGACTTTGACTTTGAGTGTTGATTTCCCTCAGTTGCCTTTTTTAACTACGCTTTTCTAAAGTAGGTAAGCTTCAAAATATTCATGAACAATTCTTCGAAAATGTATACTGTTGGTAGCAGATTGCGCAACACGACGATTTTCCAAGTTATTTCAATTGCCTGTATCTGTTTGGAGAACGTTGATATTGTTAGCTTCATTGAGAATTGGGATATGTTTTGTTATGATAAACGAGCTTCAATTATAAAGGAAACGTTATCATTTGATTTGGAAATGTTATTTAGTTAGAAATGATACATCAAGATACATACTCGTTATCAAACATAATGTTTACATTGCTTCGACTAAAATTACACTGCTTCATGTAAGCATTATAGTTTTACACTTACGTCAATGTATTTTTGCTGAACACAATATTCTTCAACTTGAATGCTCATATGAGGATCATGTGATAAAGTCCGGCCGCTGAAAGATTGCGTTTGACAGTTCGTTTTGTGAATATTTATTCCCCAGTTCAAAGTAATATATACATTAATACTGCATAATATTGTATTAGACAGGCATTTAAGTATCAAAAAATAGGGTTATTTTACTCTATTTACAAGTCACAACGACAGTAGAAACTCGTACTGTCAAACGCATTCTTTCAGCGGCCGAACTTTAATAGTTGTATAGTAACAACTTTGATACACTACAAATTAATATCTACAAAGCGTGTAGGTAATAAAACGATCTCTTTTCAATTATTATGCTGATATTGTATCAACTATAAAATTAGTTTAAGTATCACAAGCAAACCTAAATACTTCAAAAATATTTCTGTATGTGTAACTAAACGTAATTCTGCTCGTTGTATGTATAGAACGCCGAAATTCAACTGCCTTCTATCTATTATTGAAAAATACCCGCTTTTATTTTAACGTGGCCCTCGTTGCCCATATCATCTCTATCAAGTAGATTCATCTTTATCAAGTATAGGTAGCGAATTAAAGCTTAAAACTGCCTCTCGTATCTCATTTGAAACCTCCCATTGCCGTCATTAGCGGCCTTCGATGACCGAAATTACCTCAACCCAGCGGCGTCAGCAGGAGTTTTAGGTTCTTCCAACCGTCGTCATAGATAATAAAAGTAAACGTTTTTTTTGTGATTGTGACGGAATCAGCCCGAGGGCCACCTGATGTTAAGTGGACTAAACTCTGCCTATAACAGACGCATTTCGTCAACGACGAATTGCACTGTGCCCGTCACACTGAGACGTACAGTTTTTAGATCTCGTGTACCTGTAATTTTTCTGGCTCTCAAGGACTGCTGCTGGTGCTGGACAGTATGTACTGTTAGGTGCTTGGCGACAGATTTTCTACTTGAGGGTGTGGTCGCTAGCCAGGCGGGCATTCGCAAAAAGCCCTTTCACCATGCGATGAAGCTCAAGCCGGCGGTGGGGATCGAACCAGGGTACTGCGGCGCGGCAGTCCATAGCTATTACCGCTCGGCCATCATTGCTTCAAAACGTATTGTGGAAGTTATACTAATAAACATATAACTTGCCGGCACGCTCAAAACAAAAAAAAATAGTTAGTGTATCTCTTATTAATCACGCAGCTAATATCCGTAAGGCTCAATAACAACGGTACAATCGAGTTCCGGGGGTCCTATTTGCCTACAAAGTCAAAAATATGTATTTATTGTATGGTCCCGTACTACCAAATGTGACCGTATTATACTAAACTTTTGATTTGCGCCTGTCTATATACGTGTTTTATGAGATTAGGACGGATCAACTATTTGTATTATTTGTATGGTGGTAGGGATTTTGCGAATGCCCACCTGGTCAGCTACCACCCTCAAGTAGAAAATCTGTCGCCAAGCACCGAGTGTGTTCTGGCAGCTGTCCTTGAGAGCCAGTACTTCTAGGTTAGCCTGAATAACATCTTCGACCACATCATCACTTACCATCAGGTGAGATAGTGGTCAAAACTAACCTAACATGCATAAAAAAATGTGGTCTATGGAACAGTTTGACAAATATAATTCTACTGATATGTTGAAGATACGTCTTCCTTTGTGGTTGATTTTAAATTATATTTTCTCTCTCTGTACCATCTTAGGAGGTAATGTAATAAACAAAATGATTTAGTTTACGACCAGTTGGCAGTTCCATTAGATGTTTGGTTCAACTAATAATAAAACCAGCTCTTCGTCTGGATATTATTTCACTGAATCATTGCGTAATAACTGTTCTAAATGTTTACGATTAATCGACAAGCAATATCGAGTTGCTACTACACTACCTCTAGGCTATAGAGGAGAACATGTATTTACAAAGCCGTGTTTACACCTATCCCAGCGCTACTCACTGAGAGGATTGTGGTAACAAAGAGGCACTTAATGCTCAAATAAAGCCTCTACAGATAGGCTGGTGGATCCCAAATCCTTGCTGATTGTTTGATGTGAACTAGAGGTGGCACGGTATTATCCGAGCTTTATTATGTTACTGTAGGCTATTGAATGACTTGCCGGGTTTCCGATTTCAATCGTTTTGGCAGATGTTTAACTTTTGACGTTTGTTCAAATGAAAGTATAAGTTTACCTACTTATAGGTTTTTCACATAAATTTCCAGTTTATTTCATGTGTACCTAGTGTTAAGCACCTAATTGGTAAACTCTTATGCTTATCTGCTGGCGACTTAAAATTTTAAGCCTGCCTGCCCATTTGACTATATATTGCATTGTGGTAAGGCATTTTACGAATGCCCGACTGACAAGCTACCACCCTCAAGTAGAAAGTTTGTCGCCAAGCGCCAAGGTGTGTTCGGGCACCTTTTTTTTATGTTATTGTGACGGAACAAGCTCGAGGCCCGAGTTAAGTGGACTAACCTCTGCCTATAACAGTTGCAATTCATCACAAGTCACGACTTGCACTGCGCCCGTCACATTGAGACATAGTTGTTAAGTCTCATTGTGCCTATAATTTCACTGGCTCTCAAGGACTGCTGCCGGAACACACCGTTAGGTGCTTGGCGACAGATTTTCTACTTGAGGGTGGAACCTGTCCTTGAGAGCCAGTAATTTTAGGTAAGCCTGAACATCATATTCGACCATATCATCACTTACCATCAGGTGAGATAGTGGTCAAAGGCTAACCTATAAAACATAAAAAAAGACACTTAGGCATGTATTGATAAATGCATCTGAAATTTGAGATCGATCTTAAGATACAGGTTTGACATTTAATGTATGGTATCGGTAAAAAGTCACATCTTAATATTGAGGTGCATTTATTAAAACGAGCCTTAAACTCTTGGCCCTGCTTTCCCAATTTGAATTGGAGGGAAACTTCTTCTCAGTGGAAGTTATAAGTAATAGCTATTAGCTTACCGTGTGTGGTTGTGCTCGTCGAATTTCTATAACGAGTAACGTGCCTTGTACATGTGAAAATCATCAATGTGTTACATATTGTTTACAATGCCAATAAAGCTGCTGTGGACGGGAGGACGCATCGTTAATCGGTGTTTATTTTAATGGTATTTTGTTTTCGATTAATGCTTCCATTATCTATTAGCCATGATTAGCTTATTTAAGGGTGAACTGGCCGGCCCGTTCTCCATACAAACGTCGTAGGATGATCACTCCCTTATTTGAGGATTCAGGTCCAAAATAGAGTATAATACCGATTGATATCGTCATTATCTAGGCTTGTATAATGCCAAAATTTTAATAAAATAATTAACTTGAGAATTATGAGTCTCGAAACATTTTCATATAAAATTTTCGAGGCTTACAACTTAATTATCTTTTTAAAATTTTGGCATCATACAAGCCTAGATAATGACGATATCAATCAGTATTATGCTTAAGTCTGGACATAAAATCTCAAAGAAGGGAGTGATCACCCTACGACGTTTGTATGGAGAAGTGACCGGCCAGATCACCCTTAATAGAAGCAGCCGATATAAAAATAGTTCTATATTTTTATATCGGCGTATATATATATATATATATATTATCTATTGTTGCCATTAAAATTTAGCCGCCCGCTCTGCTACAACTGATAGTATACACAATTTCTTTGTCTACAGCCATGCCAACCGCTACCCAATATAGAATACCGTCCTTACCAGGTGCATTTCCAAATGCTATGAAAGCGGATGCTGGACAGTCAAATGTTTTCCATCCGTTTTAATGATAGATATTTAGATGCATTTATATACATATATTATATGTATATCTTTAACATATCTAATGCATATTTTGAAACAGTGATGGCTCAGTGGCATTGGCTATGGACTGCCGCGCATCAAGTCCATGGTTCGAATCCCACCACGGTCCTGAGCTTCAGGTGTGTTCCGGCATCTGTCTTTGAGAGCCAGTAATTCTAGGTAAACCCTGTTAATACCTTCGATCACATCATCACTTACCATCAGATGAGTTTGTGATCAAACCCATAACTATCAGCAAAGAAAAAAAACTTATAGACGTACAAATTCGATTACGCCGTATTTTTTTAAAATATCTTATTAGATATTATAAAACGAGCATTAACGCATGCTTAGCAAAAACATAGACGAAAGTCTTATTCGTAATCTTATATTGGACAAATCTGCACATGATTTAAGTTTCATCGCCCGAACCTTGGTAGTCAGTTGAAACTCAATGTACCGGAACAAATAAAGCTAGTAGTACGATTCGATATGGCGCCCTGTAGGTTGTTCAAAGTGGATCGGGTGATTTAATTTGCCATCCTGTCCGTACTTTAAAAATTCTACCGATATTGCGATGCTTTGTAAATAGATATTTAAGCTCTATGAGACAGGTCAGACAGTAACTGAGATATAATCACATAGGTATACCTTTGTAATAATACCATAACGAAGTTCATAGTAACCGGATTATAAAATTAATAAAGTCATTTTAACAAGTTTTTACGATACACTTATAGCCGCTGGCACAGTTGCACAGTACAGTAGAAAATCTGTCGCCTAGCACCTAACGGTGTGTTCCGGCAGCTGTCCTTGAGAGTACAGCTGCCGGAACACATCGTTAGGTGCTAGGCGACATATTTTCTACTTGAGGGTAGTAGCTAGACAGGCAGGCATTCGCAAAATGCCCTACCACGATGCAAAAGTTGTAAGTTGTAAGTTCGTAGTTGTATGGTTAAAACCGCCTTGGTAAACTCCGCTACCTATGGGCGATTTATCACACACAATCACGGATCACATGTTTATGTTACCGGTTTATTGTACTAACCAATTTTTGTGATCATTTACTATTTTTGTCTGATATATGTTACTATATCTAGCATGGTGGTAGGGCATTTTGCGAATGCCCGCCTGGCTAGCTACCACCCTCAAGTAGAAAGTCTGTCGCCAAGCACCTAACGGTGTGTTCCGGCAGCTGTCCTTGAGAGCCAGTACTTCTAGGTTAGCCTGAACAACATCTTCGACCACATCATCACTTACCATCAGGTGAGATAGTGGTCAAAGGCTAACCTACCAAGCATAAAAAGAAAAAAAATATATCTGGTGGTAAGTTAAAGATACGCCAAAAATTATACATTAAAAACCTGTATCTACGTATTTTGCTTATGGCCACTGTAATACTTTCGTAGATCTATGGTAAATTGTTGTTGATCCACATAATTACAATTTGACGCCTGGACATGGTCAGTAAATTTTAGTTTCCATTCACAATCTATCGACAGTTTATAATCTAACTAGATTTATTATAAACGAACGGTTAGTACAATAAAACGGTGACATATACAACACACAATGCAACAGTTCCACAAGTTTTTGCGTATATAGTACTGATGGTCCATCCAAGCAATTTATTGATAGCTTGCGGCCCGTCCCGGCTTCACGCGGATATTTAACAGACATAGCAAAATTATAAATTATAACACACAAAAAAGCATTTTTTGACCAACTTTAAAAAGGAGCAGGTAGGTACTTAATTCAACCGTATTTTTTTATGTTTGTTACTTCAAAATTCGGAATGGACCAATTTTGGTAATTCTTTTTTTATTTCAATGCTGTTACTTCCCATGTAGTCCCATTAAATTTCATCAAAATCGGTCCAGTCGTTTTTGAGTTACACTCCAATAACTGAAATGTCGTTTCCTATCTTGTGGATATAAACATTGACAGTGAATGACAATCGGTCCCGTAAGTAGCAAGGTTCACTAATAAGGATGATTTTATGAAGTTGGGCTTGCTTATGAAATTATAAAATAAAAACATTACACAACAAACCATTAATGCTGTTTTGTTTTTGCCAAAGCAATTATTAACGTTTCAAAATACTTTCTTATAACGATTTCATTTGCGGAAACCTCAAACGAAATACGTTTTATTTCCTCAAGAGAAGAGATTCCTCAATTCTTTTGAAGATTAGTTGAGAAGTCGAATTGTTAAAACTTTTGTCGGAATGCAGTAAAGTTTTCCTTTTATGTGGTTCAAATAAATCTTAATTTATTTTTGTGTTATTCTGCTTTTTCACAATCTGGCTGGGAAGAAAGCTAGATATCAAATCATTTCACAGAAAGTAATACAACTTTGGTAACTAGTACTTAAGTAGCCGAATTCAAAGAAAAGGATAAGCAGTCAGCGAGGACTTAATACCAGTACAGCTGATTGAGTAGGTGCGATGATTAACTACGGGCCTCAAACTAGGCGTTGAGCTTGTATCATGGGCGCCCACACTTCCTACCGTTGTGTTCGCAATCTAACAATTAACAACTACACACAAGTTACAATATTCTGTAAATATTTCTGATAACTCTCACATTTATTTATTTATTTACTTGGAAGACCAACAGCCATCATGTCAAATAGAAACATGTATACAAAGCAATGGGCCAATTTTAGGTCCTCACGAATATAAACAATGTATACAAGCAATAACAACAGTGTGAACTATACTTATGTAACTAACTTTTACAAATATCACACAATTAGCCGAAAAAATCCCTGGCCAACAACTGTCTAGCCGATCCGATGCTCGTACAGAATAGATATATATATATGTCCAGACGTTTACTGAGTACATTGAAATTATTGGACGCTCTTAACATGTATGAATTTTTCCTATAATTAGTATCAGATACCGGAACATTTATCACTGGGTTAAACCTTATGAGTTTAGTCGGGGTATTAAATCGAACTTTACCCAAAAGTTGACCATAGGATACATATTTAAGTTAAGATAATGTAATAAAAGTATATTTAATTAGCAGTTTTTTTTATGCCTGGTAGGTTATCCTTTGACCACTATCTCGACTGATGGTAAGAGATGATGTGGTCGAAGATGTTATTCAGGCTAACCTAGAAGTACTGGCTCTCAAAGGCAGCTGCCGGAACACACCGTTAGGTGCTTGGTGACAGATTTTCTACTTGAGGGTGGTAGCTAGCCAGGCGGGCATTCGCAAAATGCCCTACCACCATGCTATAACGACTGCCACACTAAGACAACAACCGGGTCGGTCCCGGTTGTTGTCTTAGTATGGCTTAACGTGCCCTCCGAAGCACGGAAACGCTCAGTAGTAATGTCACTAGCGGTCACCCATCCAACTCATGACCACGCGCGACGTTGCTTAACTTTGCTGATCGGTTGAGAACAGCTAAGTAAACAACGCTACGAGCGCTTCAAAGCAAATACGCTATATGTAAAAAAAATACTACTAAACGTATCTACTGATTTTTGAAATTTAGTGGAACAGAATGTGAAATAGCTAATGTTGTTATAATAATTAAAATGCTTAAATAATTAGTAATAATAGATAATACGAGTATTAAAGATACAATATCAAAGCAAAAAAAAAGTAGAATTGAAAAGGATAAGAAAAATATTTCAACCCTTACATTTACGTGATGACGCAACCTTATAATTATATAAATTATAAGGTACGTCATCATTTACAAGTATAAAACCAATTGCAAAATTGGTCCTCTTTGTAGTACAACGGAAGTGGTACTATAGATGTCGCTCCATCCCAATACGATGGTTAAAGAACGATAGGAAAGATTTGAGTTATGACGGCATGTCATGTTACCTCAATTGTTTAGAGCATACCCAGGCTCAAGGGGTGGATGGACGCGGGTTCGAATCCCGCACATGACTTAAACATTTTTCCTATCGTATATTTGTGATTTTGTAATGTAATCCGCATAGCAGGCGTTATTGCAAACCTAACAATATTAAAATAGGTAATGTATAAATCCAATATCCATATATTACGAGTTAATTTAGTTTAAGCTAACTTCTAGGTTAGCCTGAACAACATCTTCGACCACATCATCACTTACCATCAGGTGAGATAGTGGTCAAAGGCTAACATATCAGGCACAAAAAAAATATAAAAAAGGCGCCGCGCCAGCCCTAGAGGTAAGGTATGTACTGTGGTTGTGACGGTAGAGCGAACTAGCTCTTCAATTTATAAGCGGTAGTAGCAGGGTAGTTATCTATTGAGCGTTCGAAACATTTTGCGTCAAAAAATCAAGTGTGCGAGTTCCGTACATGCCGTTCTGCTGTACTTTTTGTAATGCAATCGTGATGGACCAAGCACTAGGCTCACCTGGCGTGAGGCGGTAACCTCTGCTTACATCAGATTCAGTTCGTCACAAGCGGCGAACTGCACTGCTCCCATCGCCCTGAGACAAAGTTTTTAAGGCTCCTGTGCCTGTAATTTTGTTATGCACACAACTTGTAGGCACTTACTACTAAAGTTGCGTGCAATAAACGGCAGAACCATTCTACGACTTAGCTTATGTCGGCATATTGTAATAAAAACTTATATATACCTACGTTACCCATATCAATCGTACAAAGGAAGAATCATCCCAATCTGCTTACATTACGACTTATAGCGATATCAGATTTGTCAGACATATAAGTATGCTACCTATAAAATACGGATGTGAGAACCTTTTTGGGAGTCGGTTACCAATGAAGTGTTATGGTAAATTGCCCTACTGGACTGCAATCCTGGAAAGGATTTCGTGCGCTACCAGTCGCAGGAAGCTTATATACAGCTAATATAATTTAAAGTCGGTCCCACAGCTTTCTACATCGGTCATCATAATCCTTCCCTCATTGCGCTCATGTGGGTTTGGTACAATATGTTATCTCTAACAAGTTAGACGGCAACACAAAAGCATGTGAAAAATATGTTTTCACTTACATGGATACAATTTTAAAAAGTTTTACTTTGGTATTATGGCCGGCTGCCTATCTGACGCCAACTAGCTGGGAATGCTTTTGTTGGTATTATGGGTACCGTTCGCGTTGATGGTTAGAGAAACTATACTACGCCCGACGTGTAGCATTACTCATCTTACATATCCAAATGAACACAACAGGAGTAGTGTTCATTTGGATATTTTTTCCCTTAGTCGCATCTTACGACATCCATTTTTATATTTTTATTATGTTCAGTCCTACAAAAATCTTCAAGTATTCTCTGGCTGAAGTGATCAAAATATTCCCAACAGATTTAATAGAAAAATATCAACCTATGTACACATAAATGTTTCAGCGAGCGAAATCATTGAACCCTAAAACTGTGTAGTGGCCGGTCACGCCCTGCGGTTCGATTTCGTCGATTAATCACCCTGAACACTTTCCTTCCCTTATGGGCTATCGACGCTGTTAGCAATAAGAGAGAATTGTTAGCCCTTAAATACCTTTCTTAAGAACTGTTCTTATTGATTGGAAATAGCAGTATCTTTGCTTGAGTAGTGAAGCCTACACTCAAACGAGAGCCGATCATCAAATTGATGTACGGGAAGAATATTTCGAAATAAAGGTTTTTCTTATTATTTAGGTAATAAGATTAATAATTTTATTAAGCAAATAATCATACAAATGTGCTTACTAAATACAAATATATCAACTAATCCTATTTAAGCTTTGAAAATGGCATTTAGTACAATAAATAGTTGCAGTATATAGGATGTGAGGGTGTGTCTGTGTGCGTGTTTTATATATGAGCGCATAGTCACAACTCTGTCACAAGATACTACAAGACTGCTTGCAGCCGCGGCACTTGCTGCTTGCAGTTTCAATCGGCAGGCGGAGTTATTATTTTTTGTTATTTTATGGGTGAATCCGGAACTGTGCCGTGGGAAACAAATATACCTAAAGACCACACAATAAAAACTAACAAATATTATGACTTGACAAATAAATTAACCAAAAACGGTTATTGGTAATGGTTAATTTATATCCTGTAGAAGTCGGAGCTAGGACCTGCCAAGAACAACCGTAACTTCCATCCCCTATAACGTGTATCCCAGGCGGCTATGTAGGATCTTACCAAATTTGGTTGCGCAGTGGAGGTGGCTCGAGCGGTGAAAGGGAGCGTTGATGCATCAAAAGGGGCACCTTAACCTTACTCACTGGGTTGCAAGTCCCAGGCACCTTGACTCGGGCCTCTTTCTCTGCAACGCGATGGACCCGGCACCCGCACGGTGAATCCATGGAATGCAAGGTTAATTCGTCTCATACTGACTCTGTAATTTTCATTTAGTTGAATAAAGTTTATTATAATTGCGTTTACTTACACTATATTGATTAAATAACAATGTACTTAGGTGAATTAAGTTTATTTGTTGCTGAACAGAACCCCTTGTGAACATGAAGACGAGAGATAGCCTGTAACTATGTCAAATCAACCTTGAACTGAACATGAAACTAATACTAAAGTTTCAAATAAATACCATTAGGTTATTCGAGCATATTTTAGCCACAACCGTCCCTCTCGGCTTTACCCAGTCTTTTTGCCCACTTACCTAATCCCTTTCACTTTACTTCGTCCCTGATGTCACTCTGATTTTGTATCGTTTATATAATACAATTCAATTTTATTTCAAATTCACATATATTATCCTAAGGTCTGGAAGAAGTCTGCGATAACAAAAGCTGCAGACATTTAATGTTACAATTGCCTATGTAAAGTTGTCTTAAGTTTTCCGCGATTATTACACATAGTAATTAAACAACTTTAAACAGCTTAATTGCTTATATTTGTCATGTGTAAAATCAGTCATCGTGGTCACAGGGTGACATAAATAATGATGAATATACGCGATTTAAACCGTTTAAACTTCGTTTCCAATGCCATGTTGGCACAGCAGGAAAAGGCGGATTTACACTAGATCTATATAATATTGAATCCCAAATATTTATGTTATAAAACATTTATTAGTATTTACTGATGTTATATCGAAATCGATTAACTCACTATTAGCATTCAGTAAACGAAAAATGTCTTCGAAGTAAAACAATTTAAGAACTTTTGTCACCGAAAGCTTTTGATCTCGGGATCTTAATTCAAACATTTCTTAGGGTTCGTTTTCGTTTGCTGGGTCTTATGATTTTTTCTCTGTTATAAAACTAATTTCAATACAATATCCGATAACAAATATTTATTTAATATCTATCGTAATTTTAAGACGAGGTTTATTTTCCTTCTCAATTATTTTTCAATACATTTGCTCATAAACTCTCTGAACTTGTGTATCATAATATATTAAGAAAATAAACTGGTATTGGGGCACGGCTTGAATCATCCAACATTTCCCTTTCGCACCACGGTGTAAATTTTCCAATTGATTTAAAAACTTACAAACGTTTTTTTAGACTTAAGTGAGCATTTTGTACTCGGACCAACGCTCTTATTTTTGTTTTTAGTTATGAACTATAGTCAAAAGTATAATAATGTAGTGAATTCTAGTGAGTGTGTTTTAGTATTCGTAAATTTTAGGGACTGCTGAAAGTAAAAATTAAATACACAAGTTAAATTGTGCATATGAGTTAATTTCAATAGTTCAAAATAAAATCACAATAAAAATAAGGAAGAATCTGAATAATAAGTGGGATTTTGTACGCTTGTGCGATAAGATGCCATTAAAGTATGTCTGACGCCATCGGTGGAGTTTAGTAGCCTTAGCTTTGTCACCTACGGTGAAGCGAAGAGGAAACAGGGGCCGTGCTGGCAATGGCAGTCGCCCGCTCAACTGTACTTTGCTTCTAAGTCCACGATGGAGAGGATACGGGTAAGCTGCGGTGCTGTATGGGTGGCACTGCTTATGAAGCGGGCTGCGGTATTGTAAGGGCGATACCACAGCTTAGGTGAGATGCCACGGCGGGAGAGGAGCGCTGATATGGTGGCAAGCAGCTTTTCCCACGGCGAGTCCGCCACAGTTGGATGGCGGACATGATGGGCCGTAGGGGTAGAGGAGTATAGATATAGCGAGGCGCCACTCTTCGTATCTCATCCCGTCCCATCGCAGGGGGTCCTGAGGCGTCGGATACAGGATCGTGTGGCACCCACTTGCTGGCTCTATCCCCGGGTGGTAGCGACGTGCCACGTGTTTGTAATTGGCTCTGAGTCCGATATAATAATATTAAAGTCTCACTAATTTTCGTTAGATTTCATTGATATGCGTTAGACTTTAATATTATTATATCGGACTCAGAGCAAATTACAAACACGTGGCACGTCGCTACCACCACTTTACAGACTCTGTAAAAACTCGTAGGAACTCGTGTACTCGTATATGACACCTACACCTACTTATTGTCAAGTTCATCAATAGCTCCACCAGTTCATTTCGTCACTTTTTGCTATAAAAACCTTCATGTTGTTTTTCAACCTCGTCATATAAATCTGTGTAGCAATAAGGGTAGGTAACGTAGGTACTGAAAGCCGAAGTCGCGTCGGTCTCAGGAACTTCACAAGTGAAGAGCTTGCAGCAAAACTAGGTATTGCACAGTGTAACAAAATATATTCGCAATTTCGTTTGTAGGTTAACTTTTAATTCAGGGTAGAATACAAAAATAAGTTTTCTTCTTAAGTATTGTTTTAGTACAGGATTGTTCTTAACAATATTGCAAAACTTTCCCATTAATTATCTACTAAAAAAATATACAGTCTAGTATCAGTTAGGTCAGTAAGTATTTTAAATAATATATTGCTCCACTTACACTGCCGGTGCTAATTTTAGTAGTTTTCAGTAGGTATAGTTATGTAAAATGTGTAATGCCATATATAAGCGCCGTATATAAGCAATACATCTATGAATTATTTTCTATTTATTGATAATGAGTGCGGGTTTCCATAGTTTTCTTTAATGGGATAAGAGGGCAAACCAGCAAACTGCTCACATGGTTGTAAGTGATCACCGTCGCCCACGAACATCCGCAACACCAGAGGTATCGAGGAGGCCTTTGAGGAGGGAATATGCTCTCTTCTTGAAGGCTCCTAAGTCATTTCTCTATATATCATAGGTACCACCTATATGGTATCCGTATCTATTCGTAGTATAAAGCACGACCGCACAAGTGACCAACGCTCGCTTAAGTAAGAGTATTGAATGAGTCTTAAGGTACTTGTGACCATTTTATATTGTCTTTACCTTTTTTCTTCCCAACCAGGACTATCACAAGTGTAATTTTAATTATTTTCTATATTTTTTTCCTAACGAAACATCATTTCACTAACAAATTTTAACTCTACAAGTTTAGGTGCCAGAGACAATCGCTGGAACTGTTGGAAACGTAGTCAAGGTTCTGGCGATTTTCAGAAATGTATTTCTTTCACATTTCTGCAAATGAGCAAAAATGGCTTATAAAGTCAAGCCTGATGATATTTAAGAGAACTAAGAGCCTTAAAATCAGTTGATCAGATAAGAACGACCAGGCAAGTAATATGTAGGCAAGCAATATAAGCTATTTATAGACAATACGTAGGTACGCATTGGTACCTACTCTAAGAGCGTTTCACCTTAATCTTAACTTAATTCATTTTAGATTTTCACCCGGAGATGGTATCTCCATTTGCGAGAATTAGGGTGGCCTAGCGATCGTGAAACCGTGATTACGAGTATCTAACGTAAATTTCTCAAACAATTTGAACTTTACTAAAAGCATGTAACCCGTAGGTAATTTCGAGCACAATATACATAGGTACTCTTAGCTCAAGTCAACCACAGTTTGTCTACAAAATAGTGTATGTTAGTTGGTAATTTAAACAGAGAATGATTCAAAGAAGAATTCAAACTTACTCATGCTGTATTTTTATTAAATTCAAAATTATGAACGTGACCTGCGTTTAATTTTTAATCATAACATTGCTTCAGGATTTCCCTTTTATTTAATTACAGAGTTATTTCTAAAATACTTCACGAAACGTGGCGAAAAATTCGCAGCTTTTGATTGCACGGGTGCTCCCTCATTTCCGTGAAAAAAAAATGCATGTACAGGTTACATTTTAACTAACTTTATTTATTTAATATATATATTTTAGCTTCATAACCATTTTGTTACCGGCATAGTTAGCGATAGCATTGCGCTTAGACGAGATGGCTCAGAAAAACTGCCTGTTACAACGTCACATAAATTCATTTGTTATAGCCAGCTTTTCTAAGAAAATTTGGTCGTTGATATCGTCAAGTTCAGCCTTATTGAATATACTTTTCTATGAGCTATTTGGCTACTCATATTTAATATTTATAGGCTTTATAAATACCATCTTACTTCCTATGGAAATCTCTGCAAACCAATTTCCAGATACCTACATTAAAAAAAATACTAAACATTTTATGACTTATTCTTTATATAAACAATTTAGTTGTTATTATTTTTAATATCATTGACACGTGATATAACGTAGGGACCATGATTGACATATAACCATGCACCACCCATTACTGAGGTATCCCGGAGCGGAGGAGCGGAACACAGGATTACGATATTACAAATACCATATCATATAATATAATTTATTTTTTATATTAAATCGACTTTTAATCTCTTTATTCGGTTTGCAAACTACTTTATGGAGTCTTCGAACCACTTTCCTTATTACGAGGACAGTCACGTCCAAGTTGAACTATAAACGTGTGGCGCAACATACCAAACTAACAGCTAATTATATGGTTATGATAAAGTATTTTAGGCATAAGATATAAGCTAGTTTCGAGCGTAAATGTAATATTTAGGTTTAAATGAGACTAATATTTTTAAGAACTTCATTATCACCTTCCCTTCAGGATGCCCTGTTTCGCTGATAACATGACACAATTTTTTAAAATAATTATACATTTATGTATAAACCAATTTTGTGTTTTTCATATTTCGGTCAGGCTACTTTTTGTCTACAAGATCAGATAACTGATAATGTGGTCTAAGATTTTTATAGGCCAAGAAATAAACTAAAATGAGTATAATTATGACTTTAGATCCTTATCGATTACAAATTTATAACACTCGAATTGGTTCACTACACTATACAAACAACTCTCATATCATCGGGTGTAAAATATGTGTGACTATGCAATTAACATTACAGTCATGCTTGTCGCTGAAATTTGTCTAACTCAAAGTATCACTGAACGGTAAACTTAAGATAACTCAATACTAAAAACGTATTTTCGCGAAATCAAGAACGTGGAGCCAGATGCGGTAACTTTGGGTGTTCTGAATCTCTATCAATACATAGTATAAAACAAAGTCGCTTTCTCTGTCCTTATATCCCTTTGTATGCTTAAATCTTTTAGACTACGCAATGGATTTTGATGCGTTTTTTTAAATAGATAGAGTGATTCAAGAGGAAGGTTTATATGTATGTTTATATGTTCATATCCATTAAATCGTGGAAAAATACGGTTATTTTTGAGGTTTCTAATGTGATGTCGTAAATAATTACATTTTTTCCGCTTACATTGCAAACGCAGGCTGAACCCTACGAGATTTATCAAAACAATGTACTAATTATTGTACACATTGAAAAGGTCTACAGAAAACTATAATAATAATATGAAATATATGTCTGTCTCTTATGTATATCCCACAATATTTTATTTTTTTCATTCACTTTTTACGACAAATAATGGCTAATTTTCGAAGCGATTTTAAACCAATACAGCATTAATCCTTATCTAATTAAATACTTTAAATACATAGTTGATTTAATAAGGATCCATATGGCTCTTTACAACGTATGATTTTAATGCAAATTTTCGAAGGTATTATAGATTTAAAAATTGCGGGACGTAGCGTTTTCGGTGGTTCCGGCCGGCCCGGGCGGCGGGAGCGTGTAGTAGTGTAAAAATTTAAAAAGTAAATATGTAAAAATGTGGTGTATGAATTTAGATATTCCAAAGATAGCAGGAAATCTTCATGGTTTAGGGGAAGAAGAATTGTTTTACTCTAAATTTGACGCGTGCGGGCTACAGGCAGTAATGAATAAATGAAAACTACTGGATCGATTTTAATAATTTTTTCAGTGAATGACCTAGCCTATATATTTAATACTCGTGCGAAGCCGGAGCGAGCCACTAGTATTACATATAACGTTCTGACACTTTTCTAAAGTATTTTTTCCACTCACCTAATAAAACAGCTTATTATCCTGTTAGGCAATATTCTACGTTACTAACAATGATAGTAAGAAAATATTATATCTGGAAATGATGCTGCATTATTAAGAGCACTTAGCGACCAAGCAACAATTAGAATACACAAAGCTTCACAAAGATGTATAATTAATCAGGAGCTCCTTGAATCATCCATAATTTGGGGCCGAGAAGATATCACTGCTGACAATAGAAGCTGTTTATAATTAATGGATACCTAGATGTTGAATAGGAAGTTTAAGTTTATTAAACTAGTTACCAACTTCATTTTTATATTAAGGTTAATTATAAATTAGGTTTTAATTATTTTCGAATGGATCGTCGAACCCCATGCAGACAACATTTTTACATCCTTATACCAGCCAGAGATGTCTTCTACTAAACACAATTTCCTCTTCAAAACTTAGCCATTATCGGGTTTAACTTCATAATTCCCTTTATAGATGGGAATCATTCCCTACATTATACCTACTGATATATAAGCTCATGAAACCTGACAAATGCTGCTGTTTATTTTTTTGCATGCGTTTGCGAAAAGGAAATAGCTTGATAATCATGGTACTGCAAATTACGCGCAGAGCATTCGTCCATACATCATATCATAGTTTATCTATTTAGTTTACATTTGGTTCGTACTTAACTGATCCCGCTCGGACTGGCCTCTTCTTACTCTGTAAACATAAGAGTAAGCCCCTTTTTATAAATGCTCGTGCTACTCTCATTTCTACACTAGACAAAATATATTATCATACCCACAGGCTATATACCTATACAGTCGTTAAAAGAGTCTTATTCTTAAGAAGATCTTTCTTTTTTTAACGACTGTATAGGTATATCACCCGCGCTCGTTGTTTAGATGTTGTGAAGATTGTGCCATGCTACTTTACCCAAAATGAGTGCTTCAGAAAGCACCACATTCAATTTAGTAGTTTAATAGGCTTATGCCACTAAACCAACAAAACCAAAAATATGAAATCTATAAATACCTATTGTACATTTCACTAACGAAATATGTTACAAATTGTTCCTTATGACTTAGAATTATCGCGAGCTAAAACGCCTTCAGCTCCAATGGAATTGTTTTTACAACTTCATCCT
This sequence comes from Plagodis pulveraria, assembly GCA_963890685.1. Lineage (NCBI taxonomy): Eukaryota > Metazoa > Arthropoda > Insecta > Lepidoptera > Geometridae > Plagodis > Plagodis pulveraria. Next base: position 25,620,449 of record OY982950.1, on the reverse strand, counting down.
AAGGTAGCCTGGTAGATATCACTTTTGACGATGCGGGTGATAAGGCCACCCATCGTTACACTTTGTGGTTATTATCTTGGCCTGACACCCTACGATAAACGTGCAATATCCTATTTCTTCGCCTTTCATATTGCTATTCTGCATGGACGCAGGCAGCGCATACGCCTTTAAGATAATTTATCTTCGTGGTGTGACACGACAGCAGGCGTTCTACAGGGCGGCGTGCTATCTCTTCTAATATTTGTATTATTCCTAAACTCTATTTCACAACATTTCTCTTCATCCTACCACCTATATGCAGACGATCTACAGATATACTCACAGGCTCCTTTACCAACTTTATCTGACGCCATTTCAACAACTAATTCTGACCTTAGTCACATAGCAAATTTGAGCAAATCCTTCGGATTGAAAGTAACTTCACACCACACATCTTGTTTATATTTGCTAAAAATATTTTATAAACTAAACGAGTCCAAGCGGACACTGTTTTAATTGTACGTCGATAATAGTAATATCTATAAATATGTATGTAAGTAATATAATGCGTTTTGTAACGTTCGTAGGCGTCTCGGCCAAGACCATAGCCCGAGCTCCCGGGTTGACTGAAAAACAGCGTTTTGTTAACATCACACTTGTGATATTAACATAACAAAAGCTGAGTTAATCCCTATTGCCTTAGGATAGTCTTGTGATTTAAGCATAGAGTGGTGATGTTTACAAGTATAATCATTTTCGAAATGCTGTGTTAAATGTTTAAGATACCTATGTATAATGTGTAACATTACCTGGTTACTTATGGCAATAAAAAAGTTTTTTATTTATTTATTTATTTAAATCCTAGCAAGACCAAAACAATAGTAATAGGGATTTCCAGGCTGTTGTCAAAAGTAGACTCGACAGTACTTCCGCACGTGGTTTTTGATGGAATCGCTTATCCTTTTAGTGTTTCTTTAAAAAATCTAGGAGTAACAATTGATAGCTGTATGACCTGGGACGTACAGTTAAAAGTCACCAGTCGTAAACTATTTGCGTCCACAGCGTCTTTTTAAACGTCTGCGTAACTTCCTGCCTACTACCGCTAAAATTGCTTTAGCTCAATCTCTCTTGCTGCCCATTCTTGACTACGCTGACGCCTGTTATCTCGATCTAACTGAGGACCAGCTGAACAAATTTGAGCGACTTCAAAATGTTTGCATTAAATCCATATTTGGCTTGCGCAAATAAGATCATATATCTCAATTTCGTTCTAGGCTCAAGTGGCTTCCAATACGTCTTCGCCGGAATACTCACATTCTCTGTCTCCTTTACAACATATTGTTCAATCCTTCATCCCCGCGCTACCTCAAGGAACGTTTTAATTTCCTTCAATGTCCATCATACACGTTAAGGTCATTAGAAAATTTTACACTTCAAATCCCACCACATACTAGCTCTTTCTATGATAAATCTTTCACTGTTCAAGCTGCCCGCCTATGGAATTCCCTACCCGTCTTAATAAGACGTGGATCTTCTTTAAATGTTTTTAAGGACCAAATATAAAAGTTCTATCTATCCATATAACGCTCTTCATTATAAACTGTGGTATTGTTTATTTCTGTGTTGTAAGTATTTATTTATTATATACTATATATATATATATATATATCCACTATATGTTAATACACTTACATATATTTAAATATTAAATATATGTAAGTGTATTTGTATAAGAATATGTATATGGTAGTATGGTATGTATGACTTATATTTGAAATTGAGTATATGTTTTAGTATTTATTTGATTAGTCAATTATATCGCTTAACTGCACCCCGTCACTATCGGTTTTACAAATCCTCTCCATCCAAAGGTTGCCTGGAAGAGATTACTTTTAGTAATAACACTTACACTGAAAATTATAATTTTTACCTCTTATTTATTGTCTTATGTGGTGTAACAATAAAGTATTATCTATCTATCTATTCTCTATTACGCATATTAGTTCAATAAGTACGAAGGTTTTTTGAATCATCAGTTAAGGATACAATCTTTAATGGTCAGTGTTTCACAAGGACGATTTGCACGTTGGCAATACTTTTTGCTCGCCTAACTAGCTAGTAATTATACTACCTTATGTTATACCTACCTCATTATAGTTTTACCCGGTACAAAATTAAACCTGATTTATTAGATATATTAGAAATAAGTCTAACTATGCCCACTCACATATTAAATACATCTATTTAAAATCGACATCTTTTCTCTAATTGCTTCTCCTCTGCAAATCACGAAAATCAAGATATCCAAACTATTAAAATAAAATGCAATTAATTGTTTTAAACTTATAAACATAAATAATTTTTAAACCCATAAATGAAAAATATGCTTTAATTTTGTATTAGATATACAATATGAACGCCATGTAAGTATATGTATAAATGATTTAGATGGCCTATATAAATCGTCATATTTTCGTCGTTAGGTACCTACCTCATTTAGTTTTACTATATATTTTTTGACTGTTATATCCTTACCGTACCGTATCAGCCGGATTGCCCACTGCTGAATACAGCCTCCCCTATAAAGAGGGTATTCTCCATAATCCCCACGCTTGGCAAGCGGCTTGGGGATCGCAGTGTCAGATAGCAGTTCTTTAGAAGGTGCTGCTGCTCACCTTCCAGTATTTTACCTTAGTCGCCTCATACGACACCCATGGGATGATATGGGGAGGTGCAATTCTAGCCCGGCACCCCACGGGGCTGTTATACATATGTAATTTTAAAGCAACTAAAATCTAGTAACATCTTGTACTTGGGTTAATCTTAATTGTAGTCAATTGATTAAAGAAAAATATAGGTATATTAACAACGAAACTTTGAATTTGGAATGATACAGTATTCCAGAATAGTTTGTACTTTCACTAAATTTACTTACCACTAAAATTACCCATCAGAAAATCTACTGGAGAGAAGAAGAGTAGGTAAATATAAAAGATTTGTTAATATTAAGAGAACTAGCTTCGATCGCGCTCAATCCAACGGTAAACGATCGGGGATCGCGGCCCGCGTGTTTTGATGCGTGGAACTATAGAAAAATTTGGAAAAGGGGGATTTAATTGGGAAAAAACACAAAATTTTGAATTAAAATGCCAATAAAATGCTAATAACTTTTACATTATTGCAGCTATTAAACTGAAACTAACGTGGGAAGGACCGCTACCAGCGGCCGCTAATTACTAAAAACAAAAACAACATACAAATTGAAAACGAACAAACACAACACAAAAAATCGAAAATTCTATGTAATAAATTCTATACCCTTTATATGAGAGAAACTCATTTCACACGATGACAGTGAAAGTAACTTCATGATAAAACCTTTCCGAAAATAAATTGAGTTTCAAACATGAAGTTATTTCTTCATTGAGAAAAGTGGACAGCGGCGACGGGAAATTGGTTGCATCGACTTTTGAAATGAGTTGTTGTCATCGAGCAACTAACAAAGATTTAAAGCTCGTTGGTTGTTGTAAACAAATCTGATGCAATATATTATTTGAGGTAGTAACATTAGATTAGAATAAAACATATTTATCATTATATTCCTACCCTTTTCCAATCATGTTTGGTAAAAATTACATTAGGACAAGTACAAAATACATTACAAGAATTACAGAACTTATAAGAATACATTAAAAATATGTTTTTGCTAATAATATATAAGAACATATCTATTTGTGAAAGTTAAGCTTCGGTTCTATAGGATCGGTCGCTTTCCTGAAGCCTTTAAAAAAAAAAAGTTTTTTTTTAGCCTTATTTAGAATGTTTTCGTTCCTAGTATACCTGCTACTAATTAGGTAAGGTGTAATATGGTAAGATGCCCTCTTGTGCGCCCTGTGTGCAGCAACACATAACTCATATTACGAGCGACAACCGCAAGATCCACTACGTATACTGAAAGTAAAATAAGACCTATGGCAAATGGTCATGAAAGTTATGGCAAACTTCGATAATCAAAGAAAATTAATAGTACATATTTGTTGAAGTTATAAAAAACGTACCACTTTCGGAGTGTAAGTTTTTTTTTTTAATTTGCCGAAACAAGCCCGAGGCCCTCCTGATGTTAAGTGGACTAACCTCTGCCTATAACAGATGCATTTCTATAAACGAATTGCACTGTGCCCGTCACACTGAGACGTACAGTTGTTAGGTCTCATGTGCCTGTAATTTTACTGGCTCTCAAGGACTGCTGCCGGAACACACTGTTAGGTGCTTGGCGACAGATTTTCTACTTGAGGGTGGTCCCTAGCCAGGCGGGCATTCCCAAAATGCCCTTCCACTATGCGGTGAAGCTCAAGCCCGAGGCGGGATTCGAACCCTGGACCTGCTGCACGGCAGAAATTATTCTAAATTTCACGTCAAATGTTTTTTTTTTCGGCCTTTTATTTCTGACACTATGTTGTTTAGCAAAAAATAATGCCTCTGATGATATCTTATATCCTAGATCGATAAAGGGAAATGATTTTCAAGTGGGTACATTTATTAGTAATAGGTACTTATGATAATGTCAGTTGTATGTTCTTAAGGCAATGTCAGCTTTTAATTTATCTGAAAAAAATTTCACATATTATAATGTGTAAAATTCATGGACTTCCTTTTATTTCTGACTCTATGTTATTTAGCAAAAAATAATCCTTATGTTTAAATCTTTTGATCGGTATTATAAAACTACAGGATGTTTTTGTTTCTCGTGTAACGGGATCGATTCCCGGTTCAACCATGTAATTGTTTAAATATCTTTGAATGCAGTTTAAATTGTTTTTTTAATTTTGATGATGTTTTTTTTCAGTAAAATGTTCTAACTACAATATTCAAGGTACTTTCCCTCCATGTGGCATCGCCGTGGGACTCCCAGCACATACGTACTTATATTGCATTATATGTGCGAACGTCATTGATATAAAATAAAAATGCTACATTACATACCTAACTATATGTATTGCAAGTCATATTCTCTTACTCTGCTACAGGTATGTGCTATAAAACAATAATAACTTTTTATAGATATCTACCCATCTACAAAATAAAACCTTTTTGATTTGAAAAACCATTTTTGATAACATGAGAACCATTGGGCATGGTTTTCCCTTGCTGGGTGAAACTATCACGGCTATTTCTGGCCCCGTAAATGTCAAACCTCTGATCGTATTTTCATTTTAGGGAAAATAAAGAAATCGCTTGGTTCTAGGTCTGGATAACGTGCGGGATGCGTCACGAGCTCTACCTTTTCAGAAGCCACAATTGACTTGCCGAAGCATTGTCATAATGCAACAGTATGCTACTTCTTGGTAATTTTGCCCTTACATTTTCAAAGAATCTGAAGAAATAAATGGTGTTGTAAGTTGTAATACTCAGTATCTACTATCTTTTGTTATTTATGTGGGATCTTGCAGACAGAATTCGTCTAAAAAGATTCTGATTAATAAACCAAACTTGTGCACATCCTGTAAACTAACTGCGTTTATTTAATAAATCATGAATAATGCAACATGAGAGTGGCAAATTTTTATTATTTTATTTTATTTATTTTAATTCATAAAGCTTACATACGTAATATCGCTTTTTTTTTAATACAGTCTTTTATTAACCGGCCAGTGCCTTTTTACTAATTTTTTTTCATTCGATCTCTCAGGTGCATCAAGGCATATTATTCATGTTGCAAACTCAAAATTAATAACTGCCTTCCATATCTAATGCAGATAAGACTTACTTTGCTATCTTTCTGTGAAAAAGATATCCAATTATTAGGTAGGATAAAAATATATTCAGAGAGATCAACAAACATTTTTCTTCAAAGAACTGGTACTATAAGAACATCGCCTCATGATTCGCTAACAATGTTGTTTGATACATCACGCTCATTAATCTGCTTCTATAATATTAAAGCAATTTCCCTGAAGAATGGTTCTTTGTTGTACAGTACTCGTATAACAAAGGATGGCGAGTTTAAAAAGCATCTAATGATTTCAGTGGAAACAAAAACGTTGGTTGTACTGGCGATGAAATGTCTCTGCGGAATATCAAGTGGACGAGAGTTGGTCTGCCTAATTTCAAGTCTATCCCCCTTCAAACTTCTCTAAAACAATACTACAGATTTGTATTATATTACAATCAGCAGTATCCATTATGAATATAGTATGCAGTTTGTATACAAGTATTGGCTCACTGCAGAGTACTTTCGCGTAGCGCTTGTTAGTGTTTAAAATGAAGGAGATGGCAATTTTTAACCAACTTAAAAAATGGAGGGGTTCTCTAATGGTCTGTTTTTATTGTGTTACTCCCTAACTTTTTACAGTGTCCAAATTTTGAAGTTTTTCCCTTTTACCCTTCAAACTTCTCTAAAACAATACTACAGATTTGTTTTACAATCAGCAGTATCCATTATAAATATAGTACGCAGTTTGTATACAAGTATTGGCTCACTGAATACTTCCGCGTAGCGCTTGCTAGGGTATAAAATGAAGGAGATGATAATTTTTAAGAAACTTAAAAAATGGAGAGGTTCTCTATTGGTCTGTTTTTATTGTGTTACCTCCTAACTTTTTACAGTGTCCAAATTTTGAAGTTTTTTTATATACGAAATCTGGTGCTTGCCATGTGGTCCCATTTAAAATTGAGTGAGATCTGACGAGCAGGATTTGAGTTATCCCTATAATAATGCGTATTTAACGTATGAAGGAGTTCTTTTGTTAAAATTTTTTCATAAGTTATATTTAACTTTTTTCTACTTACGAGTATTTTACAAGCTGTGTATAATTTTTCCGGCTTAAGAATATAGAATGGACTGTTCTAAGTCCTCTAAATAGATTTCCTTAAAGGTGAGTATACTTATACAGAAATATATATGCATCAAATAATACTGTATATTAGTTGCATATCGGTCCTCTTTAATATCCTCATGCCTTCATTAAATGTAACGTGGTTTAACAGATGGTAGGCCTCTTAAATAAGAATACTCCTTAGCCGCCAATATTTAACACTCCAGAATTCGGCATAGTATCGAAGTGTTCTATTGCCACATATTGGTGATGCACAGAAAAATCTAGGTACTCTAATCACAAAAAATATTAAATAAAATAGAATACAAACTATTTAGTTTGTGACATTACAATAACAAAATATAATACAATATAAAAATAAATCAAATGCTTATAAATAGCACAATACATGTAATATGGTCGACTTGGACACACTAGTTCTGAGACGAAAATGTTTATATAATAACAAATATTTTTAAAATATTTTAAGTTTTTTTTTTTATAAAACACTTAAAAATATATCTAGTGACAATTCCGCCTAATTAACCTGTTAAGCCGAAGGGACGTCACCAACGCCACGCAGCCAAACCGAAAGAATTTTCGACGCGTTTCGCTTCTACACGAAGCATCCTCAGGAGGTCCTGACTCTACGAGCGCACGATCGAGAATTCTCGATCATGCGTGATTAATGTTTTCTTAAAATATTTATAAAATATTTGCTAAGTAATATTAAATATGGATTTCCGCAAAGTATCGCCTGAATCTATTCATTCACGAAAATTCACGAAAATTGATGATTATAGTTCATTATTATTCGTTCCTTCACAACATTGTGGACAACCGGATGGCATTGGGCCAGATGTAACTGCAGGTACTGAGGCGCAGGGCGGCTATTGCTTCGCGCTTTCCCTCCCGCCTCTTTGCAAGACTGCTAACTCGTGCGTGCCACGCTAGCAATGCGCCTACCACTCGTGCGCGTATTCATCTCGGTAACATGCTTTTTCGGAAAGAAAGTATACATATATTTGCCGATAGACTTGCCGCATTTAGTAGACATACTTATTTATATTTGAATTTTAATCTAAGGTTACCCTGACTTTACTGTATTATATATTTGCATGAGTTTTTTATTCAATTAATTTATAATTCTACCTTGACATTTATAATTTTATCCAATGATTATTTTAATCGCTTTCTTTCTATTATTTATCTCTATTTAATTATTATTTTGTATTTATTTATAAAAAGTCAATTAAATTAAAACATGCACATAGTAAAATGTACAATATATGGTCAAATATAATTAAATATAATCAAATAACCCGCCCCTCACTGTGTCTGGCGCCAAGGTGCCCATAACGCTGGCTGCATTGCCTCGTTGGGCTGCGATGGCCAACCTTTGCACCAGGTACGAGCCGGAGCGGGAGTCACCGGTTTATTAACTATTGAAATATACCTATATTTTATTAATTTATTAATATAAATAAACCAGTGATTCTAGATAAGCGTGAACATCTTTCACCGTATCATTACTTATCATTAGGTGAGAAAGAGGACAAAGTCTAGTTATTTATTAATGTATTGTATAATTTTATTATGTACCTAGTAATTATAAAATTCTGTAGTTTTAAGTTCGCTCTGAATATTATAATGACATGTTTTGGAATATTCTGTAAGCCACATTGTTTTATAAATAAATAAGTACATAAATTGTCACAAATTGACTCCAACTCAGTTTAATACCATGCATGCACACAGTACAAAATAAATATACATACTTAAATAATATAAAAAAACTACCAAAAAATATAAAATACACTCTTATCAACAAATCAATGAACAGAAACATTTTAAATAATAATGCTACACATTCCATTTTATTTACTTTAACTTATTGAAAGTTTTAAATAGGTTTAAATTGTAGTCTGTACAAAATATGTGAACCTAATCTTTGTTTAACATCATTTCTTAATTGTGTATGTTGAACATTGTTATATACCATTTTATTAAATAAAGGAATTTAAAAAATAAATCTCTTATTCAAATACAATAGCTACCTACACTTGAGTAGGCACTTAGAGTTGGTTAGTTTAAAACTAGACATAGTAACGACTCCACATACGTCGAATAACGATAGGCAGATGTTGAGATTATTAATTCTTTTTTTGCTGAAAAACGTACCGTCTACTCCGTTTCAATGCTTTTATAACGCTCTTATTCTTTCTACGCCATAAAGTAATAAAGTATGAACTCGAACTTCTAGGTACCCATGTTTTTCAATCAAAACACATAATACGAGCTACCTGTAATAAAAAAGATCCATGTCTACATCAACACCGTCCCCAAGATCCCTGACGTGAATGAAATTCAAAGGTAAGGTAACAATTTGGAAACAAGCAGTCATGTTAATTTAAGAGGTTATTACACAGCCGTTCTCAAAGTTTTAGTACCGTACCTACAGATTAAGTAACAGTGTCTGAGTCCATAACACAACAACTTCTCTCAGGATTTGAGTAAATATTGTTTCTAGAGAGCAAATAAATAAATCGACTTATGTCGAAAAGTATGGCGATAAAATACCTGTTACTTCTAATTTATCATAAAAGTAGGTTTTTGAGGCAATGATGGCCAAGTGGTAATAGCTATGGACTGCCGTGCCGCAGGTCCCTGGTTCGAACCCCACCGCCGGCTTGAGCTTCACCGCATGGTGGAAGGGCATTTTACGATTGCCCGGCTGACTATCTACCACCCTCATTTAGAAAATCTGTCATCTAGCACCTAAAGGTGTGTTTCGGCAGCAGTCCTTGAGAGCCAGTGAAATTATAGGCACATGAGACTTAACAACTATGTCTCAAGGTGACGGGGACAGTGCAATTCGTCACTTGTGATGAAATGCATCTGTTCTAGGCAGAAGTTAGTCCGCTTAACATCAGGTGGGCGTCGAGCTTGTTCCGTCACAATAACATAAAGAAACAAATGGTATATCTATACCTATTCTCGACTATACCAACAGAGCATCGGAAAAAAATTGGCCTAAAAAAAATATACAAAATTATCATCGCCTTCCGTCTAATGGTTAAATGTTTTACAAACACTTGAACTTTCGTAAATTTGATGTTGTAGTGAGTAAGTTTAGCGCCTATCTGTCTTATAACATTATAATATTAACATTTTTCAGATATGAAATAGTCGCAGGAACTTCCAGTAAAAAATTACGTGAGTCCTAACCTGTTCTTAAATTGTAAATTTCTCTCGGTACATATAAGCTACTTGGTACATTGATACATATACCCGGTTAGGTGGAATCCCAAATCGTGGAAAGAATTCACGAAAAAGAGTGTTGAAATAATCTACCGAGTGTCACAAGTCGAATGTTATGGCATAATTAACAAAACACTAAAAACACTGGCCAAACGCGAGTTGGTCTTGAACTCATAATACATCAAAAAATGGTTATTTCTTTTATACAGACCGATATCCGTAACAGATGTCCGACCTCCAACATCGCCATTTTTAAGCATTCGTATTTAAAACATTGTCTATATTCGTACCAAGTTTGAAGTTTGTCTGTATTACCGTGTTTATTATAGCGCAAAAAGATTTTATTGTATCGGGACCCCCCTTTATTTTTAAGTTTTAGCTATTATTATTATTTGTTAGGTGGTCCGCCATACTAACACCTATGAGTTAGTATAGCGGATAAGTACCTATGTACTTTGTGAACATTTCAACCGGCTGCCTATAACATTTCCATAGACACATTCCTTTTAAGGTCGGACGTACAGACGGACGGATACAGCCGAGGCTTAGTAATAGGATCTCGTTTTCTAATACGGTATTCTAAAAACTATACACAAAGCTACTATTAGGCAACCTACATGAATACCACTGCAATCCCATAGGCAGTCGAAATGCTCCAGCCCACCAGTTGGCAGCGTGCGCAGCATGTATTGCAATGCCTATTTGTTAAGCTAAATATATGCTAGCATTTTGATCACGCGACGCTTCGACCAAGCGCTCTGATATGTTTTTATAATTAGATGAGCTGATGTGCTAAACTTGCTCTCATCACTTATATAAAATAGCAAAGTTTGTGCATGATAATGTATAAGCCAGTAACGATGTATATGTAAGTGACAATATATCAGTGAGTGATAATGTAAGCGCGTATTTTAGTTATTTTATCATGTTGAAAAGGCTGAACTGATTGAATGAAACTTAGAATACAGATAGGATCTGTCCTTTTTTTTTTTTTTCGGCCTGATATGTTAGCCTTTGACCACTATCTCACCTGATGGTAAGTAATGATGTGGTCGAAGATGTAGTTCAGGCTAACCTAGAAGTACTGGCTCTCAAGGACAGCTGCCGGAACACACCGTTAAGTGCTTGGCGACAGATTTTTTACTTGAGGGTGGTAGCTAGCCAGGCGGACATTCGCAAAATGTCCTACCACCATGCTATAACGACAGCCATCCTAAGACGACAACCGAGACCGACGGCTTAACGTGCCCTCCGAAGCACGGAAACGCTCAGTAGTAATGTCACTAGCGGTCACCCATCCAACTCATGACCGCGGGCGACGTTGCTTAACTTTGCTGATCGATTGAGAACAGCTAAGTAAACTTCGCTACGAGCGCTTCAGAACATGGAGTCTTCACATGGAATCGTTATCATCGTAAAACTTTTGATAATTTTCTACGTGCGTGAAACCGCAAGACGCAGATAGTATCTTGATAAGAAATATAGCTTATTTCAAACTTTAACTAACACAACTAAGCGTTTATGTACAGTACTAAAAAGTAGAACCTCCATTATTTAACATAATATTTATTTCTTTGTCCTAAATTCAGTACACCCATGTCACCCCGTTCAAAATCAAAAGCCTAAAAACAATGGCATCAATATATCCGAGACCCCGCTGAGACATTTCTCGTTTGTCGTGTGTCAGAATATCTAACACATCTCCGACGTTTTACGCACAATTGTCACATTCGAAAGGGATTTATCTCCGTAGAAGCGCGAGGAAAGCGGATTCCACATCGAACAACGACGATATTCCATTACTTACCTTGGGTAGTAGAAAGGAAATATACGTCGGTATTAACTTAGGTAAATTACAACATTTACTCATATCAATACCAAGTTTGAAAGTTTCACTTTAGAAACATTTTCTACAAATAGTTTTATACCCAAGTTAATCTCACGTCCATATCATCCAAGAAGGACGGAAAATTGTCAACTTAACGGTATTTTACAGGATGTACTTTAGTGAATATACTGTGTAAACAAACTTATTTCCCTTTTCTTTTCTCATCGGACTACAACACGCAATAACGTGGTAAGTATTATAACTAGGCGCTTTAATGCCAGCTTCATTGTGCTTACGGCTTATGTAAGGAACACTCTATCGCATCTGTTTTCCGATGAATTTATTCTGTCATTCTTCAGAGTAAGCATGATTATATCCGTAGATATCGTTGATGCTTTCCGCCAGTTGAGCTAGCTCGCACCGACACGAGATTTTTTGTCGATATCGATTATTTTCTCGTCCATAGACTTCAATAACATACATGTCACTAGCAGTGGCGGCAAATAGCAGCGGATGCACTCCAAAAACATTGCAAGAATCTATGGACCCCATTACGCTATCCGTTAGTTGGATACAATTTCGAAGTTTATCAATGAAATACGTCAGATTTAATGTAGAAAAAGTTTTTTTCATTGTTTTCATTTGTGCCTTAAATTTTTTTCCAAAATGACATCAACTAAAACTGTTTTACCTAATAATAAAACGAACAGAACTACACAAATAATATTCGAGAACGTAAAATTTTTTTTTATCACTTATAAAAGTATGGTATTTTCATTGTTCTAAGTCCATCGTTGCTGATGTCCTGAACCTGAAATTGAACATAAACGGAAATTATTATCTAACCAATCACCTTGACGGCTGTCACACCTTCCACTGGCATTATCGTGTTTAAAGTTTTGAAGCAGCCCGGCAGTCCATAGCCAATGCTCTGAGCCATCAGGCTCAGAGCATTGGCTATGGACTGCCGGGCAGCAGGTCCATGGTTCAAATCCCGCCGCGGGCTTGAACTTCACCGCATGGTGGAAGGGCATTTTGCGAATGCCCGCCTGGCTAGCGACCACCCTCAAGTAGAAAATCTGTCGCCAAGCACCTAACGGTGTATTCCGGCAGCAGTCCTTGAGAGCCAGTGAAATTACAGGCAAATGAGACTTTACAAGCATGTCTCAAGGTGATGGGCGCAGTGCAGTTCGTCACTTGTGATGAAATGCATCTGTTATAGGCAGATAGGCCGCGTACCATGGGGTGAGCCTCGAGCTTGTTCCGTCACAATAACATAAAAAAAAAATTTAATTTCATATAGCACTAGTTGTGCATTATCCATGGGGACGACCCTTCAAGCCACCCAAGACTTCAAAGATATTGGATTCTAGTTGAATGATCTTTAATATAAAATACAGTTTATCTAACGCGTTCAGTTTACAGCGCAATGTACTATAAAGTTGCTGCAAAATAAAATATTAGTCAGATTCACTGCTCGCGTCTGGCTTTGACCCGCTTTGGAGTGTTTTCTATTTGCCGGCCCAATGGCTGACGTTGATATATTTAGGCTGCTTTATATTATATTTTCAAAATAATTGTGTTCTAGTAGGAATATATTTTAAAAATTCAACTTATACTTCATACATTATATTACTTTTGTCATTCAAATATGTCACTATATGTTATACGAAAAAGGCTATTCCTATATCAGAACATTTGATTATTATACTTTATCTACCTCAAGACCGATATACTTGTATTATTTGAAGAATTCAAGGAATTAACAAACATTTAAAGAACATTCTATTTTTTAAGAGAAAATTGTTCATTAAAGCATCAGCTATGATATTTCTTCAAGATCAACGTTAAAATTATGCATTATCTCGAGTAACTACGGAGAGTCAGCTCAAAGCGGCCATCTTAACTTTGAGTTAAAAAAAAGTACTAATAAACGATATTTTTCTAGAAATTGTATGTGAATTAAATTTGAAAAACAATTCAAATTCACGCAAAATACTAAAATATGATATGATTCGTATGTTACGAAAGTTGGCCGCATGTTCCGAGCCGCTTTGCCCATATCGACCTTTTTTTAACCATTAGTTACTCGCGTTAATAAACTTTCACTACTGCTCACGTGGGGTCAATTTGACCCCAAAACTCAATCACCAATAAAACAATGACTGCATAAAATATGTGACTTTTTATTAAATTTAATCATTATTTGTACTAATTACTATAATGAGCTGCTCTTTCTTTATTTTTAATAGCAAATACTTAACCAACAAACCGAAATAGATAAATAACAACACGTGTGTATTATAAACATTGACACACAAAAAGATAAAACAATGTAAGTCTTTTTTGCAAAATTTCTTTAGTTAGTACGTAATTCCGAAGGTGTTAGTCTTTGAGGTCGAATTCAAAATCGGAACATCGAAAGGTCTGATCTTTGTCTATCTCTCTTTCTGATGGCGGGAAAGAGCTAGAGTGTGAATGTTTTGAATTGTATGATTAACCCACCCAAGGAAGATATTCGCAGCTATCTGAAAAAAAATATTAATATGTTACTTTGTCTCACCTAGTGAGCAAAATCGCATTTTGCTCTCTGATTTCAGGCAGCATTTCAGGCAGTACATGTGTGGGCTACTATAGTAAAAAAGTATTTATCGTCACTGTAGCCATCCCATTGCTATGACGGATTGGTGTGGGGTGAGAGCTGTGATGCGGATAGAACGGCACCGTGAAGCTATGATATCAAAAAACCGAAGCATAAGGGATGATTTATATTAGACCAGGCCGTGTCCGGGCCGGGCCGTGGACGGGGCGGGCCCGGGGCGAAGCCCGTCCGTACGTTAGTAGGCGGGCCCGGACGGGACACGGATCAGGCACGGTCTAATATAAATTGCTTCATACAAAATGTATGTAACGTTTCAAATCCGTGCCCCGTACGGCCCACGTGCACGGCACGCCCCGGGCACGGCCCGCTCTAATATAAATCTACCCTAAAGCATGGCCGCTTTGACTCCTATGGCCGCTTTGAGCTGACTTTCCTATACATGTTTATTAACAAATAATTGGAGAACAAAATTTTGTGCCCCGGGCGGAGCATTAAATTCTCTATATGTACTTACCTACCCTAATCTATAAGTGCTGAGAAAATTTAGCATTTAACAATCATGCGTTGTTTGCGGAAACAGGAGAAAAAACCAACATAATATTATAGACGGTGTTCAAGTTACAACTGAAACCCAGTAAGTTAAGAAAGTCCATGACAAACGTGATAGGGGGAAGCTGCTTGCCTTGTTTGGCCCAAGCCGCTGATGTAAGCACGGTGTGCCCCCTCTAGAATGTGCAGGGCAATCAATAATAAATAAAACAAGCTGCTTTTTCCAACACAGTAACATAAATAGACTTAGCATTATGGAGGCTGATTATTGATGCAACCTTTTAGAATAAATTGTACCTCTCATAGAATTATCATTGGACACAATAAGGTATCAATTGACACCATATAAGACTATAGAAAACGGCATCATTAAAAGCCAGAGAATCATGTCAGCGCAATGCCATCATCGAGTGATATGGTAGGAACTATGACATAAGTTGGCTAATATAAGCGCTAGATGGCATTGTTCCTAAATAATATTATAGTAAACAGTAACTACTCTGATTAATGCAGGTCTACTCGGTTGTTCTTTGGTTAAGTTTAAGAAAACCGTTGTTGATACTACAAAATAACATAGGTATTTCTACTGAAAACAAAATTAAGGGGTTTGGGCCTCCAGGTCTCCCACAGATCAAACGAAACTCAGTCTCATAGCCACTTCTTTGCGTTGATTTTACGTGGTACAATGGTACTGCACTGGTCTTGCCAGCCCATTCGGCTGTACCCTATAGGGGTCCAGCTTGATACTAGACATGAGGAAAATTTAAGGTCTTAAGTACCTTCCATTACTTTGACATCATTTAAACAGTATCGTTTACGAGTATATTTAAAAGCTCATTAATTTTGTTCAGCCCATAAAACCATCAGCAGTAGACAGGAGCTAAGATAATAGCGCCCAATCTCATCAGTATGCAAATCCACAAAGAAAAAACTGGACAAAAGAAAACGTTGATTAACTGGGAAATACGGCTGGCATACATTTTTAACGGAGATGAATTAAAAAACTTCAGCTATAACAAAACTGGGTATTGGGTCTCAAGTATCTTCGATAAGTAACTTATATGTATTTTATATTCTATTAACAAATTGCACAATTTGCACATACAAGGTGGTAAAATTGCGTAATATTAATTACAGTCACCGTTTCAATAGGCATAGTTAATTTATCTATACAGAAAGGATATCAGCAGGTATGTAGGAAGCGCTCGTGGCGAAGTTTGCCGTTATTAATACTAAATATAAGAAAACCCTAATGGCATATGTTCAACGATGTGGACGTCGTGACGTGGTGACCGATGAAGATTCACAAATATAAAGGAAAGGATTAGGTATATTGCGTTTTGGGTTGTGATGCCTCCATTTATAAGTCACATTCAAAACTATGACAGTTAGTTTACTCCCAAAAAGCCCCCTGGCCTCTTTGCTGGGGATGGAGGGGGGGGGGGGTGCCATAATCCCCACGCTTGGCAGGCGCCTTGGGTCAGTTTAAGATATCACTTCCTCAGAAGGCGCTGCTGTCCACCTTCGGGTATTTTAACTACAGTTGCCTCTTGCGACACCCACAGGTAGGAATGGCATGATATTCTAACCCTCATTTTCAAAGTTAAGTCAGTCCAATTCCAAAAAATGATCTAGCGCCTGCTGCTGCCCTTCAGATATTAAGTTGGTACGTAATAACGAACCAGTAGACCAACTCTTTACGCGATGATACACTGATAATACAAATAAATTAATCAGTCCACCCATGCAGGTACAAAGTTGTGGTTGGACAGAGTCCCTTGCGGATAAGTAAAAGTGAGATTGTTGAAAATGTATTTACGCATATCCACTGCGGGGAGCAGGTGGGCTGTGGGGTGCTCGGAGTCAACATGCCCTACTAACGACTAAAACCCCATCAAGTTAAGTCGTCTTCAACTAGTGGTGGGGTCAAGTGATTCACGGCACCGCTCGTGCATTTAGCCGCAGCACGCACCGATGTCGCTTACGCGCGCCTATCCTATGGGGAATACTCTCTTGTTACTATAATAATAACTAAACTAGTACTCATTCTCAGTTATTTTGCCGAATCCCTTTCACTTCTAATAGTCTTCAGGACCCCTGAGGTCAACGTGATTGTATGTTATTAGTTTACCTAGGTATATGTATATGTTATATTACAATATTAACATATGTTTTACATTTTATAGTTGCTTTGTATTTTCTACCTAAGACTTGAATAATGTACAGATAGTTACAGATAATTTTGGCTATTATTTTAAAAGTATAATGTTTATTATAAACCTTATACTTAAATTTAAGTATGATAGTCCGGTCAATTTAGACATTCGAAGTTACATAAAGTCCCAACAAGCTGAATTTCTGTGAAATTGTTCAAAACATAATTATAGACAATGTCTAGAAGTTCCCCATCATTCCCGTGTATGGATTTTTTTTATTCAAGGTCAAAGGTCAAAAGAATGAGTTTTTCACGATTTTCAGCTTTGTAAGTTTTATCATAAAATTACCTGAGACAAAATTGTAGATCATAAAATGATCTATAAAAAACGTCTCAATACTTTTTTTCTTACGAGCCACCGTTTCTGAGATATAACGATTCAAAAAGTTATAAAAGTTGTTATCGTCATAATATGCACACGTTTCCACGCCACCTATGAGGTAGTGTACTTAGCGCGTTTTTTAACGTGGTTTCCCCAGTAGACCTACTCCACGGGTCAGTTGTGATCCTGTTTAATGTAAAACTAATGCAAAATAACGGAAATTTTCACAGATTGGAAAAGATAAAAGCGATGTAAATAAAAAAAAAAGTGTTGAAGTTCATTCGTCTTATTCGTAAGTTTCAAATTCTTGTTCTTCTTCTCCTGCTTCTTCTTCATCTTCATTTTGGATGCAAGTAAATTGCGTCAATAGCGATGTATCGCATGATACTTCGTCGGAGTCAAACGAATTCTCCATTGTTTGTGATTCAATATTAGAGCACGACCGGCCTTGACAATTTGTGCATGCCAAAGAACAAAACAGTCCGACTTTTTTGCAACCACATTTAGCACTGCATCCCTTTTTTCAGTTGCAAAAAATAGTGTTGAGCAGTTTTTCCGGCGCAGGTGAAAGTAAAGTTTGAACTGGCTCTAATATATTGTTGACCAACTTCCAACCCCAGCCTGTAGGGTCTAGCTGATAACCAAGCCACACTTGAACTTGGTAATATACTCGAAAAAGATGTTGGTGAGCAGCAACTGAGGTTGGAGGAAGACAAGCTAATTGAACTTGTTTTTTATTTTTAGTATTTTTAACGAAACATGCATATCGATGCTTATCTAAACAGGTAGTTTTTTTAGGAGCTCCGTACATAGAAAGAAGAAAGCGGATGCCGTTGGTAATAACTTCTTGTTGAGTTGAATTACTCTTTTTAAAAACTAACGTGGTGTACTCATGCATATTATGACGATATCAACTTTTATAACTTTTTGAATCGTTATATCTCAGAAACGGTGGCTCGTAAGAAAAAAAGTATGGAGACGTTTTTTATAGATCATTTTATGATCTACAATTTTTGTCTGAGGTACTTTTATGATAAAACTTACCGTTTTGCTGAAAATCGCGAAAAACTCATTTTTTTGACCTTCGACCTTGAATAATTTTTTTTCCATACACGGGAATGATGGG